>CM019065.1:94212050-94875493 GCA_009667805.1 Leptobrachium leishanense
TCCAACCCCCTACCCCTCCTCAACTTTACAAACTTACATAACATGTGACTTATTTAACCCCTTAGTGACCGGCGGTTTTACACAAATCCGTCCTTTAGTGACCGCTGCTGTTTTTACGTTTCTGCTCTGTTTGTGTTTACGTCAAATTTTCCTCTTACTCGTTTATGTAACCCACACATATTTTACACTGTTTTTCTCGTCATTAAATGGACTTTATAAAGATACCATTTTTTTCATCATTTCATATAATTTACTATAAAAAACATTGTGAAATATGACAAAAAAATTGAAAAAAACACACACTTTTTCGAACTTTGACCCCCAAAATTTCTTATGTATCAACAACCGTCAAAAAAATTTAATTCCTTAGTAGTTTCTAAATTTAGTTCTGAGTTTAGCAATACCCAATGTTTACATATTCCTCGCTTTTTTCCTTATTTTATGCAACAATAAGTGCAAGTAGCACTTTGCCATTTCCAAAGAGTTTATTTTCAAAACTAGTGCTAGTGACATTGTAACACTGATATCTGTCACTAATTGCTGAATAACCCTCCACATATACATATTTTTTTAAAGTACACAAATCAAGGTATTAAACTTGGTATTTTGACTCTTTCCATGCAAACCATTTTACCACAAATCAATGCCAAAGTTTGAGAAAAAAAAAAGTTTTGGTGTTTTTTTTTTTTTTTTTTTTTTTAACGCAATTTAAGAATACATGTACTGTGAACTTTAAGGTTTACTGCCAAAGAGCACCCCAAAATATGTTCAGCAACATCTTCTGAGTAAATTGATACCACCCATGTATAGGTATGTCGGGTCATTTGGGGGCTAATAGGCCTTATTTGGGGGGTGCGCATTTCAGTTTTCCAACTTGGAATTTTCACATTTCGTCATCATGCACCCATGTCCTATTTGGGACATTTTTGAAGCCGGCCAAAGTAATTTACCCCCATCAAACCATATATTTTTAGAAAGGGCACACCCTAGGGTGCTTCAAAGTGTTGTATTTTAACACTTTCCATGCACTAGCTCTATGTCAAACTTTCAGGTAGTCACTTTTTGTTATTTTTTCACACACATTGTACTTTAGGCGTGAATTGTCAAATCCAGTTATGGGTTACTGCCAAAAAACACCCCAAAATATGTTCAGCAACATCTTCTGAGTAAATGATACCACCCATATATAGATTTGTTCTGTTGTTTTTGGGGTGCTACGCCAATCTTTTGACATGTGCTTGTCAATTTTCTAATTTGACATACAGTATCTTCTTTGCTTATCTTCTTTTTAGGGGCCTTTTTACATACCCCAATTTTATTAACGTGCATATATTTGGTAAGCTAACACCCCAAAGTATTGTAAATGGAGTGTTTTTATGCCATGGATGCAACCGTTTGCTCCAAACAAATTGGATACTGTTTGGTGGTCATTTTTCATTTTCACACCCACATCAGTTTTGGACTGTGATTTAGGAGACACTGTTGTTTGTTACTGCATGAAAACTCTCCAGGTTGTTTTCTGCAAGGTCTCCTGAGTACACCCATGCCCCCCATGCATAGGTTTGCCAGGATTTTGGGAAGATTCTAATACAATTTTTATGACTTTGTCATTGGAGTTGAAATTGAGATTATTTCTTCAGCTAGGCCTAGCTTTGGTTTTGGGTCTACCGCATACCCCAGTTTGAATTATTGCCAGAAAATTGTTTATATTTGTTATGTTGACACCCCAAGGTATTGCATATGGAGTGCTTTGATGCCATGGATGCAACGGTTTTAGCCCAAAACATTTGAGAAGGTGTGTGGCGGTAATTTTTCAATTTTCAGATTTTTACGCCCACATTAGATTTGGACTGTGATTTAGGAGACACTGTTGTTTGTTACTGCATGAAAACTCTCCAGGTTGTTTTCTGCAAGGTCTCCTGAGTACACCCATGCCCCCCATGCATAGGTGTGCAAAGATTTTGGAAAAATACAGCACCAATTGTAGAACATAAAAATGTACGAATAAAATGTAAAAGTCTGGTGCAGTAAAAGAAAAAAAAAACTAAACTGAACTAACTGGAGTGTGAGAAAAAATAGAAAGGAAAAAAAAAAATCACAGATCACGCACAGTGTGATATAGCTTGAAACAGTCCCCAAGACACAGACCGGGTTGTCCAGGGCATTCTGGGCAGTAAAAGATTGTGTCTCTCCTCTGCCCCCTCTTGAAACACACCCTGCATCTTTTTTGGGGTTTCTGTTTGCCCTCAGTAGGGGATTTTATAAATAAAATGTGCAGCCCCAACTCTGTCCCCCATCACCGCCCGGGAAGCATGTGCATCCTGGTACAAAAACCCCGAAATGACCTGGAGCTGAAACTGTAAAAAGGACAGCGTCACTCCGGGGTTTGCCTTTTTGCAGAGCAAAAAGGCATTGTGGGTTGCAATTTGCATCAGGTAAATTGCAACCTTTTTGTACCAGGCCCTTGACTTCCGCATAATCTGGTAGGGCTGGAGCAGCTGATCTGCCAGATCAACCCCACCCATATGCCGGTTATAGTCTTTGATGCACACTGGCTTCCTGATGCGCTCAGCTCTGCCACGTACAGAGACCTCCACAGACCTCTCAGTGTGGATGGTGGATAGAAGGTATACATCCTTCTTGTCTCTGTACTTGACCGCCAACAGCTCCTCTTGGCGCAGAGCTGAGGTCTCCCCCCTTTTTAACCGGGTGCGGACAAGCTGTGCTGGGAAACCTATGCGGTTCTTGCGAACAGTACCGCATGCTGCTGTATCAAAACAATACAGCAGCTTGAACAAAGGGACACTTGTATAAAAATTATCAACATACAAGTGGTACCCTTTGTTCATCAGGGGAAAAGTAGGTCCCACACAATCTTGCCACTGGTTCCCATGTGTTCTGGGCAACCTGGAGGGTCAAGGCTACTATCCTTTCCCTCATACACCCGGAAGGCCTGAGTATACCCACTCTCGCTGTCACAGAGCTTATACACCTTCACTCCATACCTGGAGCGTTTGGAAGGAATATACTGCTTGAATCCCAGCCTTCCCTTGTATTTCATTAGGGATTCATCCACGCAGATATTCCTTCCAGGTGTATAAGCCTCTGCAAACCTGGCGGCGAAGTGGGTAATCAGGGGGCGGATTTTATACAGCCTGTCAAACTGGGGATGCTCTCTAGGAGGGCACAGGCTGTTGTCACTGAAGTGCATGAAACGCAAAATGTTTTCATACCTTCTACGTGACATTGATTGGGGGTAAATGGGAGTAGAGCAGATGGGGCTTCTTTATGATGCCCATCAGCATAGTAAGTGCCCAGAATTTCAGAAATTCTGGCACATCTAGCGGGGTCCATTGCTGCCTTGCCAAGTAGGAGTCTGGCTTCGCAGCACAATGCTGATGGGCATACAGATTTGATTGGGCCACGATGTGGCCCAACAAATCATCCCCCATAAACACCTGCAAAAACTGTGGCGGTAAATCCTGCAACATCAATATTGATGCCAGGATTTGCCGTGAAAGGAGGGATATCTGGCCTCTGGCGATGAGGCACTACCCACTCCTCAGCTGGAGCTGTGCGTCTCCTGCTGGCAGGTGGTGACCCAGGATCTGCATCAGAAACATCACTAGATACATCAGCCAGCGTAGATAATGTGTCTAGCGACGTCTCTGAGCAGTTGGCGGGGTCGAAATCAGGGTCTGAGTCTGACGCAGATGCCTCAGATTCTGACGCCAGGATGGCATATGCCTCCTCGGCGCTGTACACCCTCTCAGACATTATATATAATAGATTATATATATAATAATTATAAAATTTTATAAACGGATTGTTGGTTCTTAGAAGAACCGTTGGGTTTCACAAGAAAATACAAATAAACACCTAAATCTCTCTAAATCACTCTAAACCTGCCTCAATTTTTCTAAATCTCCCTAAATTCTCTCTAAATCTGCCTCAATTTTCTAATCTCACTCAATCTACCTAAAATCTCTAACCTGTCAAATCTGATCTCTCTCTCTCGCTCACCAAAACACAAGTGAGGAGAGGGAGGGAGAATCACAGAGGTCAGAGCCAATATTTACAAAATATTGACCTGACCTGACAAATTAGAAATTTTATTTTGACTTTTTCTTACTTCTGATTGGATGTTGCTAGCCTGCCTCTCTGAGGCAGGCTAGGAACATCCCACTCAGCCCCAAGATGACCCTGCCCTTAGAAGGGCAGCACCATCTTGGCTGTCAGTTTATTTTATTTTATTTAATTTATTTTACTTTTTTTTACACTTTTTTTTACTCTGCTGGGTGCCTTGATCCCTCGAGGCACCCAGCAGAGCACCTGATCACTCATGTGATCTTTTTTGTACTGAGTGCCACGACCTCGTGGCACTCAGTACTTTCCTGCCGCTACCGGAAGTGATCGCTCGGGGGGAGCGATCACTGAGCGGACCGGCGGCAGGTAAGCATATTGCAGGGATGCCTCGATGTCGAGGCATCCCTGCAATATACACAGAGCAGCTGGAAGCGATACCGATCGCTTCCAGCGCTCTCTAGAAGTGCCAGGCACCTCTCTGGTAAAACCGGATGTTGATCGCTCCCGGGGAGCGATCACAAGGTGCCCCGGCACTTGTAACCGCCATTGCATGGATGCCTGGACTCCCAGGCATCCTGCAATGGCGTTTGAGCTGCTGGAAGCGATCCGATCGCTTCCAGCGCTCAAAACACTGCAGGACATACCATGTACGTCAGCGGGTCTAAAAGAGACCCGCTGCCATGACGTACATGGTACGTCCAAGGTCCCTAAGGGGTTAAATTATTAAAAAAAAATTTTTTTTTCTTGTTTTTTGTCTTAAACAATAAATGCACGTTCTATTCATCCCCCTCCCCCACCCCCTCCCCCCTACCCTCTTACTTAAGCAAACTTACAGTTTTTTTTTTTGGTTTCCCCCCCCCCTTGTCCTAAACAATAAATCCCTCCCCCTCCCGAACAGACTTAAATGTTAGGCACTCGAAGGCTTTTCTCCCATCCTCAGCCGACCTTGCCGCCAACAGCAACTCCATTAGAGTCAGACGAGACAGTCAGCCCCGCTCCAAAGGAAGTGAAGCGAGAGTGGAAAACTTGACCCAACTCTTCGGCTCCTGGTTACCCACACCCTCCCCTCACCCAAACACACCAGAAATATACAAGGCAAATCAAAAAAACAGTTGCCTGTCAGTCGGAGGACATGTCTCCCCATCGCATCCTTCTTTCACTCTGGTCGACTCATTTCAAATGTCCCCCGACAAATTTACAGAGGATGCTAGAAACCTACTGAACGTCCGCCACATCTCCCTCCCCCACCATATTCCCTGGCAGACAGGGCAACGTGGTCCTCTTAGACAGCGTCCAGCAAGTATCAGAACTGCCAGGGGTCTTTGGGTTCAGGGGATTGGGGCGAGCGGTCTAGGCCTTCAGGGGTAACCATCCACTTCACAACCCATACCTTCCAGATACGACATCACCGCCCCCGAACTCACATCCCACAGACACCGCCCAAAGCAATTCCAGTGGAGAAAAATGTCAGAGCACACCTGTCCAGCGTCTGTATATACAAACAAACGAGGCATCTGGCCTGCCGCTGCGGCACAAGGGGTTGGGGAGCATGTGCCCGGGCGTATCAACCCTCCTCCTAAATAAATATCTCTCCATGATCTCCTCACTCAGGCAGGCCAAGGGAGGGTGCCGTTTGCAACGGTTCTCAAGCAGAGTTTCCTGAGTCTCACTGGGCCCCTTCTAATTCCTGCATATCCGTAATCCCACCATCCTGCGGACGGACTCGGTCTCGTGGCCTCCGCTGTCTCTTGGGTCTCGTGGGGGGAACATAAAAAGGGCGCGCAGACTCCTCCATCAAAGCAGTCTCCCAGTTTGATACCTGCACCTCCTGTAGTTGCATCTCCCGGAGAAATTCAGACACGTCTCGTGGGGATTTAATCACTCCGTTCTTTCCATTGAGGGAGGCGTGCAGGGAGAACGGGAAGCCCCACCTGTATGGGATTCCTCTTTCCCCCAGAGCTAGGGTCACCGGCCGCAGAGCCCTGCGGGCCGTCAGTGTGAAACGAGATAGGTCATTAAAAATCTCTATACTGTCCCCTTCAAAGTCCCAGGATCGTTGGGCCCTTGCCGCCCTTACAATCATCTCCTTCAATCGAAAGTCAGGGATGTGACAGAGGATGTCACGGGGCCCATTTTGCGTGCCTTCCGATGCCGAGGCCCGATACACTCTGTGCGCCCGATCCATAGCAGAGGGGGGGACAGTGCCGTCCGGTAATATAGATGTGAATAGACAAGCCAGGTACTCACGTAGCTCAGACACCGTCTCTTCCACCCCTCTAATCCTCAAATTCTGGCGGCGAGAGCGGTTCTCCAAGTCGTCCATGCGGCGGAGTAGCGTCGAAAGAACCGGAGCGCCCTGGCCTCCGTTGAAATCGGGCGCCGCGTGTTGTGCCGCTGTTTCGAGATTAAGCACCCGCGTCTCCAGTTCCACCAGGCCCGTCTTGACCGCCGACACCTCGCCCCTGAGTGTTTCACCCAGCGTAGAGGCCAGTTCGAGTAGATCCTGTTTGGAGGGCAGAGATGCCATCATTTCCTCCATACGCCTCAGGCGTGGGTGATCTTCGCTCCACGAGGCCTCCGACGGCGAAGGAGAGGCTGCCTCTGTTTGACTAGGCCTCCTCTGCGACGAGAGCGGCGCTTGTATGAAAGCGTCCATTGAGCCCTGCAGCGTAGGTTTGGGGGTTCCCGGGTCCGTAGTGGTCGTTCTCCTTTGTTTTCCCTTCATCATTGCTGTTGTGATCCGCTGAATAAAGCAATTAAGTGGCAAACACGCTGGAGCTCACACTTCAGGCATCCATCTTGGAGCTCGGTCAGGCCACACCCCCGCCTAATTATTTTCAAGTGAACCAATATTCTGAACAAGATGGTCGCCAGGCTTATAATGGCGGCCATCCTCCAGCCTATTTCCACTTCACTAGCGGTTCAGCGTTCTCAGAAAAATGCGTTCAAATTCCACTTGCGTTGCACGGCCGGACTTTTGTGCGGCCGTACATCGTATATTGGCCGTCATTGCCCGTCATCTGCAGCTAGTGCGGCCGTAATTATGTGCACCAGAACGCACGTTAAAAGTGCGCTGGTCTGACCCCAGCCTTAGTTTTCTATGTGCTATTCCATGTGATACTTCTGTTTTTCTTAAGAATATAGAATTAATAGGAATGGAGAATTAGTCATCTATAAAATGCATATAAAGATCATTTTCTGGCATATTTTTTCTTAGTGCTTTTTCTTGCTTAGTAGCTATATTTTTTATCCTTGTATTGTCTTTGCTAAGCTCTTTCATGTCCCTTTCTAATTCTCCTGCTAGATTTTTCAGATCCATCTCTGCGTCTCGTGTTGCCATGTTTGGATTCCGATCACTTGTAGTCTTGGGTTCGAGCTAGAGTGAGAATCACTACCGGCTCCCATTGATTGACATTTGTTGTGATGTCACAAAGAGTTGACCGCGTGTTTACATACGTCTCCTTAGTAACTAGCAGGGTTATTCAAAGAGATCCGAATTGGGGCCAAAAGGTAACCGAAAAGTGAAATTCAGCCTTCGGTTACCTTTCCTGGCCATTCGGCTATTCAGAGAGCAGGCAGTTCGCCAAATGTTGGTGAATTGCCTGCACATACATAGAAACATAGGTTCTTATCTGCCGACATTTTCTTTCGGCCCATCTAGTCTGCCCAATTACATGGATACTTTACCTGGATTTATCTTTTTAGGATAGCCTTATGCCTATCCAATTCCTGCTTAAATTCAATCACTGTTTTGGCCTCTACCACTTCAACTGGAAGGCTGTTCCATGTATCCACCACCATACGGTGCCTGTTCGAGGGCAGTGAAATCCCCATAGAGAAGCAATGCTTCATCTATTCAGAGACCAAAAACCAGTGAAAAGTTGCCGAAATGCCCTGCTGTTCGTGTCACGTTCCCACGTTCCAACCCTGTCTCCCTGCCCTCTGTATTCCTTATGTCTGTGTTTCCCTGTGCTGCTTTCCCTGACATGCAGCTCAGGGGTTAAGTTCTTTGCTCGTTGAGCTTCTGCTGGTGATATGGGCTGATTACTCCCCTATTTAAAGCCATGGGCCCATATCACCATGCTCTTGCATCCTGGTTCACTTCAGCTACAGATTTGTTCCTGAGAGCTCCCTGTTCTATCCTAGTTCTTTCTCAGTGTTTCCCCCTTGTCTGAGTTCTAGGTTTCTGATTGACTTCCTGGTATTGACCTTCTGGCCTGGCTGACGGATTTTCTCTGGTGCTATATCCCCGCTTTGGCTCAAGGTATACGTTTTGGTTTTGACCCCTGGCTTATTCATTGACCACTCTTCTGGACATCCCTAGCTGTTCTGTGCATATTGAATTATATGATGTGTATCCCTGTTGACCACGGCTTTTGTATATTGAAGTCCTTCCCTGCAAGTTGTTGAGTATAACTCCTTCAGGTGTCTGTGTTTTCCCCAGGACTCTGCACGGCTACAAGGTAACCTTTTTCTATTAGTGCAGATTCGGCCACTCTAAGGACAGATCTATCAGTATAGGGCTCCTTCGGTATAGCCGTGCAGAGGTCCCCAGTGTCTCCTGTGATTTATTTACGTATCCTAGATCATTGTCACGCATCTCTGCATATAGCGGCTTTTACTCATACCTGGGCCCTACTTGGCGCATGCCGGGTACCGCCATAGTGGCTGAACGTGACAGTTCGGTGGTTTCATTCGACAGGTTTATTCAGGTGAATCCCATAGGCTTCAATGTTAAAAATATTCCCGTTTTAATTCAATATCTAATAAACCGTTGATTTATAATATTCTGCAGTAAAACGTCTATTTTCAGATTTTCTTTTTTATTATTATCATTCATTGGATCTTCTATGTAAATTTCAGACATTTTCGCTCAGTAGTTTCTTTGCAAACAGCGTTCCACTTTTCAAACATTTAAGCGTACTGTTATTTATTTTTTTCACTCCATTCGTCTGCAGTGTCGGCTTTTTCCGTCGGCTGCTCTGCGCTGTGATCGGCGGCTGCTCGGGTTTCTCCGGTGTGTTCGGCAAGGTTAATACAGATGTTTTTGCAGGTTTCGGTGAGCGTTTGCCGGGTTTTGTGGTGAGTGTTCGTCGGGTTTGCGGCTTTTCCTGCACTACGACGGCTCTGTGGTGCTTGCTGAATACACCGCAGGGTCGCCGAAATGGGATCGCCAAATCGCACCGAATTGAACGAAAAGTCGCCGAACGTGCGGTGACTTTTCGATTTCTCTTTGAATAACCCTGGTAATCCTGTACTATGAGAGGGCTGTTGCATGTTTCTTTATGATATCAGCATCACATGACATGAGCTGAGGGTGTTTACAAGATTAGAATATTCTCTAGGTGCTTGACAAATGGAATGGCCTTAAAAGAAGACAATGTATTTCTTGCCAGACGGAGCATGCTGTGTTTTCTTATTAGCCTCGGATTTTGATCTTCTAATTCCATATGAAGATGCATGTTATTTTAGTACAGTGACTAGATCATTACGTGATTTACATAGGAGTCGGATGCCATATTGAATTGCCTAAATTAGCATTAGATGATGAGGATATTTAGCTTACGTTTTCACCGGATTAGCATTTTTGAATTACTAGGTTATATGAGGCGACTCATGTAGAAACGATTCAGATCAGATCTTCTTCGAGATCTCTATGGGTAGATACTGAATCTTCCATTGGCATGTTATGTTAGATTTACCGTTTCATCAAACGCTCACACTTTCAGGGTAATTCAAAGAGATTCGAAAAGTAACCGCACGTTCGGTGACTTTTCGTTCTCTTTAATTCGGTTCCTTTTGCCGATCCCATTTCGGTGACCCTGCGGTGTATTCAGCAAGCCCCACAGGGCCCCCGAATTGCAGGGAAAAGCTGACGAAAACGAACCCGCAAAACCCAGCGAATGCACGCCGAAAACACGTATAAACATCTGGATTAACCTGCCGAAAACCACGGAAAAAGCCCTAGCAGGAGCCGATCACACGCAGACGAGGCAGTGAATAAATTAGCAAAATAGTTTGTGAAAATAAAACACTGTTGGCAAAGAAACTACTGAGTGAAAATGGCTGAAATTTGCATATAAGGTCCAGGGAATGATAATAAAAAGGGCTGTTACAGAAAAAATAAGTAAACTTAAAAAAAAAAATTTGAAATGCTTAAATCTATAAATAGACTCTTTACTGCAGAATTTTATAATGAACGGTTTATTAGATATTGAATTAAAACCGGAATATTTTTAACATTGAAGTCTATGGGATTCTCCTGAATAAACTTGCCGACTTAGGCTAGGGTCAGACGAGCGTGATTTCTACGGACTGTACGTCTGTGCACACGGACGGACGGAAGACGCAGTAGTGGCCAGACAGTCTGTTTTTTTTCACTGACGTATATATTTTGACGGATGTAAGAGGGAAAATAAATTAAAAAGCAAAACCATTTTGTCCGTGAAAAATGCTGGACGTATAAATGCAGTCCGTCTGACCACGTTTCATCACTCACACACAAAGCTATGCGGATGTTGCGGACGCAGCGCAGTTTGTGCGGCCGTTCTAGCGGTTGTACGTTCTTGCCTGCCTTGCGTCCGTGGGCCGCGGCCGTTGTGCGGACGTACTTCGTGTGTCGGGCTCTGATGGGCTTCCTGTCATGCTATCACGGACGTACTTTTAGGCGCAATCACGGACGTGAACACTACGCTCGTCTGACAGCAGCCTAAAACCACCGAATGGCAGGGCATTTCGGGAGCCTTTCACTGCTGGTTTGTGTTCTCTGAATAGCCGAAGCAGTGCTTTTTTATGGGGATTTAACTGCCCTCGAACAGGCACCGTATGTTCAGGCAATTCGCCAGGATTTGGCGAATTGCCTGCTCTCTGGATAACCGAATGGCCAGGAAAGGTAACCGAACGCTGATTTTCAGCGTTCGGTTACCTTTCTCAAGCAATTCGGAGCTCTTTGAATAACCCTGTTTATCAATTTCTCTTGGCTTTTGTAACTTTTTTGCTTTTTTTTTTTAATCGATTCAAACCTTTTATATGTGAATATTCTTACTGCCCTTTTCTGATAACTTTGTAATATGTAATGCCACTCACTCACACAATACAACCACAAATGGAACTTTCTGAAGGAAACATCTTTATTTCTATAAAACTTGTAACCTGTAAGAGAACATCAGTAGGAACATTGATGTTCAAGGGGGTTCACAAAGAACCTGAGCTGAGCCCATAGTCTTTTTAGAGGTTAAGATGAGGCAGGTATGTTGTCTTGTCTCTTTCTTTTGGCTGGTGTTAGTATATGATCCAAAAGAAGGCGAAAAAAATCCTGTCTGACAGTGCTTGATGAATAAGCAACATACTGGGAAAAAATTCCTTCCTGACCCCAGAATGGCGATCCGATATCTCCTTGGATCATGCAGCCTATGACCTCTTGCAAAGCGACTTTGCTTTCTGCAGGTCTTTTGCCTTTTACGCTTTTTGGATGATGACGCATGTCTCACGCTTTGCTTAGATCCCTTCACTTTTTGTGCAGCTAGGCATGGTTTATCCACCTCTGATTTTTCATTAATGGGCTTGACCAATGTTGACCATGTCATAGCAGCAAATTTTCAATGCTGTCTTGCAAACCCTGTTGATTAGCAGACAACCCCTTTACTTTTATTTCGAAACAAAATGGACCTCTCCAGATCCTATCCTTTTTAACATGTGTATTCATTTAAATACTTAGCAAAAATGGTGTCATTTTAATTAGAGGAACTCTGAAGACCAGACAATTTCCCTTCAAAGACAAAACCGATTATTAAACCACATCTAAATAGATGTTTCCACAATGTCATCCCCATGTTCCTTTGTGATGTAATGTAGTTTAGCAGCGAGAACTCTCATCGCTGTCATCTGGAACTTTTAGTACTAAGAGGGAGACCAAAAAAGAATAATGTATCAAACAAGACCAAATGCTTCAAAAAGAAATGTCCACTTTAAAGGTAATTAGTATTCTCATGGCTAATTAAAAGGAACTATTCCCAGTGCCTAATTTTCCACCCTGGTTTTTATTATTTGCACTTCAAACAAAAACCTGACTCTCTGAGCATCATTAAAACATTCCTCCCTTAAAACGTTCCTATTTAGGGAAGCCTACCACCCAACTCACTGACGCAACCATCAATCACTCTCACCTTACAGTCCTCTCCTCCTGTTTCCAACCCCAACCCTCCCAGATTGTGAGTTCCTACAGGAATAGGGCCCTCATCTCCTCCTGTACGGTTTGTCAAATGTAGTTCAATGTATTGTAACCCTGTCTATACTGTGCCTATTGTACAGCGCTGCGGAATATGCTGGCGCTTTATAAATAAAGAATAATAATAATAATCATGTGGCATTTGATGCAAATGAAGTCCTGTGACTTTGTGCAGGCAGTACCAGCGAGTCGGTTGTAAAGTGGGTAGGTATATGGTGTTCTTTCTGTCTAGCATCCTTAGTAGATGTGCTTTGTGACTCCCGTAACCATAACACCCTAGTGTTACTGTATTTGTTATAAAACCAGATTAGTCATTTCTTAATTGGTAAATCAATCAATGATTGATACAGAAAACCAAAAACTTAACAGTGCATATCCTTATAAAATACTTCAGTATTATACTAATATTAGAATAATAAACTCAAACGTTATTATCTGTACAATGTTGGGACAAGGAAGAGATACTCCCAAAACATATTTGTGACGAGAGTCCCTTTGAACTTGGGGGTACATGGACCTAGAGATGCATTTTGGAGGTGTAGGCCTGATGGTCTTTAACCCCTTAAGGACCAAGGGTATTTAAAGTCAATGCATTTATGATGTAACTGTTACGACATTGTACCTTAAGGGTGTATTGTTCCCCTGCGCTCTTATGCTGAAGTCACCCTGAACCTACAATTCTAGGTGCAGGGTGTTTGTGTTGTCTGTGATATGTATGAATACTTTTATTCTCTATGCTTATCTGTTACTATAGCTAATATAATTACTGTGTCACTGTAGACCTTTCCAACTCCCCCTATCTATAATGTGTTTACATCTGTGACTGGTTTGAGTGGTCTTTGATTGTCTTTCTGTTCTAACCCCAAGATCTGCATGCTGCCTCATTTCTGGGGAATGGTATCCCCTCATGTTCTGTTTACTTGTCCTTAAGTCATGAAAGACTACTGGTGGGAGAATGGGAGTCCAGCAAGGGAGTGGCATTAAAAGATGTGACCCAGTCAGGGTACGTAGATCTGTTACAATATTAAACATGGGAAAGTTCTCCATATGGATATCTAGATGAGGCTGTATTTGTCATGGAGCGCAGTGCTGCTGCTGCCACAGGAAGGCCCAGGTCAGTGCTGTTCCACCGTTAATGACCCTGGGAGCATCTTTCCTGCCTTGCTAATCCCCAAGCCTTATGACTTCACTTCTAGCAGCCACAGGTGCGGCCAAGCTCCCCCTGCGTTGCTCTATTTATGGGTGAAGCTCCCATCAGGCCTTGCTTCTTTGTTGACCTACCAGAAGCCTGCTTTTGCTTCCTGATCCCCTGCATCTCTTTACTCCTGCCTATAGTGCCCCTGCATCTCCTGTTTCCTGTAACTCTGGTCTCCTGTCTCCAGTGACTTGTTTATATTAATAAACCCCCTACTGAACCTCATTTCTTTCTCTAAAAGTTTATCGCTGCATATTGGGCTCATACCTTCGCTGCCCCCATACACTGTATGTGACAGTATTACAAGTCTGGTGTAAACCATAGCTGTAGGTAACTCCTACAATTCCCATAATTCTTTTAAAGCAATAGATAGAAAATCATTGGTGTTTTTCCAGAAATATCTGGGGGGGTACGAGTTTGATACCTGCTTAAAAGTCTGTCGGTCATTGTGTCTCCTTACTGTAAATTAATGTCTCTTATGGGGCCATAGTTTTTTTTATTTATGACTTTTTTTTTCTTTTTACAAATACATACATCACATACATATATTGCCATGTATAAATACAACTCGCTGTATACAATGTGTGAGATAGATAGATGGATAGATAGAGATATATATATATATATCAGGTGAGCCGGTCAAACCTGCATTTTTGAAATGACTGTAAAAAATAAACGGATGGATATTTCAAAATTTTATTGTTACTATCTTAATGTACATTAAAAAGCATTTAAGAAAAACATTCACTGTTTAAAAATAACTCCAGTAAGATGGTGTCCTTCCCGATTGAGACATTCTTGTAGGCGATTTCTGAAACAGCCCATTTCCAATTGCAACATTTCCGAATAGCGTTGTGCATTCACAGTAACTGCTTGCTCCCTGTCATTTTCAAAAAAATACGGGCCTATGATTCCCAATGAGGACATTGCGCATCAAACTGTTACCTTGCTTGAATGGAGTGGTGTTTGATGGAGTTGTTGAGGGTTTTCATCACTCCAATATCGGAAATTTTGTTTATTCACAAAACCGGAGAGATGGAAATGTGCCTCATCGCTCATCCACAGGTTGTGAACAAGGTCCTCGTTTTCATCAAACATGTCCAACAACGTTTGACAAAAACGCCGTCGCGTTGCAAAATCGTTTTCATTCATAGCCTGAACAACCTGAATTTTGTATGGGTGATGGTGTAAATCTAACCTCAAGATTCTTCGGACGCTCGGGTTTGCCATGCCAAGCGCAGCACTCTGTCGACGCGCCGATCTCCGAGGGCTTCTTTCCACAGCAACTCTCAAGCGGTCAATATTCGCGGGAGTTCGCACTGATCTTGCACTGCCACCCCTTCTGCTTCTCGTTTCACCATTGCTTCAAAGTTTGTCACCCACAATTTGATTGAATTAACAGACGGCACTGGCTTATTTCGATTAATTTGAAATTCTTCCGGAAACGACGTTGAGCGGCTGCATAACTACCACTTTGGTAAAACGCTTTCACAGCGAATGAACGTTGTTGTTTAGACCACTGCTCCATGACGACTGAAATGCTTAGTTGTGGGGGACACAATGGTAACCTTGCTAACTCGCTCCGCCCACTTTCACGGCTCTCCCGCCCTTTTCAAAAATGCAGGTTTGACTGGCTCACCCTGTGTGTGTGTGTATATATATATGTATATATATATATATATAAAACACACTATCAACTACACCTACCTTTTATCGCGTTGAACCTCCTTTAGCCTTCAAAAGAGCCTGAATTTATCAAGGCATGGATTCAACAAGTGTCCCGGTGGCACTCGGCCTATGCCATGTTGAGACCTTGGGCGAGACCTGGTAAACCCCTTCAAGAAAGAACACGGGGGCATGGCCGGCTGCAGATGAAAGAAGACGTGTGCCCATGGAGCTCCGGCCCGTTCTTTTTGAGGGTCCCTTACTGTCCTTTTACTGACGAGTTCTTTAACCCGGGACCCTGGAGCAGCTGGCCATCGTGGGTGAGTCGTCCGGAGCCCGTTCTGTCCCCACTCCGGACCAGAGACTAGGGAGAACCGACTAAATCTTTACTGACAGGTGCTGCCGGCGGTCATATTGAGGCCTACACCAGGATTCTGCCGACTTTTTGCAGTGCCTCCACGAGATTCCTGTATGCGGAGGGCTGGGATGACGGAGGGCCCCCAGCCGCCATGGAAGACCGAGCGGTGGGTGAGGCTGGAGAGCATGCGGTGTGCCAGTCGAATGCCCTGTCTTCTCCCCCTGTAGTGTGCCTGGAGGTGGCGCTTTCTGGCCTGGAAGACCTGTTGCGGGAGATGGGCGATGACGTCGAGCGTCCACTGACACGAGGCGCCTGGCGGCGCATAATGGAGGTCCTGCGGGGAAGCAGAGGAACTGCTAGTGAGAGTGCCTACGGAGGAGCTGACAGACGCGGACGTGTGGCCCTAGAAGATCCTGCTGCTGCGCAGGGTGGGAGCATAGACCCGGTGCCCCAGCTGTTACCAGCTGCCTCATCAGAGGTGGTGGATCCATTGCCACGTGGCCCAGGTGTGACCAGCGACCGCGATTTACTGGGCCACGCAACGTCGGTTGGAGCGTCGCTGGAGTCTGTGGAGCACCCCCCCCATGTCGACCGGGAAGGTGACACAGCCTGGGACTCTCACCCTGCCACGTGTGCCTGTGCTGCCTGCAGCCCTGCGTGGTGGCAGTGGCCAATACGCGGTCTGGTCGCTGCTGAAGCTGTGGCCCCTGTTCCTCGCTGTGGTTTCAACGTGGGCTGCGAGAACTGGCCTGCCTTGCGGCGCCATGCCTGCTGTAAGAGAAATCCCATTCCGGGACAATGGCTGATGAGACCCTTTTACTTAATTTTTTGTTTTTTCTTCTTTCGCTGTTGTTATCCAGGACTTTCGACGATGTTTTTTCTCCCTTTTCTGAATTACTTTCATACTTTGGAGACACTTCTGCTGATATTTTTTGAGGACCCCCCCCCTTTTTTTTTTTTTCTTTTAATACCCCCCCTACCCATGCAGTACTTTTACTTAACGGGGACATTTGTTTTTTGTTTTATTTTGCTTTTCTCTCTCGCTGCCTTACATCTGATTATTCTGAAGTATATTTGAGGACTCTTAAACCCCCCGACCACGTTTTTTGACATTTCGCAACGTTTTTATGAGAACCCCCCCCCTACTCTGGGGCACTGCAGATGTTTTTTTGAGGACACTCTACTTTTCTGATGGGCTTATCCCTCGCAGATGACTCTAACTTTTTCCTATAGGCGTAAAGTTTGATGCCTTGTGTTCTTTTCTTATTCTGCGATTCTTTGGATGTCTTCTGGTCCTGCGTGGCCGTTACCCTTTATTGTCTTAATGTACTTCTGACATCTTTACAAAATAAAAAATTGTAAAATTAAAAAAAAACAACACCGTGGTGACCTGGAAAGGTGTAAGACTAAGCGAGGATACACTGAGTAGCTAGACGAGTCAGGAACCAGGCTTTGGAGCAGCAGTCCTAACTCCATGTTGGAGGGAGTACCGCCCTTAAATAAGAAGTGGGTCCGTGCTCTGTAGGTCAAGTGGTCTGAGACATGACAGGCTGCAGGCAAGTCCTGGACTGGATAATGAGGGATGGGCCACACAACGGTAATATCCGGCCTTGATTGGTTCAAACAAGGGATTTACAGGGTATCCCATGGGTTTCCAGGCTGGTAGCAAGACAAGAAGGTGCTGAAAGTGTTGAGGTATTGCCTACCCTGCAGATATGAATGCGTCACACAGTTCCTGGACATACGAGGTGAAGGAGTGGAGCGATTGTTCGGTAACTGATCCCTCCAGTCCGGATGAGTAGTTCCGTCGCTGGAATTTTCCTTGCTCCAGAGACCCTACAAAGAGTTGATTAGCTCTCAGCCCACCCAATCACTTGCCGAGACAGTGTGTAGGATGAATAGAAAGAATCTTTTTACTGAGCACTGTGCAACCATTCATACAAAACAAAATCCGATAAGATTATAATCCCATTGCATACACCATACCCTCCCCAGACATACTGGCACAACAAGCCGGCCACCAGTCTCCTATTTTACCCGGTACAAAATGAATGACATGATTTTGGGGTGATCCCGTGGGAGCAGCGCCATTTCTGGGGTACCATTGTACAGTATTGGTCCTCCTTATGACACTGTCCAAAAGCGCGGCAATCCATGGAAGGTGGACAAATGGAGAGGTACCCTGATGCAGAGTGAGTGTAACAGGGAATTACTGTAGTTCCATAGGTGTGGTTACACTCCTCGGTGGAAATGGAAGGCTGGTTGTCGATGATCCCATTAGGGCTCCCCCTCAGTAATCACCCCAGGCAGACCCTCCTCCCGACTAAGAGTTCCAGGAGACCATTACTAAAACCGGCTAAGTGCACCGGCAGGAGAGTACCTGTCCAGTTGTCATCAGACACGACCGGTCCATGGATTCATATTGTTTGTGTCAAATTCTGAATCTGCCATCAACATGCTGCACCAGGAACCTCAACTCCTCAGACCAAGAGACATGTTTCCAGTCTTTGAAGATCCAGTGTTGGTGTTGCTGCGGCCACAGAATGCGTGCTCTCCTGTCCTTCTGACAATGGCACTCGTTATGACCTTCGGCTGCTGTACCACATCCGCAACAGGATGCGTCTTGTGGTGCATTGCAAGTTGGTTTCTGAGCACCAATGTTGAATTCTGATATCACTTGAGCATCAGTAGTCTGTCTGTTGGCTTGCACAAGTCTGGCCAGCCTCCTCCAACCTCTCTGATCAACGAGTGATTTCCTTCAAAACGGGGGTTGCTTATGCAACGTTTTTTGTTCCATGCACCATTCTCAATATACCCTTAAGATTGCTGTACGGGAAGTTCAGGAGAACTGCCATCTCAGAGACCCTTCGTCTTGCACCTACAATTATGCTATGTTCAAAGTCCATTAGATCTTTGCCCTTTCCCATTATCTCTGTGGTTTGTAGTCTAAACTGATAACAGGAAGGTAGGTCTGCTGTATTTATACCCAAAACTGGCCATGTGACGTGCAACAGGGTGGAGCGAACCATTTGTGTGCACAGCTAGGGTATATTTAATAAAGTGGCTGGATAGTGTATATATCATGCATCTTGCAGGGGTTTTTTTTTGTCTTTACCCAATAGTAAAATGTTACCAAAGAATTTTTTTTCCCTTTCATTTTTCTTCCCCCACCTCCTACATACATGAATGAAGCCACTCCTATGTTTTTTTAGTTTCTAACGATTATTCTCATCAATTAGTTGGCCAATAATTTTTTTTAATTTTTTTATTTCGATTCATCGGATAAAAAAAGTAGAAAAAAAATTGTTTACTTAAAAGGAATTTTATGTAAAAACAAACAAACAATAACCACATCCCCTCCCCCTTTTTTTTCATAAGCAATTTGCGTAGTGTACGTAACTTTCGTAAGTACATACGCAAATTGCGTATCTTGTGTACTTTTCACACAAGGTATGCAAGTGCTTGGTCAGAGGGATGGGTTGATGCTGCATGCGCAGTTTAAGCCCAGGTATTCTTTCTCAAATGAACATGGCTGCAAGCACTTGGTCATAGATGATGTCAGCATGAAATCGGGATAAAGTGGTCAGGGTGCATAGTGTCCCTTTTTAAATAATTTAGTGAACAAACTCAGTGGGAGGGACTGGAGGTGGAAGGGAGTGACTTTGCTCAAGTGACTTTTTTTTTTTTTTGAGAAAGGATTTTACCAGGAAGGATACATTGAGATTTCTCTCGTTTTCAAGTATGTCCTGGGTGGCGAATATGTACCGTTAGGTGTCTTGCCCAAGGACACTTACGGGAGAGGTGCTCGTCGGGATCGTACCCATGTCTCCACAGGTTCTCTCCACGGAGTGCAGTGATGTTACCTCTACTCCACCCAGCCTTAACCTAAGTGTGAGAGGGGAGTGCGTATGGACAAAAGACCGGATCTGCGTGTAGCAGTGAGTTTGGGGAAAGGGACCAGACCAAAGCGGGTGCGGCAGGGAGGGTGGGGTGGTGGCACAGGACTCCAGCTTCAAGTAAGGAATAAACACAGGCATACAGCTCCTTCACCCAGTGGCAGTATCCTATTGTTTGTGTTATAGTTCTAATACTGTTGTAAACGGAATAAAAACAATCTGGTTGTGTCTGACATAACCTATCGGCGTGTCCTCTCCAATCAGCTCCGAAGCTGAAGTTATTTACTCAGTCTGACTCTAATCGACACCGAATAATCGATAATGGAAATAGTTGACAATTATTTTAATCATCGATTAGTTGTTTCAGCCCTGGTTTAAACACTACCTTTCTCTGTTATAGGATTGTACTACCTCCTTTTTAACCAGGAAGCAGCTAAATAGTGGCCAGAATGGGAAGAACAAGCTATCCCAACAACTTGTTCTTCTCTTCTGGAGCCGGTATTTCTCAGTTTCCAGTGTCCTTCACCGCTTCCTCCGTGGCTCCTGCTCTGCAGGCACCGTGCAAGATCGCTATGGACTCCAAGAGCCAGTACTGGTATTTTTGTGCAGCTATCTATTTTGTTCCAGCTCAGCCAATACAGTAGCAGGGATGGTATCGGCCTGGTAACTGGGACCCAATAAGTGATGTGTGTGTATGTATGTATGTATGTATGTATGTATGTATGTATGTATGTATGTATGTATGTATGTATATATGTGTATGTATATATATATATATATAATCTCCCTCCAACTGTGATGCCCCGCGCCGCGGTCGGACCGCGGCCGCCATGTTGGGACACCTGGCAGACTCACCTGAGGTCCCTCGTGGCGCGTCGCTCCCTGGTTCCGGCCTGCAGCTCGAGGGAGGAGATCCAAGATGCGTCCCACGCTGTGTCCGCGATCCATCTGAGCGGAGGTCGGGCGCGCATGCGCGATCGTCCATCCTGGAACATGAAAACTCAGGTACTCTGGCGCCCTCTGCTGGTCAAGTTAAGGTACTGCATTCCACCTGCACTGAAGATCCTCGCATACCACCAATTAATCTGCCAAGCACTCCGGTATCTCAATTCCACCTGCAAGTCCCAGGTGAACGGTGTTCGTATGATTCCCTGAACCCTATTTAAACCTGCCGCTTTCTCCAGGTTATACTGTGGTTCCACCACGTTACCCAGTGGTTCCCTTCGTGCTACGCTAAGGACATCCTGACTTCCGTTTCCTGCTTCCAAGGTGCCTGTCCTGCTTTCACCCTGCTTCCAAGGTGCCAGTCCGACTTCCGTTCCTGCTTCCAAGGTGCCTGTCCTACTTTCGCCCTGCTTCCAAGGTGCCAGTCCGACTTCCATTCCTGCTTCCAAGGTGCCTGTCCTGCTTTCGCCCTGCTTCCAAGGTGCCAGTCCGACTTCCGTTTCTGCTTCCAAGGTGCCAGTCCGGCTTCCGTTCCTGCTTCCAAGGTGCCTGTCCTGCTTTCGCCCTGCTTCCAAGGTGCCAGTCCTACTTCCGTTCCTGCTTCCAAAGTGCAAGTCCTGCTTCTGTTCCGGTTGCCACGGTACCAGCTTACTTCCATTCCAAACTTGCCATCACAGTGCCCGTTCCATTCCCAGGCTTGTCTCCACGACATCAGTACCGGACCCTGTCCTCAAATCCCTACGACCTTCCGTTCTGGACTTTTGTTTCTGCCAAAGAAACCTTGCACTACGTTTATTCTGGACTTTCATTTCTGCCAAAGAAACCTTGCATTACGTGTATTCTGGACTTTATTTCCACCAAAGAAACTTGCATTACGTTTGTTCTGGACTTATATTTTGTTTCCTTCAGTAAAGCTCTATTAGTTATATTCCTTCTGGTCTCCTTTCGGCTTGCTATTGGGGTCCATACACCCAACACCACACAGGGGTTCAAGCCTCTGTCCTTACACCAACACAAACACTCACACACCTTACCAGAATAGGGCCCATGGGCTTCCATGTCAGCTATCATGATCAGCAGTGCGTCACCGTAGTTTCTTACTCGAGGCCTTTCTACTTTTTGCAAAGTTGAAAAATAACATTATGGTCAGCTATTAGATCGTTAATATTCCCTAATGAGCAAATGTCTAACAGTTACTGCCAGTATTTACATTCCTTCTGTTTTTATTTTTTCCCCTCTGTTGTTGTTGGTTTGATTTTTCACTAGATTAAAAACCAAGAAAAGACACAGCCATGTTGAATGACTTTAAATGGTCGCTGCTTCTAAAATTGTTCCAGGAGAACATTCCGCTCAATAACAATATAATGATATCTTTTGTACCCAACCGCAGCATTTTAATTACTATTTTGGAGTTTGCTCAGAGCAATTGACAGTCTGGCACAGTAGTTAAATATGGCTAAACTGAGATTTTTGGATTTCAGAGCAATTCTGTCCAACCCCTTCCCAGTAAACTCCGAAATAGATATTTGCCAGGCAGACTAACCCTTGTTACACACACCGCAATGGACGGATTGGGTTTGAGAAAACCAAATAAATTCAGATTGTCTTACAGATAAATGTATTTTTGTAAACACAAATGGAACTCGTATAATGATACAAAGCTACACTATATTGCCAAAGGTATTCGCTCACCCATCCAAATAATCAGAATCAGGTGCTCCAATCACTTCCATGGCCACAGGTGTATAAAATCAAGCACCTAGGCATGCAGACTTTTTTTTACAAACATTTGTGAAAGAATGGGTCGCTCTCAGGAGCTCAGTGAATTCCAGTGTGGAACTGTGATAGGATGCCACCTGTGCAACAAATCCAGTAGTGAAATTTCCTCGCTCCACATATAAATATTCCAGTTAGCTGTATTATAAGAACGTGGAAGTGTTTGGGAACGACAGCAACTCAGCCACGAAGTGGTAGGCCACGTAAACTGACGGAGCGGGGTCAGCGGATGCTGAGGCGCATAGTGCGCAGAGGTTGCCAACTTTCTGCAGAGTCAATCGCTACAGACCTAAAGTTCATGTGGCCTCCAGATTAGCTCACGAACAGTGCACAGAGAGCTTCATGGGATGCAGCTGCCCGGCCATGGAAACCCATTCAAGCCATACATCACCAAGTGCATTGCAAAGCATCAGATACAGTGATGTAAAGCACGCCACCACTGGACTCTAGAGCAGTAGAGACGCATTCTCTGGAGTGACGAATCGTGCTTCTCCATCTGGCAATCTGATGGACGAGTCTGGGTTTGGCGGTTGCCAGGTGAACGGTACTTGTCTGACTGCATTGTGCCAAGTGTAAAGTTTGGAGGGGGGATTATGGTGTGGGATTGTTTTTCAGGAGCTGGGATTGGCCCCTTAGTTCCAGTGAAAGGAACTCTGAATGCTTCAGCATACCAAGACATTTTGGACAATTCCATGCTCCCAACTTTGTGGGAACAGTTTGGAGCTGGCCCCTTCCTCTTCCAACATGACTGTGCACCAGTGCACAAAGCAAGGTCCATAAAGACATGGATGACAGAGTCTGGTGTGGATGAACTTGACTGGCGTGCACAGAGTCCTGACCTCAACCCGATGGAACACCTTTTGGGATGAATTCGAGCAGAGACTGAGAGCCAGGCCTTCTCGTCCAACATCAGTGTGTGTGACCTCACAAATGCACTTCTGGAAGAATGGTCAAAAATTCACAAACCCACTCCTAAACCTTGTGCACAGTCTTCCCAGAAGAGTTGAAGCTGTTACAGCTGCAAAGGGTGGATCGACATCATATTGAACCCTATGGATTAGGAATGGGATGTCACTTAAGTTCATATGCGAGTCAAGGCAGGTGAGCGAATACTTTTGGCAATATAGTGTATGCCACAGTCGTAGGACTTATACAGTTGATCAAAATCCTGTTGGTATTAACAGTCCTCCTGTTAACCCTTTCCATGCGGAGGACGCGCTCAGCACGTCCTACCGCATGTGCACTTCACTGCGGAGGACGCGCTCAGCTCGTCCTCCCTTTGCAGCAGCGATCGGCCAGAATCCTGGCCGATCGCCGTGCCCCCCTCCCCCCCCCAGTGCGGGCTGACATCCTCTGTCAGCCCAGCATCTGGGACCGCCACGGGAACTGATAGATGTCATCGCGGCGCCGCGATGACATCTATTTCAGCCCCCCCCCCGCGAGTGTGGGGAAGGCACCTGAAAGGGAGGGAGGGGGGCGGTCCTTTTGGACCTCTCTCCCTCCCCTTCTGTTCGGGGCAGCAATCAAAGCCAGGCACCGTTTGGAAGGGCACAGCCTGCCCCTCCAAACGGTGCCTGGCTTTAACCCCTTGAGGACCAGATCGCTATTCAGCTCCAAAAAGCGCCAGGTAGGGATCCTCTCCTGGAGCTGGCCGTCATCTTGGATGTCAGCCAAGCTTCCAGGATCTCCCCCTGACGACTGGCGTCATCGTGCATAGCGCAATGACATCAGTTCTGGAGTTAACCCCTAGCTGCCACGATGGTGGAGATAGGGGGTTCCAATATCTCCCGATTCGTGGCAGCTAGGGGTTAATGTTTGGTATCGTTGGATCGGCCAGAGCATGTTAAAAGTTTAAATGTTTAAATGTTTAAATAAAATAAAAATATAAACTTTTTTTTTTTTGTTAATGCAGCAATATTGTTCCCATTTCAATTATAATGTGAACAATGATGCTGCACTAACTATTTTTGTATGGGGGTGCGTTTGTTAAACATCGCGTGATTTTCCCCCCAAAAAAAGTAACGAGTCCCCGTTTTCTAATTTTATTAACAAGCCAACCCATAGAAAATATAACCGCAAACGCTCGCATGTTAAAATTTGGAAAAAACAAAACACTTTACACGTTGTAAATTATTGCAAATTAAAATTTTATTGCATTTTTTTGTTATGTATACGTCATGTCCTGTCTGTATATTATATCTATTATCAATCTGCCGGAAAGATCAATATATAATATGTCTGGGTCATATAATAAAATATGGCTTCAAAACACATTTAAACATGATGAGCGAAACCGGTAAAAATGAGCTCAGCACACAGGCGGGAAATGGCTTAGCAGCGAAAGGGTTAAAGTATTTATATTCAGTATTGGAGAAAACCCACAATTAAATTTTTTTTAACTGAAAATTGAGCAGCAGATTTTCTTACTAAAATTATTCTCTGGTCAGAACGCAGCCTTTAAGTTTTCGATTTGGTATTTGAAAAAACTTTTTTTTTTCTCTTCACTAAAGGGTCCGGTCATTGAAGAAAAGTTGGGAGATTTCTAAAAAAAAAAAAAAAAAATGAATTTTACATATTGTGTATTTATTTGGAAAAAGAGTAACACCTGTACAGTGGAAGAATCAACGTTACGGAACTCTACCAATGAGCAATAGAGGAATATTGAAAAGGAAATAAAATGTAATAAAATAGTATTCCTGTAGGAAGGGGGTCGTTAAGGCTGGGGTCAGACGAGCGTAGTGTTCACGTCCGTGATTGCGCCTAAAAGTACGTCCGTGATAGCATGACAGCCCATCGGAGCCCGACACACGAAGTACGTCCGCACTGAACTGCGGACGCACAACGGCCGCGGCCCCCGGACGCAAGGCAGGCAAGAACATATAACCCCTAGAACGGCCGCACAAAGTGCGCTGCGTCCGCAACGTCTGCATAGCTTTGTGTGTGAGTGATGGAACGTGGTCAGACGGACTGCATTTATACGTCCAGTATTTTTCACGGACAAAATGGTTTTGCTTTTTATTTTATTTTCTCTCCTACATCCGTCAAAATATACATCAGTAAATAAACGGACTGTGTGGCCACTACTGCGTCTTCCGTACTGACGTACGTCTGTGTACACGGACGTACAGTCCGTAGAAATCACGCTCGTCTGACCCTAGCCTAAATGTTATGTTTGTAAAGAAGTATTACAGCATTTCTCCCAGGAAAGAAGGGGTAAGAATGTGGAAAATACATATGGTATAATACAGTATCTCTTTGCTTTTTGCGTAAGAACACCAATAAACGAAAGCTGGCCTAGGGGTGAAGTATAAGAATCCTTGCTGTCATTGTGATAGACCATATTTTATCAATGAGTTCTATTCCTGGTGACACTTCTATCAGCCAGCGTAGGTTGTGAATGCAATTATTGCAGATGAGGATAACATCAGTTCTTTTAGTTCTCGAATTTGTTCCACCTATGAACGACAACAAAATTTTGTTTTAACCGCACAAGGTTGGATAGTCTGCAGATCATCTGGGTAAAGCAAATTTTTCAGCTTTTCCATACTGTTACCCAAGGGCAGTTGGTTAGTCCTAAGATTACCCTGGTAAAGTCCGAATTTTTCATTTTTTTTTGCAGCTTTACCCAGCGGTTTTGGGTAATGTCAGGATTACGCGGGTAATCCTAGGATTAACCGCACTTCGGGCTTTAACTGTAACATATACATGTATATCTTATTTGCGGTGTGGAGGCTTTTATTCAAATTTTTTGCCCTCCACCACAATTTAAATGAGTATTTATTTACCCTAGGTGTTAGGCCCGTGACCAGTTGTCGTTTGATGCTTATCTCTTCCTGATGGGGGCATAATAAGCACAAAACAGCTGTACAGGAGTGACTGTGACTTGTTGCATAAACCTGACCTTTGCTTAAAAAAAAAGCCATCTACTATGGAATTGCATTGATTACAGTTCTGTGTTAAAACAGACCCAGGATGCAAAAAAATTAGAAATTGCAAACATCATTTGCATGTCTTACCCAGAGTTCCTTGCTGCATATGTGGAATGTAGCACATGAGCTCTGTGAAGCAGTTCTCTGAATTGCTGGGATGTGTAAATGACTTCTTCAATAATATATATAAATAAATTACACATTTTCATGTATGTTACTGTGCGTCAAAGCATTATATATTCTATTCACATTTGTTCATTCTTTGGAGGCAAGAGAGTACCCTGTGTGGTGAGTGGCGAGAGGTCACATTTTTGTATTTTATTCCAGGCGCCACACTTTGATTTTTTTATTTTTATTTATAATTTTGTACAATATTTTACAAATATTCATGTCTTCTGTGATAAGTATTGACTTTGCCATTGCATCTCTCTTCATTACAGGCTGCTCAGTCTGAAGAATACGTTTAATTCCAAGTATGGATGCAAGCCTTCATTTTATGCCCGCGCACCAGGAAGGGTCAACTTAATAGGTAAAAATCATTTGATCGCATTACACTACACAAATCTACCTTTCCTCGACCATCCGTCCTTTAGTGCCCGATGCTGTTTTTACGTTCTGCGTTGTTTGTGTTTAGGTCAAATTTTCCTCTTACTCGTTTATGCAACCCACACATATTATATACGTTTTTCCCGCCATTAAATGGACTTTCTAAAGATACCATTATTTCCATCATATCTTCTAATTTACTATATAAAAAATATGAAATATGATGAAAAAATTGAAAAAAACACACACTTTTTTGAAATTTTAATCCCCAAAATCTACAACCACCAAAAAAGACCCCCGGCTAGTTTCACAACTTTGTCCCGAGAATAGAAATACCCAATACATGCTTTTGCTTTTTAACCCGTTCACTGCTGAGCCATTTCACCTCTGTGCGCTGAGCTCATTTTGACCAATTTATGCTCCTATTTTTTTTTAAATGCCAGGCCAGGTCCTATTTTAGTTAAAACACCCCCCGACAATGTTTTTTAAATTTAAAAAAAAAAAAAAAATCTCTTTGATTTTATTTTTACAACAAACCTGGTCATGTTCCAAAGGATCCCCCTATCTCCGCTTGGCAGCTAGGGGGTTAACTGGCCCACTGACGTCCCCACATATATGGTAAGGATGTCAGTGGTTGGGGGGGGGGTAACCCGGAGGATTGGCTGACATCCAAGATGTCACCTCCAGGTTAGAATTGCGATTTGGCGCCGAATCACGATCCGGCAGTGAAATAGTTAATGCTATACACAGCTGTAAAGTGGAACTTTTTTTTTTTTTTTTTTGATGGCTTTAACCATTGGAGTTGGAGGGCTAGACCAGCAAGGAAGGTAAGTATCAAGTTAGGGGACCCTGACGTACCATGTACGTCCGCGGGTCTAAAGGAGACCCCTAGTCATGACGTACATGGTACGTCTGTGGTCCCTAAGGGGTTAATCAGGACTCTTAAAATGCTCATCCAAGCTCTTATGATCTCCCGCCTTGACTACTGTAACCTCCTTCTCTCCGACCGTAAAAAAATCCCAGATTCTGCCTCTGCAGTCTGTAATGAACGCCTGTGCCAGACTCCTTAACCTCACCTCACGCACCTCTCGCACCTCACCCCTTTGTCAATCTCTAGACTGGCTTCCTGTTTCCTTTAGAATCCAATTCAAAATATAGCTGCTCACCTTCAAAGATCTCCATAACCGCACCCCTGCCTACAGCTCTTCCCTTATTACCAGGTACATCCTGCCTGACCACTGCGCTCTGCCATTGATCTGATGCTATCAGTTCCTCGTACCTGCACCACCAACTCTCGTCTTCAGGACTTTTCATGAGTTTCCCCCTTTCTATGGAGCTCCCTCCCCTGCAACAATAGACTCTCCCTGTCTCTCCAGTCCTTCAAGAAGTCTTTGAAAACACATTAGAGAAGCCTATCAGATCACTCCCTAGTCCCACACTGTACATTTCATGCTCCATCTTCCCATTTGGCCCACACGATCTCATATGCTCTGCCATTCATGCTCCGCTAATATGTCACCCCTCTCCTCTTAGATTGTAAGCTCTCGAGCAGAGTCCGCTCTCCTTCTGTTCTGTGTGTGTAACGTGTATGTATATTTGTTATTCTGTTTCTCCCATTGTACAGCGCTACGGAACTTGTTGGCACTTTATAAATACTCGTTGCAGTAGTATTTTATTTAGATTTTATATCCATCATAATCACAGGGCTACCCCACGATTTAAGATAAATAATAAGCACACAAAATGTGTTAATTTTTATTTTTTTTTAAATATATTGTATTTTCCAGTAGTACAAGTGGGAAGAGGTAAATCTTTTGGGGGGAAAAAAAAAATTTGCTAAGTTTTGTTTTACTTGTAGGAGAGCATATTGATTACTGCGGGTATGCAGTTCTTCCAATGGCTATTGAGCAAGACATTTTAGCAGCCGTTAAACCCATCGATTCCAAGGAGGTGGAGCTTTCCAATACAAATCCGTCTTATTTGTAAGTAATCCTATACAATGTAATCTATCCAAATATACAGATAATACATGAAATCTATGTAAATGTGCATCACTTTTCTTACACAGCAGACATCATAAAGTTTTTTTTGACATCTAGATCCAGGGGTTTATGATAAACAATATTCAAATCTATTATTTTTTATTTAGTTGTGTTTTAATCTATTATTTTTTATTTATATTTTATTTCATTTTCATAAACCTTCTAAACTCCATTGACCACAATTTTTTTTCCAAAACATAAAATGACACCAGAAACTGTAATTTTTACTTTTCTTTCTAAAAAAAAAAAAAAAAGCTTGATTTCCTATGACACTTTGCATAGATAACACAATTTTTAATGCCAAAAGCTTGCTTTTCCCATTTCAAAATTGCAGCAAGGGAAAAAAAACTCAAATTATTAGGGTTGCACCGATACCGATACTAGTATCGGTATCGGGGCCGATACTGGGTACTGCAGGAGCTGGGGCATATCCATGTGTGAGCTGGGGCATATCCATGTGTGAGCTGGGGCATATCCATGTGTGAGCTGGGGCATATCCATGTGTGAGCTGGGGCAAATATCCATGTGTGAGCTGGGGCAGTATCCATGTGTGAGCTGGGGCAGTATGAATATATATATATATCGGGGGGGATATACATGTGAGCTGGGGGCATTTTTATTTGGTCTGTTCTTATTGGAAAGCGTCACATGACATTAAAGAAAAGTATCGGTACTCAAGGGGCGTGGCCGGCTGTCGAGGAGAGAGGTTGCATGTTGCTGGAGCTCCGCAGCGTTCGCTTCTCCCTGGACATAGTTTGAGATTTTAAATTGCTGAGTATCCTCACCCGAGGACCCTGGGCAGCTGGCCAACAGGACTGTGCTGACCGGAGCCTGTCCCCCCCCCCCCCTCCGGTCCAGAGAATCACCTGCTGGACGCCATCTCTGGCTGGAGCATGCCGTTGGCGGCCATTTTGCGGCCCGTCTCAGATTTCACTGCCCCCCAGTTCTGCGATGAAGACCATGTTGGCGGCCGGGGCGACGGAGGGCCCCCGTTTCCCGGCTGTGCTAGATGCTGTGCTGCAGCTGCTGGGGGATGACGAGAGCCCTGTGACACGGGGCGATATGCGCCGCATCCTAGCGGTGCTGCGCTCCGGCCGGAGCACTGAAGACTCGACCAGCAGCGTTCCTGGGAACGAGCAGCCCGCAGGGGTACCACAAGGCGGTGAGCTACCTGAGAGGGAGGAGGTCAAGGAGCCGCGGGACGTGGAGATGGCACCAGATCACCCGATTCTGCAGGATGTTCCCCTGAGGGGACATCTGGCCACGTGGCATACATCTGAGGTGCCTGCATGTCGAGGGTCATCGGGCCGGAGGCAGCCAGTGGGTGTGCTGGCGGCACCCGCTGACACAACCGGTGTCTGGAAACCAACTATCCCCCTGTTCCTGAAAAAGATTTTGCTTGGTCCCCCCCCCTGCGACCCCCTGCTTTGGAACCACTTGCGGCCTTGCCTTGGGTGGCCAGAGATCCTGGTGGCGGTGCGGGCGAGGGCCTACTTGATTTGTCAGCCTTTCTCTTCGCCGATAGACCTCGCCTGCTCTGCATCTCCTTGTCTGCCCCACTGCTCCAGCGGTTTCGAGACACTGGCTGACAACAGGTCTGCATTTTTTCCCCCTTTACTTATTTGATGCCAAATTGATGTGATCCCACTGTTGTTCTCTCTCCCCCCCCCCACTTAATTCAGAGACGCTTCAGACTTTATTTTATTTCTTTTTTCCCGATGACATTCCCCGGCTGGGGATAAATATGAGACTTAAAAAAAAAATATATATATATATAGTGCAACATTAAAAATGCATTATCTACTTAATACATTAAAATGGTTCAATGCTCAAAAAAAAAAAAGTATCGGTACTCGTACTCGGTCTTAAAGTGGTATCGGTGCATCCCTACAAATTATCATTTTGAGTAATAAAGTTACTGATAAGAGCAGTGATTGTAAAAGAATATTTATTTAGTAGAAGTATATTTTTTCTTGTGACACATTCTGCAAAAAAATCTATCAGGGCTATTCAAAGAAAGGTGAAAACCAGGAGAATTGGAAGAGAACAAATAGCCGATTTGGAAAGTGAGATAAATGGGAGAATTTTTAAGACTGTTTTGACCCAGAATTTTCACTTCTCCAGTCATTCTCCTGGTTTTCACCTCTCTGAGTCAAACAGGGTTATTCAAACAGGGTTATTCAAAGAGATTCGAATTGCTGGCGAAAGGTAACCGAACAGTGAAATTCAGCATACGGTTACCTTTCCTGGCCATTCAGCTATTCAGAAAGCAGGCAATTCGCCAAGTCCTGGCGAATTGCCTGCACATACGGTGCCTGTTCGAGGGCAGTGAAATCCCCATAGAGAAGCAATGTTTCGACTATTCAGAGAACACAAAACAGCAGTGAAAGTTGCTGAATTGCCCTGCAGTTCGGTGGTTTCATTCGACAGGTTTATTCAGGTGAATCCCATAGGCCAGTGGTCGGCAAGCTGCGGCTCGCGAGCCACATGCGGCTCTTTAAACACTTTAATGCGGCTCTTCGTGTGCCGGGCGCCCGCTCCCCTCCCTCCTCTCAGGCGGCCGCCCCAAAAGTCAGGACTCTGCAGCTAGCCTCTGTCAGTGCGCGCCCTGTGTGCAGCCCCGGCGGCCGGCTCCACACAGCTCCAGTCGGGTCATGTGGTATGGGGGGGCGTGACTTTCTGTGTAGCGCCGCAGCGGCGAGGCAGCATCCTCTCTCTGTCTGCCGCCCTCAGAAGAAGACTGTGCCTCCCAAATCAGCAGCGTGTCATCCGGTAGGTGTAGCAATGGCCTGGCCTGCCTGCCTCTGGGGACTCGCTTTTCTGTGACAGAAAAAGGAAGGGTTGGGGGGGATGGGATGAATATGAACTATATGCCTGTGGAACTTAGAAATGAGAGATGTGGGCAGGGCCAGGGAGAGACAAATGAAAGGGGTGACTGATGGCCATCATGGAGGGGGATGATTATGAATTATGTACTCATATGAGAGATGTGAACTGTGAACAGGGCAAAAAGAAAGGGGTGACTGATGGCCATCATGGAGGGGGGGGTGATTATGAATTAAGTGTGCCTAACTATGGAAATGAGAGATGTGAACAGGGCTGGGTAAAAAGAAAGGCGTGATGGCCATCATGGAGGGGGGGGGGTGAAATGTGACACGGGGGGGTGAAATGTGACACGGGGGGTGAAATGTGACACGAGGGGGTGAAATGTGACATGGAGGCAGAAATGTGACATTGTGGGATTGACATAAAAAGGGTTGATGTGAAAAGGGGGGTGTGGACATAAAATTGCGGAATATCGTAATCTAGGAGCTAACAAAATAAGTTAGTGGCCAGGTTCTGAGGTCAATATATAACAGTACCAGTGAGGACTATTTGAGTGTGTTTTCACATACTTTTATATGTACTTTTTTAGTTGTATCTTGATTTTTATTTCATTTTATGTTGTCATTTTTTACTTTTATTCAACTTGACTGCAGAGCCAGTGCAATGTGTGCATGCCTGTTTTATTACTTTTACTTCTTGCCTACTGTTTGGGTGTATCCATCAAGGTGGAGAACCCTGCTTAAAATATCCATGATGAGCCGCCATATTTTATAATACTATTTACACACACATAAGATGCCATATATGCATCATCCAGACAAATACCAGTGCGTCATCCACAGATCCCCCATAACAATGCGTCTTCCACAGATAAATAACAGTGTGTCATCCAATATTACTTCCTTTTATGTGATTAAGGATGCCGGTTTGGTGTTGGTGGCTTTATTTTAAAATGAAACATTTTTATAGGTGCCCTGTTTGACATGGCTACAAAGAAAAAACAACGGAAGACGAAAACCGTGAATTTAACGTGGAATGGACCGAGACTTTCGCGTTTCAGAACGTAAATGGCTTTCCGACCTAACAAAAAATCTAATTTGGAGAGACACTTTACAACAAAACACTTGTTCTTTAGTAATAAATATCCTGTTGGTGATGCAAGGAAGAAAGCAGTTGAACTTCTGAAGAGTCAAGAAAAATCAAGTTCTGCGTTTTAATCAGTGGGTGCAGTCTTCCAACTATGTTAATTTTGCAAGTTTTGCGGTTAGTCAAGAGATTGCTAAGAGAGGCAAACCATATACAGCTGGCGAATACATAAAACCTTGTTTTATAAGTGCATCAGAAGAGTTATTCAGGGGTTTTAAGAACAAAGAAGAAATTCTAAAAAAAATTAGAGTTGCCATTGTCTGCTAAAACAGTGAAGGATAGAACAGCCAAAATGTCTTCCAATATAACCAACCAACAAGTTGATGATCTTAAAGTGGTTTCAGCTTTATCAATAGCAGTTGACGAGTCTTGTGACTTAAATGATACAAAAAGTGAAACTTGAGCTGTAAGATTTATGTCAGCTACAGGTCCTAAAGAAGAACTTTTAGGATTATTGCCACTGAAACGTCAAACACGTGGAGAGGATATAGCAAATGCTGTAATTGGTTGCATTGAAAAATATCATATTCCACTTGATAAAATCGTTTCAATTGCAACAGATGGGGCAAAAAGTATGACCGGCGTAAGAAATGGATTTGTTGCTATTATGAAAGAAAAAATTAGTCACGAGATACTTTACATACCATTGCATCATACATCAAGAAGCACTTTGTGCGCAGACATTTCCAGAAGAAATGTGCAAAGTTATGGAATTGGTGATTTAAGATGATCAACTCCATTGTAGCTAAAGCTCTTCATCATCGCCAATTTAAAGAATTTTTAGTTGAAATGGAGAGTGAGTACGCGGATCTTCTGCTGCATAACAAGGTACGTTGGTTATCAAGAGGAAACGTTTTGAAACGTTTTGCTTCCTTATTAGAAATCAAAGCATTTTTCCTCGACGGGTGTTCACTATCCAGAATTAACAAACGATCAGTGGATCCAAAAACTGTATTTCATGGTGGATGTTACTTCCCATCTAAATCAGCTTAATCATAAACTACAGGGGAAAGGAAACACAATTTTTTCGATGTTAGAAGAAGTTATTTCGTTTGAAAACAAATTATCTGTTTTTGCTCAAGATTTTGACAGAGAAACTTTGATTCACTTTCCAAGCCTGTTGAAACATCGCCAAGAAAATAATTCTGATATTGACATTACCTATTTTAAAACAGCACTTTTAAATATGAGGGAAGCTTTTCTCAAGAGGTTTCAGGAATTCAGAAACAGCAAAGCGACGTTGGCCTTTGTTAAAAAACCTCTGGATGCCACTGTAACGGAATTAAATTTTTCTCCCTTTAATATCGACATTGGCAACTTTGAAATGCAATTGCTGGATTTAAAAAACAAAGAACTGTGGAGCTCGAAATTTGAACGTCTTTGTGCTGATTTAGAAAGATTGGAGAAAAACAAATGTGAACTTAGTTCACAGAACAAGTGGTCTGCTTTGAAAGACCTGGAGAAGGAAGATATGTTGATTTTTAACACCTGGAATAGTATTCCTGACTCATATAATCAACTAAAAAAGCTAGCGTTTGCTGTTCTTTCCTTTTTCGAGTCTACATATTCATGCGAACAATCATTTTCAAGCATGAACCTTATCAAGAGTAAATTGAGAAATCGTCTCAACGATGAGAACCTGGAATCGTGCCTAAAATTAAAAACCACAACATACAAACCTGACTTACTCAAACTATCCAAGGAAATGCAAGGCCAATTTTCACATTAGTGGTTGTGACTTTGTCAGTCATTGTCAGGATGTAATTTTCTCTACATTGTAAGGCAAATTTTACGGAATTTAACGTTATCGATAAATAATATCGTTCTAAAGTTTTTGTTTTATTAGCTGTGTTATTTGTATCCTCCCGACCTATGTGGATACTTGCATGCAGAATATTCTCAATAAAAACTTATTGAAACTAAAAACAGTGTACCATCCTATGTATTTTCGGTTTTAAAAATGTGGCTCTCAAAATAAATTTCAATCGTGGTTTTGGCGAGATTTGGCTCAGTTGAAAAAAAAGGTTGCCCACCACTGCCCTAGGCTTCAATGTTAAAAATATTCCCGCTTTAATTCAATATCTAATAAACCGTTTATTATAATATTCTGCAGTAAAAAGTCTCGATTTTTTTTTTTTTAGGATCTTTTTAGGCATTTTTTCGCTATTTTTTTAGTGAATTTTTTTTTTCAAATCGTTTTTTTCTTTTTTCTGTAACGGCCCTTTTTATTATCATTCATTGGATCCTATATGTAAATTTCAGACATTTTCGTTCTGTATTTTCTTTGCAAACAGCGTTTCACTTTTCAAACATTTCAAGCATACTGTTTTTTTCCACTCCATTCGTCTGCGGTGTCAGCTTTTTCCGTCGGCTGCTCTGCACTGTGATCGGCGGCTGCTCGGGTTTCTCCGGCGTGTTCAGTGGGGTTAATACAGATGTTTTTGCGGGTTTTGGTGTGCGTTCGCCGGGTTTTGCAGTGGCGGGTTTCGGCGGCTTTTCCCTGCACTACAACAGCCCTGTGGTGCTTGCTGGATACACCGCAGGGTCGCCAAAATGGGATCGCCAAATCGCACCGAAATTGAAGAGCATGAACCGAACGTGCGGTGACTTTTCAATTCTCTTTGAATAACCCTGTAAATTTACTGAATCGCATACTGAATATTCTCAATGCATGAAAAATTGGTTGAGGTATTCTATTATAAATCATTGTATATACACCCACCCTCTTGCCCTTGTATTGTTGCCACATGAACTTCAAATTGTGGCCTTGTGCTCTACCGATTGTTGCCAGGCTATGCTCTCATTTTCTTAATTTCCCCATAAAGCCCAGGATTGCACATTATCCCCCACATTTTCCCGTGTATGTCATTCTGCAGGATTAGCGCCCCCTGCTGATAGTTTGCCCGTTTTATACAACATTTTGCAGAGCTCTATGTATTGATATATTCGGTAACAGGTGGATCTGTGCACAGCAAATAATTTTTGTATGAAACTGGAAATTCTACCTGATCCATTTCTTCTACATACTGTTCATGCCGCAATTGAGCTTGAACAAATTTCATCTATTCTTCAGATTCTTAACAAATCGTGGCATGAACGCCAGCTGGCACTGCTAGGCTTTATTGAAAAGTTTAAAAAAAGACTAAATTCAAGGCACATGGGGGGGGGGCAGGAAATTCCCATATTTCCCCACGTGACATATTGTGTGTAGATACATGTTCCATAGGAATGCTAGAGTTAATAATGAACGAGGAGGGGGCCTCTATCAATCGGAGATGCCTTTTCTGCCTATTATTTTTAACTGGCAGAACTGGCAAACCAACCAGTCAGAGGGAAAACCTTTTTAAAGGGCTTCCCTGCACCAAAAAGTCATCCCACACTTGGCCCTATGGGCAAAGTTGGCTTCTATACCTGGTGTCGAAGTTGTATTTTTTTTCTCGCATTTTTTGCATTCCTTTTTTTTTTATTGTTACATGCTTTGGTTTATGGTTTTATTTTTTTGGGACTAGAGGAAAAAATGCATCATATTGAATTATTATTATTTTTACAGTTAGTAGATCATTTCCTTTTCCTACTTACTATTTTTGGAAACCTCTAGCCACAATGGGGGTGGCACATTTGTAGAGGGTGGACAATGACCTGTGCAACCCCCTCGACTCGAGTAACAACCCACTCTCAAATCCTAAAGATGGAGTTTGTTATGAGACAAAAGGCATACTCCCCCCATTTTTTTTTTTAACAGCCCTCATCCCACACAAACATCCATGTTCACCCATTTGTCCAACTCTCTGCAATCACAACCCAGGTATCCAGATCTCCACACGATGGCCACCATCACATTCTGCAATATTGCATCATCGCAATTGTATTTTGTGTCTGCATTTATTAATTTCTGGCTGATTATCCTCTAAATTGCCGCATTTTTAGATAGAATATGTAGCTAGTCTTTCACTAGTGCCCCCCCCCTTACAAAGACCTCTTACACTTACCTGAACTAATTTCCTTTTCACACAGACACACGGGACAACCTTCTTTCAAACACTGATCAGTCCCCCCCCCCCCCCCAGGACCGGCCTCTAATTTCAGGCATCCTTTCCAGGTGTCTCCACTTCTTTCTAATTACTCTTACTAATCCCAGGCTTCTGGCCTCTCCCATGCAACCTCTGCAGTGTTTTTCTGGCCAATAGCTCCCCCTCCCCTCTGCTGGAATTAGCGAAGCGCAAGGTCCACATACTGCTGCACAATGCGCTCCCTGTCTCTTCTACTCTTCTACTCTGCATTCATCCTAAAATGGAACTCCTGCCTCTGTACCACCAACCCCTCCATTATCCACATCTGTCCATCTCGTGTAAGACATTCCTATACAGGGAAGTCTGCCACCCAACTCACTAATACACATCACTGCCTCAACCAGTCCATCACTCTCACATTACAGTCCTCTTCTCTTGTTTCCACCCCCAACCCTTCTAGATTGTGAGTTCCCACGGAAATAGGGCCCTCGTTTCCTCATGTATCAGTTTATCAATTCTTGTTCAATGTATTGTAACCCTGTCTAAATCATACGCACTGTCTCGCCGCTGCGGAATATGATGGCGCTTTATAAATAAAGTATAATAATAACTCCATGTCAATTACTGCCCCCAAATAAAACCCCTTGAGAGAGGGGCCAGGAGGCGTGCAGGGAATGGCATGCTGGGGTCCTAACTGGCCTAGTGGGAGCGCAGGACCTGAATGGATCTCTGCTACATAGCTTTGTTTGAGCTTGCCAGGTGCTTTCATATTATAAATACAAAACAGCACAGAAAAAACAGAAAAAAATGCAAATGTTATGTACTATAATTGTATAGAACTCCATTACTCTTGCCCCATAAGTGTTACATTAGACAGTTTGATCAGAAATAACCTTGTAGACATACGTTTTCATTTATTCATGTGTTACATTTTTTTTTTATTTAAGTCTAGAACATAAAGGCGTATAGATATTTTCCACAATTACAATAATGGATTTGATTGGAGGATTCCGAGCCAACATTCCTGCGCTTTTCAAGCTCAAACTGTAAAAGTCAGAACTTTTTTTTTTTATGCAGTCCGTAAAAAAAAAAGCCGCTTCAGCAATCCCTGCTGTTTACTTACAGCATAGCTCAATTTGAAAAGAAAATTATACTTGTGAAATCAGATATACAAAATGTTTACATACCATTGCCCATGAATCCAATTCTTTTTTGTATAGATAATTTCCTAAAGCACCGATATTGTGTGATTTTTATTTTTTGTTTCATACTGTCATATATGAGATTGGCAGAAAATGGCGATTTTTAAATTTTGCCCTGTTGGCAAGCCAGCCAATCACAAGCATCTCAAGCCAGAACAGGCCTGTTCAGTTCTTCAGCAGCTGCTGACTTGCTCCATTGCTATCCTAAACAAAAGATAAATCCAGGTTAAGTATCCATGTAATTGGGCAGACTAGATGGGCCGAAAGGTTCTTATCTGCCGACATTTTTCTATGTTTCTATTGCAGCAGTTCAGTTTGTTGCAGCAGTCTCACTGAACGCTTTGGTTGCGAATATTGAAGCAAAAGGGCAGAGGATTGCTTAATGAAAGGTGCTGTTTTTGCAATATCCACTGTTGTCCATTTTATTACCACTTTACTGTTAATGTTTACCATGTTCCAATAAATATTTGGGGCTACATTACATTGATCGCGCTAAAATGGGGACGCAAAGGAGAATCTTTTGCCTGCAAGTTTCTCCTTTGCGCTCCCATTTTAGCGCAAAATTACAATGCTGGCACTAGAAAAGCTGGCTGCATTGTTAACGGGTGCTAAGCCCCGGGATGCTCGTGGCAGCTCTAAGCATCGCCGCGTGCATCCTCACCGTGGAGTCCATAGGACTCCATTGAGGCAGACCCTGGTGGTTGTTAGGGGTAAAATTCGCTTCTCGTCTAGATCCCTGATCTAGCCTGGTATCAGCTGCAGAAGAGATTTCAAGTTACGTTGTAACGGAGAATAGCCCACAGATGAAGAAATGAAACACACAGCAAGATAGTCTGTGGGCTCTTCTGCCACACCCAAGTTTTACTGAGGGTTCTATAGGTTGGTTTGGACCCTTTTGCACAGTCATGCACAGCAATGTAAACATTACAGAACAGCTGGACATATACATAGTGTCACCATGCAGAAAACTGGTGAAAAAAACTGTAGTGGCTAGGTAAATATATCAGATACAAAACCTTTACATGGTGAAACCGTAAACCACAAGGCTAGACAGAATTAGCTTAGTCAGGGAACAAAGTGCAGTACATGGTATTTGACAACTCTATGTGCCGACACAGCTCAATCTGTAGAAGCAAATGTTAACCCTTTCCTTCAATCCCCTCTTAGATCATAACCTGATCTCCCCCAACCTAAGTTGATAAGTATGAAGTCCACATAACCCATGCACCAATATTTGCTGTTGTTGTGCTTATGGCGCGCTTGTATCTAGGGGCATATGTATACATATGGAAAAATGTGGTGACAGTCCGCGCTTCCCTCTTTTTTTCCTTTCCTTTTCTCCCCCTAAAATCTTGGTCGAGGATCTTCTTTAAGCAGTTAATTGCTTTCTTTTATGCAGTCCTCAATTCTCAAGATATATGGGGATAGAAATGAGAAACATAGTGTGATCCATAAAAACACATCCAAGTCCCCAAAATATAATAGTTCAACTCACATTTGGAGGTGTCATAAATCAGACACTAGATGTATCTCACAACCGATATTTTTAGGAGATTTGTGAGATACATCTAGTGTCTGATTTATGACACCTCCAAATGTGAGTTGAACTATTATATTTTGGGGACTTGGATGTGTTTTTATGGATCACACTATGTTTCTCATTTCTATCCCCATATATCTTGAGAATTGAGGACTGCATAAAAGAAAGCAATTAACTGCTTAAAGAAGATCCTCGACCAAGATTTTAGGGGGAGAAAAGGAAAGGAAAAAAAGAGGGAAGCGCGGACTGTCACCACATTTTTCCATTATTGACTCTTTCTGGTGGTTGGAGGTGAACTATCAGTGTGTGAACCATCTGCTGCTGACTTTTTAAACTGCAATTTAATGCTCTATGTCCTTTGGACTTAAGAATAGTTTGTGTACAAACAGCATTGTTTAACTATATCCATTAGGGGGCGCCAGATACTTGTCTATTCTGTATATGTATACATATGATTGAGCCACGAGATGGAGGTTGTGGGTGGGGCACCATTATCTGAAAAATAGGGGGACGCAGCATAGAAGAAGGCTCCGGAACCCAAAATCAATCCCCACACCCCCAATGTACATAAGCCTGTTAATTTGTGGCGTGAGACTGTGTCCTTCATATTCAAGATAGGAGTAGGTTGAGCAGATGGATAGGGATAACGTGGGCCTGTTCCTCAGAGACGTCTTGCGGAGTCTCTCTATATGTTGAGTGACCACCTGGCCAATTCCAGGAGTAGTCTCTGGTTGGGACACCCGGGGGTCCTGTTCTCGCTTTGGGTGGGTTTTTGGACAACCACAGTCAGCCCTCTTCACACGTGATGCATGGACCCAAGTTGGCTCTGCTTCCGTCAAAACAGCGGTCTGGGTGATGGCGACAACACAGGTGGGCTCAGAGAAAGGGAAGAGTTGGGGTTTCCGACCCTTCTGTAGACGTTTAACCAGGACCACGTCACCAACCTTAAAAGGATGAATAGGGCTCTGTGGAGACAAAGGAAGAGTACGAGCAACGGATCTGTCAATGGTATCAATAGCATTCACTATGTGACGAACATAAGAGTCCGTCAGCTGGTCGAGGTCACCTTTCTCAATCACCAGGGGGGCCTGTGCCCAAGGATGAGGGAAAGGCCTACCCATGAGGATCTCAAAAGGGGAGAAACCCGTCGATTTAGACGGTGTCATTCGCATTTCAGTAGAATAGCTGGCAGCACACGTTTCCAGTTATGAAATGTGCCTGCTGTGGCCTTCCTTATCTTGTCCTTGAGGTTCCTATTTGTGCGTTCGACTATGGCAGAGCTAGTTTGATTGTACGGCAGGTGTAGCTTCCATTCCACCCGTACTGTTTTTGCAAGTTGTTGACATATGAGGGCAGTGAAGGCAGGTCCATTATCAGTGTTTATGTTCAAGGGAAAACCCCATCTGGGAATTATTTCCTCAATAAGGATGCGCACTACTTTGCGGGCATCCTCATGAGTGGTGGCGAACACCTCTGGCCATCTGGAAAACATATCCACAATAACCAGGGCGTATTCTTGGCGTTTACCTGTTTTACGAATGTGGGTGAAATCCATTTGCAGGTGTTTGAAAGGGGTGGTAGGATAGTTGAGGTGAGCCTCAGAAAGGAGAACAGATGTGTTGGGATTATTAAGCAGGCAGGTCAGGCAATGGCCCACGTAAAGTTTAACTAATGAGTTCAGGTCAGTAACGTAAAAACATTTGTTAAGTTCAGTCAGAGTCTGTTTACATCCTATATGTCCTACTCCATGAAATTGGGTTATGTATAGTGGGGCACTAGCCTGGGGGATACAGACCCTACCTGATTTCATGTAAAGACCTGAAATAGGATCAAGTGTCTTTACGGGTGTAGACCAGTCATCTATCTCGTCTGGCGTAGCGTAAGCCTGTGGGGTGGAAAGGAGGAGGGTAGCATCTGGCAGGGGTGGGGAGAGCATGGGCATGACAACAGTGGCAGGTGACTGGGCAGCTATCTTCGCTTGTCTGTCGGCAAATGCATTACCAATGTTGATAGTGTCAGTGCCTAGAGTGTGTGCCCTGCAGTGTATTATGACTACCACTGATGGGAGGAGGAGTGCCGAGAGCAGCGATTTAACAAGGGTTGAATGGGAAATTGATTTACCATCAGCGGCTACAGTAGCCGCGTCTCGCCCAAATGACCCCATGATCATGCACCACCCCGTTCGCATATTTAGAATCCGTGTAAATGGTAACCCGTTTTCCTGCAAATAGGTGACAGGCCCGGGTGAGGGCAAGGAGTTCGGCGGCCTGCGTGGATTGATAGGGTATTGGTTTGGCTTCCAGGACAGAATCCGGGAGGGCACAATAGCATAACCAGCCAGGTATGTGGAATCATTAGGACGGCTGCAGGAGCCGTCCACAAAGACCAGAGGAATCCGGGATGGGGGTGGACAGCATGTCTGGACGGGGAGACGTATCTTCATTTATGGTGGATGCACAGTCATGAACTGGGGGACCTCCTCCTGTCCCCTTTAAGACCCAGGAGGGCATTTAAAATAGGAGCGGGACCCACAACTGGGGATGAGTACTGGATCTGGAGGATGGGGCTGGACATCAGAATGACCTCATATCCACTGAGCCTCTGAGCTGACATGTGTTGGGTGTGGAGTGTTTTCAACAGAGTAGCAACATTATGTGTGGTGTGCAATATTGTCTCATGTCCCAGAGTGAAGGGTGTAGCCATTTCAACAATCATAGTGCATGCAGCCAGTGGGCGTAGACAAGCAGGCATGCCTTGGACCTGCGTTGGGACTACTTTGGGAAAAAAAAAGGCAACGGGGCGAAGGCCTCCACCGTGACCCTGAGCTAGGACTCATGCCATGGTTTTACAATTGTCCCTGGCACACAAATGGAACAGCTTGCCGTAGTCTGGGATGCCAAGCCCTGGGCTGGTGACCATAGCACATTTATCAGACCATTTGAGTATATCTGGAGATTCGCCCGTAGTGGCTTGTCTCAGAATGTCGTCATAGTGGGAACAGTCAGGAATCCATTGTCGGCAGTAACCAATCATGCCAAGGAAGGTGAGCAAATCCTTCTGTGTGTGGGCGGACCAGACCCACTAGAGCCGCAGCTCTCTTCTGACTGACCCTTCGTTCCCCCTGCCTCAACACAAATCCTAGATATTGTACAGTTTCTTGACACCATTGTAATTTCTGTTTAGACACTTTGTGCCCACATTTGTGCAACCATTTCAACAGACTGACACCATCAGTGCAGCTGGCATCCATAGACTTGCTACAGAGGAGGAGATTATCCACGTACTGTAACAGGACAGAACCACAGGGGGCAGTCCAGGCTCGGAGCGTGGTTTGGAGGGCAATGGTATACACAACCGGGCTATCCACAAACCCCTGAGGCATACGGGCCCAGCTAAACTGGTGACCCCGAAAAGTAAATGCAAAAAGTAGCCTAGTCTTTGTCCACAGGGACAGAAAAAAATGCGTTCTTTAAATCAATCACTGTGAAATGGCTAGCCTCACAAGGGATAGAAGACAACATTGACGGGACATCAGGAACTACAGGTGCAATTGGCGTTATGAGACTGTTGATAGCTCTAAGGTCTTGGATGAATCTGTATGTTCCATCAGGTTTTTTAATGGGGTTGATGGAGGTGTTGTATGGTGAGATTATAGGTTCGATAATCTGTTGGTGTATAAAGGAGTCAATGAGGGGTGCGATCCCCTCCTCTTTCTCTTTGGAGATTGGGTATTGTTTGTGATACACGGGAGTTGCTCCTGGTTTAATGCGTGCCTTATATGGGGTACAAGAGATGCAACCCACATATCATAATCAGACGTGGCCCAGACAGTGGTCGGGAACTCAGGTTCATGGAAATCTTTCTCGTGTGTCAAGTAGAAATATCTAAGTTGTGAGTCTATCATGTTTGGTTTGATGTCCAATTGGGGGGATGTGACATGCATGCCCCCTCCTGGCAAAGTTTTTATGGTAACCTGTAAAGCCTGAATAAGATCCCTGCCTAACAGATTAACTGGACAATCTGAGATAATTGTGAATTTATGGTTTAGCATTATCCTATTGTTAAGGTCACGTATTTTTAAAGGTTGTGTGAGGTATGATTTGGTGAGAATCCCATTTATTCCCAAAGAGGGTTCAGATTTCTCCAGAGGTGAGGCATCCTTTGTATGCAGTGGCACATAATGTACTGCGGGTGGTGCCAGTATCAACAAGGAATGGCCAGTGAGTGCCATCTATACTCCGAAGAATGAAAGGCTCGTCATTGCATGTTGTTGTGATCTCTGGGAAAAATAGGGACAAGATCCCTCGTGCAGCTTCATGCATGCCTTTGGGAATCCCATTCCAAGGGAAATTGTGGACCCTGATCTTGTTGCTTTGGACTAGGGACACAGTGACTGGGAATGTGTGGCGTCTGACAACCTGTCGTGGTTGATTCCAGAAATTCCATTTTATGTGGGCTTTTGTTTTCTAGTTTATGTGACCTTAGTGCATGTGTGGATGCCAGGATTTCTATATCTTTGGCGGTCAGTGAGGGATATAGGGACATTGGCAGTGGATACGGGGGTGGGGGACCCTGTTTCATAGGAGTTTTATAAATAGGGGCTTTAGGTAACATTCTTTTTATAGTCTGTTCGATTTTATGCTTGTTTGATTTACGGGTGACATTCTCGGGTTTGTTAACTTTAGCAACATGTGATTTTAAAGTATCTTTATTCCTTTGGGGAACCACCCTGGGGCAAATTGTAACCAATTTATTCCGCCTTGTTTTATATAATCTTTATCCCATTGTGGGCCTGGCGGGAAATAGGGCCAAGCATCTGTGTCAAGAAGGCACAGACCTTTTATCATATCCATGTGGAACGTATCATTCCCACCTTTGCGTGGAAATGGACTACAGCTCCCCATCACCTCGGTCCATCCCGCTAGGTGATCAATCCATGGGACCACATAGTATGATTCTGTGTCACTGACTCTACTTACCACTCAGACTCCACCAAAAGATCACACAAACAAATATATAGACAGAGCAAAGATAGTACAAAAAATACTCGATTCTCCTCTTCCTTGGTTATATTATTATTATCACAATATTCCTAATATTGTCTATTCTGTCTATGTCTTATCACAATATTCCTAATATTGTCTAAGACGTACCAGGTTTGGCTTATTTTCCCCACATAAAACAAATGGGTATGGCTACCACCAAAGTGGACAGTAAAGTACGCTGTCAGACAAGACAAACTAACATACTCACCACTCTTAGGCAGCCATCCCGGACCAGCCCCCAATTGTTAGTAGTAAAATCCGCTTACCAGGCTAGATCCCTGATCTAGCCTGGTATCAGCTGCAGAGGAGATTTCAAGTTACGTTGTAACGGAGAATAGCCCACAGATGAAGAAATGAAACCACAGCAAGATAGTCTGTGGGCTCTTCTGCTACACCCAAGTTTTACTGAGGGTTCTATAGGTTGGTTTGGACCCGTTTGCACAGTCATGCACAGCAATGTAAACATTACAGAACAGCTGGACATATACATAGTGTTACCATGCAGAAACCTGGTGAAAAAAACTGTAGTGGCTAGGTTAATATATCAGATACAAAACCTTTAGCCTTGTGGTTTACGGTTTCACCATGTAGACCGAATTAGCTTAGTCAGGGAACAAAGTGCAGTACATGGTATTTGACAACTCTATGTGCCGACACAGTTCAATCTGTAGAAGCAAATGTTAACCCTTGCCTTCAGTGGTCACATGACCTGCTGGATCTCGCCATAGTGATCCGCATGGGAAGACCTGACTGACAGGACCTGACTGACAGCTGGGAGGGCAGAGTAAACTCCTCCGCCTCTCTCGGCTGTTTTCAGCTTTTTCAGCTGAACTGCTGAGCGGAGGGAGGGGGGGACAGAGGGCGGCATACTCCGGGCATCATGACCACCTAAAAAAGCTTAGGTGGTCATGTTGCCTAGAGTATCCCTTTAAACGTTGAAGAGCATGTAGGTTAGAATATCCACTACATAAAATCTATAAGACAAGATACATCAAGATCAACTTAGAGGTTTTGTTAGAGGTCGGGCACATTTTATCCGAAATTCTAAAATCCAGAATTTTTGGAGCCCTCCAGATTTTAGCATTCTGTGGATAAGGGGGGCTCTGGATGGGTGTTGCCACTCGGTAACCCGGTTCCCAATCGTGCAGCCCCAACATATGCCATGCTGCTCAAAGGCGTGCTGACTCCAATCAGCCTCTAAAACGTTTGGCTCCGATGCTTTATCAACTCAGCTGGAATAGGGTCTGTGCTCCACTAAAGTCAGGTGAATGATTGCAAACTAATGTAGGCAGAAATATATACACTATACATTGATGCCAAAAGGGTGATCTATGAAAGCACTACTTACTTGAAAACGAGAGAAATCTCAATGTATCCTTCCTGGTAAAATCCTTTATAAATAAATAGAACATAGACCTATAAATATAGACGTTCTACCGGAGTAGGGCTTACAAATATGGCCCTGGAGCTTTTATATGTAATCCATGAAACCCCATCTCACTATTTTAATAGTTTATCTAAAACATAATACTGTAATACTATAATTTATAGTGAAATTATTTAATTGATATTTATTGGTATAGAATTTATAGCTCTCTTTAACGTGAGCAAATTAATCCACCAGAAGTGTCTCTCATGCAGAGCTGTGTGCAGGGCCGGATTTATGAATGGGCAGAATAGGGATGTGCCCTGTCACAAGGGGGCGCCTTGCTCTGTAAAAATAAAATAGTGCAATTTACAATCATTTAGACCCTTGTATCTCTGGAGTCCTACAGGGTAGAAGGACATGTAGTGTATGGTAGGTAGTTATACCAAACATGACCAGGTTTGTTGTATGTAAAAATAAAATGACCAAGAATATATTTATTTTTTTTCTTTTCTATCGTTCACTTTTCAATTACAACGTGAACATCGATGTTGCACTAACACACCTTCTCGTTTCCCACACTGCAAGTAAGTGTGGCGGCACAATGTATTGTTTAATCGACAACCTATACAGTGGCACTGCAGTGCTCCCTGGTTTTTATACCACGAAAGGTCGAGTGTGGTGTCATTGGAAAGTTCAGAGTCTGGCTCTTCAATTAAGCCAAATATGACAATGAAATGTTTAAAAATTCTAAACTTTTTTTACCTTTTTCTCTGGTCTAAGGCAGAGTCATTCGATGCTTTTACTTATAAACCAAACCATGCCACTGCAATAAGGCAACCGATTCTGCCCCTTCTTTTGATTTGAGCAAAGTGAGAAACTGTTTCAGTTTTTAAAATGTTTTATTTTGTTTTGTGTTTTAGTTTGCCCCAAAACAAAAATTTAATTCATTTTGGGGGCGGGCAGAGTAGGGGCGCTCTACAATTCTGTGCCTACAGGCGCCTGACATGTAAATCCGGCCCTGGCTAGTGAATAAACCACCTCCATGCTGCATTTGGTCAGAATGGTGACTACTTCACAGATTAGATTGCTAAACTAAGACTAGAAGTCTCTTCATTGCCCTCATCCACTAACCACTCAATCTCATTCACTCCATCACTCCCTGCCCCCTCTTCTATGTCCTCCTTTTCTCTGGTCTCTGAGGAGGATATCTCGGCACTTCTCATGTCTTCCTGCCCAACCACCTGTCCACTTGACCCCCATCCTCTCGCACCTTATTCGGTCTGTCTTACCAGTTGTTGTCCCTGCTGACGCACATTTTCAACCTCTCCCACTCTTCTGGAGTCTTCCCCTCTGCATTCAAACATACTCTGATCAACCCCATCCTAAAGAAGCTATCTCTTGACCCCACCTCCCCTCTCAAACTACTGTTCCTTCTCCCTGCTCCCCTTTGCCTCCAAAATCGTAGAACGCCTGGTTTATAACCAGCTCACCTGTTATCTCACTGGTAACTCTCTGCGCGATCCGCACCAGTCTGGCTTTCGCTCCCAGCACTCCACTGAAAGTGCTCTGACCAAGGTGACCAATGACCTAGTAGGTGCTAAAACCAAAGGTCACTTCTCCCTCCTTATTCTTCTCACTATTTCCTCTGCATTTGACACTGTTGACCACCCTCTCCTACTCCTCAAGCTGCGTCAACTTGGCCTCAGAGACTTTGCTCTCTCCTGGCTCTCTTCCTACCTCTCTCTTCACTCCTTCAGTGTCTCCTTCGCTGGTGCCTCTTCCCCCCCCTAACTCCACTCTCAGTTGGGGTACCTCCAAGGCTCTGTTCTGGATCCCCTACTCTTCTCAATCTATACAGCCTCTCTTGGCAACCTCATCTCTTCCTATGGATTCCTATATCATCTCTATGCTGACGACACCCAAATCTACGTTTCCTCTCCCGATTTCTCCGCTCCTGTGTTGGAACGTGTTACTGCCTGCCTGTTGGCGTCTCCAACTGGAGGACTTCCCGTTTCCTAAAGCTCAACCTCTCTAAAACTGAACTTCTCGTCTTCACTCCCTCTAAAGTTAACACTCCGGCACCCATTTCCGTTCAGGTGAATGGTGCCACTATTACTTCCACATCACAGGACCGGTGCCTTGGTGTCCTCCTAGACTCTGATCTCTCCTTCACTCCTCACATTTGGTCCCTAACTAAATTCTGTTACTTCCACCTACAAAACATTGCACGCGTCCGTCCCTGTCTTAATCAGGATTCTGCTAAAATGTCCGTCCAATGTCCTTTTTATCTCCCGTCTTGACTACTGTAACCTCTTCTCTGGCCTTAAGAGATCCCAGATTCTCCCTCTGCAGTCTGTTATGAATGCCTGTGCCAGGCTCATCCACCTCACCTCCTGCACCTCGCCCCTTTGTCAATCTCTACATTGGCTCCCTGTTTCCTATAGAATCCAATTCAAAATACTGTTGCTCACATACAAAGCTCTCCATAACCGCACCCCTGCCTACATCTCCTCCCTTAACAGTTATATCCCATCCCAGCCACTTCGCTCGGCCAATGGTCTGCTGCCATCAGCTTCACGTACCCGCACCCCCAATATCTACCTTCAAGACTTCTCCCGAGCTGCCCCCTTTCCTTGGAATTCCCTCCCCCGCAACATCAGACTCTCCCCATCTCTCCAGTCCTTCAAGAAGTCTCAGGCTTCTCTAAAGTAATGTGTTTTCTATCGACTCACTCCATAATCCCCCTCTGTTCATTTCTTACTGCATCTTCCTACACAGCCCACATGCACCCCTCCTATTTCATATTCTCTATTAACCCTGACCTAGTGTGTCACCCCTATCCTTTTAGATTGTAAGCTCTTGAGCAGGGTCCTCTCTCCTATTGTACTGTATGTTGAACCTGTATGCATATATATTTTTCTGCCTCCCATTGTACAGCGCTACAGAACATGTTAGCGCTTTATAAAACCTTGTAACTGTAACTGGTGCTGCGAGGTTCTGGCCCATCATCCCAGTATGCTAGTGGCCCATGGGGACAAACTGTAAATGTTCCCTTTCTTTGCTAGCCCTCCACTGTAACCTACAGAACTGGATGTACTTTCCTGTGTATGCCAGCTTTCATTATTTCATCAAATATAATTATTGAAGCGCACAAGTATGCTTACTGGAATATCTTTATAGAGAAAAACCTTTTAGTATTTTTACTTTTCCCGATTTTTGAATAATCTGTATGCCGAGATCCTGTGCTGTGCCTGAGTTTTGTGTTATTAAATGTACTTGGCTCACTTTACCGCTTTGTGATTTGTGACTGGATGGTTAATCTGATTTCATTGCATCCAGGCGGGATTCGTTCTTGGTAATAAGAGTCTGGTGGTGCTGAATTATTGGTACAATTTCGACGTCTCTGGTTAGTGTGCATTCAAGTGACTAAGCCTTAAATGTCTAATCTACTGGGTTCAGAAATTGCAGCAATATTCCAATTTACTCCCTTGGTTTTCTCAGAAAATATCTCATTAGAAATACGTTATTGATTCAATAAGATGAAATAACTGGAATATTCAGCTAACCACGTCCAGATTTCCAATCTCTGCTAACCTCGCATATTTGGGAATGACCACTTTTTTTCCTCAGAAATGAGGAACACTATATTATGAATGAGAATGGCTCTGTGAAAGTCTTATTCCAGATAATTGAAAATGTATGTAAATCTTAATCCTTAATTACTGCATTTGGTTTTCTATTAGTTTTTCCAGATTACTGCGTTTTTTTTTATGAAGTAAAATGGGAAGTGCCTGAGTTATTATTTTTTTATCAGTGAAATATCTTGGATAGTTAAAGAATCTGCCCAGTCTGTAGGATCCATGTCCCTGGAGCAAATAAGGCAGAGGGGCCTTGAGTTGTCCCTGATAGCCAGCGCAGTAAGGAGTTAATTGTGCATGCATTGGAGTAGGCAGGCTGGGGGAGTCCCTGTGCGGATCTAGGTGAGGCCCTGTGTTTAGGCCTCGAGCGCACGCGGAGTTTGGGCAATAGAATTTTTTTTATATTTTTTTTCTGAGGAGCAACATCCCCCTCACCCGCCCTATATTAGGGATAGTTGGGGTTGTAGTTTTCTTATTCCCTTTGTCACCGCGGGGATTGGGGGCATTACTTGGTCGGGGTTTAATAATCTAAATGGTCATGTAAATAGGTACAGGTATTAATCCTGGAAGGGTTAAAATCTAAGTTGTAATGACAGCATCTCAGGGATATCGGGACAGTCTTCTTGCCACAAAGTCTCTGCCTATGCCGACGACCTGCTTTTTATGGTCACTGGACCTACAGTTTCTCTCCCTGAGATTACGCATACCCTGGAGGCCTATGGTGGGGTGGCCGGATATAAGATTAACCAGGAGAAATCCGAATTTCTTAATGTGTCCTTGGACTCTCCCACTGTCGGCCTTGTGCGGAGAGACTACCCGTTCCGTTATTGTGCCCACCGCATGCTCTACCTGGGGGTGTGGTTGGCCCCTACGGAGAGACGAATATACGAGGCCAACTTTCTGAATATACTCCCCACATTTAAGACGGATCTCTCCGACTGGACCACTCGCATGATTTCCTGGCTGGGCAGGATCGCAGCTCTGAAAATGAATCTCCTGCCACGACTTCTTTATCTTTTCAGTGCCCTGCCGATATTTATCCCTCTATCCTTTTTTTCGGCTCTGCGGACGATCCTCCTGCGATTTATCTGGCCGAAGGGTCGCCCACGTGTCAGCTTTGCTGTCTTATGTAGACAGAAGCAGAGGGGGGGTCTTGCCCTCCCGGATCCCAGGAAATATTATTATGCCTGTCATCTATCCCGCGTAATAGATTGGTCCACGCCCAACTCTAATAAGCGTTGGTTGGACATTGAAGAATCCCTTGCGCGGGGCCCATTGTGGGCCATCCCATGGCTCCCTCCCATTCGGAATGCCACAAGGACGGACCCTGATCCGGTGTCGGCGACTCTTCGTCTCTGGCACAAAAATAAACTGCCATTTGGCCTTACGACAGCCATCTCGCCCCTCTTGCTCCTGGATCATAATCCGAATCTAACAGGCGGCATCATGCCGTCCTTACGGAGGAGGCTGACTGATGGGAATAGACTGAGGGTGATGCATGTTCCCGCAGATGGTAATCTGGACTCTCTGCCACTTAGTGAGCAGAGGGGCCCCCCCATCTTTCTGGAACGCTTCAATTTTTATCAACTTACAACATACTTGCGCTCTCTAGACAATGGCTACAGTCTGAGTAGGTCGCCTCTCCCGTTTGAGGCGTATTGCTTAGATGGTCGTTCCCTGAGACATGGGATAGCGATACTCTACAACATGTTACAGTCGACGGACACCTCTATCCCTTCCTACGTTGGGATAGGGAATTAGCCCTCGAGATCTCTGACGACAATTGGAACCAAACCTTTACTCTTACGCATAGAGGCTGCGGGGCAACGCGAGTCCAGGAAAATGCATATAAGATTTTGACATTTTGGTATAGAACGCCTCAGTTCTTAAGTACTTTGTTTCCTACAGCCTCCCCGGTCTGTTGGAGATGCGAAGCGGCTAACGGAACTTATATGCACATCTGGTGGTCCTGCCCCGATCTGCAGCGATTCTGGAGTCAGATTCAAGACGCGATCAGACAGGTAACGGAGGTGGCCTTACCTCTCACGCCAGAATGTTTTCTGCTTCTACATATCCCCTTGCCTCTCAAGTCGCTTCGACGCTCGGTCTTGCTGTTGATGCTCCTTTCTGCTCGAACCTTGATACCGGCCCTTTGGAGGACCACTAGGACACCTTCCATACGAGAATGGGTTGGGAGGGTGGAGGCCCTTCGATCTGTGGACAGACTGGAAGCGGAGGCGCGGGGAATACTGCCAGACTTTGGTAGGAAATGGTTCTACTGGGAGGAATACACTGCATCGCTGAGAATGGGAGCAACTGGGGTGTAGATAGACTAGGGTTGACACCCGGAATCAGGAATGATGACAAGGTTGACGGGGAGGCCCCCTACCGGATCGATGAGAGATGAGAACGAGGCGGGTGGTGGCGGTGGGGCCTGGTGTCTGGACGGGGTGGGACGGCCTCCTTTCTTTTTCTTTTACTTGATGTGTAAGTCTGGTTAAATGTGTGTAGACCTCAATGTTCCTCCCCCCCCTCTTTTCCTTTTCAGATTCCCTTTCTTTTACCTTCTCTTCACCTTTCCTACTAATACTCACTCTATTCTCTCTCCTTTTTTTTTTTTTTTTTTCTATCTCACAGCCCTATAGTCCTGGTGCTGAAAGCCCTGACAATCTCTTTGGTATAGAAGGTTGCACGCCTGGGAGGGTTTTAATAAACAGTGTTCACTGCCGTATTAAATACTTTTGAACTGTCGAGTTGATTATTTATACGCCACCATAAACTCGGGCCCTCCCTCGACATTTGTTCGATTGTGTATCGGGACCTAGGGGACTATGTTTTTTATATAATTCTGTGCTTCTATTTTGTATATTTGTCTTTGTTTCATGTATATTTGTATTTCTGTTATTACTCCTACAATAAACTTTGAATTATAAAAAAAAAAAAATCTACGTTGTAGGTTGAGTTTATTTAATACGGATGATGGTGATAATAATATCGAAGAGGAGGAGGTTTTGATTGTATTTGGGATGCAACAATTTTATAAGCACTGTGTGTGTGTGTGACAATTTTTAATTTCTAACTATTAACTAAAGTATTCTACATTTTATATTGATACATATACCGGCTGGATGGAGTAGAGGTAACATCACTGCTCTGCGTGGAGAGAGCCTGTGGAGACATGGGTTCGATCCCAGCAAGAGCACCTCTCCAGTAAGTGTCCTTGGGCAAGACTCCTAACGGTACATACTCGCCACCCAGGACATACTTGAAAACGAGAGAAATCTCAATGTATCCTGGTAAAATCCTTTCTCAAAAAAATATGTTAGGTCTTGCCTGGCATACAAAAGCTTTACATTCATATCTATCCATTCATACCAGATTAATTGGTACCTTGGCTTGAAAGTTTGTTGTATCTGAGATCTATATGTATAGTTTTGCGTTATCTATGGGGGTTATTCAGAAAGCGCTGGTGTTTGTAAGCATCGCAGAAAATCGCTGTTGTTGCAGTGGCGACAAATGCTGGCACTTCACAAAAGAGAAATCTAAACGTCTTCTGTTACAGCTGTTTGGATACTTGTTTTACTTTGTGCCGTTTGTCACTATTGCAACCTCTTCAAATGCTGGTGTTTTCTGAATAACCCCCACTTGTTCACTGATTTCAGTTTCACGGTCAATGTGCTGTATACAGGATCGCCATTAGGTGACAGCAAAAAGCTTTCAAATACTTCACGCTGTACCATTTCCTTCTGCTCAAACAGGGACTTCTCCACCAGCGTGACCAATATTCAGATTGATAAAACCAAGCCTTTGTGGCACAACTACTTCCTATGTGGACTTAAGGGAATTCAGGTATGTATACCTTTACAGTGCACACTGCTTGGTTATGACTACATAAAGTGTTAATTACAAAACCTTTTGCATGTAAACCTTTCGATTCAATGCAGAGTGGTTGGGAATGCATTATTTCCAGCCTGACGCTCGCTGATTTTCATTAGCGCATCTGTAACCCCTAGATTTAGGTCTGAGTTTCTTGGGTTGAGAAAAATCCACAAAACATTATTTTTTTATTTTTTTATGATTTTAATTTTATGTGACATCTATGAAAGGGTTAATAACAAATATGGAAACCATCCTGTTTTAATAATTGCCAGATCTTTTCCCAGACCATCTGCAGAAGCATCTGTGACATGAAGGTCCTTGTGTGGTTGAACATATAATAAAACCAATTGCTAACCAGCGTCCTATGATTAAACCACAAAATGACATCATGTATAATCGGAAAATCCTTTACGCTGATTAAACAACTTACTGACTGTTGCTTCACGCAACCAAGAATTTATGTTTCTGGGTTTCTTGGTCTGCACAAATTAACCTTTTAAGTATCGGGGTTGGTGGTTGTGGTTAAAGTCATTCTTTATCACCCTGGAAGTTGTCCCTTTGCTTTGAATAATCTATGAGATCCGCAGGAAAGATAAATAACCATATCCCGCATACTGGGTTCTATTACAAATGAAACACTTTTGGGGGCTCTTCATCAAACTGATTTTTTTTTTTTTATGTTGTGAACATAAACTTACAACATAGAAGTTCTAAACATACAACTAAAAAACATAATCACCAGCACTCCGTGTATATACACATATTTCATTCATATGTGATGCTGGATGTTCGCCGCCATCACTCACCGGTTCAGCTCACGCTTGTTTTTAGGGCAGTAGATTGCAAAATAATTCTGAAATTAATCTTGCTGTTGTACTGCACTTAACACTTCAGATTACATCTGCATCCAACCTAATCAAGATACCTTTGCTTAATCTGTATTCTCATTAAATTGTATGGGTTTTAGTTTTCACTGTGAAAGAAGTGGAGTTTGTTTTTGTATGTTTTTTTAAATATATTGAGATAAGTACTTACTATCCACCAATCTGGAAAGAATAAGGTGAAATTGTTATCCAGTCTGTCGGTTTGGCCTTCCAGACTTCAATATGGACCAAAATGTAGCTCAAAAAATAGAAAATAAAAGATTTTGTAGAATTTTGTCACAGAAAATCAGCATTTGTTTTTTTATTTAAAAAAAAATGACGTTTTTGTTAAAAAAAAATATTATGGCACACGATAACACGTATAAAAGGTGTTTACTTCCAAAAACTAGTATTCAGAGGAAGGAAATGATGACATTGCTGTCCAGTGAGAAAATATCTTTAAGGGAGGTTTCGGAATTTTAATGGAGAAAATCAGATGACAAGGGAAAAAGAAAATGGGCAGACTATGGGCAAGAATAACTGATCCCAAGCATAATGGGATCCTTCCACATTTGTTGAATGTTTATTTAGGTTTTTTGACATGTACAGCAATGTATCATATGTAGAAAATATCAACATTGCTAATTGGTATTCAGAGGAAGGAAATAATTCAAACCAGGCTCGGTCTGAAATGCATAAAAAACAGATACAATAAGAAACCGAGCTTAATGGTCACACTTGTGGTTGAGTCTATAAACGTGTAATGTATAGAAAAGCAATTAAAAGTTACATCGGCGTTTAAAAGAAATTCTATACATGTGATATACATTGTGAAAGTATAGCCAGCTGACATTACAATTCTTTTACCTTTTTTTTAACACAAACCATCGACTTCACATGATAGTTGTTGCTGTTTTTATTTTCTTAAATTGTTCCCAAGCTATTTTAGATGCTCAACCAATACTATATTGTTACGCCTACTATTAAATCGGTGCAGAATGCGATATCTAGCCTTTAAAAACGGAAGGCACAGTCCTGATAGATTTAGGTTGGACGATTACAAATTGCTTTCTGGTTACGTAACCCCCCTCTTGGTTACTTTATATAACAACATTTTAAAGGCGAAGCTCTCCGACTCTACTATAAAATGAGGCACGTCTCGTGATCCTTCCTAAGCCTGGTAAGGATCCCTCTTTGGTAACGTCTTTCCACCCTATAGCCCTCCTTAATACCAATATGATGATGATCCTTTCTACTATCATGGCCAGAGGCCTACAGGCCCCTCTGTCACATATGATTAGTCATCCCAAACTGGTTTCCATCATGGGCGCCAATGTCCAAAAACATAAAAAAAAATACATAACTAGATATATTTTGCTTATTCTATAAAAAATATTAAGGGTGAATTGCTGATAGAACAGAGATTTGGTAATTTATGATAAATGAATATAATTTCTTCTTTTTCTTGGAAGTCCTAACAATGTAAATGAGACTAACTTCAAAATTTAACTTTTTTTTTATTTAAAATAAATATTACACACCCCACAGAGGTGTTATTATCTATATAGTGTCTCTCAGAAGTGAGTACACCCTCACATTTTTGTAAATATAGCTTTTCATGTGACAACACTGAAGACATGACACTTTGCAACAATGTAAAGTAGTGAGTGTACAGCTTGTGTAACAGTGTAAATTTGCTGTCCCCTCAAAATAACTCAACACACAGCCATTGAGTACACCCCTAAGTGAAAATGTCCAAATTGGGCCCAAAATGTCAATATTTTGTGTGGCCACCATTCCTTTTCAGCACTGCCTTAACCCTTTTGGGCATGGCGTTCACCAGAGCTTCACATGTTACCACTGGAGTCCTCTTCCACTCCTCCATGACGACATCACAGAGCTGGTTGATAGAGACCTCCCGCTCCTCCACCTTCCTTTTGAGGATGCCCCACAGATGCCTAACAGGGTTTAGGTCTGGAGACATGCTTGGCCAATCTATCACCTTTACCCTCAGTCTCTTGAGGGAGGTGATCATGCTCTGCTTCAGAATGTCATAGTACATGTTGGCATTCAGGATCCCTCAATGAACTCTAGCTCCCCAGTGCCAACAGCACTCATGCAGCCCCAAACCATAACACTCCCAACACCATACTTGACTGTAGGCAAAACACACTTGTCTTTGTACTCCTCACCTGGTTGCTGCCACACACGCGGGCCACCATCTGATCCAAATAAGTTTATCTTGGTCTCATCAGACCACAGGAGATTGTTCCAGTAATCCATGTCCTTAGTCTGCTTGTCTTCAGCAAACTGTTTGCAGGCTTTCTTGTGCATCATCTTTAGAAGAGGCTTCCTTTTGGGACGACAGCAATGCAGACCAATTTGATGGTTTGCGGCATATGGTCTGAGCACTGAGAGGCTGATCCCCCCAACCCCTTCCACCTCTGAAACAATGCTGGCAGCACTCATACGTCTGTTTTCCAAAGACAACCTCTGGATATGACGCTGAGCATGTGCCCTTTTTTCAGGTCCTCAGAGTTCGTTGCCATGAGGTACCATGTTGAACTTCCTTAGACCAGTATGAGTGAGAGTGATGACTTCAAATTGAACACACCTGCTCACCATTCACACCTGAGACCTTGTCACATGAAACTGGGGAGGGAAAATGGCTAATTGGGCCCAATTTGGACATTTTCACTTAGGGGTGCTTCACTTGTTGGCAGTGGTTTAGACATTAATGGCTGTGTGAGTTATTTTGAGGGGACAGCAAATTTACACTGTTATACAAGCTGTACACTTGCTGCTTTACATTGTAGCAAAGTGTAATTTATTCAGTGTTGTCGCATGAAAAGATGTGGCCGTATATACCCATGAGAGCTGGGGGCCGTATATACCCATGAGAGCTGGGGGCCGTATATACCCATGAGAGCTGGGGGCCGTATATACCCATGAGAGCCGGGGGCCGTATATACCCATGTGAGCCGGGGGCCGTATATATACCAATGTGTGCTGGGGCAATATATATCCATGTGAGCTGGGGGGGCAATATATATCCATGTGAGCTGGGGCAATACTATCTTTTTTTTATTTTGCAGGGGGAAAAAAAGCAAAAATATAGAATTTTTTGGGGGGGCCCTTCGTGGATTCTTGCACCGGGGCCCTCAGGTTTTTAGTTACGCCACTGGAGGGGTGTACTCACTTCTGTAATATACTGTGTGTAATATATAAATAATCACGAGTATAGGCGTATGTAGTGATACCTTTTTTTTTATTGGACTAACGTTACATTTAAAAGACAAGCTTTCGCGAGTATGAGAGTATATCCTCTCGAAAGTTTGTCTTATAAATGTAACGTTAGTCCAATAAATAAAGTATCACTACGTACTGCTATACTCGTGATTTTGGCATCTGAACTATCTAATAAAAATATAATATATATTATATATATTTTGTGCTAGTTTTGGCTTGCATAGTCTACTACTGTACATTCAGTTTTAGAATTGATGCTGCTATTAATGCTTGAATTTTATTTTAAGGGTACAGACCTTATTCCACATTGAATGTCTTTTGTTGTGTGGAAATTATACACTGAGATAAGAGCACATACTGTATGTATTTGTTAATTTTTTTTTTTTAGAAAGAATTTTACCAGGAAGGATACATTGAGATTTCTCTCGTTTTCAAGTATGTGATGGTTTCAAGAACATTGAATTGTTGCAGAAATACAAAGTAATAAAATGCAAGATATTAAAAAAAAAACCCAAATATACAGATTACTAGAAAATAAATATGTACATAGCACTAGTATTATTTTAGGATTATAAAACCAGACCCTAGCTACAACCATTTCCTTCTTGGCTCACAAAGTAAAGTTTATCACCTGTATGTTTTATTTCAGAATCAATGGTGTTATAAAGCATAATATACTTTTACAGAGCAAGGTCATTTCTTTTACTTTTAAGGGTCTGTAGTGTCTAAGTATAAATAGCTTTTATGTGAGATCACACCGAGGAAAGATCTCAAACATATGCAAACGTTACAACATTTGTCTGTGATGTATTTTACAGCAGCATCTTGCATCTCATTTAAAAGCAAATAATGAGAATTTGTGAGCGACCGAGTAAGGAAAGAAAAGTTGAACTCCATGTGATGCAATTGCATGTTTTCCCCGAACTGGAATTCAAATGGAATTTAAAGTCATACAGTCATTGACTAGAAAATGAACTGAATATTCCCAGTCTGCTCCATAAAGGATTCTTACAGGAGCAAGGGTCGACCTGTGGTTAATGGGTATAACATATTTCTGCCATGGTCTAGTCTGGCAACAGACATGGTCCCCAGGTGCTTCCTAATTCCCCGAGCAACAAATGACAAAGAACACTACGGTTCTGTAAGCGCACAGGCCCAGCCACTGGACTAAAGGTGATTCGGGCTCCGTCAACTTGCTAACTGAAGCAAGTAGCCAAGACAAGTTAGGCAATGCTCTAGTAAAGGCATCCAAGTTGCCAAAATATTTTTGATGTCCTCACTAGTGTAGTAAATGGAGAAAAGCACCATAATTCATAGGTGTGTGATTTGATTAGGAGGTTCATATAAGTGGTTAATTGCCCAGAACTGATTTAGCCGGGGGAACGTGGTTCCCATTAAGTTGATAGTGAGCAAGGTTTGGGAGTTCCATGAGAGCAGGCAACATCCCAAGGTTTGTGAATGTCTGGAGAATGGGCAAAAGTACTAATGGCCTGCCCTACAGTGTGTCCCCACTCAGGTCTCACAAGGCTTTAGCTCCATGGTGCCATTTCAGAGGAGGCTGATCCATTTGCAAATCAATCTCCTATCACTCAAAAAGGATGGACAGAGCTGAAAGACATGGCAACCTCCGATGCATGAGAGGAACCACAACCCCCGTCAATCGTTTCAGTCTTGTTTGACAGAAGAATGGAATTCTCATACATAAAGAAATAATGCTGCTACAGCTTCTGATAACCTTATTTATGACTAGAATTCTGAGTGGACAGAAATCTTTGTGAATTCCCGCAATCTTTTAGGCTTTGACCCCCTGGCCTAGTAACTACAGTTCGATGTAAGCTAGTCAATGTTCTGCTTTGATGCCAGGCCACCTTATATTTTAGGAACTGGCAAAAATGAGGTCAGAAATTACAGTTATAAAGCAACACTATTGTCACATGATGCTTGATGGTGATCACCTTCAATTCTGCCGTTACATCATCAAAAGATTCTGTGATAGAAGTCCTCCAGCTTAATATAAAAGTTGCTGTTCCTTGATTTTCTATGACCTGTATTACACAGAGGACTTGCTTTAGATAAATTGTAAAAAAAAATTGTATATCAGAATACCATATGGTAAAAGGAAACCTTAGTCACGTTAGTCACTTGTTGATTCTAACCATAAGCAAACACTTTCTTTCGAGAGTCCATAACATTCCAAGTTATGGAAATTGGGATTTATTACACAGTAATGGGGAGGGGGGTCTTTTGGTCTGCGTTCTCAGAAATATTCAGTGACTCATGTTTAACCAAACATAGCTGCTAAAAAAAAAAAAAAAATTCTCGTTGATAATGTGTCAGTGCGCAGGATTACATTCTCCTTTTATATTTGAAATGTTCATATCCTTTCAAAAGGGAAACCTGATCTGACGTTACAATTGTAATCTACACTAATCAGCCACATTAAAACCACTGACAGGTGAAGTGAATAACACTAATATTCTGGTGACAATAGCACCTGTCAAGGGGTGGATATATTAGAAGCAAGTGAACATTCAGTTTTTGAATTTCATGTGTTTGGAAGCAAGAGAAAAAGATCTGAGGGACTCTTGCATCGGTCAAATATTGATTTCTAGGTGACTGGGTCAGAGCATTTCCAAAATGGCAAGGCTTGTGTGGTGCTCCCGGTATGCAGTAGTCAGTATCTACCAAAAGTGATACAAGAAGGGAAAAACTGTTGCACTGGCTTCATGGTCATGGACACCAAAAGCTCATTGATGAATGTAGGGAGCAAAGGCTAGCCCATCTGATTGTTCACCCAAAGGAGCTACTGTAGATCAAACTGCTGAAAAACCTAATGCTAGCCATGATAGGAAGGTGTCAGAATATACTTGACATGTACCACCTACCTAGAGATTGTTGCAGACCATGGAACCCCTTCATGATAAAGGTGTGCCCTGATGACAGTGGCCTCTTTTCAGCAGGATAATGCATCCTGCCACAATGAAAAAATTGTTCAGAAATGGTTTGAGGAGCATAATAAAGATTTCAAAGTGTTTCCTTGGCATCTCAATCCAATTGAGCATCTGTGGGATGTGCTGGAACAACAAATCTGGTCCATGGAGGCCCCACCTCACCACTTGCATGACTTAAAGGATCTACTGCTAACGTCTTGGTGCCAGATACCACCGGACACGTTTAACATGTCCAAGACTGGGCTCCTACTAATTCCTCCCTCTAATGCCTCCCCACCTCCTGACTTCTCCATAATGGTTTATGGTTTCACTATCTCCCCATCTAACCAGGTTTGCTGTCTCGGAGTTACACTTGACTCTGCTATTTCCTTCATCCCTCATATCCAGTCTCTTTCCTCCTTTTGCCACTACCAACTACGTAATATTTCCAGAATTCAACAATTTCTTACCGCTGACACCACAAAACAACTCATCCACACCCTTGTAATCTCCCGACTTGACTATTGTAATAATCTTTTAGCTGGCCTCCCTCTCTCCCACCTCTCCCCCCTACAATCCATTCTGAACGCCTCTTCCAAGCTCATCCACCTCACCTCACCCGCCGCTCTGTCTCTGCCGCTCTCCTCTGCGAGTCCCTTCCCTGGCTCCCATCCATTGCAGAATTAAATTCAAAATCCTTACCCTGACCTACAAAGCTCTCACTAACTCAGCTCCTCACTGCCTGTCCTCATTAATCACCAAATACACCCCAGCCCGCTTCCTAAGGTCAAACCGTGAACTGCGCCTAGCTTCTCACCGCATCACCTCTTCCCATGATAGACTGCAGGGTTTCTCATGCGCAGCCCCAATCCTCTGGAACCTTCTCCCTCGTACAGTTAGACTTTCCCCTAAAGACATTCCTGTTTAGAGAAGCCTACCACCCGACTCACTGATGCAACCAGTCCACCATTCCGAATAACACCTAGTCCATCATTCTCACCTTGCAGTCCTCTCCTCCTGTTTCCACCCCCAACCCTTCTAGATTGTGAGTTCCCACGGGAATAGGGCCCTCGTTTCCTATTGTACCGGTTTGTCAGTTGTTGTTCAATGTATTGTAACCCTGTCTCTAGTGCCCATTGTACAGCGCTGCAGAATATGCTGGCGCTATAAATAATGAATAATAGCGGTCTTGTGGAGTGTATGCCTCGAGGCCTCAGAGCTGTATTGGGAGACCATGGGCCCTATTCCAGCTAAGCCGCTTTGACGTGAGAGGGTAACCATTAATGTGGCTGATGAATAGAAATAATAGGAGATAAAAGCAAAATATTCACTTTTACAGGCAATTACTATATCTGGGATACTTATTTTGTCTCCTCGACTTACTCTTAAATAATAATTTCATAAACTGTAGAGTTTATATGGTACAGGACCATTAGAAACCTCCCAATTGGAGACTTTTTAAGCCACTCTTACTGCTCTATTAGGTGTGAGAGATGAATGTTTTTCCAAAAACAAGGGAAACTAAACGTTTTATAACTTGGATAATGCATGCAAAATTAACAAAGGGTCCATCAGTGCCCTACAATTAACCTGACCTGCCAACATTTACGTTTTTATGTTTCGAGGCAATATAGGAACTTTTTATATTGAAGATGGTGAGTGAAAAGTCTGTGGGGATTATTTAAATAATACTTCTATAAAGCGGGTATTGGCGGTCAACTAGCAGATTCTAGGTTTGGGATTCTAAAAGACAATCCGTTGCATGCACAAAAAAAGACACTAGTTTTAGAGCCAAGAAAGAATCAATGTTTTTAGCCAATTGTGCGAATTCGTGGCAGTTTTAATGACCAAATAATGATTAAATACTTTCCTACACAACTTCGAAATCAGGTGATACGATAATCTGACTGCAATCATGCATTGCAGACTGCATTCCCAAAGCCCATAACATAGCTCTTGTAATGGTCTTCGAAAATGAAATATTCCCATTCTTAAGCAGTACAAGTTAATAATTCTGCCTCCGTTGTCAGTTCTTGCATGTCTAGTCATCTACCCAGCACATAATGTATGGTTTGATGGTGGCCTTGAAGACCTTGTATTAGAAATCTGTACTGCAAAAAAATAGATTTTTGCTGATTGTAGAAACTCTCTTGCAAACAATTTATATGCAGAAATAATCTTCTCAAACACTTTTATGAAAGTCTATGCAAACATAAACCTGCTATTCAGCGCTGCGGAATATGCTGGCGCTTTATAAATAAAGAATAATAATAATAATAATAAAAACCGATATTCTATATATAATCTAACCTAAGACATCGTAATGAGCAAGTAAGAATAGAAAAACTCAATTCCTACCTAATACATGCTTTAATATCAATGTTATACAGTGTGTGTATATATAATATATATAATATATATATATTTAAAATATATAGGTAAATATGTGTCTACTTTGTAATGTTGAACATTTAGCCATTTTTTTTCCCCATCTTGAATTTTCATAGACCCCCCCCCCATTTTTTTTTTATTTTGAGTACATTCTAATTCATGCATAAAATATTGCAAGATTTCAAGATTTTGAGCGAGGTTATATCCCTTTAAAGTGGGCTGTGCTGTACGGGCTGATGCATGAACCTAACCTTTTAAATATCATCCACGAACCAAAGGAAGGATTGCTGAGGGAATGTGATTGCCCATTTAACACAAACATGGCTTAATGCGATCAGCTGTTGTATATCGGATACCTTAGCTTTATGATAACATACACTGAGCACAGCAGGTGGGGTATATCCCAAAGTGCTTGAGATATCAGGGGAAGCATAGCTGCAGTCCACAACCAAGACACGACATTAACATAAACCGTAACATTACACCGCATACTGAAAATAGGACAGACCTTCAAATAGCGTTCTAGTAAAGACTGGAGAAACTAGAACCAAGCTTCTAATATTCTTCAGCCATCAACTTTGTTACGTAACACACAAGAGTCTGAGGAAAATGTGCTGAAGGGGTTCCCCAAATCAGAAATACTTAGAAATACTGCATTAGAAGATTGTAATTCTAAAAATTATTTTCCAGGGCTGATTTTTATTCCCAGTCTGGCCCTGGGGAGTGGGACAAATAAAAGAAAAAGAATACAACTGTATGTAAGCCCGGTAGTTATAAAGCAGATTGTGCAACAAATGCTAATGCCGGCTATTGAATACAGAGCTGTAGTGTATGCAGCTGCCCCGCAAAAGCACCTTCATAAACTTACTACACTGTATAACTCATTCTGCCGCTTTGTGCTACAATGTAACTACATGGCCCACCATTGTGACATGTTAAAAGAGCTAAACTGACCGTCGCTGGAATCTAGATGCACCCTTCACCTTTCCAACCTGGTGTTTAAGAGCTATTCTGGGAAACTACCACCCTACCTGAATAGGCTGCTTCCCCCAGCAGTTCCCTCATCCTATAACCTCCGATCCAGGACCACCACCTTACTTGCAGTACCACAATACAAAAAGTGTCTCGATCCTCATTTTCCTACAGAGCACTGCAATTATGGAATAGCCTTCCAGACTCCATCAAATCTTCCCCCAGTCTAAAGTCACTTAAGGGATCTCTAACATACCTCAATACAGAATGCACCTGTAAACATGTAACATAGTGAATATATTTCCTCCATATTTATTTTCTGTGTTAATTTGTATATTTGTGTGTTTTTAATATCCTGCATTTTATTACTTTGTATTTCTGTAACAACTGTAACTGTTCTTGAACCCAGGACATACTAAAAAAACGAGAAATCTCAATGGTTTCTTCCTGGTAAAATACTTTTATAAATAAATGTATGTAAAATGGGGACGAATCCCTCATCCTCCTACATACTAACATCACATCCATCCCAGGACACCGACTATTATAATTCCCATAACTCACTCATTCCACGTAGTCTCACATCTCCTATTACACTCCCCATTCCAAAAAAAATATTGTGGCATACAAAGTCACCCCTGATCACAAGTTACTTTCAAGTACTTGAAATAAATCTAAAACTAGAAACATGGTGCACCTGCATGAAAAACAAAAAAAAATTAAAGTGTGATTCACCTTACTTAGCCCACTGTGCGGGCTTAGACCAAATGTTGCCAGCCCACTTCTGAAGATAAATCACCGATATTTAAGAAATATATTCTTAATTGTATGTTTTAATATTTTGAGCAATTTATTTTTCAAATTTTGGTTTTCAGGATCATTTTAACCTTCCCAGTCCAACTGGGATGAAGTGTGTGCTGGATGGAACTATTCCTCCAAGTTCTGGATTATCTAGCTCCAGTGCCTTGGTGTGTTGTGCTGGACTTGTGACACTCACCGCAAATGGAAGAACACTTTCCAAGGTAAGATGAGAGCTGAACCTCTGATGAAAAGTGTTTTCCATATTCAGTCTACCTTGTCGATTTATACAGAGGTTACATAACAGTGGACCTAGTTAGTTCGAGAATGAGCAAATTCTTTTTCTCTAACCTGTCTATATAAAAACGCGTGTTCCATCCTGTGCTCTACTTCCTCTACTCCTGGGTAGGGATGAGCTGTTCCGTTCGATCGGTCCGGAGTTCCATTCGAACATCGCCTGTTCGCGAACTACGAACATTTCCGCGTGTTCGCCCACAATGGACCACAATGCACTTTTCCACTGGCCTGAAGCTTGTAATTGGCTACAGCCTTGCACCAGACCACAGGTCAGGTGCAAGACCGGTTCAAGACTATGCCAATCACGGCTCAATCATGGACTCACAAAGCTAAATCCTGCAGCACACTAAGGCTTCACACAGCGCTTCAGCACGTGTTTGAGAGGAGATTGTTCTTGTGTTAGTGTGTGTTCTCACTGCCAGTCTGCCACCAGCTACGGGGGGGGAGGGGTCTCATTTCTACAATATTTCTGGGAATTGTTCTAATCCGTGTGTTCTCACTGCCACCAAGTATTTTGGGGGTCAGTAATTTCTACAAAATATTTGGAAATTATTATAATCCGTGTGTTCTCACTGCCACCCAGTATTTTGGGGGTCAGTAATTTCTACAAAATATTTGGAAATTATTATAATCCGTGTGTTCTCACTGCCACCCAGTATTTTGGGGGGTCAGTCATTTCTACAAAATATCTGGGAATTGTGGTAATCTGTGTCTTGTCACTGCCACCCATCAGGGGATCTCACTGATTTTATAGGAGGTTTCTGGGAATTGTAATCTGTGTCTTGTCACTGGCTGCCAGCTATCAGGGTGTCTCACTGAGTTATACCAGCGTTCTGGAAATCTTTAATCTTTATACCAGAGTTGAATCAGAGTTCTGTATATATTTAATCTATATATCACTCACCATGTCAGACCAAAAAGGACAGGCAGGCGCTCCCAGGCACAGATAAGAGGGCAAGCAGCCTCTGTGTCGGGAGGCTGTGCCTCTGGTCATCGTGGACGTGGTGCATCCTCTGCAGGGGCACGCTTGTCCTTTCTAACTGGTGCTGGCCGTTTTAAGCAGCAGCAACATACAGAGGATTTGGTGGATTGGCTAACCAGGCCATCCTCATCCTCCGACTCCTCTGCCAGCCAGGCTTATAGTGGTTTACAGTCCACCTCAGCTGCCAAAGCATCTAATGCAGCCTCCATGTCCACAGCTACTCCTGCCGTAGCCTCACTATCACACACGGAGGAGTCAGATGAATTGTTTGACTACAATGACAGTGACATGCTGCTTGAGGATGCGCAGCAAGTACAGTGCTCGGATTCAATCTGAGGTTGAGGAAGGGAGTATAATCAACCTAGAGGAAGGGGGTGCCAGTGACACACAAATAACGGGCACTCATGTTGCCCCAGCAGCTGCAGCATACTGCCAAGTTGGCTCCAGTGACGAGGAGATAGGGGGTGATGACAATGATAATGAGGTCACTGACTCCACCTGGGTGCCTGATCGAACAGAGGAGTCAAGTTAGGAGGAGGAGGCACAACAAACACGAGGCACAACGTCCTCTATGACCAACCGTAGCACTAGCCAGTCCAAGGCATCAGATGTCAGAGCTGCTCAGGTGCAGAGCGCTGTTATCTCAAAGCACACATCAAGGAACTCTGCTGTCTGGGAGTTCTTTAAGAAATGTGCAGCAGACCCCACCGTTGCTATTTGTAATCTATGTCAGATGAGGCTCAAGCATGGGAAAGACACCGGACGCTTGGGTACCACGTGCTTGAGGTGACTTATGACCACCTGCCACGCATCCCGTTGGCGCAAAACTTTAGGTAGGTCCTCCTCACCTGTCTCTACCCCCACTATGTCCTGCCTTGTCATTGACTCTAACCTCCACTGACAGGGATGATGCTACAGTAATGGATGTACCGGGTCCTTCCTCACAATGTGACAGCATCCCATCAGATGAAGATTTACGCAGTCAGAATACGTTGCCCCAGCTGCTGCAGCGTAAGAAAAAATATAGTCCCAACCATCCCCAAGCACAGCGTCTAAATGCCAGCTTAGGAAAATTACTCGCATTGCAGCTGCTGCCTTTCCAGCTGGTGGACTCTGCTCCCTTCCGTGAATTTGCTGAATGTGCTGTACCACAGTGGCATGTTCCAAAACGCCATTACTTTTCACGGAAGGCCATTCCAGCACGTGGAAGACAATGTTATGGAGTCATTGGGAAAGGCAGTCAGCAGCAAGGGGCATGTGACTTTAGACACGTGGTCCAGCAAGCATGGACAGGGCTGTTACATTTCCTTCATGGCACACTGGGTACCTCTGATTGCAGCTGGGAGGGATCTAAGACGGGGCTCTGTGCTGGAGCTTGTTCATCCACCACGCCTCCAGAAAGCTGCTTGTATGAGGTCTGTCTGCTCCACCACCTCTCCCTCTTCCTCCTCCTCCTCCTCCTTCTCTGTCTCTGGCGACGTGGCAGTTAAACCGCGTTTAAGAGGCAGGGGCTACGCAATGGCTCAAGCAAAAAGATGCCATACTGTGCCTAAGCTGGTTTATTTAGAGGACAGGAGCCACACCGGGCCAGAAATTCTGTCAGCTCTGCAGGGGCAGGTGCAGAGATGGTTAACACTATGCCAGCTTCAGCTGGGAATGGTCGTCTGTGATAATGGCCGCAACCTTCTCTCCGCCCTACGGCTGGGTAAGTTGACGCATGTACCATGCCTAGCACACGTCCTAAATCTGCTGGTACAGTGTTTCCTAACCAGGTACCCAGGGCTGGCAGAGCTTCTCAGCCAGGCCAGAAAAGTCTGCAGCCACTTCAGACTGTCATTCCCAGGAAGTGTTTGCCTGGCAGAAATTTTAAGAGAATTCCACCTTCCCACAAACCGTCTGATCTGTGACATGCCCACCAGGTGGAACTCGACATTAGCAATGCTGCAGCGTCTGCACAAGGACAGGTTCAGGTCAACTTGGTTTCCCTCCCCCTGCAGTGGCTGATGATCAAGGATGCATGCACTGTACTGTCACTATTTGAGGAGGCAACGAGGATGGTGAGCAGGGACAGTGCATGCATCAGTGACACAATTCCTTTAGTGTTCCTGCTGGAGCACACTCGGCGGGGAATTATAGATGTGGCTCTAGAGGCAGAGCAGCGGGAGGAAGAGGAGGCCTTCCCTAGCTCTCAAGGCCCCAGTCTTTCTGCAGACAGCATTCCAGCGGGTCCTACTCAGATCAGACAGGAGGAGGAGGAATATTTAAGAAGTGGAGGAATCCCCACCTTCAATGCCCCAAGGGAGGGTTTTTTGTGCCCAGAATCCCAAGGACTAGTACGTCGCTGGGAGGAGGAAGTACACGATGGGGTCATCCTCCTCATTGACCAGGAAGACTCGGAAGCTAATGCCACCTCCAGCCTACGCTGCATGGGCTCTCTTATCCTGCAAAGCCTGGTAAAGGACCCCAGGATTCGTGCTATCAAGGAGAGCGATCATTACTGGTTGGCAAGCCTTCTTTATCCATGATACAAGGGGAAAGTTGCAGAGCTCATCCTGTCCGCACAGAGGGAGGATAGGATGAAAAAACTTGAGGATGCTCTAAAGCGACACTTGTGTAACACCTTTCCAGGCACTGGTAGGTTACCAAGTGATGACACAGGTGCTTCTGAGGGTGCGGATGATCAGAGGAATAGAGGTGAAGGCAGGGGCCGCTTGACTGATGCCTTTTTAAATTTTTTTTTAGTCCACAACGCCCAGGGACGTCAAATGTAGGCACCCATTGCCAGCATCTTCACCGTATGGTGCAGGACTACCTAGGGGCAAGGGCAGACCTGGATACCTTTCCAGCAGATGATCCACTGGCTTACTGGGTGTTGAGATTGGATCACTGGCCAGAACTTAGCCAATATGCTATGCAGCTACTAGGTTGCCCTTCATCCAGCGTGCTTTCTGAAAGGACGTTCAGTGCCGCTGGAGGTTTTGTCACAGACAAGAGTGCATCTGTCCACCGACTCTAGACTGGCTGACGTTTATAAAAATGAATCTGTCCTGGATCAGCAGCTATCAATCCCCTGATGCTGACCTAACGGAATCAATCGGATCTTTTCTGCATCACAAAACCTCCAACCCTGCACTCTTCCACAATACCACAAAAGGGTTACGGTGTGAAGGCACTTGCTGCCATGAAAGGCACATTATTTGGGTGCACTGACGCCATTACCAGATTTATATCATTTTAATTTTTTGAACCGCAGGGTCCAACCCTGCACTCTTCCACAATACCACAGAGGGGTTACGGTGTGACGTCACTGTTGCCGACACTAAAGGACAATTTTAAAGCACCTATTGTTACTTTCATCCAAAGCCTGTATAAATTTCACCATAATTTAGCCAAAAAATCACTAAACTTGTTCTGCGTGTACTAAAAGGTCTCCTCTTTTAATACAAACTGCCGCCCCAAGCAGTTGTTTATGAACAGATTAAAGGAAAATCGTTTACCGTCATTTGAAACGTCATTTTTTTTGTTTTTAAATGTTTCTATACATCCTACAAATCCTTCACTTCACGGGCAGGTTATGGGGACCTCCTAGGCACGATATTTGAAGGAATTTTGCATTTTTATTGTTAACCCTTATTTCATGGAAAACTCACTGTCCCTTTTTATAAAACTTTTTTTAAAATTTTTTGTCCATGTTTCCTGTCCCCCAGGGCACTACCCGGACCCCCATACACCTTTTATGGCAAATATCTTGCATATATGCCCTCTTGGAGGGCACTCTAAAAACCGAACTTTTGAGTCCCACTGACTTGCATTGAGTTCGGTTTGTGTTCGAACTCGAACTTTTGAAATTGTTCGAATGTGAACCGAACACGGGGGTGTTCGGCTCATCCCTACTCCTGGGTATAGTGTACACTATTAGCACCAACTATGTAATATGGCCCTAACTTAAACAGAGCTGTTGTAAACTTAAAACCTCCATAGGCTATAATGGCTCTGGTAAGTCTACAACCGCTCTGTTAAGTTAGCACCAACTATGTATTCTCGCCCTTAGTATTCAGCCCCGCTTCATGTGGCATTATATGTCTATATAAGAAACCGCTACACTGAGAAGTCTAGTTTCTAGAAATAAAAGTGTATTTCTTTAGAGGAGCAGCAACAATTTTTACTTGCATAGAAATACGTATCTGGTAGCGCGATGATAATCGCTTCTTGGTATTCAGGTGGTTCTCATGATATACGTTATCCACATGTATTATATAAAAAGGAGGCAAAATACAAATGATAGTGCAGGTTGTACAGAAAATTATTGGTGTCTTAGTCAGACTATTCCACTCACAGATGTAGAGCCCGATCACTGGCTCTGAGTGGTAAAGTGCATCTGGGTCCTTTTTCTTCCTATTCAGAAGGAGACCCACACCCTTCACGATCAATAACGAAGGGTGTGGGTCTCCTTCTGAATAGGAATAAAAAGGACCCAGATGCACTTTACCACTCAGCCAGTGATCGGGCTCTACATCTGTGAGTGGAATAGTCTAGACTAAGACACACCAATAATTTTCTGTACAACCTGCACTATCATTTGTGTTCTGCCTCCTTTTTATATAATCCATGTGGATAACGTATATCATGAGAACCACCTGAATACCAAGAAGCGATTATCATTGCGCTACCAGATACGTATTTCTATGCTTGTTGTCACACTGGTTTTGGGGAAACCTCTATAGATCTGGTTTGGCATTGGGATACTGGTGGTGGTACAGACTTTGGGCGCTGATCATTTTTTCTTTGTGTAACAATTTTTACTTGTTGATCCAGTTTATCCTTTTTATAATTGTCTCTTGTCAAATCAATTGGTTATAATCTGTTTTATTTGTAAGCTCATTTTGGTTAATCCATAAATAAAATGAATTGGTGAGCAGCACATGAACAGTATTTCTCTGCAGTGTGCGAAGTTCTACAGACCAGAGACAGCTTTTCAACCTTTGTTGGAAGCAGTTGATCGTTTGCCCCAGTGCCATTAGGACTGTTTTCTCATTTACGTAGATCTAAAGAACAGAGGTTACATGTGCAATATGTCGATGAATCATTTAATTTTCTTTTCGGTTCATGAAATCATTACATGGAGATTTGCATTTCCCTTTTGGATTTCTAATAAAAGGTTCTTCTTGGATCACAGAGCAGAATATATACATGGGGAAACTTGGCCTCAGCCAAATGTAAACTTGTGTTGTAGTTCCCAGGAACTCTGGTTAGAAGTGTTTTTTTTAAAAAAAAATTATAAATATATATTTTAAATTCATTCAGTGTAATGAAAGCGAACAGAAGCATTTTTTTTAATTCTCTTGCTCCCTTCTCACCCTATATCCTATATGTCTCTTCACCCTAAGGTCCCTCATTCCAATCCAGGTTCTCCGTTCCCATCAATATATCTATTGTATGAATCATTTTGACACTGAGGCTGCCTCTTTTTTTGACCATCAGCAAGTGTTGAAAAGACATCTGATCCTCAGATTTATCATCTCATGTTGTTGTATTGGCATTCCTCTTGCATTCTGGAAACATTTAAATATCTTCCATTTTTGGGAATGTCATACCCCGTGTATTGTGTGTGCAGCATCAGTTTATATCCTGACCACCCCCTCCCACCACAAATAAGAAAAAACATACATTGTACCTACAAACCCACTCAATCAACTCTGATTCGTGCAAATAAGTGCCATTTTACAAAAAGGACACGGAGACATATTGTCACGGTTCCCGGATCCCACCACGCAGTCCTTAAAGCCCAAAACTCCACAGAGCCAAAATCTACCAACTGTCTGGTCCTTAAAAATTGGCCAGGTATTTGTATACTAGCTAGACAGAGTTAATCAAAGACAATGTCGTAATACAAAACCAGGTCAGCAAGACTGGGGTAGTCAGACGAGCCAGAATCAGGAGTACAGAGTATAGAATAGTCAAATGGAATAGCCGGGTAGATATCAGTGCAGAAGCGTAGTACAAGGAAATAGTCTAGGGCAACGGAAGGCAGAATAGTCAGAAAACAAGCAGAGGTCAATAACAGGTTAAATCACAAGAGAATTCAGGTACAAGGAGCTCAGGTATGGATAACCATGATCTGGCAATGCTTAGAAGGAACTGTTGGTTTTTTTAAAGACCTTCACCAAACCGCGCCCCCCTCTCAAGCCGCCTCCTGCAGCCACCTCCCTGCCTGTTTCAATTTAAACCGGGCGTTGGTGAGCGAGCAGCATCAGACATGCTGCCGTCAAGCACACCGGAAAGGCTGCAAGCCTCCAACGTTACACATATATATTTAAATTAATGCTATATTTATTAAATACATTCTACAAAATGACTGTTTAATTTAACAGACTGACAGTGGACTTACTATTGATTTTGTCCTAAACCTGCAATCCTTATGGTCGATATTTATATCTACAGTCAAGAACCAGAGTACAGTAACCAGGAACTCAAGATATACAAGAGAATAACAGACAGGGTTAACACGAAGAGGGATTGTCAGTAGTTTGCCAGAGGTCAGTATTGCCAGAGAGTATGTCAGCCGTTTGCCAAGGGTCAGTATTCCAGAGAGATTGGTCATACACAGAACAGTAATAATTACTAAACACGGCACTGAGAGGAGGTGAAAACCACGTCAGGGCAATGAGAGTTTGAAAGCCGAGTCATCACGCCGCGTCCCATATGTCCACCGCGGCCCTGCTCTTCACTCGACACCCGGCCAGAGCGCAGCGAGGACGACGCTGCCGGGCACAGGGCAGCGCCGGCATGGAATATGACAGTCATCCTTCAGCTTGCAGTCAGGAAAAACCCCTGTGGGGGAAACCTCTGGGGAACCATAGCATGAAGAACGGCCCTTCCCTGTAGACCTTAAGAGGCATTGATTTAGAATGACACATGGAGGCAGACCTATTAAAAGAAAGACTTATGTAGACAGGCAGATATAAAACATAAACAGATTGTTATGATAGATTAGTGATCAGCAGGTTATATATACAGTTGTGTTCAAAATTATTCAACCCCCAATGCTGTAAAGGGTTTTAGGGAATTTAGTGTACATTTGTAATTGTATTCAGAATAAAATCCTACAAGGACTTTTTAAAGAACCATATGCAACTAAAATGACATCAATTGGTTTTGTAATACAGTAGTAAATGTTTCTTTTGTGAATTCTTCATTGACACAATTATTCAACCCCTTAAAGACTACCACTCTGAAGAACAGAGGTTCATTCAAGTGTTTTCAATCAGGTATTGAAAACACCTATGGATTTCACGGAGCAGCAATAAAGCATAATAAGCACCAATTAGGCAGCTTTAAAATGACTGTGATACTCAGCTCCTTCTAGACATTTACTGGTGTGGTTACAAACATGGTGAAGTCAAGAGAATGGTCCAGGAAGACAAGAGAAGAGGTGATTACTCTTCACAGGAAGGGCAATGGCTATAAGAAGATTGCAAAGATGTTAAACATACCAAGAGAGACCATAGTAAGCATCATTCGCAATTTCAAGGCAAAGGGCACTGTTGAAATGCTACCTGGTCGTGGCAGAAAGAAGATGCTGACTTCGACTGCTGTGCGCTACCTGAAGCGTAGAGTGGAGAAAAGTCCCCGTGTGACTGCTGAGGAACTGAGAAAAGATTTGTCAGATGTGGGTACTGAAGTTTCAGCTCAGACAATACGGCGCACACTACGTAATGAAGGCCTCCATGCCAGAACTCCCAGGCGCACCCCCTTGCTGTCTCCAAAGAATAAGAAGAGTCGACTGCAGTATGCCAAAAGTCATGTGGACAAACCACAGAAGTTTTGGGATAGTGTTCTGTGGACTGATGAAACAAAATTGCCTACATTTCAGGCAAAAACTGAAAAATCAAAAGCATTCGATTTCATTGCCTTGAGTGGGGCAGTTCACTGGAATTTACATATAAGGTCCTATGAATGACAATAAAAAGGTCTGTGACAGAAAAAAGAAAATCCGCTATTAAATATTTTTTTTTTGCTGAAAATGCCTAAAAGATCCTAAAAAAAAATCTATAAAACTTTTTTACTGCAGATTAAAATAATAAACGGTTTATTAGATATTGAATAAAAACAGGAATATTTTTAAAATTGAAGCCTATGAGGTTCGCCTGAATAAACCTGCCAAATGAAAGCACTGAACAGCAGGGCATTTCAGCAACTTTTCACTGCTGTTCGGTGTTCTCTGAAAAGATTAACCATTGCTTCTCTGAGGGATTTCACTGCCTTCAAACAGCCATTGTACTTGCTGGCAGTTCGCCAAAACTGCCTGCTCTGTGAATAGCCGAATGGCCCCGAAATGGCACCGTAGGGGAAATTTTCGGGGCCAGATTGTCTTTCTCTGAATAACCCCTCCTGTATCTGCTTCTCCTCATTTTACGCTCCATCTGCCCACCATTATAGCTACAAAGCTATAGAGCAGTCCATCTATATATGATTTCTGAGGTTTCTGGACATTCGACGTGGTTCATATAACGATTATATATATTTTTTTCATTGGTTTAGTGCAACATACAGTTTTGCATTGATACTGTTGGTTTTATTTTATTTCAGTTCTATAATTAAACTCTGTCCCCAGGAACCAATAAAAGGCCAGATTTTAAGGAGTACCTGCAATCACTGAGCAGTAACTGGTATCACCTGTGTTGTGCTTCAGATATCGTGCAAACCTGGCCTGTTATGGGTCCTTAGGACCAGGGTTACAAAACACTAGAGTAGATCACTTTTTGCTAAAAAACATATTTATCTCTTTCTACTGGAGTTCAGTAAATGCATTGCACATATTTTCAGTTGTGACAGGAATGTTTTCATCTTCTGTCTTTTACAATACGTAACGATGCCCAAAAAATTACCGCAAATGAGATTTAGTTTGAAATGTTGTTGTGTCTCTACATAATCCCTTTATTGTTTGGGTTTCTGTGGCTGCTAGTGAGTAGGCCTTTCAGGATCTTTGTTTGGATGGAAGCAATCTGATCATCAAAGGATCTCATTTACTGCATATTTCCTGTAAACATATGAGAAAAAGAATAAACGTGACTTTATTTATGATTTGTACTTTTCCCTAACTAGTATTCTACCTATGTAACTACAAATGGGAGAGACTCAGCGACTCTTAAGATGTCATCGATCTAGCAGATGAAACCACGTGTTCAGAGAGGTTTAGGAGGAAAAATTTGCATTTCAGAATCAAAGAAATAGGGTAAATATTTGAACTATGAGCATAGGAACATCATTAAAACATGGGTTTTTTTTCACTCCTCCAAGTGTACCCCCCTTTTTTTTTTTTTTTGGATAGTCTAAAGCCAAGCTTTCCAAACTTTTCGTGTTGTGACACAATTTTTAGACATGCATCATTTGGTGACACGGTAAGTCAGTTTAAACAGAGTTTGCTAGTAAAACTAACTCGTTCTAATACAGACACGCACTGTATGAAATATATGGGGACATAACAGATCTCATGATACCTTTTCATTTAGATTTTTTTTTAAAATTATTTGATTTGTAATCATTATTGTATTGTTGTTATCAGTGCTTTTTTTCTGGAAAATTAGGTGGGGTACTCACGCCCATGGAAAAACTGATTATTATGACTATTTTTTGTCCTAATAAATACTCCTTTATTAAGCTCTGCTCAGTCTACTAAACTGTTTTGGTGGGTTTAATTTAAATGAACAGGGCGTTTCGAGTCACCTTTTTTAATATTTGGCTTACGAGATGGTGTCAGCTACTGTGCTGCCTAGAGCGATGGATGAAATGCTGCTCCCCAAAAAAAAACACATGTATGAGCGTATCACAGAGCTCCACAGCCATAAAACGCACCGCATATCAGTGTGAGTTTCATTGCTGTGGTCTCTGTGATACGCTGATACATAACACACATAACACACATAAATGTATACCCAGAGAAAGACCCAAGATACATGTAAACCGAGGGAAAGCCCCCAGATACATGTATACCCAGAGAGACCCCAGATACATGTATACCCAGAGACTCTGGGTATAAATGTATCTGGGGTCTTTCTCTGGGTTTACATGTATGTGGGGTATCTCTGGGCCAGAGAAAGTCCCCAGATACGTGTAAACCCAGAGAAAGACCCCAGATACATGTATACCCAGGCACTAACCACAATGGGTGTTGGCTCACCTACTGTATGTATACCTTTTTGTAATCAGGCAGTGTGTCCGGGTTCACCAATACAGGCTTCATGCAGACACCAACTCAACCTGAATTGGGGTTCTCCTACATACCATGGCACAGCAACCTTGGTCCTCCACATGTTTTGAGACTACATTTCCCTTGATACTCTGTCACCCTAATGAGAGGCTCAGCATCACGGGAGTAGTAGTTCAGAAACATCTGAAGGGGTCCAAGGTTGCTGACCACCGGTATATGGTCCAAGTCCTATAGCCAGGGTCAGCAGCCTTAGCCCTCCAGCTGGAGGACCTAGGCTGCTGACCCCTGCCCTTTATGAACCTCTGTTCATACATACATCATGACATCAGGTACCAAAGTGAGGGGAGGTGTTTCCATCTTTGTATCAGGTGCAGACTTGTAGGAGTCAGGATGCCCGTTGTCCCAGGGGCCAGCTTTAACTCTTTAATCGTCCCTGCCCCCAGCAGCACACTTTTCCCAAATTTCCCCATGTACCACAGCGCGGTAGCTCACCGCTCCGCAGCGATCACCGCAGATACAGCAGGTTCCCCCCGGACTGGACGCCCAGCCTGTTTTTTTTGTTTTGTTTTCAAGCCTGTATTGTTTGCTCCTGATAGGACTCTTCATAAAGGCTGTGTGTTTTCTCATACTTTCCTATACCCATAGACCCTTGAAGGCCTGTTTCTGTTCATTCTATTTGATACTTGCAATGTTTCCACACTGCCTTTTATTCCCTATATCAGTTTCCAGGGAGGGTCCAGTATTGTGCTAGTATCTCCAATCTAACATACTCCCAAGCTTGCTTTATGGCCTCTTTTTTTTGTAGTGGCCTTTATTTTACTTATAAACATGATTTTTTATTTTACTTATATTCTCGCCTCTGCTGAGACATGTATACGTTATGTTTGTCTTAGGTAAGCACTATGACTGTGTCTCTCTGCCTACCGCAATACAGCTTTGAAAGCATTCTATCTTTTTTAATTGTTAAATTGGGGTTACCCTCCCCTGTCGCCAACAGTGGCAAGAGTCTTTTTTCTATGTTCCATAGATTGCTTCCTACAATTATCTTGGTACACCCTGTGAGTGTTTTTGTCTATCGAAGACATAGAAACATAGAAAAATGTCGGCAGATAAGAACCTTTCAGCCCATCTAGTCTGCCCAATTACTTGGATACTTTACCTGGATTTATCTTTTGTTTAGGATAGCCTTATGCCTATCCCATGCTTGCTTAAATTCAATTACTGTTTTGGCCTCTACCACTTCTACTGGAAGGCTGTTCCATGTATCCACCACCCTCTCAGTAAAATAATGCTTTCTGATGTTACGTTTAAACCTTTGCCCCTCTAATCTAAGACTATGTCCTCTTGTTTTGCTACTTTGTTTCCTTTTAAATATACTCCCTTCCTCTACCTTGTGGATTCCCTTTACGTATTTAAATGTTTCTATCATATCTCCTCTTAGTTACAAGAAAAAACATTAGTTTGTGCCTCGGAATGGAAGCAAAACCTATTGTAAGGTATGCTTCCATTGGTGAGACGGTATTTTACTACGAAATGCCGTCTCCTCAAAGATGGTGTCAAGCATTAACAAAATCCCTTAATACACTGGCCTAAACCATGTAAAAAATCCCTTACTCACCTCTCATCTTGCGGCGCAGAGGGTGGCGCATTCTGCCGCTTCCTCTCACCATAAGCACAGTGAGACTGTGAACATATAGTTCCTAGTTTCCCTCTGCAGTTTTTTTCCTGGCACTGAGCAATCTCGTAAGAGCCAGCTTGCACAGTGCTTGTGGCTGGGGTGCGCAGGACTGCATCGATACCGGCAGCAACACTGTTCACCACCACAAGTATCCGGCAGCCCTGCAGTTCATTCCGGGGCTAGGTGCTAGCAAAGCACTTAACCCAGAATAGGGAAGGTAAATCTGCAAGCGGTGTTTTCCTTACCATCTACATTTCACTGACAACTGTGGAATAGGGCTCTATATATTTACATGCTTCTTTTAACCTTTCTAGAATATTGACAAATAACATTTTCAGCTTGATAGTTGAATAAACTCAACTGCTTCTCGTTTTACACGTCAATGTTAATTATTGTGAACACAATGTTCGCTACATAAAAACAAATTGTTTATAAACGTGGCACAATATAATGAACAATGCTGCCGATTAGAGATTTACCAGTGTCAAACCTCCAGCTTAAACACTACTGGATAATGCACCGAATTGGCCTCGAAATTGAAATTGCACCGAACAGTGAATTTCACCATACGGTGCGATTTTCGTGGCCATTTGGTTATTCAAAAAGCTGTCAGTTCACTAAATATTAGAGAAATATTCTTTGGCGGCACTGAACTCCCCATAGAGAAGTAATGGTTAATCTATACAGAGAACAGCACCGACATGTCAGTGAAGTGTCCTGATTTTTGGTGTTTTCATTCGACAGGTTTAATCAGGCATAGGTTTCAATGTTTAAAAAAAATAATCCCATTTTTTATGAAATGTTTAACTGTTTATTTTCATTTGCACCCTTTTCTGAGCAGTTTTCGGGATTTTTTTGGCAAGATTTGTTTTTTTCGTTTTTTTTCTATTCTGTAACAGACCTTTTTATTATTCATAGGACCTTTTTTATATATTTTCATGCAGTAGTTTTTTTTTTTTTTTCTTTTTACAACTTTTTTTGAAAGTTGGTGTGTGAACTGCAGGCAACCCTCAAAAGCAAATACTTTCCTCTTTAGAGATTTAAAATATTGTACTGTGAGTATTTATTGCTTGGAACATTGTCTCAAACTACTATATCTAAATAATTCTCTGGGACAAAAATAAATAGTTATAATCTCCTTTCGAACACGACTGTATTGTCTACATCGCATTATTGTATTGTATTCTCTTGAACAATAGTATAAACTCCTTGTTGTCATTGACTTTCTTTTGAAATATCGCCCTGTTTGCGTGAACTGCCCCACTCAAGGCAATGAAATCGAATGCTTTTGATTTTTCAGTTTTTGCCATTGAGTCATAAGTCCAGAGGGTAAATGAGCCCAAGACTGTGAAGCGCAAGAGAACAGAACTTTGTTTTTGTATATTTTTCTTAGTTTTTCATTCAACCACTGAAAAAAGTGAGCGTGTGTGTGTGTTACTGCATTTCATTATGTCTTCTGAAATAACTGAGGGTACCATAGTTTGCTATTAAAAAATAAGGGGTCCTATTCCGATGTTGGTGTAAACTTCACCTAGGGACCTGCAAACCTTCGATATTCGCTTCAGATTCAAATCGCCGGACGTATTCGATTCAGAAGTGAGCAGATTGATTTGAAATTTTTTCAAATCGGTCACGTTTTTAATCCGAAGCTCCGGTATCGGACTCGGAGTCTGATTCCGGAGCTTGTCTGGCCGTGATCGTGTCCCCAGTGGTGCAGCGGGCCTCCCAGACTCACAGCATGCGGCTGGGAATGGGCAAACCTGAGCCAAGTTGGTGATGGCAAGTATTACATCCCTGTCACTCCTTTATTGTGCTTCTTTTGCAGGATGGTGAAAGTGATGGAATGGATTATTCATCGTCACCAGAAGATCAGATGGCTGCCATCCTGCTGTGTGGGGGTAGAATGAAAGAGACCGGGTGGGGGGCTTAGAACTGGCCATTTTAATTATATGGGGGTCTCCTCTGTGTGGGGAGATAATAAATTATAAGTAACGTCAGCTGAACCGGCATACACAAACCTATCCAGGCTGCATCCTACAGGAACGCAGCACTCAACGATTTGATTCGATATTCGATTTAAACTCGAACCTTAACAGCCAATTCGATTTGTGATTCGCAGGGCCCTGTCAACAACCTTGGAATACGCTCTATGGTTGGTTGTTCTTATTGGCCTCTCCATGGTTATTAGTAGTAGTAGTAGTAGGCAGGCGTCTAGTCCTAAAAATATAAGCGCGGAAACGCTCCAATTTTTCTTCTGCCCAGATGCTTACTAGACATGTGCACAGCACAAAATTTCGTTTTGAACTAATGGATTAGTCCTAAAATGCAATTTATTTAGTTGCTAAAGAAATTCGTTTTCAGTTCTTTAGTATGAAAACTAATTTCATTCATCCGAAAACCAGTGGATACAATTACTATTGTAGTGGCTCCTCAGAGGGCTGAGATCACTGCTTGTTACAGTATCACTCACTCTCAGCACAATGTGCCAGGCAAAGCTGTTACAGTAACTGACTGCTGCTCATCAGTGCTCAGAGTTTCAGTAAAACTAGTAAATAATATTTTTATATATGAGGTTAGAACAATATTATTTCCTTGTTTTACTGAAACTCAGAGCGCTGTTACAGTCAGTTACTGTAACAGCTGAGCCTGATACATTGTACTGAGAGATAATCTAACAAGCAGCCGATCTCAGCGCTCACAGCCACTGGATTTAAAGGGCTAAAGAATAAAGGCTCCTCTCTGTATAATGTATAGAACATCCTCCTGCATTAATTAATACCCCTCTCTGTATAATGTAGATAACATCCTCCTGCATTAATTAATACCCCTCTCCATTTAATGTATACAACATCCACCTGCATTAATTAATGCCCCTCTCTGTATAGAACATCTTACTGCATTGACATGTGGAGGGTGCAGAACTTCGGAATGGAATGCTTATCCAGCACAGGAGAGGGAACTTTTACTTAAACTTTGTATCTCTGTGGGGGGAGACACAGGAATATAAAAGCAGGGGAGAGGGAAAATATTAACGTAAATCGGTCTGAAAGCTCAGAGAAGAGATGACTGGTGCAAATAGATTTTTATATTAAAATAAAGCACTTTAAATCTAGGGAAAACATTCAAATAAATCACACTGAAGGCTCATAATGACAGAGTAACTGTGAGAGCTGGATACTAAATGTATCAGACTAAAAAAAACTTTATAACAAGCAGCACTGGGAGAGGAGAGGGACTTTTTATATAAAACCTGTATTATAGATGAGGAAAGGGGGGATAGTGCTCCTGGATAATATAAAATGTATCAGACCTAAGCCCCTATTATGCAGAGCGGGAGTGGAGATAACACACATTTTATAAAGTCCCTCTCTTCTCCCAGCGCTGCTTGTTATAAAGGGTTTTTTACTATCCAGCCCTCCTCTGTCATTAGCTTTCAGTGATTTATTTGAATGTTTTCCTTCTCCAGCTGCTTTTATCATCTTGTCTGCCTCATAGACATGCAAGGGTTAAGTAAAGGTTTCCTCTCCTGTGCTGGCTGTCTGTGCTGCGAGTGAGTTTTCTGGAGCTCTATCACTGTCAGATTTTCAGGTAGGGGTCGGGAAGGATTACACATACAAACCTTTTCTGTAGCTTTGCGTTGTTGCGCTCTTCATTGCTGGTCTCCTTCACTCATCAATGTATTATCACAAAAAGGACTGAAACTAAAATGTAGTGCATTTTATTTTAGTTTCTTTCGTTTTTTGTACTGAGCAGTTTCGTATCTCTTGAGTCCTACTAAAACTAAATTATCCCAAAATTTGGACTAAATCGTTTTAGGAGCCTGTCCAGTTAATATAGTTTTAATAATATAGTTAATATAGTTTTAGTACTAAAACGAATGCACATTTCTAATGCTTACCCCACCCTAAAATTTGATGGTAATGTTTATATATACAGATAGGTTTTACAGAATTATTATTATTCTCATAAATATATTACATTTACGGAGACTTAATAGCGAAATCTATGATTGAAACCTAGTGATACCTTTACAGTGTGTGTGGTCCAAAAGGGACTCCTGCAGAAATTAGTGGAGGAACTGCGTTCCCAAGCCTTCCTGTTCAACTTGACAGCTGGTAGTAGGAATTATGATACCCTTGTTCCATAGTAACAAATGCCTTTTTAGTTTTTAGCATTCCCATTTTTCTGAACGAAACACACTTTATAGGTAACATGGGATGGTTTTACAAGTTGTTGTATTATGTGAGCATGCTTACCTCTTGAATTGGTGTTTTTTTTTTTTTAAATTCAAAATTTTTATTGATAAAGAGAAACAGACAATACAGAGTATCAAATGAGGTACCAAGGATACAGTACAGGAAGGTACCTACATAACCAGAAGAAAAAGGAAATATACAAATACATATTTGTGACCCAGACAACCATAGGGTGCATCTAGCAGGGTAAATGTGCAGGTTAGAAAAAAGGCGTTATTTCGGGTTACAGAAACCTCTGTATGTGTGATTTCCTTCCCCGAAGGGGTCCGTGCGATCTCTCTAGGTGCCCCCTTTAAGCGGAAATCCCCTAAGGCGTGCACGACCCCAGTAGCTGGAGAAATAATCACCGTCTGCACCTCCACGGTCGTCAGCCACGGAAAGAAAGAATATAAGGAAAGGAGAAAATGCTTAAGTAAAAGAGGGACAATCAAGAAATGTGTAGAGAAGAAGGGGAAGGAGAGGAGGAGCGGAGAAAGAGAGGGGGAAAAAAGGGGGGGAATGAAATTTGGGGGAGGGGAAAGGGACAGTCATGCCCAGGTCAGGTCTTCACAGAAACCATCTCGGGTCACCGCCGTCGCACGGCGAGCAGTCGCTGCATAAGCCTCCCAATGAAACCACTTCCGTCCCATGTCGGCCTCAACGCCCCTAGTCGCAGCCTCCAGGAGGTCCACTGAACGGAAGGTCTCCACTCTGCTGATCCAGGACTGGAGAGATGGCACTTCCGTAGAACACCAATGTACCGGGATCAGGGCTCGAGCTGCTAGTAGCATAAGAAGTATCACCGACCTCTTCAGGGTCCCGATGGGGAGGGGAATGTGTAAGAGCAAGAAGCAATCCGGGGTGAATGGGAGGTCCGTATCAGTCACCTGGCGTACAGCAGAGTGAACCAGTTTCCAGAATCAAAGTTTGCGGGGACAGGACCACCAAATATGAAGATACGTACCCACATCGGCCTCACAACGCCAGCAGGTGGGAGAGGCATCTGGGTAGATGCAGTGCAGGAGTGAGGGGGTCTTATACCAAAAAGTCAGTATCTTAGAAGAGGTCTCTTATGTACTAGGGTAAAGGAAGATAAATTACAAAAACCAATGGTGCAGAACGCTGAAAAAAATGCAAATAAGCCCCTGCTTTGAATAAACTCACAGGATGTACATTGATAATGGGCACATAACAGATCTTATAGATGTTACCCCTCCTGGACGGATGTACAGGTCTCTTTAGGCGATCAGCTTGAATAGCAGAGGATTTTGTGCCTTAGACTCTTTCCAAAGGACACACCGCCGGGATCATCCAAAATGTGAAAGAAATATTCGAGCAGGTGCTTAAGAAATGGATTTAATTATAACCAAAAGATAAATAAACATAATCCAACGCGTTTCATCTCTATAGAAATCGAGACTTCATCAGGGAAAATATGCTTACAATGAAATAAAATGAGTCACACTTTATACAATAAAAAAACAGTGAAACACGCCTCAAATTAACAATTAAACGATAACAGCCGAAATCGATTGTGGAAGGGCAGTCCAGCGTGCGCCTCATCCTGAAACGCATCGCTGTAGAAACTACTTTCTCGCAGTTCGTTTCGGTTCTCGCCGGAAGTGACGTATCGCGGTATGGATCCGGTCGAAATTCTATCAGTCGCCATCTTACGAAGGTCAGAAATACGAATTCTTGATACCGATGCGCTCGCCATTTTACGAAGGTCAGAAATACGAATTCTTGATACCGATGCGCTCACGAAAAGGTCCACGAAACGATCCACGGGACCGTTATGGTCCCATATGTAAGGACGTAACGATCGTTTCGTGGACCTTTTCGTGAGCGCATTGGTATCAAGAATTCGTATTTCTGACCTTCGTAAGATGGCGACTGATAGAATTTCGACCGATCAGTCGCCATCTTATCAGTCGCCATCTTAACGGTCAGAAATACGAATTCTTGATACCAATGCGCTCACGAAAAGGTCCACGAAACGATCGTTACGTCCTTACATATGGGACCATAACGGTCCCGTGGATCGTTTCGTGGACCTTTTCGTGAGCGCATCGGTATCAAGAATTCGTATTTCTGACCTTCGTAAGATGGCGAGCGCATCGGTATCAAGAATTCGTATTTCTGACCTTCGTAAGATGGCGACTGATAGAATTTCGACCGGATCCATACCGCGATACGTCACTTCCGGCGAGAACCGAAACGAACTGCGAGAAAGTAGTTTCTACAGCAATGCGTTTCAGGATGAGGCGCACGCTGGACTGCCCTTCCACAATCAATTTCGGCTGTTATCGTTTAATTGTTAATTTGAGGCGTGTTTCACTGTTTTTTTATTGTATAAAGTGTGACTCATTTTATTTCATTGTAAGCATATTTTCCCTGATGAAGTCTCGATTTCTATAGAGATGAAACGCGTTGGATTATGTTTATTTATCTTTTGGTTATAATTAAATCCATTTCTTAAGCACCTGCTCGAATATTTCTTTCACATTTTGGATGATCCCGGCGGTGTGTCCTTTGGAAAGAGTCTAAGGCACAAAATCCTCTGCTATTCAAGCTGATCGCCTAAAGAGACCTGTACATCCGTCCAGGAGGGGTAACATCTATAAGATCTGTTATGTGCCCATTATCAATGTACATCCTATTTGCAACTTTTTCAACGTTCTGCACCATTGGTTTTTGTAATTTATTTTACAGATACCGCTCCATTTATTTTCCATTAGCACTAGAGGGCAGTGCTTTGCAGAACGCAGATACGTATATTTTCTTTCCATTACTGTTGTTACAGGAGGTTGTCACGTTTTTTTGCTTCTACTAGGGTAAAGGACATAGTCCATTTTGTCTCCGATCGTAAGGCCAAGATCCGTTTCCCATCTAGAGGTATGGGGGGGGGGTCAGTCGTATCAGATGCCTGAAGCAGGCCATACAAGTTAGAAACCCCATGGTCAAGTGTAAGACCAAGATGGCAGTAATGTTCAAACGGGGTAAGCTGCCTATGGAGGCTGTAACCGCAGTTGAGATCCCGGAGATAGGACCGGACCTGTAAATAGTTAAACCTCTCCAGAAGTGATGGAGGGTCTCCCCCCTCCAGAGCAGAGATGGTCACCCACCTCCCCAGTAGAGGGAATATTCATGGCCCGTAGTCTGCTTGATCCCGACAGTCGGATGCACAAAGAGGGTAGAATCCCGGCAGCTTAGGGTTATGGTTCAGGGGTAAGAGAGGGGAAATAGCTGTAGACAGGCCATACATCAATTTGCACCTGTGCCAGATACGTAGTGTGACAGTTACTGGATCAGGGTCAGTGGGGGCGCCTCGCGGAGCGGACGGTGGAAACCACGGCACTGCCCATAAAGGATGTTCAGAAAGAGTGCGTTCCAGATCGAGCCATCTCTTATCCGACTCAACAGCCGACCAATCAATGATCCGAAGTAGGTGGCAGGCCGTATAATACAGTTTAATGTCGGGGAGGGCCAAACCGCCTCTGGACTTTGGGCGGCACAATATCGCCAGTCCAACTCGGGGTCGACCCTTCGGCCAGACAAATTTCAAAAGCTCTTTCCGAAGTGCTGAGAAAAAGGAGGACGGAATCGCAATAGGGAGAGTATGAAAAAGGTACAGCAAACGCGGTAGTAAATTCATCTTCAACACCGCCACACGGCTGAGCCAGGAAATATGTTTACTCGTCCAACCGGACAAATCCGAGTGAAATGTGCGTAGCATGCCATTAAAGTTCAAGTCCAAAAGTCGGGCAGAGGACGTCGCCAGCCAGGTACCCAAGTACCGGAGGGAGGTAGGACAGTGGCGGAACAGGTACGAAGAACGAACGGAGTCCAGAACAATTGGCTCTAGGGAAATTACCAGGAATTCTGATTTGTCATGGTTGATCTTCAGACCTGCAACAGAGCCGTAAGATTCCAACACCGACATAACAGCCGGTAGGGAGGTGTCGACATTCGTAAGAAAAAGGAGCACATCATCCGCGTATGCCGACAGTTTGTGTTCGGAGGCATGACCCCGAATCCCGGTGATATCCGGATAGCCACCAAAAGTGGTTCAAGGGTGAGGGCAAAGAGCAGGGGGGACAAAGGCAACCTTGCCTAGTCCCATTTCTCAGTTAGCGGGCGCGATAAGGCTCCGTTGACCCTAACACGCGCCATGGGGTCATCGTAGAGGGCTGACAGGTATTGCATAAAAAAGGGTCCTGCTCCCAGGCCCCTCAGGATCGAGAACATGAAGTCCCACCGCATCCTATCGAAGGCCTTCTCTGCATCCGTGGAAAGCAGGAGGAGGCCTTCACCAGTTCTCTCCGCCACCCCAATAGCACCCAAGGCACGAGTGGTCGCATCCCGGGCCTCTCGTCCCGGCACAAAGCCTACCTGATCCGGGTGGATCAGGGACGGCAAGAGTGGGGTCAGCTGGTTTGCCATAACCTTGGCCAGGATCTTCAGATCCGTATTGAGGAGCGATATGGGACGGTAACTACGCGGGTCGAAGACATCCTTATTTGGTTTCAGGAGAACCGTGATCGTGGCAGATAAAGTATGGGGGTGGAGGTGGGAGCCTGATCTAACTGCCGAAAACAAAGCAAGAAGGCGGGGGGTCAGTGTGGGTGAGAAGGTACGATAATATTCCGCTGGGAGGCCATCGGGTCCCGGGCATTTATGAGGTTTAAGCGACTTCAGGACCGTTTGGATCTCTACTGCACTGATGGGGTCCTCCAGGCTCTCTGCAGCGGTATCTGAGAGTGAGCGGGGGAGTCTATCTCTCAGGTAGTCCTGAATTAAGGCGTGGGCGGGGCCAGTATCTGAATTCCCATCCATGTCGTAGAAGCCTTGGTAGTAGCATTGGAATTCAAGTAAGATCGCTTCGGGAAGCACCTGGGTAACCCCATCCTGGGAGCGTATCTTCGCGATGTAAGAAGCATTCTGTCGGCGACGGAGAATTTGAGCTAATAGTCAACCAGGCTTGTGTTCTTTAAGGGCGAAACTACAGCGGGCTTTCTGAGCACCAAACCTGACATCAGTATTGAGTAAATCGTTTAGTTCTCTCAGTTTAGTAAGCAGTTCTGTGTAATCAGAGGACGATGTAGATACATGGTGACGAAGTTCGAGAGTGCGGATATCGACAATGAGTTGTTGTACGTGGGTAGAGCGGAGCCGTTTCAGCGCTGTAATAAAAAGGCCCCGCACCACTGCCTTATGAGCCTCCCAAACCGTCGGCTCAGGAGTGTCTGAGTCACCATTTGTCTCAAAATAGGCCTGGAGGTGAGCGTCTACCTCAGTCACAAAGGTTGGGTCCGAGAGGAGAGCAAGGTTCAAGCGCCATTGCCTCTCCGATGGATGAAAAAGAGGGGAAATAACGTAGCTGTCACAGGAGCGTGGTCCGACCACGTCTGTGCTTCAATAGCCGATACTTCGACCAGAGTCACTTGACGATGTTGTACAAAAATATAATCCAGTCTGGAGTATGTACCATGAACGGGAGAAAAGAAGGTATAGTCACGTTCACCAGCGTGAAAGGCTCGCCAGACATCGAGGCGGCGGTCATCCAGGGTACGTCGCATCTGTCGTAGTACATTCGGGGGAATCGAGGAGCGGCCCAAGGAGGTGTCCAGTCTCGCATCCAAAGGAGCGTTAAAATCGCCAGCAACCACCAGAGTGCCCGCCATAAAGCCCTGTAATTGACGCGAGATTGACGCTAGACATCAGTGCTGGGCGGTATTAGGGAGGTATATCGAAACAAACGTATAACAAGAGTCTGCGATTGTACCTTTTTAACAAACAGAAATTGGCCTTCAGGGTCCGTCAGCACGTCGATCAAGACAAAAGGGACATTTCGGGAGAAAAGAATAGCCACCCCTCGACTCTTACGAATTGGTGTTTTTTATTAATTCTCTATATTTGACTTTAAATGCCACAGATATTTCAATTTTCTAAGGAGCCTGTCCAGTTAATATAGTGAGTTGCACCCCAGTCAACTTGCAAACATACAGTTGTGTTCAAAATTATTCAACCCCCAATGCTGTAAAGGGTTTTAGAGAATTTAGTGTACATTTGTAATTGTATCCAGAATGAAATCCTACAAGGACTTTTTAAAGAACCATATGCAACTAAAATGACATCAATTGGTTTTGTAATACAGTAGTAAATGTTTCTTTTGTGAATTCTTCATTGACACAATTATTCAACCCCTTAAAGACTACCACTCTGAAGAACAGAGGTTCATTCAAGTGTTTTCAATCAGGTATTGAAAACACCTGTGGATGTCACGGAGCAGCAATAAAGCATAATAAGCACCAATTAGGCAGCTTTAAAATGACTGATGCTCAGCTCCTTCTAGACATTTCCTGGTGTGGTTACAAACATGGTGAAGTCAAGAGAATGGTCCAGGAAGACAAGAGAAGAGGTGATTACTCTTCACAGGAAGGGCAATGGCTATAAGAAGATTGCAAAGATGTTAAACATACCAAGAGAGACCATAGGAAGCATCATTCGCAAATTCAAGGCGAAGGGCACTGTTGAAACGCTACCTGGTCGTGGCAGAAAGAAGATGCTGACTTTGACTGCTGTGCGCTACCTGAAGCGTAGAGTGGAGAAAAGTCCCCGTGTGACTGCTGAGGAACTGAGAAAAGATTTGTCAGATGTGGGTACTGAAGTTTCAGCTCAGACAATACGGCGCACACTGCGTAGTGAAGGCCTCCATGCCAGAACTCCCAGGCGCACCCCCTTGCTGTCTCCAAAGAATAAGAGTCGACTGCAGTATGCCAAAAGTCATGTGGACAAACCACAGAAGTTTTGGGATAGTGTTCTGTGGACTGATGAAACAAAATTAGAACTGTTTGGGCCCATGGATCAACGCTATGTTTGGAGGAGGAAGAACCAGGCCTAATGAAGAAAAGAACACCTTGCCTACTGTGAAGCATGGCGGGGGGTCAATCACGCTTTGGGGCTGTTTTGCTTCTGCAGGTACAGGGAAGCTTCAGCGTGTGCAAGGTACCATGAATTCTCTTCAGTACCAGGAGATATTGGATGACAATGTGATGCAGTCCGTCACAAACCTGAGGCTTGGGAGACGTTGGACCTTTCAACAGGACAATGATCCCAAGCATACCTCCAAGTCCACTAGAGCATGGTTGCAGATTAAAGGCTGGAACATTTTGGAGTGGCCATCGCAGTCACCTGACTTAAATCCGATTGAGAACCTCTGGTGGGACTTAAAGAAAGCCGTTGCAGTGCGCAAGCCTAAGAATGTGACTGAACTGGAGGCTTTTGCCCATGACGAATGGGCGAAGATACCCGTAGATCGCTGCAAGACACTTGTGTCAAGCTATGCTTCACGTTTAAAAGCTGTTATAACTGTAAAAGGATGTTGTACTAAGATTGAATGTCACTTGGGGGTTGAATAAAACTGATAATGATGTGAGCACAGAAAAGACATTTGTGATTATTTCATTATAAATGTTATATTTGTCTGACCTACACGTGCCTCTTTGATTTAATTGTAAGCAAGATGACTGACTGATCAAAATCAATGTCAAACTGGCCAAAACACTCAATTTCAGTGGGGGTTGAATAATTTTGAACACAACTGTAAATGTTTTAACACTTTTCAGGTTGCTGAATATGGTGCCTGTAGCAGCCTGTAAGAAAACATTATTGAAAGTTTTTTTCTTTTGTTCTAGTTTGACTGAATAAAATTATAAAGCCAATGCCACATAATCTCAGTTGTATTCCACCCACCCCCATTCCTGCAAGCTGAATTTATTAATATCAGTGTTCCAATTCGAGACATAAAGTTGCATTTGCAGAGACCTGATAAATGTGTAAACAAAAGTGCGCTGTGGGTCAGTTATTCGTGTATGTCTGCCAGGAATCTGATTGATGGCCTTCTAGACTGAGCCTTAAAACGACAAAATGTAAAATTAGTAGAGTGCAAACAATGTTGTCATTGCATTAGACATGGAGTAGCGCTGGTCTTGCAGTAGTCTAGAAGTCTGCCACTTTATATGGTTTCCAATATTTCTCTGTAGCATTAAAAAATTGGTATGGATGTTAGAAAGACATGTGAGGAGCATGGCTCTTATTCCCTTATTTTTTTCAAAAGGGGGCAATCTAAGCAATAAACAAGCAGTCAAGAAAACTGGGGTGGTTAAGCCAAATTTCTTACAGCTCCCATCTCACATTGCCTAGTGCTGTGGAACTTGCTTTTTTTGCCCGTGTCTTCCCCTCATCTATTACGTTGCTGCATCCTAGTCTTCGGGCGCACAAGCTATTTTTCAGAGCGGAAGGAATGTCCATGAGAATGGTCGTTCCTTCCACTCTGACGCCCTTGTGGCTAACTCGCTGAGTGTAGTTGGTGCGTTCAGCAGTACAAAGCAAGATCCTCCTATGGAGTATCGTGCTTTGTAGCCCTGTCATTGTCTGTTGTAGCTTTTTCATGAGGATGAAATCATGTCTGGTGGTAGCGCACGCAATTCGTGCGCACACTATCACGTGTGGCCCTCCCCGTCCAGCCAGTGAAAAGCTGCGATGGACGCAGGGAAGTGCAGTCACATGGATGCACTCAGTGTGCTTGGGTGACCGCCGCCTTTTAGGCTGGGGTCAAATGAGCGCACGTTTTGCATCCGTCTGACCTCACTGTTTACTGTCTGTCATAGTTTTTCAAAGGAGTCATTAGAGAACAACACACGAAGCACGTGTGCACTTTTTCACGCTTGGGCAACGCACGTTGCAAAATGGCATTGACGTGAAAAATATACACGGACGTAGAGAAACCCCTGCATACAGCTTTTTTTTTTTTCTTTTTCTCCGCATCTGTCAAAACTAACTGATACAATGTAACCACAATCTCCTCTGTTGTAAAGTGCATCCATTACTGTGCACAATCAGTGCGCTCGTCTGAACCTAGCCTTAGACATGACCCCATCAATGATTGGCGCTTGTGCGACCACTACTTAAATTAACATTGCAAATGTTAGTAATGATGGAGTTTTTGTATTTGCGAATGCTGGACACCCAGAAGGCTGTCCAGGGGCCATTGATGGAGGGAAGTGAAGTAAGGACTCCTCGTTGTCTGTCAAAGCAGACAAACAGCTGGAGGAGTTGCTGTAGAGATGCACTTTAACCACCATTACCATTTAAATTAACGTATGTGTCATAGCGGCTAGAGTGTAACTTTTTACTTCAATTCACTTCAATTTTTTGTATAGCTGTAGATGTATTGTAAAATCCCTGAACACATCAATCTAAAGCAGAGACTTCAAACCCCCCCTCCCGATGGTTCTGATCTACATCTCCCATGATTCTCTGGCTATCGCATTCAGTGAATTCTGAGAATTGTAGGAGATAGACATGGGGGGGGGGTAAAATCCCTGTTGTAAAGAGCTTGAAAAATCTTTTTCTTACCTTGTGTTTTACAGTATAGAGGGCAGCGTGATCCATTTCTTCCTCTGGATAGGAGCAACTGAATACGGAGAACAAATCGTTCCCAATGTTATTCTGCAACTCCCACATTTCCCTGCGCCAGGAGGATCTCGCAGGAGCAGATGCCCATTGGGGTGTGGAGCACCACTGCTGGTATCAGGGACTAAGAAAAAACATTCCGCCTGAGCTGCTAATACATTGGCTTGGCCAGAATAGACCTATTAGTGTCGAGCAGCAAAAGGGGAAAAAGTGATTTGCTCATCTTGACTATAAGTGGCAAGTTGCACTTGACATTGTTGATTTGTATAATAACATAAAGAAAACTCTGCTAAGATTTCCCACATGACTCGCCATGCCGAAGCTGTCAAAATCAACTCTGCAATTACAGCAATGCTGTGCCTGTTGGAGGAAACCTGTTGTGTTGTGAATGGAGCAGTGTGTGATTGCTGGCAGCTTTTTCAACCTCTACAGGCCCTATTACGTTCTTCATGCTAAAACAGGGACGCTAAGGACGAAAACCTGCACCTGCAGGTTTCTCCTTGGCGTCCCTGTTTTAGCATATTACGGGGCAGGCTCTAAACCAGCAGTCTGCCCCGTAATGCGGCGCTGAGCGCCGCCGCGAGTATCCCCTCAATGGAGTCCATAGTACTCCATTGAGGCTTCCACTGCTGGTCACATGACCTTCAGGATCTCGCCTCTCGTGAGATCCAGTAGGTCGGCGGAGTGATCGCTTAGGGAGAAGGATCAACTTTCCCCCCTCCCGTCTCTCTCTGCTCTCGACAGAAGCAGAATCAGTTAGCACCAGCTCCTAACTGTGGTTAACTTTTCAGTTAACCGCAGCTTGGCATAATTAGCGTTAGGACTTTGTAATCCTAACGCTATTTAACTCTCTGCGCTCCCCATGTTAAGCATAGGAAGCGCAAAGTACAGTAAGCTTGTGCTGAAAAGCGCAAGATCCGAATCGCTAACTGGATTTTTAACCTGTTAGCGTTCAGAGTTTTTAATATGCTTGGCTGCGCTAGGGCAACCACAGCTACCGTTAGTTCTAAGCTGTGTTAGCGTTAAGAGTGTAATGGGGCCCTACAATTGGTAGCTACCATACTTCCTTTTCTTGTTTCTGAAAATTAGCCTTGGCTGGTTGGTGTCATTATTCATGCACTTACACTTTCTGGCCACATAATGCTATGGGAAGTACAAATACTGTATATTACGTTCTCAACACAAAGGAAGTTAAAAAATATATATCCAAATTTCGTAAACTGAACATATTTGGGCTTGCAATGTAGCTGCTCGAAAATAACCTTTTGGACAAGTCATATGCAAATGTATGTTTAAAATTTGTAACAGTCTTTGCCAGTTTTATGTTTACATGAGGTCCAGGAGGATTTATGACCCTTTCTTTCGTAGGAGCAGGGTTGTACTTGGTATAAATCTTTTAGATTTATGCTTTGCCTTCATTTTTAAGTTATAGGATCTAATCCACTTTCACACAAGATAATAATGTTTTATTTCTGTTGATACTTGAGATTTGTGCCTGCACTTCGACCTTAGTAATACATCAAGCCTGTAATATTTGTCAGGAAAAAATGTAATCTCTAAGGGTTTATTAACTAAGCATTGCTGTTTCACATGAAGTTATCTGTAGTTGCGAACAACACTAAAAATTCCTGTTGTTGCAATTATGGTCCACTTCGGCTATCCAAAGATGTATACTTCAGCTACATTAGCTGAAGTTGCATCAAACAAGGGTGGTACCGTTGTTTACCATTTATGTTTACATCAAAGAAGTGAACATCAACCATTCTGAGGAGAGAACTTCCTCCCTTGCTCTACATAATATTTCAGCTTCTCATAACATAGTTCTCCATTTAAAACTGGCTTACTTCCAGTGCACTGAAATGGACTCCAGAAGATGGTAGAGGACAGAGAGGCCTGTAGGAACGTTGTCCATGGGGTCGCTATGGGTCGGACACTACTTTCGCAACTAACAACATCAAATTTCCAGTGAAGTGCAGGGAAACAGGATGAGTGTAGAAGACCTGCATGAAAAATTAATCGAGATGGAGAATTGTATTAAAATGAACCTGGCATGCTAAAGGAAATGTTGTCAAAGTCCTTCCGCTCTATATAAAAGAAAGATGTTGATGTAGGGGCTCCTTTTTGAGAAATTTCCGTGAGTTAAAGGGACATTCTAGTGATTTTGCAACCAATGGCTCAACTTCATTCCATTGGCTGTTTTATTTTTAAATAAATTGCTGCTTGTGGCTGATCTTTTGTTTATTACAGTGTAAATGGTAATGTACAGACTTGCAAGAATTCAATACAAGTTATACAGCACAGACATTGCGTGGTTTGTATCCCAACTATCCTATCCTCTGGAAAACACTACCTCGTACGGGCAGACTTTCCCCTAGTTTCCCTTTCTTCAAACGCTTTCTTAAGACATTCCTATTTAGGGAAGCCTACCACCCGACTCACTAATACACCTCACTGCCCCAACCAGTCCATCACTCTCACCTTGCAGTCCATCACTCTCACCTTGCAGGCCTCTCCTCCTGTTTCCACCCCCAACCCTTCTAGATTGGAAGTTCCCACAGGAATAGGGCCCTCGTTTCCTCCTGTACTGGTTTATCAAAATGTTGTTCAGTCTCTGTGTATTGTAACCCCACCTTTATTGTGCCCATTGTTTCCCGCTGCGGAATATGCTGGCACTATATAAATAAAGTATAATAATAACTAGGATCCGCATTTATAGTAAAAACAAACAACCTCCTTAATGTAAATCTAATTCCCTTTTAATAATTAAGTCATTAATCACAATGAGGAAGACCAAGAACATAGCTGTGATGTGCAAAGGTTGAGCTTCTCAAAATGGGTAGAGGCTATAAGAAAATAGCAAAAGTTTTGAAAATGCCCATTTCCATAATCGGGGCAATATTTAAGAAGTTCCAGCCAGCTGGAAATGTTCAGAATCAACCTGTAAGCGGACATGTGTCTGTCTTCACACACTGGTTCAAGTACTAAATGTCCACAGATAAATATGGTGGTGATCGTTTAATGTTTTGGGGCTGTTTTTCTGCCAGAGGGCCCAGATATTTTGTAAGGATACACGGCATCATGAACTCTATCAATATCAACAGATATTAAATGAAAACCGGACTGCCTCTGCCAAATAGCTTAAAATGGGCCGCAGTTGGATCGTCCACATGGACAATGATCCAAAACATGCATTAAAATCAACACAAAAAATGGTTTATTGACCACAAAATCAAGGTCCTGTCATGGCCATCCCGGTTCCCTGACTTGCATCCCATAGAGACTCATGGGGTGAACTGAAGAGTATCAACCAGTGTTGATCTGAAGAGATGCTGTATGTAGGAATGGGATGAGATGCCTTGCCATGTAATCTCCACCCTCATTGGGCATTATTGAAGACTCAGAGCTGTTATCGTGCCAAAGCTTAAATCATTGTGTAATGATTGCACTTTAGAACAATCCCATAACACCGGTGTTTGAAAGACTATTCTTTTTAGAATAACATCAGATGCAGACGGAAACCAGGTTGAATGGAATAGCTCGTTCTCCATCTGCTGGGGCCCCAGTAGCATTTCCTATACAAAGTATAGGAGACGCTAATCTACAGTAACGTGACACTTGCATCTCTGATGTAATACACTAATAAAAAATAAGCACAGCACTCGAGCCTCAGCAGAATAACTCAAGTGCCGCGCTTGATGGTGACATCGGAATAGGGCCCTAATTTTATATATATATATATAATTTTTTTTTTTTTTTATTTTTTTTTACTAAAGATCAAAAGTTTCAACAATAAAGACAATTTTTCAAAGCCACTTCAGCTTATATTTACCATGTGTATTTAATATTAGTGGACGGTGAAGTAGATCAGTCTCTAGTGAGAAATATATACAATTAAATGTAGCAATGTGGAAATCATGGAGTTTTCCATTATCCTGCAGGACATAATCCAATTCTACTGATTTACAAAATTGAACCACAGATAAATTTCCTCATCAAAGCCGCCACACTTTTGTTTTGCAAGAGTAGAATTTCCCTTTGGCGGACTAACAGCATTGTAATATTTGTATGTGCTTGCAGCACTCCTCTGTAATTGTGGTACAATTAATTTATGCACGCAGTTTACCGACATGAGGTTTTACATGTGGTGCACATACTTGTATCATCGAAGATGGAAGTACATTTTTCTTTAACTGTTAAGACATATTTATGTAACCTTTTTCTGTTTCCAAAAGTTTAAAACATAAATCAGGTGGAGGTCTTCGCATGTTCTCCTGAACTTTCTTGACAGGTTGAAAGCAGAATTTAAATATGGTGAGTGCAGGTCAGTCATGTTTCACTCGATCCCATTACTTATGAAACTTCTATTAAACACACTAAGCTTCGTTACATTGTCATTTGTAAAACTACTGGTCTAGATGCAGGTTGAATCCACAAGGGAGATGGAACAGCTGACCCGAGATAATCTTCAAAAATACTCCCATGGTTTTATTAGCTGACAGAATTTGTATAAAACATAAGGAAAAATGTCATCTGCGCTCATTCCCATTATACCGTGTGAAACAAAACACAATTAGAGGCTTTGGTTTCTATTAATGGCCATTAAGAGTATAAGCTCACCCGCCAACGTCAAGGCACCTCTAGTGAGGATGAGACCTATCCAAAAATGAAGCCACAGGCTGCTGTGTAGCAAACCATCACTGCTCACGCTGCTTTTCAGCCTTCTGTTTTATACACGTTGCTGGGCTGGATACATCTGGTGGTTGTAGCCACCCCATCGGGGAATAGGCGCGACCCCACCCCTCCTGTACTATGACAGAATTTGTTGCCCAAGATCATCACACTGACCTTACATGTCTGCACATCAGCAACTAAACGACGGTTCTGGACACCTTCACGCTACCACAGCATGACTTCAAGATAGCATCGCGTAGTCACCTGGCCAAAGGTACCACAACCAGATGAGCTGCAGACAAGAGAATACTGAGTCGCAAATGTTAAGGCAGAGGAAATTACAAACCGTATCAAAGGTGTTTACATGTACAGAGCAATACAGCAATCCAGACAAAAGATGATAATTGAGCTATAGTTATTCTGTTTATATTGTATTTTCTGTCCATCTTAATTCCGAATCGATGGCAAGTTTCCTGGCATTTCCTTTAGATGATAATCCTAGAAGTAATGCTATTGAAAATACAATGTTCACAACTTTTTTCAATATTTTCTGTCTAGCTCTGAGCGTGTCTGATAGAAAGTTGATTTATTATTTTTTAATGACTTTCACTTCCGTTTACATTGGTGTAACTAAAAGCGTTGATCCCATGTGGCAGAATTGTATAATAAACTGGAGGGAAAATGGCAAGAGCTGGATTAACTATCCTTGAAATGACCAGGATTAATGCAATTGTTCCACAAGGGGATGCAAGGAGATGGAGTAAAATTCAGGATCTGAAAGGAGGACCTTCAGGACAGACAATATACAGAGAGACAGAAAGCTGACCGTGAGTCAAAGCACAGGCTAGTTCTTAACATCATATCAGGACCGCAAAAATGAGACTCAAGCAAGCTGGGTCAGAACCCAAACATTCTCCAAACTTTAGTAAGTGCAAATCATAACTAGAAATATCAGGACTGCGGGACCAAGCGGCATCATCATCACTGAGGGATGGGCAGGCAGAGGCAGAAAGTCAGGGAGTTGAGTCACTGTTTTATAACTGGGGGGAACCATGCCATACACTGTTATGGTGTGAAATGATACTACATTGTCCGTAACCGCGTGTGACTGGTAGAAATCCGATGATGTGAAGGAGGAGGCTAAGATCTGTTAGTATTACACATCATGACATCTGGGTTCTTTTTCACTCCAATGAAATAATTCAGAAGTGATACTTAATGATAATTATACCATCCCCAGATTTGAGATTTCCACAGTCAAATCTTCAAATAAGTTTATAAAAACTGAATAAGACCTAATACTTACAGCTTCTCCTAGCTCAGTTTTGTACATTCTGCCCTCTCAGCCTTTTATGCCCATGAAGTGAGGCTCCGTAATGCTTGCACAATATCAGAAGACCTTCAATGTTATCAATTTTTTGTCTTTCTAAACGTGTTGGTCATTTGCAGTGATAACTGTAAATCTAAATGTTTTTAAGTGAGGTTTTTATGGAGTATATCCAATTAATAAAATCTGGTGACCTTCTCCACACCTGGGCTTCAGAAGTGGCATCACCAATTAGGAACATATGGGTTAAAGCAGAGCTTCTCAACCCTGGTCCTCAAGTACCCCTAACGGGCCAGGTTTTAAGGATCACCTTTGGGAAATGCAGACTGAACCCTGAAATCACTGAACAGCAAATCATATCACCTGTGCTGTGCTTCAGATATCTGGAAAACCTGGTCTGTTAGTGGGTCTTGAGGACATGATTTGAGAAACACTGGGTTAAAGGATGTGCTGTTGGTTGCCATTATGGTGGCAGAGCTTGGACCTAAAGATCAAATGGCCAAATACACTTCCTAAAACTAGACCTCGCCATTTGAAGAAGGGCACACGTCCAGTTGAATCCCACCGAAGTGCTCGATATGCCAACGTGTACTTGCCTATTTAGTTTCTGAACATTATTAGTTTTCATAACATATTGTGCTAAGGCATGTTTTAATATTCTTGTTCCTATCAAAAAGTAAATGTTACGTACTCAATGACCCAACACGGCAGTTCGGAATATCTCAACAAAAGATTGATGTCATTGTGCCTATTTATTACTAGAGACATACGCTGACTACTCTTGACTTTTTTATTGTCTATATAAAGTGTTACAACAATTTTAGGCACGCTTCCCACCGCAGCGGAAATTCCACATCTATTAAGCAGTTGTTAAGTTTTGCCATCCTCCTTTTTTTTTATTTTATTTCAAGAGTAAGCAAAGAACTTTCAAAGCTCAATGTGCGTTAATCAAAGCATCAAATTAAAAGGCAGAAATATGTACATACATAAGATATAGTAGCCACACCAACATAACATAATCTATCACGCAATGAGCGTACGTTTGCCTGGATAAAAATGGGTGACTTTGTAGCAAACTCTTCACTGTTTGAAGGAGGCACACTATCATTTTCCAGAAGATATGCAAGAATTGGAATAACTAGACCAGAGTAGATAAACTAGAAACAGATGATACTGTCATTACACGTCAGTCTGATATGCAGAATGTTTTATGTGTTGCTTCCACGTGAATGTTTCCAATGAAGGGAATTATACATTGTAATATTATAATTTTTTTATGTTATTTTCATCACATGCTAAAAGTAGCATTTTTACAAACAATTTTCTTTTAGAAACCGGAATATATCCTGTGTATATATGTGTGTGTGTGTGTATATGTATATGTATATATATATATATATATATATATAGTGTGTTTAATATTGCAGAAGCCACCTGCACATCATAGCAATTCAAAGAATTGCATCCCAGAGCTCCCGTGCCGCATTCCCCATATGCAGCAAGGAATTCTGGGTAGGATATGCAAATGACCTCTGTCTCACTTTTATACATCCTGGATCTGGATCAGCCTCCTAGCTGATGAAGGTTCAACAAACCTGAAACAGCGCTGTACTGGGAGTGGCTTTGACCAGTTGCATAACCTTATCTTTGCTACAAAGCCACAGTGTGGCATAGCATTGATTTTAGGGTTCTGTGTAATAACAGATCCAGGATGTATAAAAGTGAGACAGAGGTCATTTGCATATCCTACCCAGAATTCCTTGCTGCATATGGGGAATGCGGCACGGGAGCTCTGGGATGCAATTCTTTGAATTGCTATGATGTGCAGGTGGCTTCTGCAATATTAAACACACTTATTATAGTGTGGAGGCTTTTTATCTCACTTTTAGTCCTTCACCACAACTATATATATATATATAATATATATATATTATATATATATATATATTATATATAATATATATATATATATTATATATATATATAAAAATGCAGTTAAGAATGAGTTTTCATTCCTATGTGCAAATTATCTGTAAGATAGCAATATTTTTCAATATACCTGTCTCGCTGTTAGGGACGGTACCGGGGTGCAGGGGCTGACTGGCAACTTTTGGCCCAGGGGCCAAGTATGACCCAGAGACCCATAGTGCAGAAACTCTGGCTCTTGTGTATGAGCGTTATCACAGAGCTCCGCAGCAATATAACTTACTCTCATACACACCGCACATTACTGTGTGTTTTATTGCTGTGGAGCTCTGTTACGCTCAAACACACTGCACATTACTGTATCAGAGCTCCACAGCAGTGACATGCGGTGAGGTCAGTGGCTGGTGAGGCACTGGTTACTATCAGAGCCAGATATACACAGATATTAAACTTTCTGCAGTTTATTATTATTATTATTTATTTATAAAGCGCCAGCATATTCCGCAGCGCTGTACAATAAGCACAGTACAGACAGGGTTACAATACATTGAACAACATTTGACAAACAGTACAGGAGGAGATGAGGGCCCTATTCCGTAGGAACTCACAATCTAGGAGGGTTGGGGTTGGAAACAGGAGGAGAGGACTGTAAGGTGAGAGTGATTGATGGTTGCGTCAGTGAGTTGGGTGGTAGGCTTCCCTAAATAGGAATGTTTTAAGGGAGCGTTTGAAGGAAGAGAAGTTAGGGGAAAGTCTGACAGCACGAGGGAGAGCGTTCCAGAGAGTGGGGGTGCGCGTGAGAAATCCTGCAGTCTATCATGGGAAGAGGTGATGCGGGGAGAAGCTAGGCGCAGGTCACTGTTTGACCTTAGGGAGCGGGCTGGGGTGTATTTGGTGATTAGTGAGGACAGGTAGTGGGGCGCTGAGTTAGTGAGGGTTTTGTGTTTGTGTTTAGTTGTAAATTACCTTTTACTCATTTACTGTACCCACACGTATTATATATAATTTTTCTCGCCATTAAATGGACTTTCTAAAGATACCATTAATTTCATCATATCATATACTTTGCTATAAAAAAAATTAAAAAGAGTGGTAAAACCATTTTTTTTTCTGTGCCTGTCATACTCTGTATCTGCCACTAGAGGGAGCTGCCCGGGCCCCTTCCTTTTATTAACCCCCACAGAGGGCTCAGTCAGGGCCTTCCAAAGTTTATGCTCCCCCACAGCAGGGCCAGGCCCCCCTCATTTAATTAACCCCAAGAGGGCTCAGGCCAGGCCCTCACTCCATTCTCCCCCAAAGCAGGCGGTGCCCCCTCAATTTATACCCCCCCCCCCCCCCACGCCACTCAGGCTGCTGCAGCAAGCCAGCCTGCCCGGACCCCCCCATGATTTATTAACCCCCGTCCCCCCCCATAATTTATTAACCCCCGTCCCCCACACAGAGACAGAGCAGAGACATTATAATAAATGTGTAGCCAAGTACCTGGGAAGCGGGCTGGGCAGCGGCTGGGCTTCGAAGTGGCTGGGCTGGCTTCACCGCGCTGTGAGTGCGCTCTCTTCCTCCACGCAGTTCGTGCTGCGCAGGGCACTTGCTGGAGTCCGCAGGCTAAAGCGAGGCCTCCAACGTCACTGTTGACCGCGCCCCCTTCAGTGTGTGCACGCCAGCACACGTGGATGGTTTGACTGAGGCTGCGGACTTCCAGCGGCATCACGTGGGGGGCTGGCCAGCGCTACAGCTGCTGCGCGGCCGCTGCCTGCGCGTTATTCACTAAAACAATGGGAGGCTCGCGAGTCAGGTTGGTCCACCCTGCCCCCTGGCCCAGTCCGCCCCTGCCGGGGTGGCACCAGGGTGATGAGGATATGGTGAGCCCCTGGGTGCAGTGATCTGCGCAGACAGAAGGGAAGGGTGGAGTATGATGAACAAATGGAAACTGACCAGGTTTAAATATTGCAGGTGGAGAGAAGGAGATTGCTGGAATCTGGTATGATGGGAATCCGGTGACCAGGAACTGGTAGAGGGTTTGGGTTTGAGGCAAGCTGAATGACTCCGAGCTAGCAGAGAGTATGAACTTGCTCTGTCAGGGAATGAGTTGCAGATGGGGGGGCATGACATTCGCTGGCTTATTTCCACCTTGTATGGACAGGCATTTAACGGTTTGTGTTAGTTTCCTGGGCTACAGAAACCAAACTGCAAAATTTAGACCAGAATGTTAATGCTGGAAAAATAAGTTTTCACGCACCACAATTCACTCCTATTCAATAGACCACAGTTGTTAAGGTCACTTGGTTTATTTTATAATGGTATTTCAGGCTGCGTTTACAAATTTATAAAGTTGGTTGGCTGTAAGACTGCAGGTGCTTGTGCGATCATTACCATCCCACGTGTCTTTTCAAGCCACTTGGGTTTTTCTTGCATATATAGAGGGTTATCCAAAGAGCTCCGAATTGCTTGAGAAAGGTAACCGAACGCTGAAAATCAGCGTTCGGTTACCTTTCCTGGCCATTCGGCTATCCAGAGAGCAGGCAATTCGCCAAATCCTGGCGAATTGCCTGCACATACGGTGTCTGTTCGGTGCCTGTTCGAGGGCAGTGAAATCCCCATGAAAAAGCACTGCTTCGGCTATTCAGAGAACACAAACCAGCAGTGAAAGGTTCCCCTAATGCCCTGCCATTCGGTGGTTTAATTCGGCAAGTTAATTCAGGAGAATCCCATAGGCTTCAATGTTAAAAATATTCCCGTTTTTTAATTCAATATCTAATAAACCGTTCATTATAAAATTCTGCAGTAAAGTCTCTTTATTTATAGATTTTCTTCTACTTTAAGCATTTTTCTGAATTTCTTTCTTTTAAAAAAAAAAAGGTTTTTTTTTTTTTTTAAAGTTTTCTTCTTTTTTTTTTGTAACAGCCCTTTTTATTATCATTCCCTGGACCTCCTATGTAAATTTGAGACATTTTCGCTCAGTAGTTTCTTTGCAAACAGCGTTTCACTTTCACATTCATACAAACTGTTTTGCTAATTTATTCACCTCCCTCTGTCTGCGGTGTTGGCTTTTTCTCTGCTTTTTCCGGCGGCTTCGCTGCCTGTGATCGGCTCCTGCTCGGGTTTTTCCGGCGTCTTCGGGTTAATCCAGATGTTTTTGCAGATTTTCGGCGTGCATTCGCTGTGTTTTGCGGTGAGTTTTCGTCAGGTTTGCGGCAGCCTTTCCCTGCAATTCGGGGACCCTGTGGTGCTTGCTGAATACACCGCATGGTCACCGAAATGGGATCGGCAACACGAACCGAACCGAATTGAAGAGAACAAAAAGTCACCGAACGTGCAGTGACTTTTCGAATCTCTTTGGATAACCCTGATAGAGTGTTTTTGTACATCCTATACTTTGGATAGGATGCAGAAATTTAGAACTTGCTCTTGGATAATAAGCCATTCAATTTGATCATTGTGCTGTTATTCCAAAAAAAAAAACCACAAATCTAATGTCATATATCAAAGTCCTAGTGTAAAGTGATTTTTCAAGGGTAAAATCTGTCACCAGTTAAAACTTACACAAAAACATGAAACGAGCAGTGAACCTGACAGTTAAGGCATATGAACATAACTTTAATTTAGTATGGAGACCTCCTCCTCGTAGCCAGCCCAAGAACAATTCAAAAACAAAGCATGGAAATTGAACCACAGCAGCAATTCAAAAAATGGACAATGTGTCATTTGGAGATGTGTCAAATGGACAATGTGTCATTTGGGAATTGATAAAGGTTGCTGCTGCTACCAAAATGTTGCCTATGTCCCATTAAAATCCCCGCTTCTAACCCTAATTTCTAAACCTAGTTTAGGGTTAGATATTAGGGTTAGATATTAGGGTTAGATATTAGGGTTAGATATTAGGGTTAGATATTAGGGTTAGATATTAGGGTTAGATATTAGGGTTAGATGCTAGGGTTAGTTGCTAGGTTTAGATATTAGGGTTAGATGCTAGGGTTAGATATCAGGGTTAGATATTAGGGTTAGATATTAGGGTTAGATATTAGGGTTAGATATCAGGGTTAGATATTAGGGTTAGATATCAGGGTTAGATATTAGGGTTAGATGCTAGGTTTAGATATTAGGGTTAGATGTTAGGGTTAGATGCTAGGGTTAGATATTCGGGTTAGATGCTAGGGTTAGATATTCGGGTTAGATGCTAGGGTTAGATATTAGGGTTAGATGCTAGGGTTAGATGCTAGGGTTAGATATTAGGGTTAGATGCTAGGGTTAGATGCTAGGGTTAGATGCTAGGGTTAGATATTAGGGTTAGATGCTAGGGTTAGATATTAGGGTTAGATGCTGGGGTTAGATGCTGGGGTTAGATGCTAGGGTTAGATGTTGGGGTTAGATGCTAGGGTTAGATGCTGGGGTTAGATGCTGGGGTTAGATGCTGGGGTTAGATGCTGGGGTTAGATGCTGGGGTTAGATGCTGGGGTTAGATGCTGGGGTTAGATATTCGGGTTAGATATTCGGGTTAGATGCTAGGGTTAGATATCAGGGTTAGATGCTAGGTTAGCTATTAGGGTTAGATGCTAGGGTTAGATGCTAGGGTTAGATATCAGGGTTAGATGCTGGAGTTAGATGCTGGAGTTAGATGCTGGAGTTAGATGCTGGAGTTAGATGCTGGAGTTAGATGCTGGAGTTAGATGCTGGAGTTAGATGCTGGAGTTAGATGCTGGGGTTAGATGCTGGAGTTAGATGCTGGGGTTAGATATTCGGGTTAGATGCTGGGGTTAGATATTCGGGTTAGATGCTGGGGTTAGATATTCGGTAGATGCTAGGTTATATCAGGGTTAGATATTAGTGTTAGATATTAGGGTTAGATGCTAGGGTTAGATGCTAGGGTTAGATATTAGGGTTAGATGCTAGGGTTAGATATTAGGGTTAGATGCTAGGGTTAGATATCAGGGTTAGATATTAGGGTTAGATGCTAGGGTTAGATGCTAGGGTTAGATGCTAGGGTTAGATATCAGGGTTAGATGCTGGAGTTAGATGCTGGAGTTAGATGCTGGAGTTAGATGCTGGAGTTAGATGCTGGAGTTAGATGCTGGAGTTAGATGCTGGAGTTAGATGCTGGAGTTAGATGCTGGAGTTAGATGCTGGAGTTAGATGCTGGGGTTAGATGCTGGAGTTAGATGCTTGGGTTAGATATCGGGTTAGATGCTGGGTTAGATATTCGGGTTAGATGCTAGGGTAGATATCAGGGTTAGATATTAGTGTTAGATATTAGGGTTAGATGCTAGGGTTAGATGCTAGGGTTAGATATTAGGGTTAGATGCTAGGGTTAGATATTAGGGTTAGATGCTAGGGTTAGATATCAGGGTTAGATATTAGGGTTAGATGCTAGGGTTAGATGCTAGGGTTAGATGCTAGGTTAGATATCAGGGTTAGATGCTGGAGTTATGCTGGAGTTAGATGCTGGAGTTAGATGCTGGAGTTAGATGCTGGAGTTAGATGCTGGAGTTAGATGCTGGAGTTAGATGCTGGAGTTAGATGCTGGAGTTAGATGCTGGAGTTAGATGCTGGAGTTAGATGCTGGGGTTAGATGCTGGGGTTAGATGCTGGGGTTAGATATTCGGGTTAGATGCTGGGGTTAGATATTCGGGTTAGATGCTGGGGTTAGATATTCGGGTTAGATGCTAGGGTTAGATATCAGGGTTAGATATTAGTGTTAGATATTAGGGTTAGATGCTAGGGTTAGATGCTAGGGTTAGATATTAGGGTTAGATGCTAGGGTTAGATATTAGGGTTAGATGCTAGGGTTAGATATCAGGGTTAGATATTAGGGTTAGATGCTAGGGTTAGATGCTAGGGTTAGATGCTAGGGTTAGATGCTAGGGTTAGATATTAGGGCTAGATGCTAGGGTTAGATATTAGGGCTAGATGCTAGGGTTCGATATTAGGGCTAGATGCTAGGGTTAGATGCTGGGGTTAGATGCTAGGGTTAGATGCTGGGGTTAGATGCTAGGGTTAGATGCTAGGGTTAGATGTTGGGGTTAGATATTAGGGTTAGATGCTAGGGTTAGATGCTAGGGTTAGATGCTAGGGTTAGATGCTAGGGTTAGATGCTGGGGTAGATGCTAGGGTTAGATGCTAGGGTTAGATGTTGGGGTTAGATATTAGGGTTAGATGCTAGGGTTAGATGCTAGGGTTAGATGCTAGGGTTAGATGCTGGGGTTAGATGCTGGGGTTAGATGCTGGGGTTAGATGCTGGGGTTAGATATTCGGGTTAGATGCTAGGTTAGCTATTAGGGTTAGATATCAGGGTTAGATGCTAGAGTTAGATGCTAGGGTTAGATGCCAGGGTTAGATGCTAGGGTTGGGTGCTAGGGTTGGGTGCTAGGGTTGGGTGCTAGGGTTAGGTGCTAGGGTTAGGTGCTAGGGTTAGATATTAGGGTTAGATGCTAGGGTTAGATATTGTAAAGTCAGATGCACCAAAATTAGGGATGTGCGTTTCGGGTTTCGGAATTTTGGAATTTTCACGAAATTTCCCGATTCGTATTTTCGGATGCGGCGATTTTCCGAAAATTTTTAGATCCGAAATGGCAGATCCGGAAAGTTTTCCGAGCCGAAACGAAATATTTTCGGAATTTTCGAATGTACTTGAAATGTGTCAAATCGAAATTTATTGCTTTGAAACGAGGAGAACAGACGTTCCGAAGAAATGAAAATTTCCGAAAATACGAAAAGTCGATACAAAAAACGAGCTAAGTGACACGAAAATACGAAAAATGGTCGATATTCCGAAACACGTTTACAATTCCGAAAACGAAACTTTCCGAAAATACGAAAAGTCGATACAAAAAACGAGCTAAGTGACACGAAAATACGGAAAATGGTCGAAATTCCGAAAAAATGTACAAGAAAAACGAGTCGAGCCGAACCGAATCGAAACAAAAATCGGTCGAAACGAGCCTAATCGAAAAGTTTAAAAATCGGAAAAATCGAATCGAACCGAAAAAAAAATCGGTGCACAAGCCTAACCAAAATTAAAATAATTACAGCCCAGGGATGAAGTTTTAAAAAAATATATTTTTTATAAAAATGACATGCAACACAGGTAAAGCAATCCAACGGATTTTATTGGAAAAAGTTGCAGATAAAAAATACGACGTTTCAGTCCTAACCATGTCAATTAATTTCAATTGCACAGAATTAATAGTGTTTATGTCACCCCATTCTAGGCTGCTGTCCATTTATCACAGTACCATATTGTTGTGCAATAGGTTTGTTGAATTAATTACTCACATCGAATCCTTCATTTAATCCTTTAGGGTACAGAGTTTTAAGGGTAAAAATTCAGTAACAGTAATCCTTAACAACTATGGTTAAATTTACGCCAGGGTTTACACCAGGGTTGTAATACTGCCCGTTGTCTTTGCTGCACCAGGATTAAAATCTTGAGTCTTTTTCTGTATATCAGAATGCGCACTGGCAAACTCTTATTTTCGACATCTCAAACTGTAACAAAGCACTAATGTAAGCAGTGGATTAAGGCCTTGTTTTATTTACACAAAGTGGTATACAAGGATTATACTCAATGTAAATTTGTGGCTGCCCTTTACACACAAGTTCTTGTTCTGTAGCTAGCTGTCAGTAGCAATTTGTCTGCTCTCTGTATTGGGCTTCAGTGTAATGCAAAGTGCATTCTTCCAGCATGCTTTCCCATTGCTGAATTGACATTATTACTTTGATTTCTTTGAACTGTTGATGATTTTGCTTATCTTATTTCGTAAATATTTGTCTGTTTACTCACTAATTGTTTTTTACTGATTGAAGTTGTAATCCGCAGATCTCCTACTTCTATAAACTATGAACACGCTAGGATGTATCTGCTTACAAATGGGTTTTGATAAACTATATTTAATATTGTGCGATTCAAACTCTAGTTCCAAGATTCAGTTTCTTCTGATTTCTCGAATTATCTAGAATTTATATATATATTTTCTAATAGCTTCATTAAGATATTACAAATGGTACAATAAAAATGATACAATAATAAACCCTGTGTGTGACGTGCGTCACTTTCAACCTGGGGTACTTGGGCCTAGAGATGTATTTGGGAGGTGCAGGCCTCGTGTTCTATATTATTTTTATACCCTCTTATCTCTTATGTTGAAGTCGCCCTGTGCCTGTAGGGTGTTTGCGTAATCTGTGTTTATCTGCTGATAGGATTACTATACTAATTTATATTACTAAAACAAGAGGACATAGTCTTCGATTAGAGGGGCAAAGGTTTAAAAGTAACATCAGAAAGCATTATTTTACTGAGAGGGTGGTGGATACATGGAACAGTCTTCCAGTAGAAGTGGTAGAGGCCAAAACAGTAATTGAATTTAAGCAAGCATGGGATAGGCTTAAGGCTATCCTAAACAAAAGATAAATCCAGGTAAAGTATCCATGTAATTGGGCAGACTAGATGGGCCGAAAGGTTCTTATCTGCCGACATTTTTCTATGTTTCTACTGGGGGGGGGGTTTATCTTAACCTTTACCAGCTTCCCTTCTCTGGACTATGTCATTATCTGGTGTTTGAGTAGATTTTTGTTGCTCTGCCTTGTCAGGTAATCCTGTTTACCATCCACAACGGCTGGGGAGAGCACGTGGGTCCGGCAAGGAAGTGGCATTAACAGATGCGACCCAGTCAGGGTACGGATATCTGTTACACACATCGCAAGAAAAACAGGAGGCATAAAATGGTCCTAAAGAAGATTTTAGGGTGGATGCATTTCTGAAAATCTAGGTTTATTGCTACAAAGAGGAAACAGGACTTGTTTGGTCTCAAACACATAATTTTGTGGACCACCAAGAGACACATGTTGAATGAAAAAATGATATCGTCGCGGGTTGCTTCATCTCTCGTGCAGGGATGACGTCCTTGGCAATCAGTGCTGGCCACCCTTTCTGGGTGAGAGCAGGCTGATTTGCATATGGAGAATTCATCGCTGTATTGGCACAATCAAGCTAAAACCTTGTTTGTGAGACCTGAGCGGCCTCCACCGTAGAGCAGGCCATTAGTGCTGTTGCTCGTTCTCAGGACCCTCACAAACACCCCCCTTTTCTCACTGTAAAAATGATATACATTCACTATTCCACGGTTTAAAAAAAGAACGGAGTTCTCACTGATAAATTGCCACAGGAGTTATGCAAATTTCATCAAAAACTGAGTCTGGAAGGGGCGCAATGGATTCCACCAATTCGCTGGGGGCCCGAGTGGATTTTATTAACTCGTTAAAATTATTATTTTGAAAATTGGGTGAAGAAATAAATTCTTTAACACCGCAATCTGCGTGTAGGTTGTATGGGATGGGTTTTTTATGGGTGTGGCCTACTGTGGGCAGGGCACAAGGCCCCCCACAAACTCCTAATGCCCGGGGGCCCCTTTAGTTGTCCGCCCCTGGAAGCAAATGTGTGTTTGAAATTGTTTATTTAAAATTTTTAGCTCTGATTTGTGGAAAAGCAAATGTTTGAATCCTGTTTAAAGTTGTTTTGGAAATGCAATCATTTTGATTTAAATTACATCTACCCAACCAGGAAAGAGGCATTTTCTCTCAGTCTTTCAGTGTGCATGCAAGATATCTGGGCGAGGAGTTGAATTTTCGCTCTGAAATATTTGCTGACAAATAAGCTCCCAAATATTTAACTTTGTGTTCAGTCAACTGAAATGGGAAACGTTCGGACTAACCTCTTTTGGCTTCTGTATATAAAAACCAGAGATAAGGGTAAGACGCAAAAGTGTATTTGTGGTCAGACTATCCCAATAGGCACAATCGCCTGTACACCCATATGTGCCATCCCTAATTGCGACACCAAGAATATGAAGAATTAAATAAGAGGGTGTGGCGCTTCCCAGTGCAAAGAATTGTGAAGTATCATTCAACTAATACTTAGCTTCAATCGGCTGTGCACTTCGATATAGATGGATTGCCTCAAGTAAAGGAGAAAATATAAGGACATAGCTTAATAACGTTTTGATATAATGTCTCATAACATGTACAGTAAGTAACCACTCACACTTTACAGAGCCGGGCCTGGCTCTGGTGTGTTTGCCCGTGGGTAGATTTCATGTATGCTCCCCCACTGGCCTTCTACGATATTAGATATAAATCCCAAATACCTCAAAGGATAGAAAGGAACGAAATAGTGTAGATGGTAACAATCAATAAAACACAAAAGATGGATCCACTCACGTGTCTCTGAGCCTACCAGGCTCCTATATGTTCGCCCAGGGGTTGTTCTAGATCGGCACAACTCCTGAAAAAGCCGTAGGTCCAGTTGTGAAATTATAATAACTTTTCAAGATCGTGCCATGAAAAAACATTATCTGCATCACAGCTGACTGTTATCTTTTTTTTCTTTGCTCAAAACCAGTACTATAATTAGAAACATAGAAACATAGAAAAATGTCAGCAGATAAGAACCTTTCGGCCCATCTAGTCTGCCCAATTACATGGATACTTTACCTGGATTTATCTTTTGTTTAGGATAGCCTTATGCCTATCCCATGCGTGCTTAAATTCAATTACTGTTTTGGCCTCTACCACTTCAACTGGAAGACTGCGAACAATTGTGAACAAGCCTCGCTGAGCATTGAGTTGAACTTGGGCTTAATTAAAAATAGAAACTCAACTGGGAGGCATCAAGAAGACCATTTGCAATTATGACTAGAAAAATAAAGAGGGGGGGAGCGGAAGAGTAAAATAAATATTCACTAATGGAATACTCATACCACTAATAAAATTATTGATTAATCGCCTATATAAAAAGTCTGTTCTAAAATTGATGTATTTTGTAGTACTGCTGGCACTTCTATCTAGTGCTAAACGTTTTGTGATAGATAATAAAGCTCTCACCTTCAAATCCTCCATTGTGAATGGCAGTGTTCACAGACCTACTTAATAATCAACTTTCTTTATACACACTATCATATACAGGAATGGCTTTATTCCAATGGAGCCGTAAGCCTAACAGTTCAAGCCGTCAATATTCTGTCTACACGCATTGACATAAATGGCTGGAGCCAATATCGTAAACAAGTTCACACTTTGTGACTGCTAATGGTAAATTAATGCTTCCTATACTTTACATAGCCACTGTTTTCTGGTTAGCCGTAGACGATATGGCTATTCTATCATAGCTCATTGTTCTCAGCTTGAGACAGTCGGGTCTATTCAAAGAAAGGTGAAACTCAGGAGAATGACTGGAGAAGTGAAAATTCTAGGTCAAAATAGCCAAACTAGAAATATTCTCCCATGTATCTCACTTTCCAAATCTGCTATTTGGTCTAGATTGTTCTCTTCTACCACTCTCCTGGTATTCACCTTACTCTGAATAACCCTGAGTGTTTTTTGAAAAAGAAAAAAGCTCAGAAAGAAGCCTTGGTGTTAAGTGATTTTTGCTTATGCAAAATCGCTTAACACTTTAAAATAATTAAACCAGAAAATCCGGTACCTCTCGTCTTGGTGGCGTGATCAGGTTTGCTTTTGTGGCTCTGGTGCAACCCCTGCTTATGCAAAGTCGCACAGGGTTGTTTCTTCCACAATTTCCTGTGTTGCCACTGCCTCTATCTGTTTGCGCCTCCAAACTATTATGATTTAAGGGGTCAATACAGTGGTTCAGTCGGAATAGATCAGTTATTAACGAGGCGGTAATGGTTAACAGCTCTCAAACAAATTTTCCTTTTGTGACTATTGATGGCTCAACATTTTTTGGCATGCTGCATGTTATATTCTGAATATTGATATACACAAAAGAAAACCAATCCATACTTAAATTGGATACCCTCCCCATCTAGTACTTCATGACACTATCATGGTATCTGGTATCCTATTGTAAAGATTACCATTGTGGTGGTGGTATTTCGTTTTTTTTTTAATTTATTTTAGAAATCTGCCTCTTTGCATAAATTCTAAAAACAAAGACACATATTCAAAGAGCTGATCTGGCCCCGAAATGTAACCGGACACTGAAATTCAGCGTACGACTGCATTTCCTGGCCATTCGGCTATTCAGAGAGCAGGCAGTTCGTCAAATGTTGGCGAATTGCCTGCATGTACGGTGCCTTTTCGAGGGCAGTGAATCCCCATAGAGAAGCAATGCTTCGTCTATTCAGAGAACACAAAACAGCAGGGAAAAGTTGCCGAAATGCCCTGCTGTTCTGTGGTCTCATTCGGCAGTTTATTCAGGAGAATCCATAGGCTTCAATGTTAAAAATATTCCAGTTTTAATTCAATATCTAATAAACTGTTTATTATATTCTAAAATAAAAAGTCTCTTTATTCATAGATTTTTTTTTTAGGATCTTCTAGGCATTTTTTTTTTTTTTTTTTTTTGCAAACCTTTTTTTCCGGGTATTTTTTTTTTTTACATAGATTTTTCTTTTTTCTGTAGACAGACCTTTTTATTATCATTCATTGGATCTTATATGTAAATTCCAGACATTTCAATTTTCAAACTTTCAAGCGTATTGTTTGTTTGTTTTTTTTTCACCTCGTTCGTCTGCGTGTTGGCTTTTTCTAGCGGCTGCTCTGCGCTGTGATCGGCAGCTAGTCGGGTTTCTCCGGCATGTTCGGCGTGGTTAATCCAGCTGTTCCTGCTGGTTTCGGTGAGTGTTCAGCAGGTTTGCGGTGAGTGTTCCCTGCACTAAGGGGGGCTCTGCGGCATGGGCGTCCGCAGGATGGGGCAAGGGGGGCAGTTGCCCCCCCTAGATCAACAGGCTTAAATTATGATAATTTATTCACTGCACTGCTGCAGTTCCTGGGCTCCACTAGGCTACATGAACGCCACATCCACACTCCACCTCCAATCCACCACGTGCTCCCACTCACTTTGCAGGCTGGGAGAGGCAGGGCTGAGATGCAGGTGCAGCTGCTGCTATGGGTCACAGGATGCTGGACACAAGAAAAAAGGTGATTATTTTCAAATACATTTTTATTAAGCATGATGCAAATGTCTTTATTAAGTCCCTGATCTGAGGTCTAGTTTGTCTGGGGAAGAGGGACACAAAATGATTAGTAGTAATCTAGTGGGGGCCTGTGTTAAGCTCACAGAGCTTGCATGAGGTACAGGCCAGGCCAGGCCAGGGCAATATTGGCAGTACACAGGCGCTCTAGACAGGGTCTTGCCTGGGCAGTGGGGATGAGGACCCTGCTCCAGATCTTACCATCTAAGGGGGACCCTGCTCAAGAGCTTACAATCTGAGAGGGGACCCTGCTCAAGAGTTTACCATCTAAGAGGAGAGGGGACCCTGCTCAAGAGCTTACCAAGAGCTTACCATCTAAGAGGAGAGGGGACCCTGCTCCGGCCCCCACACACTTCTTCGGGCTGGCTCACACACTCGCTGGCAGCATTCCCCTCCTGCTGTCGCACGGGGTTGGTGTGTGTGTATATATGTTTGGAGTGGGGGGCCTGATGTGTGTGCCACTATCTGTGGGGGGGTCATGGTTTGTGTATACAGAGATAGCTTTATAAAACCCCTTACTTTAGTGCCTTAATCATGGGTGTATGAGTTAACAGACTAGAAAATGCAACACTCAGATCAGACACTTACAACTTTATTCTTCTATCAGCCTTGCATCATGCTTCACAGCCTCCGTATTACCATGCTCTATTTTATGACTGTCCCCTTCATGACATTGTCAAAAGGGCAGAATATGGATGCCATTAACCCCTTCCTGACCGCTGACGTACTATGTACGTCCTGCCCACGGGTTTCCCTTAGACCCGCGGACGTACATAGTACGTCATCGGGCTTCTAACCTCCCTCCCGCCGATACTCACCTTCCTCGCTCGTTCCTCGGCAGTTATGGTGCCTCACCATTTCCTGGGGGCCGGCGGATCCGATGACGTCATCGCGCTGCGTGATGACATCATCGGCAAGCGCCGGTAGTAAAAATTCAGGGAGGAGAGGCGGCTCCTTTGGAGCCCTCTATCTCCCCAACCATGCAACGCACAGTGATGCTTTTTACACCGCTGGAAAGGGGAAAGTCTCCCCTTTTCAGCGGTGTATAGCATTAACATTTTTGCTGCTGGATCGCGATTCGGCACTAATCGGCGCCAAAACGCGATTCGAACCTGGAGCGGGCTGACATCTTGGATGTCAGCCAAGACTCCAGGTCCCCCCCCCACCCACTAACAACCTCACCATATGTGTGAGGATGTCAGTGGGCCAGTTAACCCTCTAGCTGCCATGTAGAGATAAGAGGATCCAAAGGATCCCCCTATCTCTCGCTCCGTGGCAGCTAGATTGTCATATATGACATCAATGGAAAGGCCTGATCGTGGCCTTTCCCAATGATACCAAACATGACCAGGTTTGGTTTAAAAATAAAATTAAAAATAAAATGTTTTTTTAAAAGTTTTTTTTGTCGGGGGGGGTTAGTTAAATAGGACCTAGTCTGTCATCTAAAAATAATTAGCACAAAATGGTCAGCATGAGCGCAGCGCACATAGGTGAACTGGCTCAGCAGTGAAGGGGATAAAAAGCAAAAACATGTAAAAATTGGGTATTTCTAGCCTTGGGACAAAAATTTTGAAACTATTTAGCCGGGGTCTTTTTTGGTGGTTGTAGATTTTGGGGATTAAATTACGAAAAAGTGTGTTTTTACCATTTTTTTTCATCATATTTCATATTTTTTTTTATAGTAAATTATTCGATATGATGGAAATAATGGTATTTTTAGAAAGTCCATTTAATGGCGAGAAAACGTGTATAATATGTGTGGGTTGAATAAATGAGTAAGAGGAAAATTTGACCTAAACATGAAAAGCGCAGAAACGTAAAAACAGCAGCAGTCACTAAAGGACGGATTTGTGTAAAACCGCCCAGACACTAAGGGGTTCAAATTTTGCTCCCCCAGAAAAATTTCTGCGGACGCCCATGCTCTGCAGTGCTCGCTGAATACATCACAGGGTCGACAAACTAGGATCGCCGAATCACCCCGAAGTGCGGGGAACGAAAAGTCACTGAACGTGCGGTGACTTTTCGAATCTCTTTCAATAACTGTGATAGTTGTAGAATTAAATCCAGGTACGGATTTTATGCAAATATTTGCCTTGAGTGGATCTAGAAGTGGAAGCTTTGCTCCTATGGGATAGTGGCCTCTCCTTTTTCTTCTTTATATACCTGGCAAATACTTTCATGGGTCATTAGTAAAATGTCTGGTTTTAGAAAAAGACAATAACAAATATGTTTTCTGACAATACCTATTCAATCAAAGGTTGTCCCTGAATTGTACATGTGAGCCATCTTAGCAGCTTCTACATGACTGATGGCTCGGTCCCCAAGAGAACAAATGCATCTTAGCACATGAAAGCGAGCGTTGTCATGAGAAGTAATTTATGCTTCAAATTACACCATCTATTTGTAGAATTCATAAACCTAGGCATGAAAAGTCTTAGGAGTGTTATGATGCATAATACTGCAAGTGCTCAACTCCCACTTTGTCAACGAGAGGGTAAACAAAGGAGGAGGTTGTAATTTACAATGTTTATTAATCTAAAATTCTATCCAATGCTCTCTCATTTAATATGTAATTCCTAATTTATTTGTTAATGTTTCATCCTATGCATTAAAGGTGTTTTCAGTGTTCATTCACAGCAATAGTGGATGCTGCCACTTAATGTGAAAAGAAAAAGGAAAACCAAGTAAAACGCCTGACATTCTTTCTGTAACTCCAATTGTCTATTGATGTAGCTTTTTTGGCTTAAACAGTGTCTGGACTGGGGAATTTAGTATACCTATAATATGTAAGTGCATATCTGCACCATGTTTTGTTTTCTAAAGCTGATTGTCTTTTCTCTTTAATTCAATAACTTAAATTGTAAATTGCCTTGAAAAATGTTGGTGCATGTGTATATACAGTGGCAAGAAAAAGTATGTGAACCCTTTGGGATTACGTGGAGTTTTGCATGAATTGGTCATAAATTTGCTCTGATCTTCATCTAAGTCACAACAATTTGAAAAACGCAGTCTGCTTAAAATACTACAACACAAACCTATATTTTCATGTTTTTATTGAACAGAACATGTAAACATTCACAGTGCAGGGTGGAAAAAGTATGTGAACCTTTGGACTTAATAACTGGTTGACTTCTTCTTGACCTCTTTTGGCAGCAATAACCTCAACCAAACGTTTCCTGTAGTTGCAGATCAGACCTGCACAACGATCTGGAGTAATTTTAGACCTCTCCTCTTCACAAAACTGTTTCAGTGTAGCAATATTCTTGGGATGTCTGGTGTGAATCGCTCTCTTAAGGTCATGCTACAGCATTTCAATCGGGTTCAGGTCAGGACTCTGACTGGGCCACTCCAGAAGGCGTATTTTGTTTTGTTGAAGCCATTCTTTTGTTGAATTACTTGTATGCTTTGGGTCATTGTCCTGTTGCATCACCCATCCTCTGCGGAGTTTCAGTTGGTCTTACTTTTTCCTGCACAATGTCTTGATAAACTCTGGAATTCATTTTTCCATCAATGACAACAATCCGTCCTGGCCCTGAGGCAGCAAAGCAGCCCCAAACCATGATGCTCCCTCCGCCATGTTTTATAGTGGGGATGAGGTTTTGATGTTGATGTGCTGTGCCTTTTTTTTCTCCACACATAGTGTTGTGTGTTTTTTCCAAACAACTCAATTTTGGTTTCATCTGTCCACAGAATATTTTGCCAGTAGTGCTGTGGAACATCCAGGTGCTCTTTTGCAAACTTCAAACGTGCTGCAATATTCTTTTTGGACAGCAATGGCTTCCTCCTGGGTGTCCTCCCATGTACTCATTCGTGTTTAATGTTTTCCTTATTGTAGATGTGTCAACAAAAATGTTAGCATGTGCCAGGGATTTCTGTAAGTCTTTAGCTGACACTCTAGGATTCTTCTTTACCTCATTAAGCATTCTGCGCTGTGCTCTTGCAGTCATCTTTACAGGACGACCATGCCTAGGGAGAGTAGCACCAGTGCTGAACTTTCTCCATTTGTAGACAGTCTGTCTTACAGTGGACACAAGAACATCAAGGCTTTTGGAGATACTTTTGTAACCCTTTCCAGCTTCATGCAAGTCAACAATTCTTGATCGTAGGTCTTCTGAGAGCTCTTTTTCTACGAGGCATGGTTCACATCAGGCAGTGCTTCTTTAAACCAGTAAACCCAAAACTGGTGTGTGTTTTTAAAGGCCAGGACAGCTTTCAGCAACACATCCAATAATATCACACTGATTGGACTCAAGGTTGGCTCACTCCTGGCACCAATTAGCCTTTGGAGAAGTCATTAGGCTAGGGGTTCACATACTTTTTCCACCCAGCACTGTGAATGTTTACATGTTATGTTCAATAAACACATGAAAACATATAATGTTTGTGTTGTATTATTTTAAGCAGACTGTGTTTTTCAAATTGTTGTGACTTAGATGAAGATCAGAGCATATTTTATGATCAATTCATGCAAAACTCCACGTAATCCCAAAGGGTTTACAAACTTTTTCTTGCCACTGTAGAGAAGAGCGATCATGCCACCATCCTAGGATACCTTGTAGAATAGATTGCCTTTGAAGGGATACTTCATACACTGTGAAAAGAATGACTCAATATGCTGGTTCTTATGTTCGAGAATTATACCTACCATCAATCAATACCAAGCACACCCCCTGACATTTTTTATGAGATTGATTTCTATAGTGATTATTCAGGAAGGGCCGAACTTGCCACTGAATTGCAATGAACGGTGAATTTCACCATATGTGGGAGTTCGTCTATACACTAAGTGCTATATTACAATCTTTGCGCAAAAACCCTCGCGCAAAGCGTGAATTTTTGCGTTAATCGTTTGCGCGCAAATCACTGCTAGAGTTACAATCCTCGCGTGTCTTTTCATCCGGCGATCAATCACTCGCGCAAGCAGGACGCGCCCAACTGCTCACGCAGTACCGTCGCGCGCAAAAATCAGTGTGCGCACTGTTTTTTTTCGCGACTCAGCCAATCAGAATTAAGAACCACAATTATCTCAAATTGTGCCTGCCAAAGTCAATCTGAGCATATATGCTGCAGCAATAATACATGCACACACAACTTCTCCATTTTATTGGTTTGGTAGGAGTAGAATGTGTAACTCTACTTTGCTGCATTTTTTTTTTTTCGCTGGTGTATTTGGGTTCGGCCAGGTTATTCAGATTTGCCATTAACACCAGCTTTTAGGAGTTGCTAAAATTATGCGCGCAAAGTCTATGCGGTGATTACCGCAAAATAGATTCTAATACCATCCTCGTACCAGCGCACATTCGCATTTGCGCTCACAATGTTAAGTATAGGACACGCAAAGTACAGTAAGCTCGCACAGCGTTCGCAGTTTTACCCGCGGTAGACTATTACGCGCGGTTGTTGCACTGACTATGTAATACGGGATACGGCACAAATGGTTTTACCCCTCGCGTTAATGTTTTTTTGCGCCGGCGCAAACGTTTGCGCGAAGATTGTAATTTAGCCCTAAGTCTTTTTTTAGCCCTAAGTCTTTAAGAATGTTCAACTGTTATTGAAAAACAATCGTTTGTTGAACGGGTATTCTTACATGCTGGATTTTTAATGTAAACGTAGCAAGATTAAGGCCCCGTTCACACCTGGGCGTTTTACAGCGCGTTCCTGCGGATTAAGTGCGCCTAAACACACGTTAAAAATGCGTTTAAGTGGCTCAACAGCCCGTTTTTTTTTTTTTGTTTTTTTTTAAAAATGCCTGGTCTCAAAAAAATAACCTTTGAACGGTTAAATAACTTAATTTTATTTATATTTTAAAAGCCTGCTAGTATCACCACCTGGAGTCCGTAGGGCTCGATGGAGGATTGCGCTTACGGGACGCGAGCACTGCGCAATCTCCCTATTGCTAGATTTTGCAGCACCACCGCGTGATAGCAGAGGGTGACTGGGAACCATTTGTTCCCAGTTTCACTCTGCACCTGGCGGGATGTGAGGTGAGTATCTGATTTATTGGGCATGTTTTTAGGGGGTGCTACATGAGTCTGTAAATACAGAATCCTGTAGCGCTAGCTTTTAGGAGTGCTAATATTCGGTTCTCCGCATCCCAGCAGTAATTGGCGCTTGCACTTTGTAATACCTTTTATTATTGAAATGCGTTTGCACTGCCATGTTTATAGGATGCACAAAGTACAGTAATCTCACGCAAAAAAGATGCACAAATGGGGGTATCATCAGGAATTTAATCTGGTGGCATGCGTTTAAGCACACTTATCCTGGAGGTAACACTTGCATATCGAGGTGCTAATGTTGGCGCCAACCATAGTCCCTGGAAGGCCAAGGTTGGACACCGCTGTGTTAAACCGTTACTAAATTGCTGTTTTTCTGAACTGTAGGCTTATGCTGATATGTAATCTCACCCATTATATTTTTTGAAGATTGACTCCCTCCAATTGATATAAGTTTCCCTGGGTGTTTATTAAATTAATTTGCCTAACAAATAGCATTTGAGTATATTCATTAAAATAAATTGCCATCCTGACCTTTGCTTTTACTTGCAGGTAGAGCTTGCTGAAACATGTGCCCGGTGTGAGCATTACATTGGTACAGAGGGAGGAGGAATGGACCAGTCCATTTCATTCCTCGCAGAAGAAGGAAAGGTATGTCAGATGGGGTGGTTGCACGTTACATTCCGTGTAGCAAGCCATGGCTCCTGAATTGTAGTTAACACAAATCCTGCTAACACCCTAGTACTGAGGGGGTCCCTCTTACACGCACCAACAGGAACTGCGAGTGAAACTTTTGAGCAATTGGTAGTAGAACAAATACTATATATGTGTATCTATCTGCATTGGAATATTTGATTTTTGGCACCCAGAAACCTTGAACATTTAGCCTATTATAAGTGAACACAATCAGGTCTATTCAATAAAGGTGAAGCTCTGGAGAATGACTGGAGAATTGAAAATTCTAGGTCAAAATAGCCTAACCAGAAAAATTCTCCCATTTATTTCACTTTCCAAATGGCTATTTGGTCTAAATTGTTCACTTCTCCTGCCAATTCTCCTGGTTTTCACCTTTCTCTGAATAACCCAGTATATGTTCTGTAATGAAATGTAATAAATTTCTTATGCCATATATTCTTCCTCCTATTCTGTACACACACTTTTCAGCCACATCCCATTTAAAAAAAAAGAAAGAAAAATAATCAGCTTTTCTCTTTAAGGGATGTTATCATAAACAAAATGCTGTGAGTATGATGTGATCAGGCAAAACCGTTATATTAACGGGCTCTCCAGTTTGTTTGTTTTTATAGCTCGTCTATATTCATTAACTAAGCTACAGGTCTTGAACTCTCTTGGCACAATATACGACCAAGTAACAATAGATAATGGAGTCTTTCAGACACCCTTGCGAATTTCCCAAGAGTATTCATGGTGCCAAAAATGCAGCTGCAGATAAACTTTTCAATTAAGAGTTTCTAATTGCTCCTAAAATGCCACAGCTTTTATTCTACCCCGCAGCACTTTTTAATTATAAACATTAAAGGCACTATATGACCCTTGTCTTTTGTTGCGTCACTTAATGCCCCCAGTAATACAGTGTAACACTCTGTTTCATGCAGGTGCCAATCTGCGCACACCATTATGTTTGAAAGCATTGTATTCTTGGAATAAAGAAGTTCATGTGCTCGTATTTACAATTTTCATTGGTCTGATCTGCTAAAGTGAGCTGTTTCTACTGAGTATTAGTTTAGTACATGGTAGACCTGCAAAAAGGTTATGACGCCCAGTTCTAGGTGTATGTGCTGCAATCCAGCACATGTCAAAAAGCAAATGGTACAAAAAGAGAAAAACGACTTTTCTTTATATAAGTGACTCATTTCAGTCTGTTTGCCTCTGGGGTTTTCTCTTTGTTAGTGGTTTTAAAAAAATACGTTGGGTGCCATTGTGATAACATTGTGTCCTTTGAGCAACGGACCCCCCCCAAGATCGTTATAACACAGGTTTTCTAGTGACTATTGGCTCATTGACATATTTCGGCTGACACCTTGGCGGTAAACACAAAGGCAGTACCCAATTATTGCTAGGGGTTTCTTGGAGATAAAATGTCACAATAGTGTAAGGTTATTCATGTCACTTCCTTTCTGTTACTGTCACTTTCTCCTTATGATATTATGCCCAAGGTTTTACAAGAAAGCAGATAGTACAACAAATGCTTATGTCCGTCATTGAATACGGAGATGTAGTGTATGCAGCTGCCCTGAAAAAGGAAAAAACCTCCACAGCAGATGAAGGCAGACAATCACCCCACCCCACAAAGATTGGAGATCTGGGATGGGCACTCCTAAATAGGATTGAACCTGGTAAATAAACGAAAAGCGAAAAGCAAATCAATGAGAGAAAAAAACTCTCAAATGACGAAACCAGGAGTGCTAATAAAACATAACTTTTATTAATTATGATAATGAAAAATACACTAGTACCCAACAATGAATTAAAAAACATATACACAGACGTGATATAAAGCTGTGAAAATGAATGCGTATTGTTGTATAGCCGAATTGGCAGCCCTGGGAAGTGGATTGCCACGGCAAAAAAAGAGACAGAAGGCCAAAACAAGATACTTCAAATTTATAAAGCCGAATTGGTAAATATCGAGGCCAAACGTTTATGGAACATACCGAAAGGATAGAACACCATATGTATTAGATCAGCAAATACCGACTGCATTGTTATGCATGAGCAGGAGAAAGCATCAAAGTCGTAGGACGCACAGAGTGTGGATTAGCAGCTAAAATTGGAATATTGAAAGCTGCAAATGGAATAGTCAAGGAAAAAACATACCAAAATTGGAGAACTGTAATACACAACGTTCATTTAGCTTGGCTACCTTGTATTGCAACAGCAACTGGATACACAGTGGTACCACAGTACCAATAATTAGCAGAAGCCGCAATGCTTGAAATAAGTATGCTGACCGTCAACAGGTCTAACCACAAAGATATCCGGTGTCCCACAAAGCCCAAAGGGCAAGTATTTTGCAATCAATTTGCCCTACAGGGCTAAAAAAATCCAGTAGCTTCTCAGCAATAAGAATCACATGACAATATTAAAAGAACAGGACTCGACACGTGTTTCGCCGGTACTCATCGGCTTCATCGGGAGTCAGATGAATTATGATATCAGTACTAAGTGTGCTGCAGCTGATTAAATACTTTATTGAAGAGCAGATCATGTGAACAAATTGACCAATCATATGCTGATTGGAAATAACGTAACCGGTAGTGGAAAAGACGCTGTGCCGATAGTGCATTAGTAGATGAGAGAACCATTTATTGGCCAGAAAAGGAAGGGCACATGATTCAAAGAGAACCAATGGGTACAGAGCAACAACGGGAAATTATCGAAGGAATGCCTATTCGACTAGCACCCCCTTGGGTTAACGTTATAAATCTAGATAGTGAATAGACATTCTTAAAGGATAATGACACGAAATCGTACAGAGAACTGGATAGTAACCTCAATCAGCGCTCACAGTAAATACACATAAAAGCTGTCGAACGTAATTAAATGAATGGAGAGAAGGAAAAACCTTCATTCAAACCAAAGGGAGCCAACGTACGCATCTGATATATCCAACGACACTCACACCGGCGTAGTTTTAAATCAAAATCGCCTTTTCTAGGGGATGGCAAGACTGATTCCAAGCCACAAAACCTTAACACTTTGGCATTGCCACCATGATATTGAATTAAATGTCGTGATACTGGGGTCTCCTGAGCCCTCTTGGTAGAGTGCACGTGTTCCATGATTCGTCTTTTAAATGGGCGTAAGGTCTTTCCCACATATTTTTTGCCACATGAGCATGTAATAAGGTATACAATACCAGTGGAGTTACAGTTAAAAAAAGGAACAGATTTCAAAATTAGATGCATTTGATGAATCAGTGACACTTTTTGAAGATTTCAAGATATAGGTACACGCTACACATCGACCACATTTATATGTACCTCGTAGGTCCCTCGAGAGCCATGTGTTGATCTTATTAGGGGAAGATCTAGCGAAATGACTGTGGACCAGTCTATCTCTCAGGTTACGGCTTCGCCTAGCAGTAATAGATGCCCTGTCAGTCAATACGTCTGCTAGTTGAGAGTCAAAAGTCAAGAGTGGCCAATAACGATCCATGATTCTTTTGACATGGTCCCAACCTGCATCAAAGGTCCCTATACATCTTATCAACTTAGAATCGGGTTTGGAATGATCTTCCAATAGATCGTTACGAGACATCGAAAGGGCACATTGGTACGCCCTTTTGAGACAGCGATTGGGATAGCCTTTCTCTCTGAAGTCATGCCTTAAAGTCTGTGACTTAACAATGAAATCCTCATCAGTAGAGCAAATTCTGCGTAAACGCAGATATTGCCCCAAGGGGATACCCCTTTTGAGTGGTTCTGGATGGAAGCTGTTCCAGTGTAATAAGTTATTGGAAGCAGTCTTCTTCCGAAATAAAGAGGTAGATATTTCACCAGTTGAGGTCTTCATAATTTTAACATCCAAAAAATCTATTTCTTCATTTTGAATTTGAGAGGTAAGCTTGAGATTTAAAGGGTTATCATTTAGTTTGTCCACAAAATCCCTGAATTCAGCATCCGTACCCTTCGAAGTAACAAAGATATCATCAATGTAGAGGACCACATATCGATCTTAGATTGATATACAGTCGACATAGCCCCGAAAACATATTGTTCTTCCCATATCCCAAGAAATAAGTTAGCGTATGAGGGAGCACAAGAGGAACCCATGGCCGTTCCCCTGATCTGGTGGTAGTATTGACTAGGGATGCACCGATACCACTTTTTTAAGACCGAGTACGAGTACAGATACTTTTGTTCAAGTACTCACCGATACCAATTACCGATACTTTTATTTTATTTCATGTGACGCTTTCCAATAAGAACAGACCTCCTATAAAGCCCCCAAGTCTCATGGATTTGCCCCAGCTCATGGATATTGCCCCAGCTCATGGATATCCTGACCCCAGCTCATGGATAATTGCCCCCCCAGCTCATGGATAATTGCCCCCCCCAGCTCATGGATAATTGCCCCCCCCAGCTCATGGATATGCCCCCCTTGCTCATGGATATGCCCCCCTTGCTCATGGATATGCCCCCCTGCTCATGGATATGCCCCCCTGCTCATGGATATGCCCCCTGCTCATGGATATGCCCCCCCAGCTCATGGATATGCCCCCCTGCTCATGGATATGCCCCCTGCTCATGGATATGCCCCCCTGCTCATGGATATGCCCCCCTGCTCATGGATATGCCCCCCTGCTCATGGATATGCCCCCTGCTCATGGATATGCCCCCCTGCTCATGGATATGCCCCCCCTGCGCATGGATATGCCCCCCTGCTCATGGATATGCCCCCTGCTCATGGATATGCCCCCCTGCTCATGGATATGCCCCCTTGCTCATGGATATGCCCCCTTGCTCATGGATATGCCCCCCCAGCTCATGGATATGCCCCCCTGCTCATGGATATGCCCCCTGCTCATGGATATGCCCCCACTCTCCGTTCATACTTACCTTCCTTCAGCGCCGCCGTAAAGTCTTCGCGCGCGCGCTCCTTGGAAGGACCCCAGCCGCGACCACGTGGGACCATGTGATCGTGGCTGGGGTCCTTCCAACGAGCACGCGCGCGGGAACTTTCCCGGCGTCGCTGAAGGAAGGTAAGTATGAGCGGAGAGCAGCTGCAGGGCCTGCTCACTTTGTTTAATACTTACCTTCCTTCAGCGACGCCGGGAAAGTTTCCGCGCGTGCGCTCGTTGGAAGGACCCCAGCCGCGATCACATGGTCCCACGTGGTCGCGGCTGGGGTCCTTCCAAGGAGCGCGCGCGCGTGAAGACTTTCCCGGCGGCGCTGAAGGAAGGTAAGTATTAAACAAAGTTAGGTGAGCAGCTGCAGGGCCTGTCTGAATGCAGATAGAGCATTCGGACAGCCGCCCCAGCCCCTAGGATACCGGCAAGCCGGCTCAATGCCGGCTTCCGGTATCGGAAAAAAATATCGGGGGTACTGCACGAGTACCAAGTACTCCTGCAGTACCCGGTATCGGCACCGATATCGATACTAGTATCGGTATCGGTGCAACCCTAGTATTGACCATCAAAGATAAAGAAGTTATGTGTCAAAATGAATTCAAGTGCAGGCATCACAAATTCAATAGTTGAATCTGCCAAAGTTTCATCCCTTTCAAGTATTTTTTTGACATGCAAAAGACCCAGGTCATGCGGGATGCTTGAAATATAAAGATTCAACGTCAAGACAACATAGCAACACATCCTGCGTAATATTTTTTTCTTTAAAAGTATGTAACACCTGTTTCGTATCTCTAATATATGATGGTAAGGCTACAACATATTTACGCAAGATTTTATCAATGAAAATGCTCATGTTCTGAGTGACATTGTCATTACCGGAGACGATTGGACGTCCCGGTGGATCATGTAATTGTTTGTGAATTTTCGGGATACAGTAGAAAGTTGAAATTGTAGGGTTACGTGGAATCAGAAAATCACGTTCAGTTTTAGAAATGATAGATTGGTCAAATGCAGAATTCACCAGTGGATTCTGCACCAGCGGAATCCGTTAACACCAGCTTAAAAATAAAATAAAAAAAATCCCATACTTACCCTCTGTCCCGCGGCGAGGATCGCGGCTCTGGTCGCCTCTTCCGGACAGCAGGAGCAAGGAAAGACGGGGGAAAAAGTCCCCTCCGTCTTTCCCCTTCATATCCCTACGATATAAGATGCGAGATCCGGCTGGTCACATGACTGTCAGAGGGGAGCTCAATGGAGTCCTATGGGCTCCATTGAGAGGCTGCGCTCAGCGCTTCCGTGCGCATCCTGATTTTTAACGCTCGCTAACAATGCAGGCAGCATTTTTTGCACCTGCATTGTAATCTGGCGTTAAAACGCGGGCGCAAGGGGGGGAAACTGCGGGTGCAGTTTTTCCTCCCCTGCGCTCGCGTTTTAACGCCAGGTGTGTAATAGGGGCCTATATGTTTTCATGTTTTTATTGAACAGAACATGCAAACATTCACAGTGCAGGGTGGAAAAAGTATGTGAACCTTTGGACTTAATAACTGGTTGACCCTCCTTTGGCAGCAATAACCTCAACCAAACGTTTCCTGTAGTTGCAGATCAGACCTGCACAACGATCTGGAGTAATTTTGGACCACTCCTCTTCACAAAACTGTTTCAGTGTAGCAATATTCTTGGGATGTCTGGTGTGAATCGCTCTCTTATGGTCATGCCACAGCATTTCAATCGGGTTGTGGTCAGGACTCTGACTGGGCCACTCCAGAAGGTGTATTTTGTTTTGTTGAAGCCATTCTTTTGTTGAATTACTTGTATGCTTTGGGTCATTGTCCTGTTACATCACCCATCCTCTGCGGAGCTTCAGTTGGCGGACAGATGGTCTTACGTTTTCCTGAAAAATGTCTTGATAAACTCTGGAATTCATTTTTCCATCAATGACAACAATCCATCCAGGCCCTAAGGCAGCAAAGCAGCCCCAAACCATGATGCTCCCTCCGCCATGTTTTATAGTGGGGATGAGGTTTTGATGGTGTGCTTTGCCTTTTTTTCTCCACACATAGGGTCCTATTACAATGTGAACGCAAACGTTAACGCTCACTTGCGTGAGCATTAACGTTTGCAGCGTTAAGTACATCACATTAAAATCCAAACGGTTTAAAAAACCTGTTTGCGTTTGGTACCTTGCGCTCCTCTGCGCGAGGTTAGTGCACTTTGCGCTCCCCATGTTAAGTATAGGGAGCGCAAAGTGTTAATCAGCGCTGGATTACAATGTCCCAGCGCTGATTAACGCCTGGCTCTGGTCAATGAAACGTTTACCAGAACCAGGACCTGGTGTTAACGGATTCCGCTTCTGCAGAACCCGTTAATACCAGCTGTAAAAATAATAAAACGAGTCCTATACTTACCCTCTGTCCCGCGGTGAGGACTGCGGCTCTGGTCGCATCCTCCGGCCGGCAGGAGCAGAGAAAGACGGGGGAAAAAGTCCCCTCCGTCTTTCCCTGTGTATCACTACACCGACCGGCCGGATCTCGCGATACGAGATACGGCCGTTCACGTGACCGGCAGAGAGGAACTCAATGAAGTCCTATGGACTCCATGTGTGCGACTGCGCAATATGACGCTGCACTCTTCCACAATACCACAAAGAATTTTTCGTTTTTATTCTTAACCTTTATTTCATGGAAAACTCACTGTTCCTTTAAAAATCTTTTTTTTTTTTTTAACTTTTTGTCCTTGTTTCCTGTCCCCCAGGGCACTACCTGGACCCCCATACACCTTTTATGGCAAATATCTAGCATATATGCCCTCTTGGAGGGCACTCTAAAAATCGAACGTTCAGGTCCCATTGACTTGCATTGAGTTCGGATCGTGTTCGCGTCCGAACTCGAACTTTTGAAAAATTGTTCGAGTTTGAATGCGAACTGAACACGGGGGTGTTCGGCTCATCCTTAGTTTGCACGAGTACTTAGTACTCATGCAAATGGCCCGATACAACCCCCCCCCCCCATAACGGAAGCCGGCGCTGGGGCAGCGATACTCAGCTGAGAGGCAGCGTCACAGATGCGCCCGGCGGCCACGTGATCACGCCACAGCAGCGCGACCGGACCTTCGGAAGAGGTGAGTATTGCAGCCGCCGGAGGGGAACGCTGGCCGCGTGCTTTTCATGCACGCGGTCAGCTTCCCCAGCGTTTGATGGGGCATATCCATGAGAGCTGGGGGCAAATCCATGAGAGCTGGGGGCATTCTGTATATATAATATATATATATATATATATATAATCTCTCGGGGGGGATATATATATATGTTAGCTGGGGGCATTTTTATATGAGGTCTGTTCTTATTGGAAAGCGGTCACATGACATAAAATAAGAGTATCGGTACTCTGTATCGGTGAGTACTTTATAAAAAGTATCCGTACTCGGTCTTTAAAAAGTGTTATCGGTGCATCCCTATTAATCTGTATATTTGTGTTTTCTTTTTAATATCTTGCATTTTATTACTTTGAATTGTTATAGTAGGTACAGAAATACAATGTTCTTGAACCCAGGACATACTTGAAACCGAGAGAAATCTCAATGTATCTTTCCTGTTTTTGAGCATGGTGGTTGTGCAGTTAGAGTAAACAGATAACCCGGTGACTAAAGTTGAATAAGTGTTAAGGCCAGTTTTGTGATACTGATTGTCTTTCACCCATTGTAATATACCGGTAACATATTATGTACTTTGTTTATTTATGTGTTTCTTTCAACAGGCAAAGTTGATAGAGTTCGGTCCTCTGAGAGCAACTGATGTCACACTTCCTGCTGGTGCGGTTTTTGTGATTGCCAACAGTTGTGTTGAAATGAATAAAGCGGCCACGGCTCATTTTAATATAAGAGTTGTGGAGTGTCGTCTGGCCACCAAGGTACTATACCCATATATATACTGAGCAGATGTTTGAAAGGATAATATTCATATTTTCAGTAAATGTGTGTTTATATATAAATGTTTATCCTTACATGTCTGTCTGGATGTTCGTCCATCCAGTGAATTGCTGGAGCAATATACAGCACACATATACAATCTACTTTTTAAAAAGTGCTCACCGATACAGAGTACTACAGTGGTGTAAAACTTTTAAAAAAATCTACTTGTCTAAAGGACTAGAGGGGTAGCCAGATCAACTTTTCCCTCATAACAATCTACTTGTCCTGATGTGCCACATTCCCCAAGGAATTCTGGGTAGGATATGCAAATGACATCTGTCTCACTTTTTTGCATCCTGGGTCTGTTATTACACAGAGCCCTAAAATCAATGTTATGTCACACTGTGGCTTTCTAGCAGAGATAAGGTTTATGCAACTGATCAAAGACACTCCTAGGACAGCGCTGTTTCGGGTTTGTTGGACCCTCATCAGCTAGGAGCTAGGCATGATGACCAGTTGCAGTGGATGCTTGAGACCCGTAGAGCAAATCCGTATCTACAAGGGTTGTGGTGGAGGACAAAAAGTGAGATAAAAAGCCTCCACACTATTATAAACTTATTTCTGCTAGAAAGCCACAGTGTGGCATAGCATTGATTTTAGGGTTCTGAGTAATAACAGACTCAGGATGCGAAAAAGTGAGACAGATGTCATTTGCATATCCTACCCAGAATTCCTTGCTGCATATGGGGAATGTGGCACAGGAGCTCTGGGATGCAATTCATGGAATTGCTGTAATGTGCAAGTGGCTTCTGCAATAATAAACACACTTATTATAGTGTGGAGGCTTTTTATCTTACTTTTTGTCCTCCACCACAACCCTTGTATATAAATATATATATACAGTCATGGCCGAAATTGGCACCCCAGAAATTTTTCCAGAAAATAATGTATTTCTCACAGAAAAGTATTGCAGTAACACATGTTTTGCTATAAACATGTTTATTCCCTTTGTGTGTATTGGAACAAGAAAAAAAGAGGAAAAAAAGCAAATTGGACATAATGTCACACAAAATTCCAAAAATGAACTGGACAAAATTCTTGGCACCCTTTCAAAATTGTGGATAAATAAGATTTGTTTCAAGCATGTGATTCTCCTGTAAACTCACCTGGGGCAAGTAACAGGTGTGGGCAATATAAAAATCACACCTGAAAGCATATAAAGAGGAGAGAAGTTCACTTAATCTTTGCATTGTGTGTCTGTGTGTGCCACACTAAGTATGGACAACAGAAAGAGGAGAAGAGAACTGTCTGAGGACTTGAGAACCAAAATTATGGAAAAATATCAACAATCTCAAGGTTACAAGTCCATCTCCAGAGATCTAGATTTGCCTTTGTCCACAGTGCGCAACATTATCAAAAAGTTTGCAACCCGTGGCACTTTAGCTAATCTCTCTGGGCGTGGACTGAAGAGAAAAATTTATGAAAGGTTGCAACGCAGGATAGTCCGGATGGTGGATAAGCAGCCTCAAACAAGTTCCAAAGAAATTCAAGCTGTCCTGCAGGCTCAGGGAGCATCAGTGTCAGCGCAAACTATCTGTGGACATTTAAATGAAATGAAACGCTTTGGCAGGAGACCCAGGAGGTCCCCACTGCTGACAGAGACATAAAAAAGCAAGACTACAGTTTGCCAAAATGTACTTGAGTAAGCCAAAATCCTTCTGGGAGAACGTCTTGTGGACAAATGGGACCATGATGGAGCTTTTTGGTAAAGCACATCATTCTACTGTTTACGGAAAACAGAATGAGGCCTACAAAGAAAAGAACACCGTACCTACAGTGAAATATGGTGCAGGTTCAATGATGTTTTGGGGTGGTTTTGCTGCCTCTGGCACTGGGTGCCTTGAATGTGTGCAAGGCATCATGAAATCTGAGGATTACCAAAGGATTTTGGGTCGCACTGTAGAGCCCAGTGTCAGAAAGCTGGGTTTGCGTCCGAGATCTTGGGTCTTCCAGCAGGACAATGACCCCAAACATACGTCAAAAAGCACCCAGAAATGGATGGCAACAAAGCGCTGGAGAGTTCTGAAGTGGCCAGCAATGAGTCCAGATCTAAATCCCATTGAACACCTGTGGAGATCTTAAAATTGCTGTTGGGAAAAGGCGCCCTTCCAATAAGAGAGACCTGGAGCAATTTGCAAAGGAAGAGTGATCCAAAATTCCGGGTGAGAGGTGTAAGAAGCTTATTGATGGTTATAGGAAGAAACTGATTTCAGTTATTTTTTCCAAAGGGTGTGCAACCAAATATTAAGTTAAGGGTGGCAAGAATTTTGTCCAGACCATTTTTGGAGTTTCGTGTGACATTATGTCCAATTAGTTTTTTTCCTCCCTTTTTTTGTTTTGTTCCAATACACACAAAGGGAATAAACATGTGTATAGCAAAACATGTCTTACTGCAATACTTTTCTGTGAGAAATAATTGGTTTTCTGAAAAAATGTCTGGAGTGCCAACAATTTCGGCTATGACTGTATATATATGGACAGATATATACATAGTTCCAGACACATATATCCTGGATGAATAGACAGCTCCTACACAGGCAGTCTTGGTGGGCGAATAGATGGATTGCACATGGAGTCAGATAAGTGAATCACCATGTATATTTTCTTCTAAACACATACCGTCAGAATGCATTCTGTAACAGAGTAGCAATGATGTGCAGGTGTCAGTCATTTGCCAAAAGATACTTTTACGTAAGTAATAACATTTTTTTTTTTTTTTTCATTTCTGCACCCCCTGTCTTCTCGATTAAAGCCTTAAAGGGACACTCTAAGCAACATGACCACCTAAGCTATTTTAGGTGGTCCTGATGCCCGGAGTATCCTGCCCTCTGTCCCCCCTCCCTCCGCTCAGCGGTTCAGCTGTAAATGCTGAAAACAGCTGATAGAGCCGGAGAAGTTTACTCTGCCCTCCCAGCTGTCAGTCAGCAGAGCGGGAATCATATTTCCTGCTGCTGCCGACTTTTGCCGGCTTTCAGCGTGATGACGTCTCCAACTCACCGCAGAAGCTGGCGGCTCCCTCTGAGGGTTAGTGTTGCGCGCATCCTCTTGCGCGCAACACTAATCCTCAGAGGGAGCCGGGAGGAAGCCTGCCGATTGGCTGGCTTACGTGGGAGGCGCGCATGCACGCTTCTCACGTAAACCAGAAGGCAAGAAGAAGAAACAAGGACGGGAGCGGAAGAGGGAGGTGAGTATAAAAAAAAAAAAACAGCGCTGGAAACAAGAGGATTTTAGGGTAAGTATTACAGTTAAAAACACAAAAACATTTTTTTGTTAGTGTCCCTTTAAGCGTTATAATGAGCATGTCCACATGCTGCGCACGTGTGTGTTTTTCACCTTTTAAAGTTGCTAAATTCCTGTTGATCTGAACGCCATTTGTTTTTGGCCATAGTATATACAATTCCAGAACCTTGTTTAAAACGCAAAGGCTGTTCAGACAGACAGGAAATCAGAATATATACGGCGAACGCAACCCATGTAACAATCCTATAATTAAAGATGTTTACGCTAATCGCTCCTCATATAAATATCTTCTATTACCTTGATGTACAAATGGAGATAAATGATGTCTCCTCTTGGAGAGTGCCCTGTAACATATTTACATTTTGTAAATTCAACAATAGAGGGCTCTGAGAAGCCACATATTGAAGAAGGCAGACCTATATCCAGGAAGGCTTATAGTATATTGCTCTTCTTTTGACAAATCCCTTTACTCCTCCTCGCTCTAAACCATCGCTGAATGATGTATATGGAGATCAGTGCTTTATCTGGTTTGTATTATATATAAATGTCCATTTTTCCTGCTGATGGAGTAGCTAGAGTATTCCCTTACCCCCACACCTCCAGTCCTGCAAAAACAAATCCCGTTTTTATTATCATATATGCACGTGCCAGATGTGGGGTTGTAGTGTTAGCTATGCAATCCTTTATTCCCACTCGTTGATTCTAACCTTTCAAGATACGTCAGCAAAAGAATGAGTTGCAGTTCATCGATTTCAGGATCTGTAAAACTTTCTGCTTCATCAAAAAGCAATATTTATCAGGTCTATTCAGAGAAGGTGAAACTCAAGAGAATTGGCAGGAGAAGTGAAAATTCCAGGTCAAAATAGTCAAAGCTGAAAAAATCTCCAATTTATGTCCCTATCCAAATCGGCTATTTGTCTAGATTGTTCTCTTCTCCTGGTTTTCACCTTTCTCTGAATAACCTTGTATGTCTTTTGTTAAAAAGCTCACTCTAAAATGAGAGATTCAATGACGTTATCTGCAGATTTTCTCACTGACCAAATGTTCTGACCCTCTTCTTACTTAAATTCTGACTTTCTTTCATTGTGTTAGGAAAATCTCTAAATTAATGTGACACTCTTCAGGAGTCAGCAGCTTTGGCCCTCCAGATGTTTTGGAACTTCATTTCCCATGAGTCTCCACCAACCTTTTGAGTGGCTGAGTATCGGGGGACTGTAGTTCCAAAACATCTGGAGGGCCAAGATTGCTGAGCCCACTCTAGGCTCAAACAGTGGGGAGATTTTATAAGCAATGGCAGTCCATGATGCATTCGTAATGTGAGATCGAATTTTGTTTCAGTTCTTTGAGAAATGAATTGACAATGCTATGCATTAGAAGCAGGGCCGGCCCGACGATGTAGTGTGGAGCACTTGCTCCAGGCGGCGGAAATTTGAGAGCGGCCGTCCGTTGCCGTCCGCAGCTCTGCACTATTCTATGTTGCGCCGCAGCAGCATCTAATTTGCCGCCGGCGCATCATCTAATTTGCCGCCGGCACATCATCTAATTTTCTGCCGGTGCATCATGGTTGGCCCTTCCCTTCTCACGAGTGATGTCACCGCCGCTGACCGCACCCACCGCACACATCCAGAGTCCACACGGCCAGCGCGGGATCAAGACGCCGCCGTGTGTCGTTTGGGTGGGCGGGCGGGCGGACGATAGGCAGAGAGATCCTCAGGCTGCCGCTGCAGAGCACACCAGGCCAACCACTGCCACACTAGCAAGCAACTTGTTAACTTACTCGAGGAGAGAGACTTGAGTCATCCTTGGCTCAGTCCCGTCCTTTGGTTCCCGCCGGGCCCTGCTGCTGAACCAGGCAGCCAGCTATGCACCAGAGCCAGGTATGTCTGTGGCTTAGCCTGGGACAGATTATGAATATATTATATATACAATCTCGTTGGGAAAAATATAATATGATGCACAGATTGAGATTGAGATATTCGAAACAATATGAGAGAGAGAGAAGTGATCAATAGAAAAAAAGGAGAAAATAAGAGCAGGCAGTACAGAGGCAGAAAGATAAGGGGGAGAGACAGTCTGAGAAAGCGTGCAGAGACAGTATGTGAGAGTCTGTAGCGAGAGTTTAAAGAGAGTGAGAAAGGGAGAATGGAGAGTGAGTGGCAAGAGAGGAGAAAAAGTGGAGAGAATATGTGACAGAGTGGGAAAAGAGTGGAGTGAGAGGGAAAGATTGAGTGGAGCAAGAGATGAGAAAGAGAGTGAGTGGAGGAGCAAGATAGGAGGATAGAAAGTGTGGACAGAGAGAAGAGCGTGAGTGGAGACAGTGAAAGAAACCGTGGAGAGAGTCAAATACAGTAAAGCTTGTGTGTGGAGAGAGAGGAGAAAGAAAGAATAGACAGTGTGGAGAGCGTAAGAGTAGAGAGAGGGTGGAGAGAGCATTCACTGGAGAGAGAGACAAACTCCATTTTATCAAGGTGTGCTGGTGTCTTTTTAGGGGTTTCTCCATATATTCAGGGTGTGCGGTGTCTTTTTAGGGTCTCCTCCATATATTCAGGTTGTGTGGGTGACGTTTTAGGGGCTCCTCTATATATTTAGGGTGTGCGGGTGACTTTTTAGGGGCTCCTCCATATATTCAGGGTGTGCGGGTGTCATTTTAGGGGCTCCTCCATATATTCAGGTTGTGCGGGTGACGTTTTAGGGGCTCCTCCATATATTCAGGGTGTGCGTGTGTCATTTTAGTGGCTCCTCCATATATTCAGGTTGTGCGGGTGACTTTTAGGGGCTCCTCCATATATTCAGGTTGTGCGGGTGACTTTTTAGGGGCTCCTCCATATATTCAGGTTGTGCGGGTGACTTTTTAGGGGCTCCTCCATATATTCAGGTTGTGCGGGTGACGTTTTAGGGGCTCCTCCATATATTCAGGGTGTGCGGGTGTCATTTTAGAGGCTCCTCTATATATTCAGGGTGTGCCGTGTCATTTTAGGGGCTCCTTTACATATTCAGGGTGTGCGGGTGTCTTTTTTAGGTTCTCCTCCATATATTCAGGTTGTGTGGGTGACTTTTTAGGGGCTCCTCCATATATTCAGGGTGTGCGGGTGTCTTTTTAGGGTCTCCTCCATATATTCAGGTTGTGTGGGTGACTTTTTAGGGGCTCCTCTATATATTTAGGGTGTGCGGGTGACTTTTTAGGGGCTCCTCTACATATTCAGGGTGTGCCGGTGTCATTTTAGGGGCTCCTCTACATATTCAGGGTGTGCCGGTGTCATTTTAGGGGCTCCTCCATATATTCAGTGTGTGCGGGTCTCATTTTAGGGGCTCCTCCATATATTCAGGGTGCGAGTTTGTCATTTTAGGGGTTCCTAATTTAATAATCACAATTTGTTTTGCTGTTTAATAAAACAATTTAAACGAATTCATTTAAACTACATAAAACAAGTTAACTTTATTGTGATAAATATGTTAATTTAAAATATGATACTTAGTGCTATACTTGGATCTTAGTTATAAATATCACGATATAACATAATGGACGTGTGCGTATTTTGGGGTTACGTGGTGGTGGGGGGCAGCATTTCAGCCTTCGCTCCAGGCAGCACAATGTCTTGGGCCGGACCTGATTAGAAGATACACACTCATCAGTTATAACTAATTTAAAACTAATTAGTTATGTAGCTGTAATTTGAGTCTTGTAACTTAGGTATTTCATTCCATGATACCAGCCACTAGAGTTTAGCACGATTTAATGATCAGATCTTTTACAATAAATACAGGTGTTGTAAACACAGAAGTTAATCTCGATTTGCCATCTGTACTCGTTATGCAACAATCAGATATCATCACCGCATTCTTGGAAAATGCCAGTCTGGAATAATCTCTGGAAATCGTTATTTAATTCTAGGTATGTGATAAGAGGTTCATTCCACTGATGCTGGAGTGATCCACCTAATTATCTGTTGAGTCATTGTATGATTTAGTCTATGAGCACACAGATATTTTGTTCTCAAAACATTTTTTTACTTTGCATTTTGGATACCAGTCTGAAAAGTGTAGCATCAACATATTGATATTACCAGGTTATTAGGTTAGATAATCACTATGCTACTTAGAACTATTTACCCATTTCACAAATACATCCTGTCAACCATTTATAGCATAGGCGTCAAACTCTGGACCCTCGCAGATGTCGATGCCCTGCAATTCCCAGAAATCTTTGAATACAGTACCAAGGCCAGTAATCGTGGGAGACGTAGTTCAGCAACATTTGGACAAGAGCTTGAGATCCCAGGTTTAAAGTAACAATTATTAGCAATTCCCCGAACCACTGGCACTAATGATCCTGACATCCAGTAAAACTCCCCTTGTCTTCCCCAACCCCAGTCCATCTAGTCTAGACTCATAGACTGTAAGCTCCTATGAGCAGGGCCTCTACATCTAGTGTTTCCATCCTATGTCCATTTATCTGTATCTTGTGCCCTTTGGTTACTGTAAAGCGCTACAGAAATTGTTGGTGCTATATAAATGATGATAATAATTGTATTTTGTTTTCTTCCTACTGTTGATGTAATACCCAAAAAAGAACTGTAGGTATAGTGGCACATGTAGAGCACAGTAAGGGCAGTGCGTTAGATGCTGCTGAAAACCATACTGCTATCCCAGGAGAGAAAGTACATTGAAATCTTAAGGTTCAGTGCAAAACTTTGATCTTAAGATCTCTAACCATTTTTGTGGGATCTATGGAATCCTTCAGAGAGAAGACCTTTAGGCAGGGGTCAGAAACCTTGGCCCTCCAGATGTTTCGGAAAAAAACGCTCCCGTGACGCTGAGCCACTTATTAGGTTGGCAAAGCCTCATGGGAAATGTAGTTCCAAAATATCTTAAGGCATTGAATACAAAAATAAAGTGGTGTTTACTTTACATATTCAGAAATATGGAATAAATCAAATAAAAATTTTTGGTTTGCCATTAAAAAATAGAAAAAGCACAAATAACATCAAACTATATCATCTAAAAAAAAAAACACATGCATATATGATTTGGTCGTGCTTTCAAAAAAATATGTCTAAGACTAAAAATCAAAATAGTCCTATACATCATTTCCAAGATACTACAGTAATATACACAAAAATAATCATGTTGTAAAGGAAACCTCAAGACAAACCCACAGTGGTTTTTTCTTTTCTACTTTCAGTACAATTGGAATTTGGTTATCCGGGCATTCTGTTTAACATAAATGTCATTTTAAAATGTTTTCTTCTGGTTATCTCTGCTAATAGAGATTATCATTACTCTCAATTAGCATAGGAACTAGCAATATATTCAAATACTGAGAAATAGCTCCGTTGGTCTGGTTGCATCTGTAGAAAAACCACACAAAGGGCCACATTACGATCTTGTCGCTAACGTTCACGCTCACCTGCGTGAGCATTAATGTTAGCCGTGGTATCTACCACATATTACAATCCAAACGCAAACAGGTTAAGTAACCTGTTTGCGTTTGGTATCTTGCGCTTTTCAGCACGAGGTTACTGTACTTTGCGCTCCCTATACTTAAGATGGGGAGCGCAAAGTGTTAATCAGCGTTAGGATTATAAAGTCCCAGCGCTGATTAACGTCGGGCTCTGGTTAGCGGAAGGTTAACCAGAGCCAGAACCTGGTGTTAACAGATTCTGCTTCTGCAGAATCCATTAACACCAGCCTAAAAAATAAAAAACAGAATCTTATACTCACCTCCTGTCCAGCGGCGAGGACCGTGACTCCAACCGCCTCCTCCGTCCGGCGGGAGCAGGGAAAGACTGGGGGAAAAAGTCTCTCCCTGCGCATCACTATGCTGACCGGCGAGATCCGGCAGGTCATGTGACCACTGGCGTTTGGCTCAATGGAGTCCTATGGACTCCATCGAGTGAATGCTCGTGGCTGCGCCCAGCGCTGCCGCGAGCATCCCGGGCCGTAGCACGCGGTAACAATGCAGGCAGCTTTTTAAGCGCCTGCATTGTAATTCCACGCTAAAAGGGGGGGGCCCGTTTTAGCGTGGAGATCGTAATGTGGCCCAAAGGGTTTTACACACACACACACTAAAGTTTAAGGCTTTGGTTCCAACCCTGCCCTGAAGTACCCCGAACAGGTCAGATTTTAAAGATTACCTTGGGGAAATGTAGACTGAATCCTGCAATCACTGAGCAGCAAATCCGATCACCTGTGCTGTGCTTCAGCTATCTGGAAAACCTGGCCTGTTTTGGGTACCTAAAGACCAGCGTTATGAAAGCATTGCTGTATCTCCTCCCTCCGTTTTTAAATCTTTAGATAGTTTAAATACTCACCTGGAATCCAGTGGGCTTGACATGCTGTTGGCTTCCTGTGTGCATGTGCAAGCCTCCAGCCAATTCAATGTCTCTCTATACAATTATATTAAGAGCCATTGGCAGGATCAAGGCCCTCAAAACAGTCCAACTTCTGAGAACTCCTCAGAAGGTGAGATCAGCACACGTTGACCTGACCGTCTGGGTGAAGCTAATCCCCTGCACTCAGGGGGCTGATTGGGGCCTCTGAGATCCTGTGGGAGAGTGATAAGGGTGAGAGCTTTCAGGGGATTGGTACCGCTCAAATAAAACTGAATGGTCACAGTGCCTAGAGTGTTAAAGTTCTTGCAGTTACTGTGAACATTCAGTCACCTAATTTTTTTTGTGATTATTTATTTTAAGAACTAGTTAACCCTTTGAAGACGACGGACGTTCTACGTCCTGCATTAGGCGGACTTTAACGCCACAGGACGTAATAGTACGTCCTGCACTTCTTCTGTCCGCCTCCTGCCGATACCTCCTCCGGCGGCTCCCAAGCTGATCTGACTTCCATGAAGTCAGATTGAAGTGGAATCAGGCTGGAAGATGGTTGCCGTTATGAGCCAGGCGGCCATCTTGTTCAGAATATTGGTTCACTTGAAACTAACTAGGTAGATTTAGAATGAAGCTTACATAGAATCTTAGGAATTTGTTGTACTAACAGAAGCAATTAAAATAAGGGAAGATCCGGCCTGCTCTTGGCAGAGAGAGACAGGATGACGAATGGATACATGAAGGTCACAAAGGCCTGCAAAAGAGACAAAGAGAGCGTAGAAACCAGACCATGTCTTATCTGAAATAAACAAGCACAGCCAAAAGGGAGGTGGGCACGGCCCGGATTGAGTGCGGCAGCAAATCACAAACTGTCAGACTAACATGAAGTTTGCCAATTTACGGTCAATGTATGGAATGCCTTTGTATTATCAATGGGAGGTATTAACCCACGTGGGGTGGAATAAAGTGTCACCGGGAGGTGGGCTAATTGGGATGTACCTAATTATGTATTCGGGGTATAAAACGCCTCGTCGGGGTGAAAACGGTGCTCACTGTTTGCGATTTAATCCTGTGTGAGCATTGTGTGACGACACTAATAAAGTTTGCCTTTCCTGAAGAGAATCGTGTTCAAACAATCCTTGTTTGTGTCCGGTCCGGCTCCGTCTCGAGTGAACCTAGCAGATTCCGGTTACAAGATCAGCGGTTTTATGTCCTCCCGGCGCACTGACATCATCGCGCCCGGCGCACTGACGTCATCGCGCCCGGCGTGCTGACATAGACGTCAGTTTCAGGGGTCGCCCCCCCCCCTCTCTTTTCCTCACTTCTTGTAGTCGACTCTCATGCTGCTCCGTGGTCTCTTTTGCTTTGACTGGTGGGAGTTATTCTCTCATCTTCACCTCGGATGTCACATTTAATGTGTGATGTGTGGCGAAGTTGATATACGGTCTTTTGATTTTTTTTGGTTCAATGGTTTTTCGGGATGCTTTTTTTTTTTCTTTTAACTTTTTATTTTCAGCCGTTTATTTTCTGGATTTAACGGTCATTTAATCCTTTGCCTGACATTTTGCCTAAACTAAACATACAAACGTTCACTTTTATATAGATGTGTGTGTGTTTAATTTATTCTTGCATCTCACTTTAATTCATATCACATATGCCTCCCAAACATTTTTTTGCAGCCATTGATAAGCGTTCTAAATGATAAAGTTTACAGGATGGGTTTAAATTTATAAACATATACAGGGCTTAGATATGTGTTTATCTCTTGTGTTTGGAACTCTCAAGCTTTGTTCTTTTCTGCTACCATAGCAACAACAAAAATTGGGTGGGGTTTGACACAAACATAAAAACGAACGTTCACTTTTATATATTCTATTGAACTGATAGGATAAAAAGTACACCCTAACCTCTGCAAGGAGCATAACTGGGCATGGTACTTGGAGCATGCCTTCATCAATAAACCGAAGCTGCATTTTGGTCGAATTACCAGAGTTCCATGTTGTAAAGATGTTTTTGGCCTGAAAGAGATCTTGCCTGACCATCATTCAGCAACATGCTGCCCTAGCTTGACAGATGGCACAATTTTGTGTAAATTATGATAGGATAACAATGGTAGCTTGTTTGACACCTGGTCATGCCTGCAGATTTTGCTTAATTTCTCCTAAGGCTGGGGTCAGACAAACGCTGTTTGAACGTGCGTTTAGCCGCACTTTATTATGGCCGTGGTAGCAGCAAATGACGTCAAATGACGACCAACATACAAAGTACGGCCACACAAAAGTGCGGCTGGACAACGCAAGCGGCAAACTAACGCATTTTTGCAAGAACGTCAAACCGGTAGTACTGACGCGCAGAGTGCCCTGCGTCGGCATAGAGGCGTGTGTGCGTGATTAGGAGACGTCAGACGCTGCACGTCCAGCCAACATCACGTCCATTTGTGTTTTATAGCAAAAATCATGGGCGTAATTGCGCACTGTGTGACCGCTATCGCATCAGCCGTCAAAAAGTGCATCCATGTGTCCAGACGCACTTTTTGACAGACGCAAAAGATGCGTTAGTCTGACCCTAGCCTTACCAGGGCTTAATTTGTGGGGCATCTTGGGAATCAGGATCTGTGATTCCTCAGTGTTTGACTGTGTCTGTTCCAAGACCTATTTGGGCAGTTGCCATTATTGCTATTACATATATACAATGCAAATTATTGGTATGTGGACATTTGAGTACATAGCATGTTGTTTTCAGCACCATGTTCTGTACTCGTTCCAGGACCTGAGCCCGCCTCGTTACCCTTTCGCTCACATATGCACTTTGTGTTCCGGCACCGTCTGATTTACAAGTCGGCCACTGCTTCTTACCCTACAGAGCAAGCAGGATGTGGAAGGCACAAGAAGCCAGTGAGGGATATACTAAAATGACCGTAACCCTGACATGAAGATTTTAGAGATAAAAAGATTTCTAGTAGCTCAAACAACACAAACTAATATATAACACGCACTGGCGTGCGCAGCCAATTACATTAGGGTGTGCACCCATAGAACATTTATTAACTGAAGACTAACGTATAGAAGATTTTGCAAAAAATGAGTCCGTTTTAATGTTATTTATCACGAACCAGATAAGTTCTAAAATGTCAATGTAGGCGGTGAAAAAGGACCTCGTCTTCTTGGGCACATCAGGCAGACCCCCTGTGCACACCTATGGGCATAACCAATGTTTATACTGAGATACAGTCACTGTTCATGTAATTTATCGTGAAACCGATAAGGAACATCCAAAATATCTATGTAGGGGGTCAAAGATGAACCATGCACCCAACATTAGGGTGTGCCTGGGCACACCAGGCACACCTATGATAACACTTCTTCTCTTCTGACATTAATTTGTGCATTAGACAACCATAACTCCTTTAAAATCCTATATATAACAAATTTTCTTAAGCATAATTGCAAAATTTTGCAAATGATAATTTTAGACATGAAATGCCGTGACACTTTTTTATACTTCATGAAAATACATATATTTTTTTTCCTTGTGCAGGAAATAAAGAAAAAAGATTTCATAATAGTTTCACAAGCACATCTCCTCGGTCTCATGATTTTTCTTAACTTTCATGTCTGACAACTTCACAATGACTAATCTGTGTATGTGCCCAGCTTTTATCTCTATAAAATTATAGCCCAATTAATATATCATGAAAGCAAAGCAAAATCCTACAAAATTAAGTTGATGAAACAAGATCACATTTTCCAAAGATGTTATTAATGCATTAATCATTAACATTCAATATGTTTTAATTAAAGACCTTATAATCAGTGTAAACATATTACACACCAGATGCTCTGTCCTTCTTTCTCATTCTTCCATTCTGCTGAGGTTTTTGTACTGAGGGGAACGTTTTACTGTCCACTTGTTTTGCACAAATTGGAACAAAATATTCTTGTAGTGCTACATAGCGGAAATGTAAATCTAAAACATACAGGGTTATCCAGAGCGCGTGAAAAGCAGGAGAATGACTGGAGAATGAAAAATTCTAGGTCAAAATAGCCAAACCAGAAAAATTCTCCCTTTCATCTCACTTTCCAAATCGTCTATTTTGACCTAGAATTTTTCGTTCTCCAGTCATTCTCCAGTTGTTCTCCTACTTTTCACGCTCTCTGAATAACCCTGATAATCTTGTCATTGATTAATGTGTAATTCTTTGATACATGACTTGTTTGTAAAGCTTTCTTTTCAAGAACTAGTGATGGGTATTAAAAGTCGAGCACTAATCATTTCATTATATGTAAAAATTACACATGGTGTACTTTTGCATTTACAAATAAAAGTCATTGGCAGCCAATATAAAAGCTCATATGATTATTGTATGAATTATTGTACTATAAGCTTCTGATGTGAATGAAATGTGTTTTTATTGGCGTAGTACTTACCATCTATATTTTATGTTGAATGTAAGATTGTAATGTCCTAATGGGCCAATTATTCTATGCCTCAATGTATTGGGTCTGGGGTAAATCATGTTTTTGGTATTTATTGTAGTATAGTATACAGATTCATGTTTGTTGTTTTTTTCTAATATTTTAGTTTTTACAACATTTCAAGGCAATACCATTGTTACAGTAACGTGGGCCAATGTGGTCCCAATGTCTAATTATGATAGTCTGTGCATCGTGCGTTAACTCGGCCAATACCATGAAACCTAAACCATGTCAACAAAAAATGCATTAAGGATGACTACTATTATGGAGACAATAAAATAATAAAGGGCGGGGAAATTAACCTGGGGAGTTCAACAGTATTCCGTGCAACAGCAGACCCCATGTTTAGGCACAATTAGTACACAGAATTTGATGGTAAGTATGGGAGAGGCATGTGGCCAGTAAATAAGTTTTGACCTAGGGTGACCATCCACAGGGGAAAAGATTTGATGGATCCCCATATGGAATCTGTGGGTTGCTTTGCAAGGAAGGCAGTCCACAAGTACTAAATGGTATGGTGCTCAGTGTAGTTCCTTTCAAGGAATAAATTAAGTTCCACTTTTACTCTCACCCTTTCCACTGCCCCCGCACAATCCTCCACAGTGAGTGCAGTTGTGCACCTTCAGAATAGTGGCATAGTGATTTAGCTACATCAAGTAGGTGTATAAGAAGGGAGTGCTAATATGGGGAGAAATAGAAGTGGAATAGGGCTATGAGTGGGGAAGACTCAAGTTCAGAGCGATGGGATTGGTTTATGTGAAACTATTAAGGTCCTATGATTGGGCAGCCTCTTCAAGATGTTTTTTTATTCTAGCAGTAGGTCTAATGAAGATTAGGGTTACTTCTGTTTTAATATTTCCATTAATCAAGAAATGCTTCAAACGTTATGTCAATATAATGGTCATATTGAGTCTGCAAAGTGAAATGAGAGAAGTCCAAAACACAGGCCTCACAACAGGTTTGAATCCCGGCCAGAGCACCTCTCCAGGAAGTGTCTTTGGGCAAGACACTTAACGGCACATACTCCACCCAGGACATACTTGAAAACGAGAGAAATCTCAATGTATCCTTCCTGGTAAAATCTGTTCTCAAAAAAAAAATCATAATCTCCTTGAAATTCTTCTCCAAAAGTAGATGTCTTCTTGCTGAGCTCTGACCCCTATTTGTTACCCATTCCTGTAACACATGAGACACTGCTGGCCTCTGCCCTCTCTGTGTTATAAAATATTGTGAGATTAGTAACTTGACGTTTTTAATTTAATTTTGAAATGTGATTACATATGTATGATCAAAGGAGTCTTTCCATTACTGAAACAATAAGAAATTATCTGGTGAAAAAGAACTAATATTGAGAACAAAACAATCTGGGCATTATTACAAAGTTGGTGCTAACTTAACCAGAGCTGTTGTAAACTTACCAGAGCCATTATACTCTATGGAGTTAAGTTACAACAGCCTATACACAACAGCATCTAAATTAAGGGGCTCTAGAAGTCCGTATGGGTTTAGTATGTAGCAGTCTACTGTTAGACACCACTGCACGACCAAATGTCAGTTCTTTAGTTTTATACTTATTAACCTATTCTGTTATGTCTTTAATTCGATATTGATACAATGTTTGCAGCACATATCTTAATTCCATAACGCATTGTTTAGCAGCACCTGTTTTCAATCTCCCCACTAATTTAATTGGTTTCACGTGTTATTTTTGTTTTTGGTTCGCACACAATTTAATTTCTCTGAACAATCCGCACAAAGCGACTTTCTCCTCCACCTGATAACAGACTAATTCACTTACGGAGGATGCTTACAAAATAAGGTTGCGCTTTAGCCTTGGTTACTTGCAACTTGCCTTTAGGGCCCTTACGTTTATAGTGTTCTTTAAACATGTTTATTTACTTTACTAAGTGAGCGCTTATGACCATCATTCCCATTTTGGTGCGGGTACGCTCAATCTCGTATTTTAAGTAGAAAATAAAAGAGCAAATGTGCTACTTGCTGGATACCAATAGACACTCTTAATACTCCTTATGGGTTGTGATTGAATAGTTTGGAAGTATTGGAAGAAGATTAATTTGGTAGTGGAGACCTAAGGAGAGGAGTGGCTAGTTAATTTGGGAGGTCAGTAAGTGATTGTCGGAGATATTTCAAGTGGATTGTGAGAAAAATGTGGACTGGTTGAGTAGTTGGAGTGTGTAGAGGGGCAAAGAGTATTTTGGCAATAGAGGACCGGAAGACTATCTTGAGGCTGGAAAGACATGTGACAGGTTAGTTTGGGACTGGAGTGATGAGACTATTCTGGGAGTAGAGCGGAAAGGTGTATTGAATTATTGTGAGAAGAGCGGAAGTTATATTTTTAATGTATGCAAACTTACTGCTGTTGATTGATCTCGTTCTGGCTCCTTCCTTTGATTTTTGTCATCCATTGAAAGATTTTCAAGGAAATCGCTATACAACATGTGAGGCTTTTTAAGAAAGTATTCCTTAATCTTATAATTGGATGTACATGGTGCTCAACTGAAGAGAAGCACATATAGGGCAAAATAGTGAATGATTGAATAAATGCTTTGCTGCATAAATAAACAAGAACACATGGAATAGGACAACTAGTTTATATTGTAAATTTTCACATGTATAAACTTAATCTTTCTAGAAAATATACACGTGCAAAACAAATAATTTGTCAACTTGTATTTTGGCTCCATATGAACGAGATTTGTCTTCTAAAATGAAGGTGATTTTAATGTTCCTATTGAATATTTCTGAAGTCTGTTTTCCATGATGTATAATGCCATAAATAGATGTAGCTCTAGAAGACTTGGTATCTCTATTTTCTTTTTATTCATATAAAACGATACGTGAAACACTGTGTGTGGTCTAATCCCTGAGTTCCAATCCTGGCCAGCTTTTTTGTCTTTTTTCATGGGACTGGAAGGATACAACAAAATGAAATGCAGTGGTGAAGAGATTCATAGATAAATTGGAGTGAACAAATTCGACTGCATCTCATGTCTTCTACATTGGCTTGGCAATGGGATGGCCATCTTGGCAGGTACCCAAGTACACCTATGTAATACTGTCTCCATTTTACTATTTCTAGATTTTAGCTAAATCCAAAGGACTGGCTTGGAGAGAGCTAATGAAACTTGGAGATCTTCAGATCAACCTTGGGGTCAGTTTAGAAGGCATTCTTGATATTGTCGAGGAAGTTCTTCACCCAGAGCCATATACATGCGAGGAAATCTGTGAGTTCCTAGGAATAAGCTTAGAGGAGCTTCGTACAACAATCCTCAGCCAAAACACACAGGATGGTAAGTTCTAAGATCAGACTTTGTGTCAGACATTGTAAATTTTATACTTCAGTGATATAATGTAAAATTTGAGATTGACATTGGTTTTATTCTGAGTAATACTGTCCTGACATAAGTAATTGAAATAAATACAGATGTATTTAATAATTTCTGACTCTAGTTCTCAAATAAAACTTTTTAGTGATTTCTCTCTCATGAATCATCGGAAGTATTCTTCATTCCAAGCCAAAAATTACAAGGTTTACATTACAGGAGACCTTTCTCTAGAAACTGTATTTTTGTTCTTTTTAACAAAGCTTACCCATCCTATATTTCCATTTGTCTACCCATTTCTGTTACTCAATTTTTTTAATAATGGCTCTTTTTGAGCTGAAATGTCAACCACGTCCTCTCTTCTTGTGAGCTCTAAATAATAGACGCTTCATCAAATCACATGCTATGCTGGTATCTTTTTTTCTGTTACTTATATTTGGACTTGGCAAACCCTTACACTTCATTGCTCCACGTTGATGTTCTGACCCGTTTTGGTGAGTGCTCTCTGTTATGAAAGTCCTGGTCAAATATTTGCCCTCGGCCGTCGTGATTCGTTTTCCTCCGCTAGTCCCTGGATTCTCCCCTCAACAAGCAGCGCTGAATCAATGTCAGTTCTTAATTTCTCCCAATAAAGCAGATGACACTGGTCATATTGGGGTAAGCAGACTCACTGGCCATTTCAGCAGGCCTCTTTTTATTTGGTACAGAATCAGATAACACCAGTTAACATCCGAGCCCTCCCAGACATCCCGGCACCACCGTTCTCCCTGGTCGGTATCAGGTCCTCTCAGATTGTAAGCTCTTGAGCAGGGTCCTCTCTCCTACTGCTTGTCAGGGTGGCACCTGGCATACGCCGTGGTGGGACCCAAGTTCGAGGGGTTAGAGCCCTTTGGGCAGGAATATGCAGGTTGTACCGTAGGGTAGGCTGGCCGATACTGGTAGCAGTCCATGGCGCAGTACAAAGGGAATAGCGAGATAGAGTGGTCTGGACGGTCCGTGGGTCAATAGGCTGGCAGCAAGGTGGCAGGGTCAGTGGGCAATGCAGGGTCTGGTTCATAGTATCAGGAGGATCACAGAATAGGTCAGCATAGTATAGAGGATTGACTCGTAATGCAAAGTCAATGAGCATAGCTGGGAGGGACTCTTTTATTAGACAGGAGGGTGTGGTGTATGTTTGTGTTCGTGCTTAACTGTTTAACCCCCTTCAGTGCTGGAAAGTACGGAGGGCAGCACTTTTCATGGATACACACATGCACAGATACTGATCCCTGACACTGCTCTATGTGTTTAACTTGTATGTATATTGGTTATTCTGCCTCTCCAATTGTACAGCGCCATGGAACTTGGTGGCACCTTATAAATAACTGTAACTGCAGTCCTACAGAGCAAGGGTCCTTGTTTGGGGGGATTTCAGGGGAGCAGCGACAATCCGGGGGTGCCGTTTGATCACTCGGGCCCCTATGGTGTCACAGTCAAAAATGCGCCTAGATCCGCAGGCGGGGGCCAGAGCGGCAGCGTGGGGAAGTTACCCTGGGTGATGCCGCATAGCTGCTGCTGTGTGAGCACCTGGAGCCAAGAAAGGCTCCGAAACTTAGGGCCCCGATGGGGTGATTTTCAGGAGGGAGCTCCAACTGCAGCTCCCATGAGGGGGACCCTAACCCCAAAAGAGCACCGCGCTAGGGCAAAGGATTTTCTGTGCACCGGGGTTTAAAGTTTCTGCAGATGTTTCCATTAAAGTGAATGTCGTGCGGTCCTTGAATGGGATTGGTGGCAATTTCTCCTCTTCAATGCCTCTGTCAGTTGGTGTTCCCCAAGGTTCGGTCCTAGGTCCTCTGCTCTTCATCTATACCTCCTCACTGGGTAAACTCATCACCAGCTATGGCTTGAAGTATCACCTATATGCTGACGACACTCAGATCTACCTCTCCACTCCCGATCTTACTCCCTCTGTTCTCTCTCAGGTCAGTGACTGTCTGTCTGGGAACTCTGCCTGGATGGCTGCTCACTACCTGAAGATCAATCTGTCCAAGACCGAGCTCCTCCTAATCCCCCCCCCCTCTAACTCTACTCCGATTTCTGACTTCTCCATAATTGTGGACAGTATCACCTTCCTTCCCTCAGCCTAGGTCCGCTGCCTTGGATTGACTCTCAACTCCAGCCTTTTTTTCAGCCCCTATGTCCAATCACTTTCCTCATCTTGCTGCAATCACCTCCGCAATATCGCCAAAATCCGTCCATTTCTGATACCACCAAGCAATTTATCCACTTGCTTATTATCTCCCGCCTGGACTACTGCAACAACCTCCTGACTGGCTTTCCTATCTCCCGCCTCTTCCCCCATGCAGTCCATCCTAAACACATCAGCCTGGCTTATCCATCTCACCCGTCGCTCTGCCTCTGCCACTCCTCTAAGTGAATCCTTACACTGGCTCCCCATCCACAGCAGAATCAAATTCAAACTACTCACCCTGACCTACAAAACCCTCACTAACGCCGCTCCTCACTACCTGTCCTCACTAGTCACCAGATACACCCCAGCCTGTCCCCTCAGATCCAACAATGACCTGCGCCCGGCATCCTCCATCATTACCTCTTCACATGCCAGACTGCAGGACTTTTCTCGTGCAGCCCCAACCCTATGGAATGCGCTTCCTCGCAATATCAGGCTGTCCCCAAATCTGGCTTAATGTAAACTCTCCCTAAAAAACACTTCTGGTTAGGGAAGCCTAGCAACTGACTCTGCAACAAGACATCCGACAACCCAAAAACTTTCCTCACCTCTCTGCATTAGCTAATCACCGCAGCCCCCCCTGTTTCGCACTCCCTCACCCATCGAGATTGTAAATTCCCACGGGAATAGGGCCCTCACGTCCTCATGTATCTGCTGGTAGGAATACTGACCGGCCTCCTGTATGTAATGTAGAATTGTCCTGTCTTTACCCATTGCATCTTTTGTACAGCGCTGCGGAATGTGTTGGTGTCTAATAAATAATAATCAGCAGATTTACTTATTGATCACACGAAAAAAACGCTGTGATCTGTTTCAAAATTGAAAAACACAACAAGGTGGCCGAAAATGTCTTATTTTGTGCTTTGTAGAACTTGTGCATGGTTTGGTGGAGCCACATGGCCCTTTGTACCTCCATGAAAAGTAAGTGCACAATGCAGACCTTTCTTTAAACTGTAATTACTTAGTTATATGTGGTTCAAAAGTAACCATTGTTTACTCTGTGTAAAACTGCTAGACCACTACATTTCCTGATGAGTATTGACTTGGATTTATTCACTGAATAAACTAGTGTTGTCTTTGGTTTCTCACAAAAGAGGAATTCACTCGTTGAAACAAATTCCTCCTAAGTTTAACATCTCTAAGTAGTTATGCGAGTGTAATATGGGTCTTGGTAGTTACCCGCTCCATCACTTGTTGAAAGCAATGTTGAAATATGTGAATTCTTTGAATCCCTAGGATCTCTCACAAGGATTTCCAAATATATCAAAAATGAGCCAATAATAAAGTAGCAAGGAATAAAGATACCCACCTGCCTCTTCCTTATATACTCTGGCCTGTGGGATGGTGGCATAAAATGTATGCAGAATCTGCATGGGGTCTGTCTAATGTCATGCAGCCAATGGGCTTACCTACTTCCAACACTCCAACCTTTAAGCTATGTGACATTGTAATGTAATAACATTTGGCCCCAATGCAATGTTGTGCATTTTATTTTAGTTTCTTTCGTTTTTTGTACTGAGCAGTTTCGTATCTCTTGAGTCATACGAAAACTAAATTATCCCAAAATTCGGACTAAATCGTTTTAGTACTAAAACGAATGCACATGTCTAATGTGTGGTATGTATGAGCACATCAGAGCCCCAAAGCAATAAAACTTACAGAAATGTGCAGCATGTATGAGGGGATCACAGAGCTCCACAGCAATAAAACTCACAGTAATGTACAGTGTGTATGAGCGTATCACAGAGCTCCACAGCAGTAAAACTCACAGTAATGTGGTGTGTGTATGATGGCCCTTGGGCTTGGCTGGGCCCTGGAGCTGGCCTAGGCCCTAAAGGCTGGCATGGAGTCAGGGGCTGGTCTGGGCCTATGGGCTTAGCTGGGCCTTCGGGTTTGTCTGGGCCCAGGTGCTTAGCTGGGCCTTTGTGGGGGGCTGGTCTGGGCCTTGGTTGAGCCCTAGGGTCTGGCTGGGCCCAGGGGTCTGCCTGGGCCCAGGGGTCTGCCTGGGCCTGGATCTGGCTGGGCCCTGGGGTTTGGCTGGGCCCTGGGGTTTGGCTGGGCCCTGGGGTCTGACTGGGCCCTGGGATCTGGCTGGGCCCTGGGATCTGGCTGGGCCCTGGGGTCTGAATGGGCCCTGGGGTCTGGCTGGGCCTTAGGGTCTGGCTGGGACCAGGGGTCTAGCTGGGCCCTGCGGTCTGGCTGGGACCTGGGATCTGGGTGGGCCTGGGGTCTGGCTGGGACCAGGGGTCTGGATGGGCCCTGGGGTCTGGCTGGGCCTTGGGGTCTGCAGGTCTTCTTCTGCTTCTCCTCGTCTTCTCCGTCTGCTTCTCCTGCACCTTCTTCTCCACGTCTTCTCTTCTCCACATCTTCTCTGACTGTAACTGTGACACATGTGACTGGAGGGCGGAGCCAAGCAATGTGCTATGGAGGCACATGCACGCTGCTTGGCCAGCCAGTACACCGCTCCGGATTCGGACTCCTTCAGTCCGATACCGGAGCTGATAAAAAGTAAGGGCGCCGCCGACGATGGCGACCCTGCCGCTAGGGCCACTTTACCTAGCATTAACGCTTACATAGCTGAGCACTAATGCTAGCATCAAGACTGTAATAGTGCCCTATATTGGGGCACCAGGAGGTTCCTTGCAGATTGCGTATTGTAGATCTTGGTAGTGAAAGGGTTAGAGATGTTCTAGCTTGAGAGTGACCATAATGTCACATGGGTAAACGCAGACTGGAAGTCTAAAATATGCACAAAATTGTTTAGTGGCAACCTTATAACCTCATTTTTCGCCAGCACTGATGTTGTAGTTCGTTCTTCTGTAATTTTGCCAAGTTTGGAAATTACCATTTTGATCCTAGTTGCATCCTAATAATATTATAATACTAGTAATATCATACATGTGATGAAGTCTGGCCATTTAAATCTCCGGATATCTGGCGTATAAAGTTGCATCAAGATTACAAGAGATTTTTTTTTTCTGATGTTCTGGTTGCTGTTAAAGAACCACTTCATTTGCCAATACATAACGTGCCTAGCTCAGAGAACCATAAAGTATTTTAAGGTAATCTGGCCAGCGCAGAATTGTTTTACCAAAGGGTGGTCTACGAATCAGTCACAGTCATTGGCAGTGCTTTCACAATCAAATTGAAAACAGACGTGTTTTTACTTCATTCTTTGGGTTACTACTGTTCACTGGTGATTTACAAGGCTATGTGAGCTATGGAAATCTCTCACGCAAGTCCACATACATCTTAAATGGATGCACATTTTCAAATCTGCAATTGTTTTATTTTTTTTATACGTTAATTGTAATCTAGAGGAGGTTTAAGTCAAGAGGATCCATAAATAAATGACTATGATTATGCCTGTCTTTTGACCTTTTAAGGAACCTTTTTGTATGGCAAGTGATAGCGTTCTGTAGACTGTGAAATAGTTGTTCCATCTGGAGCCAAACCTATTTTAGTTCAAAACACTAAGAAATATTTATGTGACTGTTTTTGAACATTAAATAAGCACCAACGGTTTGATAAAGGATTTAATAAAATACATATCTCAAAATTCCCACAGAAGTCTTTATTGTTTAGGTTTTTATTTCCTGGAAAATGTAGAAATTGTTTCCTTATTTATACAGGGTGATTCATATCGCCCAGAACTGAACGTTTTCGTGATAGATCGTAAAGGAATGAATTGCAGTTAATGTGAGTTTATGGAAACGTACGTCCTCTTATGTTGAGCTCATCTGAAGAGTACAGGGATACTTCAGCACGATGGCGCAATGTCCCACTTACCATGCAATTTAATGGTGACAATCCAGAGCTTTTTTCAGTACTGTGTAATTTCAAAGAAACTGTTGCCACCCCGTTTTCCTGATCTTACCAGCCTGAACTTGTTTTTGATGGGTACATGAAAAAAGGAGTGTACCGTAAACAAGCCCCACTTGATTGACCCCTTAGTGGAGAACATTAGGCATTGGATCCAAAACATTGATGCAATATTTTGACATGTTAGCAACAATATGCAGTAATGTGTCAGCATGAAAATGGCCGCCAGCCTACTATCCTGAAGTTCCCCATTGTGCTGTAAAACCAGCTCTGATGTGTCGAGGTATGAACTCCACAAAACCCTTGAATGTGTCCTATGGAATCTGACACCAAGACATCAGCTGCAGATCCCTTAAGTCCTGCAAGTTACGAGGTGGGGTCTCCATGGATCGGATTTGTTGTTCCAACACATCCCACAGATGCTCAGGTTGAGATCTGGGGAATGTGGGCGTCAAGGCAACAACTTGAAATCTTTGTTTCACAAACCATTTGTGAACAATTTTTGCAGTGTGTCAAGGTGTGTTATCCTGCTAAAAGAGGTCACTGCCATTCGGGAACACCATCACCATGAAGGGATGTATGGGGGCTGCAACAAAGTAACATCCACATAAATGCCAGAAAGCAAGATTTTCCAACAGCCTAGAATATAACAATTCCTCTGTCACCCTGCCTTCTTCCTATGGCACATCCTGCTGACGTCTCGTACCCAAGTAAATTACGTCCATGCAAGTGGCCATCATCTGATCTTAACGAAAACTTGATTCATGGAACTAGGCAGTGAACATGAATAGAGATCCAAAGGTCCTCCACTCTACTAGGTGTACTGGAAATGTGAAATATATATAGGTAAATAATGAACTTTATTGAACATAAACACACAAAAATAGAAAAGCGTGAGCGTCCAATAGGATGAAAACCTAATAAGAATGTAGATTCAGTTCCGGTTCCTCAATATCACGCTACATCAATACAAATAGAGCGCAGGCAACCTTCTATGTCCCCATTGAAGGTGCTGTTTGTGGTGGGCAGGGGTCATCATGGGCACTCTGAACAGTCTGTGGCTACACAGCAGTTGTCTGACCATTACTGTTTGTCCCTTGTCAAAGTCACTCCGATCTTTTTCTTTACCCATTTTTCCTACTGACAACGTGAAATTGAAGAACTGACTGTTCTCTTGCTGCCTAATATATCCCACCCGTGACCGGTTCCATTATAACCATGAAGTCTATGATATTCACTTCATCTGTCAGTGCAAGTTTCTTGTTTTCGTACAATATTTACATATTGTTCTTGTAAATTCTTGCCTATTAATCTTCCCATATTGTGGGCCTTTCTCATCAATAAAACACAGTCCAATGTATTCAGGACAAAGGGAGTTGAAATGTACGGCAAACGCAAAAAAATATATACAGAGGTGGCTCCTGGGTTAGTGAGGCCATAGGACAAGCTCTATTATGAGGCCTTTGTTAATGTGCACAATATTTAGAAGGTAAACCAATAAATATGATTTAAGGACAATTCGGTTCCTTTGGCAGACAAGCGCATGTGAATATGTGGACATTGGTACAATGGCATTCTACATAAACTCCAACTGAGGCCGTAGTCAAAGCGAGGCCTTGGACAGCTTCTTATTTTGCCTTATTAGAGAGCCGCCACTGAATATATCTATTCATATTGTTTACAATCTATTTTCTATTGGTTATTCAGAGAGCGGTGAAAAACTGGAGAATTGTCAGGAGAAGAGAACAATCTAGACCAAATAGCCGATTTGGAAAGTGAGATAAATGTTAGAATTTTTCTGGTTTGGCTATTTTGACCTAGAATTTTCACTTCTCCAGTCATTCTCCTGAGTGTCACCTTTCTCTGAATAGACCTGAATGTTTCTGTTGCTGCTTTTAATCAGAAACCCGGAGGGGCGTGACCGGTGGCGGATCGAAGCGGACGTGTGAGAGTGGAGCTCTGATCCCCCTTCCTATATACGCGGACTCTGAGACACTTTTGGGTCGGGCTACCTGCCAATAAATGATCCTCAGCCGTCGACCATAAGGTGAAGACACTCCGGAGCCTGCTGGGATCCCCCCTCCGGACCTGCGATTGGTGAGCGGGCCGCTGCGCTGCTTCCTGCTCGGACTGCTGGTGGTCATCTTGGGGCCTGGTGTTGGCGCGCTCTCTCTGTCCTGTTCTGGGTCGCGGTTTGCCCGGATGGGGAAGAAATCTAAAGCGAGCGGCCCGGGGGAAGATCCCGGAACCCCAGTCATTCGAATCTCCCTTGGTGGGGGCTTGGGGAGACGGTTACCACTACGCGCGGGGCCTGACCCAGGGGCTCAGCAGGTGGCTGCTCCTTCCGTCTCCCACGCGGTACCATCAGGCGAGGGAGAAGATGCGCTTCCCGCCACTAAAGGGGACATACGCACTTTGTTAGAGGATGCCAGGAAAGTGTGGCAGGCGGACTTTGAGTCGCTCGGGACGGCTGTGGAGGAGACACGGATCCAGGTGGAAGACCTCCGGGAACGCACACAAGCAGTGGAAGACACACAGGCCGCGGCCTCCAAGTGTGCGCGCACTACAAGCACAGGTTAGCAGTCTGCACTCGGCCGTGGTGGCGCTGGAGACGAGACACAGGCGACGGATCGTGAAATTACGCGGAATACCAGAATCAGTCCCAGACTCGGAACTGTTGCAATATACTACACGATTCCTGGAGACTGTGCTCGGTTCCTCGGAACCTCTTAGGGAACCTATCCACGTGGCCTTACGTGTACGAAAAGCCGCCATGGCACCCGCTAAGGCGCCGCGCGATGTTCTCATCACGCTGCGAGATGTCACCCAGCATTCCTTTTTGTTCCGAGCTGTGAGGAACGTATCTACAGTCCCTTTTGACGGAGCCAATATTGCAGTGTACAGAGACGTCCCCTTTTTGGTATTAGCCACCCGGAGACAATTTAGGCCGGCCACGGTCACTCTCCGCACTCATGACGTAAGATATACTTGAGGCATTTCTGGCTCCCTTATAATTTCCCCGCAAGATGGGCGAGTATTGGTGGCTAATACGCTGGAGGAGGCTGAGGGACATCTTCACGTCCTGGGACTGCTTTCCGCCCCTGCGGAGCTACCTGCAGTGACCCAGCCCGCTGACTCTCCAGTACCCTCGGGTAACCTGGTCTGAGTTGGGATGTCCATGTCTTAACCTCTGTGTAAGGCTCACTGTCTCACCCCTGCAACGTTACTTTTTGGCGTAATTTATGCTACATACAGCTGCCTTTTGTTTATACAAGCGATTATTATATTGTTTACACGATAGCTGTTGTTATTACCCCCCAGTTGCATCTCTCATTTGCTTGGTGCTTGACCTGCAGCTAATGGTGACCCCACTCCCCCACCCTCCCCTTTTTTTTTTTTTTTTGATGTCTCGGGGTGTGCCACCGTGGCAGTACTAGCCATGATTGGCCCTCAAGCCTCTTGGCTCTGTGACATTATCCCTCCATGGCCTCCCCTGGGAGTGCGCCAGGAGCGTCACGGCAATGGCCACTATATTTTTCCCACCTCCCACTTTTTCCTTCTTTTCTCCTTTCCTTCTTTTTTCACTCCCTCACTAAGGTCACCATCCTCGCAACACGTACCACTTAGCACCGTATCATCCCCCAACCACCCTTTGTTTATTTTCGCAATGTATTATGAGTCAGGCCCTGCGAGGCCTTCTTTGTCGGTCAGCTTGTGACACATATTTCTTCAATAAAAAAATTATAATATAAAAAAAAAAAAAAAAAAACCCAGTGGAAGAAAGGTTCTAAGATGAAGATGGTTACTTTGCATATTGTTTTGTGAAGACAAGATTTTTCTATAAAATGTGAATTCCAGCTGCGGTTTGCGAAGATACTTCAACTTAAAGAATATGACTAGCAGAATTTCACGCTGCCTGTCTTATTGCGGGTTTAGCTGTTCGAATAAGCAGAAACATGTGTAAATGTATGGATTTTTCCATTTTCAGCATTGAATTTTCATCCTAATTTATTACCGCAGCTATCTCATTTTACTCTCAAAGACATTTTTTTTATCTCTTACTCAGTTGTGCAAGCTGAGTTTGTCCCGCCAGCTGTCAGAGGTTGCAGTGCTACCATCGCCTGTCTGGTACATTGGGTACTTTTGTCAGCAGGTCTCTCCATGTCTAGACAGTGTGAAAAGATACATTTGTGTCAATAACACTCAAAGGTGAATACTAGGGTTGCACCGATACCGATACTAGTATCGGTATCGGTGCCGATACCGGGTACTGCAGGAGTACTTGGTACTCGTGCAGTACCCCCGATATTTTTTTCCGATACCGGAAGCCGGCATTGAGCTGGCTTGCCGGCATCCGAGGGGCTGGGGCGGCTGTCCGAATGCTCGATCGGCATTCGGACAGGCTCTGCAGCTGCTCTCCGCTCATACTTACCTTCCTGGGCGACGCCGGGAAAGTCTTTGTGCGCGCACGCTCCTTGGAAGGCTCCCAGCCGCGATCACATGGTCCCACGTGGTCGCGGCTGGGAGCCTTCCAACGAGCGCACGCGCGGAAACTTTCCCGGCGTCACCCAGGAAGGTAAGTATGAAACAGTGAGGAGAGCAGCTGCAGGGCCTGTCCGAATGCCGATACAGCATTCGGATAGGCACCTGGCACTGACCGCGTTCATACTTACCTTCCTGGGCGACGCCGGGAAAGTTTCCGCGTGTGCGCTCGTTGGAAGGCCCCCAGCCGCGACCACGTGGGACCATGTGATCGCGGCTGGGGGCCTTCCAAAGAGCGCGCGCGCGCAAAGACTTTCCCGGTGTCGCCCAGGAAGATAAGTATGTGCGGAGAGTGCCAGGTGAGCTGGGGGGGGGACAAATCCATGAGGGGGGCATTATCCATGAGCTGGGGGCCATATCCATGAGCTGGGGGCCATATCCATGAGCTGGGGGCCATTATCCATGAGCTGGGGGCCATTATCCATGAGCTGGGGGGCATTATCCATGAGCTGGGGGGCATTATCCATGAGCTGGGGGGCAGTATCCATGAGCTGGGGGGCATTATCCATGAGCTGGGGGGCATTATCCATGAGCTGGGGGGCATATCCATGAGCTGGGGCAGTAACCATGTGCTGGGGCAATATCCATGAGCTGGGGCATATCCATGAGCTGGGGGCAATATCCATGAGCTGGGGGCAATATCCATGTGCTGGGGCAGTATATCCATGTGCTGGGGCAATATATCCATGTGCTGGGGCAGTATATCCATGAGCTGGGGCAGTATATCCATGAGCGGGGGGGGGATATCTATGAGACCTGGGGGCATATCCATGTGAGCTGGGGGCTTTATATGAGGTCTGTTCTTATTGTAAAGTGGTCACATGACATCAAATAACAGTATCGGTATTGGGGAGTACTTGAACAAAAGTATTGGTACTCGTACTCGGGCTTAAAAAAGTGGTATCTGTGCATCCCTAGTGAATACTATAAAGTATGCCTTGGCTGGTATAGCCGAAATTGCTAAAGGAAACATTGACCAATCGGTGTATTTCATTCTCTCTTTAAAATACATATGTTTACAGTTGATAATTGTAGGTGGCATTTGTTTCATGCCAAATCTTATATTCAAGACTATTCATGATTGTTTGTTGCCAATTTATCTCTAACAAGAGTCAATAAGTAGATTTTACCTTTTTCTTATTTGAACCTAGCAGGGTTATTCAGAGAGAGGTGAAAAGCAGAAGAATGACTGGAGAATAGAAAATTCTAGATCAAAATAGCCAAACCAGAAAAATTCTCCCATTTATCTCACTTTCCAAATCGGCTATTTTGACCTAGAATTTTCCATTCTCCAGCTATTCTCCTGCTTTTCACCTCTCTCTGAATAACCCTTTTAGTTTTACTAAATATTTACTAAATTACCCTAACAGGACTACGTTCTCATTCTGCTTTTTCCACTGTTTGCGAAGCGGACTATTCTGCCCCCCTTTGATATTTGATATTTCTTTGATGCCGACCTGTACCTTACTGAAATGGCCCCCCCCCCTTTTTTTTGACGACCTTTTGCTGACGTTTTGGTCTATTCCGCTGACACTCCCCAGCTGGGGATTTTTTGTTTTAGTTTTTATAGAGACTCTGCTATGTGACTGTCTTGGAAACTTTGTCTGACATGGTCCTGCCGGCGACACCATGGCCTCTTTTGTTGGACTCTGGATGACTTTTTTCGCTGAGCTTTTTCTCATTGAAATTTTTCCTTTTTTTTTTTGCTTCCCCCCCCTCCCCCCTTCCTAGCTTGGATTTTTTCGGCTGTGCCTTTTTTATGTGTTTTGAGTTTTTCTACCTGGATGAGACCCCCACTTGGGGGGATGCTTTCACATTGCTGTTCTTTCTGACTTTCTGAAAGCTGACTTTCTTTATTAATTGCTGTCTCTCATATGTCTCGACCAATTTTTTGCAGTTGGATACTAAGCTGATGTTTATTGTTTGACCCTGCGAGGCCATATATTATTTTACGGTGTGATGTTATGCTGACTTTTTAACCAAATAAAAAATCTTGAGTTTAAAAAAATATTTACTAAATTAAAGGAATAATTAAATCAAATGAAAAAATCTGCTTATTGACCCTTGTAAAAATACATGTAGGTAATTAACATTTTCAGGTTTATTGTTCAATATAAAAGGCAGAAAATGGAACTGAGCATTGGATGAAGCATATAATGAAGCTTAAATAAATCTGCGTTCTTCCGCCAGCACATTAAGCCATTTACAATGTCCCTCCTCCATAAAGCTGTCAGCTGATATGGCAGTTATGTTAAATATGTGACCATGCAAAATTTTCTTTTACAGTTGCCACCTTCAGGTTGTACCAGCGATCTAAGCACGTGTACGGCGAGGCTGCCAGGGTGCTCGCCTTTAAAGCTGTTTGTGATGATCCACCTGCCAATGCGGTCCAGCTGCTGGGAGACCTCATGAACCAGAGCCATGCAAGCTGCAGAGACATGTATGAATGCAGCTGCCCTGAACTGGATCAGCTGGTGGACATCTGTCTGTAAGTTATGACAGCTACAAGGGAGGAGGGAGGTGACGTTAGCATTGTGTTTGATTAGATGATGAAACAATGACATTCATTACCGCAAGAACAACCACTTTGCATTAGTCGCTCTTCTGTGGTTAACTCTTCCCATGCTGGAGCAGCAGTGCTGTTATGAATGGGTTGAAGTACTTTACGTGCCTATTCTGGATGGGAAATGATATTTTAAGTCAAACCACAAAATTCAGATATCCTTCCTTCTGTCTTCTTTTTCAAATGATTATATATTTATTATAAGTCGTCTTTAATGGGCAGAGTGTAGCAACGTGCAGAATTTAAGCTAAAATAGGATCATCGTTACTGCGTCGCATTATTATAGTTTAAAGGAATTCTTTTCCAGTTGAAGACTCGATTCAATTCTTTCCAGAAAAAAGAAAAATCTCTGGATTATTATTATCAACAAATACACATTGGGGAATAATAACACATTCTATTTTGGCAATCATAGACGCTCTGAACTGAAACCAGCCGAGCTTGTTAACTTGGACCATAACGGATGTGGTTTTATTGGAAGTTAATATATATACGGTATCGCAGGTTTTACCAAAGAATAAGGCTGGGGTCAGACGAACACAGTGCGAACGTGCGTTTAGGCGCATTTTATTACGGCCGTGGTAGCAGCAAATGACGTCCAACGCAGGCCCACACACGAAGTACGGCCGCACGAAAGTTCGGTCGCGCAACGCAAGCAGCAAACTAACGCATTTTAGCAAGATCGTCGAACCGCTAGTACTGACGTACAGAGTGCGCGGTGTCCTCATAGCGGCGTGTGTGCGTGATTCGGACACGTCAGACGCTGCTCATATTCGGCCAACATAACGTCCAGACACCCAAAGTTTCCTGGTTTGGATCCGTAAAAATCACGGCCGAAATTGCGCATCGTATGACCGCTATCGCCTCTTCCATGAATATGTTCGGACGCATCAACGCACTTTTTGACGGTAGACGTGACAAATGCGTTCATCTGACCCTAGCCTTAAAGGTCAACAATATTATTATTATATTTTTTTTAAAGTATTTTGCCAGTATGTCCTGGGTGGCGAGTATGTACCGGTAGGTGTCTTGCCCAAGGACACTTACTGGAGAGGTGCTCTTGCCGGGATTCGAACCTGTGTCTCCACGGTTATAGAGCAGTGATACTAGCTCTACTCCACCCAGCAGATTATGGTTTGAGTAATTGGTTTTATTGAAACTTTAAAGGGTAAAGACAACTGAATGTGCATTTTTTTTAATTATTTGAAATCTGGCAATAATAAAACAATAAAACAATAATAAAACAATACAATTTATATTGATAGAAGTAAAAGAAATGGAGCCACTTGAGTGAACTCTAACACATTCGTCTAAATTCGTAAAAATTCAATGTTCTTGAACCCAGGACATACTTGAAAACGAGAGAAATCTCAATGTATCCTTCCTGGTAAAATCCTTTGCATATAAATAAATAATAATGCAGTGATGTAAAAAACAAAACAAAGCTCACATGCATGAATCATGCTTGTTGTTTGACCTCCTCCAATGAAGTGCTGACTAATCCAAGTGATGCGTTTATAGATCGCCTTAATGGAAAGGATTAAAATGAATCCGAAGAGAAGAGCAGGGAAAATAGCACATGATACTAGCAGCAGCTCCGATAGAGGATCATCAATCAGACTTGTGGGTAAATTAAGGGAAAAAAATCCTACTCCTTTACACTGGAGGAACAAACCAAATGTCCTGACCACAAATCCAGGCAACCAACCAGTATCATAACGTAGGAGATCTACGCCAGCCCAGGATTACTAATTATTACTGAAGAATTGAAAATAAAGCTGAACATGGTTTGGGAAGAGGAGACTTCTATGGCCCTCCACCTTGAGCATTTTTGTATACTGAAACTCACTGCTTGAATCCTCCATAGGAGGTGGATAGGCAAAGGATTCTTCCCTTACAGCCAGATGAGAGGTTTTTCTGAATTGCATTTAAGCATTATTCCTTGATTTGGCAGGGCCTATTTACACTGCTAATCATTCCAAGAAAGCTTGTGTTTGACTCTATGGATCTCTGGGAAGAATGCGCTGACCTGGTTCAATCCCACCATATATAGCACTGGGTATTTGTACCTTTGCGTCATTGTAATCCCAAGTAGAAAGTAAAATGAGAAGAATGTGGAGGTAAATACCAACAGGGAGAGGAGTTTCTAAGTTACAGCCTAACCCCCAACTATACCTCCCATACATCAATACAAAGTGCCCCCAGCCAAGCATTGTCCTCCCTTCTTGTCTCTATAACCCCATTTCCCTTCTAGACTGTAAATTCTCTCTCGAGCAGGATCGACCACTGCTAGACATCAACTTTGCCAAAAGCATAGGTTCGCAACTAGGGAAAGGATAAAAAAAAAAGTGGTAAAAGGGAAAAGCAGGTAAGCGAGAGAAAAATGTAGCAAGGAGACGCACGTAGCCTATAGCAGGGCTCAAAATTTCAAGGCCCAAGCTACTAGCCAAGCCTTAAGAGTTACTCGCCACTAGTTGCTCCACCTAACCCCTATCCTGCCCTGCCTGCCTCTGCATTTCCACTCGCCCTCAAGTAATTTCCACTCGCCAAATGCGAGCAGGAGAGTGGAAATTTTGAGGCCTGGCCTATAGCATTGCTTCATCGTGGGGGGGGATTCTACATTTTTAAGGTGGCAATAATAAAGTGAGATATCCGAACTGGACGAGGTCTGGATCACTCTGCCTTTTCCCTTTAAAGACGGTAATAATTTTCCTGCTGCACACACAAAGGAAGGTTTGCCATCCTAAATCAGGATATTAAAATGGGATGGAGACGGATGTAAAGTGTTTGTGAAAAAAGAGGTTATTTTTGTAATCTGTATCCACATTAGGTTGTAGGAGAGAACCACAAGAAGAGATCGAATAAAATTATTTGTATACATATGAGGCAGCATAGCTGTTTTGATTGGCAAGCCTTTTTTCTTATTTCAGCCATTTGGTCAGTTTCTCTAAATGTTTATTTATATTGGTAATGTGTCAAACATTAAGAGGGAAGGGGGGGTCATCTATTGGTGAGAATCTAACTTGTTTTCTTTAATTCAGACAGTGTTTGATACTGTATATTTCTTCATGCCTTGTAATTTCCAAGTGATAAAATACTTTCCCTCCATGAGATGTGTAAATCCATGCAGGTCCCCAGTCAGGTTACGTTTCACACTCCTGATCCGCACAGAAAGACTTACAGATGCTTATCTCAATTTAACCAGGGATTTACAATGTCACCGGAGCACAGTCTGCTAAACGAGCAATATGAAATCCCGACACACTGTATAGATAGGAGTCAGCCCGGTGGCATGTCAAAAGCATAGAGAGTTTATGGATTTCAAACATTTTTATCATCCTTTAACGTAATGCACATTTTACACCAAATTGCTCTATCATTGCCCACAGCATTTAGGGAATAGCCGTCCTACTCGTGTGTATGTTTAGTCTATTGCTATAACAAACAACCAGGAGTTAGGTGATGTGATCTGTTCTGAATGCATGTACAACTATGCATGAAATTCTGAAACTATCTGCCTGTCTGTCTGCTCGCTCCTTTGTCGCTAATTGAATCAAATGCCATAGAGCGGCGGATTATATGGCTTTGAAGAAGCGTAGGTATATTATAATAACTCTGCACATTCCAAACCCACTTCCAGGGAGCTCTGGGATTCTCTAACAATCTACAAATGCTTCTCACGTTACTATAAATTGGACTTTTTTTAAGCAGAGGTCATGTAACCAACCATGTAAATCATTTAGGAGTGAATTAAAAGGAGATCATGGATACATATGGTTGGCGAAATAGGACAATTCATCTCTTTTAAAGGTTCCTCTTAAATAAACTGTATGGTTGCACTTAGAATGAAATATTCTACATTATGTAATTTATTAGTATGTTCTGCATAGATCTCATTGGCTTTTTATAATATATTTTAGTTTTCTAGATGATAAAAGGTTAGCCATTAATGATGCTTGAAGAAAAAAATTATGTATGCACCATCATATACTATGTTAAAATCGCCTTGAGCTCTTAACTCCTTCACTATTGTATAGAAATACAATAAATAGCTATATTTAACCAATGAGACCCCACTTCTTTACATCATTAAAACAGGATTGACAGCCTCCCAGTGGAGCAATTCTCCTTTGCTTCTCATACTTACCACCTTTTTGTAAAAAAGTTTCAAATGGCAGCCTCAAACCTCACTCTAACAAAAAGTTCAACAAACTTTACTGTTGCATTACAACAGCCATGGAGAGGGCAGAATACAGGGAGAGTTCTGGGTCAATCACTACTGTACAGGGATAAGAGTCAGGGGTTATAATGACTGTAAATTCCTGTATTGTACAGATAAAAGGTGTTACTGTAATTACCATAAACAGGCATTATGCCACATACAGATAGTGGGTTTTATATGCTATTGGTATTTTTGGAAGCTGCACGGCTAGTAATCTCATTATGATCCCTACAAATCCCCGTGAGCAGGAGATCATGTCATTTTTATTATCAATCTTTAGTGTACAGTCAGAAATGGCTTTTGTGGCAAAAAGTTAAATGTGATAAAAACGTTGGCACGGTTTCAAATTCTCCAAGGTAATGGATCCCATCCAGTATCTTCAGTTTTTCATCCCAACGTGATTCCTGTAAAGCAGTGTTTCCCAACCGCGGTCCTCAGGTCCCCTAACAGGCCAGGTTTTCCAGATATGTGAAGCACAGCACAGATGATCTGATTTGCTGCTCAGTGATTGCAGGATTCAGTCTGCATTTCCTCAAGGTGATCCTTAAAACCTGGCCTGTTAGGGGGACTTGAGGACTGTGGTTGGGAACCACTGCTGTAAAGGATAAATGTGATATCTTAAAATGTGCAAGTTTACATTGTTCTTATTGGCAAAGTAAAATTTTTAGAATGATCTATAGGCAAAACTGCTATTTCGTCCTACATTGAAGTGGTTATTTTTAAACATCAAGTACTTGGTGGCGAAAGGGTTAAAATTAAGTTCAGGTGAGCTTTGTTTTGTAGTGTAAAACTTTATTTGGGGATCCGTTTATCAGTTTTCAAACTGCATCTTGATTTTCTTTTTAAATCTTCGAAAAGACTTGCCAGATCTTGCTTTTCTGTTGCCGTTTTAGTTGGATATAGTTCAGTGTCTGCTTTTCTTTTTTCACAATTCTTTAGGGTATCCGGTCCCAACACACGCCCACGTTGAGGTTTTCTTTTTATGTCTTTTAATTCCTCGACATTCGGAATCTCTTTAACCAAACCAACCCATGTAACGTAATATTTAACTGGAATATAACTAGTGATACCAGATACTGTTGATGCTTCGTCGATGTTCTTTCGGTTTAGTGACGCTTTGAAGCGGGCAGTTCCTCAAATACAGTGTTGTGTGAAAAGAGTAATTTTTCAAAGAACATTTACATTGTTCTAGTGACCCTTAATCTTGTTCAGTGAAAACCGTCCATGCAGTATTGAACCCAATAAATGATCTAGCATAACGTTACTATTCTCTGGAGCACCGATACTTCTTGTAAGCCAATACTCCTTTTCATCAGTAGTGTAATAATGGTTGCATTTTAGGATATGGGCTATTAGTTACTATACAGTTGCTTGTTTTATTGTATTAAAGCGATGCACGCAAGAGATAAAACGTAAACGCATTCGGGGAGTGTAGCCTCCGGAAAGGCTTTTAAAAGTCCATAATATACCTTTATGGGCAGTAAATATATGTAAGGCATGTGGGAAATTCGACAGTCGTGTGAATAGCTGCTAGCTCCGATTTAACCATTCTTTCTGGGAAAGAGATCAGTAACAGTAAGGGTTATGTGAAACTGGAAAATGTCGTGAGCTTTTAGGATCACAGCAACACTATAAAGTCTAGAACAAATGCAAAATGTGGGTGATGCAGGGGTATTGAAGACCTCTAATCTGTGCATGACCAAGAAAGTAACTTGGAGTGAGAGTAAGAGAAGTAGAAGAGATTGGCATGTGCCGAACATCCTCTTTACGGTTTATTTCAGTTGTAATGTCAAGCCCATTGTCTTGGACAGTGTTTCTCAAACCTGTCCTCAGGACCCACTAACAGGCCAGGTTTGCCAGATATCTGAAGCACAGCACAGGTGATCTGATTTCCTGCTCAGTGATTGCAGGATTCAGTCTGCATTTCCCCAAAATGATCCTTAAAACCTGCCCTGTTAGTGGGTCCGGATTACAGGGTGGGAACCACTGGTCTAGGATATATTAAAGGTACACATTCCATACAGCCATCATTGTACATGTAGTTGCTGGTACCCAGGGCCGTCTTTAATGCGGGGCAAAAGGGGCAGATGCCCCGGGCCCAGTCATTGTTGAGGGGCCCAAAGCAGCTGTCCCTTGGGCCAGCATAAATACCTGCCGCTGAATCCGTTTGATAATTTTGAGCTCCAAGTCTGGTATGAATCACTGTCTGAGTGTCGCCTGCTGACATCACCGGAGCATTGCATGCCGGGAGATCTAGTTCACTGGTTTTCTGGTAGATTGAAGACAACCAGTGTAGAACTACATATCCCGGCATGCAATGCTCTGGTGATGTCATCAGGTGGCGCCCAGACAGTGACCGTAATCCGGCGCCAACAGTTTTCAGGGGGAACAACATGTGAAGAGGCAGAGAAGCAGGCGCTGTTGCTGAGCAGCATGGAGGCCAGAGGGAGGCAGGAGTCCCCCCAGCTTGGGCTGTGAGTATGCTCTGCACTCTCACAACATTCTACATTGCACTCTGCTTCAGTCAACTCCAGCCCCTGCATCTTTCTCCCCTGCTCCTGTCTCCCTTCCTCTGCATCTCTCCCCCTCCCAGTTCCTACTCCTGCCTTTTACACAATACACTGGAAGTAGCAGCTAGGAGAGTGCAGGGTACCTGGCTGTCAGCCGTGCTTGCTGCTTGCACTTGCAATCATGCAAGTGATTGTGTGTGGGCATCTCCTACATGGCAGAGGAGGAGAACTTTCCCAAACACATGGTCTGGGTTTCATGGCACACAGGGTGCAGGGAGCCTGCATGGCATGGAGGTGGGTTATATCAGGTGCTGCAGGGCAGTCTGATCTGCTCAATGCACAGGGTATGGGCACAGTGTGGTGCCTGACAGGGTAACATATAACCTGTGGCTTTCCAGTTGCTGCAGAATGCACCTCCCAGCTTACCCATTTATTTAAAGTTGATCATGAATTGGTCTGAAACCCACACAGGGGTATGTGACTGTGCCAGGGCATCCAGATTCTACCATACAAGTTCAGGGGTATCTAAATGAGTTATGGAACCCACTTAAAACCGCTGTGCTGCAGGATTTGTGTAGGTACTTTGATACCCAGGCATTATTTATACCCAGGAGTAACTACCTTAATACGCTGAATACTGATGCCCTGGAATGGAGGGGCATCTAAATGTGCTGTGGCACCCAGACATTACCTGTGCCAGGTAGACCTCTATCTATACACCAGAGACCTGACATTTCAATCCATACCCTGCAGGAGTATCTGCCTGGGTGTTAATTAGTGCCATGATCTTATCTACACCTAGCAGGGGTAAGTGTCACGCTAATACACATTGTACATTATTGTGGATTTTATTGTAGTGGATTCTGTGATACTCTCATACCGCACATTATTGTGGATTTTATTGCAGTGGATTCTGTGATACTCTCATACCGCACATTATTGTGGGTTTTATTGCAGTGGAGCTCTGTGATACACCCATACATGCCACATGTTTTTTTTTTGGGGAAGGGGCAGCATTTCATCCATCGCTCCAGGCAGCACAGTGGCTTGGGCCGGCCCTGGCTGCAGCGTCCTTGCCTCCCAGCGAACATAAGGCTGGGAACGGCACTCACGCTGTGAACGGCATCGCGCAGCCAGCCAGCCAAGTTACCCCCGTTGCACGCAGGAGTCAGAAGAGACAGTGCTGCCTGGTCTGGAAGGATTCCCTGCACAGGGAAGCACATTATTCTATTTCTCGGTTAGTTGTTAACGCTTTTATAAATTATGTATGTCAGTCTTCTATAACTATAATTCTAATGATTATATTCAATATTGCGTCACCAGATTGTATCTCCTGGTGCTAGAGGCCGGCGTTTGACTAAAATCCTTATGTTTTTTGTTTTAAAGTTAATTAAGAGGGAGAACAGTAATGGATGAGGACGCAAAACCGAAGCGCCACGATCTCTGTCAGGGGAGAGCCCAAGCCAAGCACTCCACGAGGTTACCACAAAGCAGGGACGCCGCCAGCCGCAAACGTCAGCAGGAAAAAGAAAAAAGCAGGACCTCCAGCAGAGTAAAGTGATGAAAATCTTTATTCAGGGACAGCAGACACCATGAAAAAGCAGTGACGTTTCGACCCGAAGGTCTTAATCATACATGACTGACATGTATGATTAAGACTTTCGGGTCGAAACGTCACTGCTTTTTCATGGTGTCTGCTGTCCCTAAATAAAAATTTTCATCACTTTACTCTGCTGGAGGTCCTGCTTTTTTCCTGCTGGTAGTGGATGAGGAGACACAATGTAGGCCCCATGGAAATTCCGGATCAGCGAAATGATTCGGTTCATCACGAGGTGATGGTAACTGCTCCTCTGGGTCGCTCCCTGTGCTGCTGCTTGAATAAAAACTCGAAAACCCACAATATTACATCAAGTGGATTAATTCCAGCACCAAAAAGGACGACGTTTCAACCAGGACTGGTCTTTGTCAAGACTTGAGAAAGACCAGTCCTGGTCGACACGTTGTCCTTTTTGGTGCTGGAATTAATCCACTTAATGTAATATTGCGGGTTTTCGTGTTTTTATTCAATTTGTTTAATTTGGGGCTGTGGAGCAGGGACCCCCGTTCTTTTGCCCACTGTCGTAGATGGTGCCCGGGCTTCTATTTTTCATGATTCATGTGAATTTGTTTATAAGAGGAGGGATCATGTTCAGGAGTATATTAACCCTCTGTGGTCCAAAACATGGCATGCCCTGAGATTAATCTGCAGACACTGTGCAGATACACATGAACTCACACTGACACGAGTTACAGTCCTTACAGGCCCAAAGAATATATTTTATATAAAGGGTTAATGCGTTGATACTGAAATGTGTGTATGTGTTTTGCGTTTTGGACAACCTTAAACAAACTGTCATGATCACATAATCAACACATTTATTGCAAATGCTTAGTGGAAAAATCACTCCTTATGCCCCTTTATGACTGCTGCTAGTCTATGAGAGGAAGCAGCCGACGGCTGACACGTCACAGCCAATCCTAGTCCTCTGGTCCCAATACTCAGCAAATCGCTGCCAAGTGACAGACACAAAGTGTGATTATATGGAGAATGACAGATATAGAGGAGCCCGCTTCTGTGAGGTTACAATCTAAACATTATTAAAGCTTTTTGTGACAAGTCCATGATGTATGTGGTTTTTTTGGGGGTGTTGGGGGTGGAGAACAAAATTATGTGGTGGACGGGCTTTCGGGGGGGGCCCCAAGAAAATGTTTGCCATGGGTCCAATCAATATTAAAGACGGGCCTGCTGGTACCAATGTTGTAGGTAGAAAGGTGAGCCATCGCATGTGTAGGTGAACAGGGGACTTTGCTGAGATTGCTTACAGGATACGTAAAGGAATTAGGCACCTTTTTTGTGTAAATTTCTTGGTTAGTAGGTACACACAAGTATATTCTGTGAAAGCAATAGATTGTCATATTAACCAATGACTGCAACAATCCAGAGAAAAAAAAATATTCTACATATTCTGTCAACCCAATTCAGATTATTATTAATGTGGTGAACCTGGAAATGACTGTTGCAGGCAAGAAGCAAAGTTGCCCAGACCAATTTAAGCACCATTGATGAATCTCACAGGTCAAAAATCTCAAAGCTGATATGTTTCCATGTTTATAAAAGAGGTTTTAAGTAGGGATGAGCTGTTCAGTTCGATCAGTTCGGAGTTCGACTCGAACATCGGCAGTTCGAAAGTTCGCGAACTTCGAACTTTTTGGCGTGTTCGGTTCGAGTTCTAAAAAAAATAATTTGAAAAAAGTAGAAAAAATGCTTAAAAAATACAAAAAAATCTAGAAATAAAGACTCTTTACTGCAGAATATTATAAGCAATTATAGTTTATTAGATATTGTATTAAAAAACTACCCAGGGCAAGAAGGCACGCATGTGGGCGATGATTGGCAATGGACGGACTGTGTACGTTGTCAAGATGCTGTATGTATAATAGCACAAACATGTTACATACACATAAAACACATTACATACATCTACCAACATATGTCAACACATGCTGCAGCGTAATGTATTCTCTGTCAGATAAATGTGACTGTCATAAAATTATTCTGGCTTTATTTCAAATATTTGCACACGTGTACATTTTTCTGAAACTTTCACACTTCAAAATTACATGTGCTTAGAGTGCATGAGGCTTGCATAGGATTTTTTGCGCCGCCTGTGTGTTTCATCTTTAAAATGCTGCAATGGGTGATGTGGATTTTCTAGCTTACAAGGAAAGCATGCTTTACAGTCTGCCTAATGTCTAGGTGCAAAGATTCTCACCCCTAAATGACATGTGCTCGCAGCAGGGCTCTCAAACAACGTAAACAACAGGTGTTAATTAGTGTTTGGAAATAACATGTGCTTCTAATTAGTCTGGTCTCATGAAATTGATACATTGCCTGCAGACTGGGTGTGGCTCCTGCACATGTATGAACACTGTGCTTCTGAATTCTAAGAAGTGTTCATTTCTACTACATTTCCTCTGAAATGCTGTTTAACCCCTTAAGGACCAGGGCTCTGTAAAGCCAATCATTAATGATGTACATGTTACATCATTTGTCATCAAGGGCTTAATAAAATCTTTATCACACTCCTTAGATTTAAATGTAATATTCCAGTATTTGTATGTCATGTTCCTCTCCCGTAAGGCCTATGTGAGCATACAATTTTTATTGTGTTAGATCTATAGTTTTGGTGCAAGCGTGGTGGAAGGGCTTGCTGCTTCTGCATTAGTAACACAACACAACACAACGTGAAAATGTCTATCATAAAGCGTACAAGCTGAATTCCTAGAGTCTCTGACTATCCATTGTCATATATACCTTGCTTTATACATATAATACATTCCCTCATCTAACAGGATAGTAGCCAGTCCCTGTGCATTTTAACCCCTTAAGGGTGACTAGGTGTCGTGTGTGGGTCTCTGATAGCGATATTCTATACATCCTACAAATCCGCCACTTCACGGGCAGATTATGGGGACCTCCTAGGCACGATATTTGAAGGAATTTTTGGTTTTTATTTTTAACCCTTATTTTATGGAAAACTCACTGTTCCTTTAAAAACGTCTTTTTAAAAACTTGTTGTCCTTGTTTCCTGTCCCCCAGGGCACTACCCGGACCCCCATACACCTTTTATGGCAAATATCTTGCATATATGCCTTCTTGGAGGGCACTCTAAAAATCGAACTTCTGAGTTCCATTGACTTGCATTGAGTTTGGTTCGTGTTCGCGTTCGAACTCCAACTTTTGAAATTGTTCGAATGTGAACCGAACACGGGGGTGTTCAGCTCATCCCTAGTTTTAAGTGATAGGCCAAGGTTTGAACAGAGTTCTAGAGCTGTCATAGTCTCTAAGCGTCTAAAATGCAAATCTTAGGTCAAATGCGCATAGCTGGAATACATGCAGAGAGGCCAAACATATTTTGTTATCCTTGTCTTCGGTGGCTGGTTTAGATCACTATAACAATCTTAACGCTGGCGTTAGCAGTAAGATTAGTAAGCGTTAACACTAGGTTAAGTGATTATAACGCATGCCCCCTATATTACAACACTAGCGCTAACAGGTTAATGGATTCGTTACCGCATTGGTGATTGCGTTCACTTGCACACGCTTACTGTACGTTGCGCACCCTTTACTTAACATAGGGAGCACAGTCAGTAATTACCGCTAGAGGCACATGTTTTCCCCAGGAGCATCCATATTTTATCGCCAACAAGGGAATAGGGCCCTCTTATTTTAGAAGTCTGGATTATGTTTTTTTAATAAATTGTATGCTTTTTTGGGCACTATTCCTTACCCTGCGCTAAAACGGGGACACTAACGAGGAAAACCTGCGCCTGTAGGTTTCGCCTTAGCGTCCCCATTTTAGCACCATATTATGAGGTAGATGCTGATTCAGCATCCCGCCCCTTAATGCAGCACTACCCTCCTGCAAACTCATGGCACCGCTAATGCGCTGCTGCCCCTATCACCTGCTGCTGGGCTATTGAGATTGTGCAGGGCCACGGAGTGATTCGCGGAGGGAAACTGGGGCTATTTGTCTCCAGTCTCACTCTGTTTCCAGCGGCCAGAAATGGCGAAATGGGCCAAGGTTCACACCGGGGGATGAAAGGGGAGTATCTGATTTTGGGAGGGGGTTTTCAATGGTGCTAAATGATTCTACAGAAGCGGTATCAGTTAACCACAACTAAAATCTGGTGCTAACGTTTTAGTTACCACAGCAGTGCGGTAATTAGCCCTAAATCTTTGTAATCCTACCGCTAATTACTGATTGCGCTCCCTATGCTTACCATGAGGAGCACAAAGTACAATAAGCTCGCGCAGGCGAGCGCAATCACGATGCGCTAACAGATTTTTTTTAACCCGTTAGCGTTCGTAGTGTAATATGGGAGGCATGCCTCAAAGACACTTATCCTAGCGGTAACGCTCATATATCTGAACGCTGGCATTAAGAATATAATAGTGCCCTTAGAGAGCGGGAACATTACATTTAATAGTTGACGTAAAGTATCGGAAGAATGTTCAAAGGGCAAACGTACGGTCAGGCAAACAGAGATTGTTGACAGTGGTTCTGGACTCACAAATCGTTTGGCTCATGACCCCCGGCAAATGAAAGCAGATCGTTTAAAAAAAATTGTACGTCCAAACCACAGAGGGACCGGCTGAGATGAAATTTAATGACAGCTTCCACCTCCACTCCGTTTTCGGCACATACTTGATGTCAGCCTCTCTGCAGCCCTGTGAAGTGTGTGAAATCCAAAACAATTGAATAAATCCTTACAAATGTGTTTTGATTTGCATAAATAGAATCAGCAGCACCAAGGGAACGAAAACGAGTTGAAAGAGGAAATAGTACAAGTTACATTGCACATGTGACCTTTTAAACATCTCGAGTGGAGGTGGCTGTCGGCAAAGAGAAAGAAGACATCTGGCTTTACAGATCTGGCACTTTAACTTGTCAGACATGGTCGCATTAATATACCTGCTGCTCATGCGTAAACAAATTAAAAAATTTGTATTAAAGAAAAAAAGGAAGAAACAGAAGGAAAATACTGCGTAGCATAGGGCGTTTTTCCTTGTATGGGCAGAGCAAAATTTTAATTATATCTTCTTTTACAAATCTACGCGGCCTTGATTTATGCACAGTAATGAGAGGAAAAATATGAAGTCTAACCAAATTGCATCTTATTTCTGTAAAACAAGTAGGTAGCACGCAGAATTTTAACCAGAGTCCTCTGGATTACTGGAAGTTAGACAAGTGCCGAAGGGTTTTGTAAACAGAGGTCCCAAGAACACACAAACCTCATTTGTTAAGCCCAGTTCTGTCTCGTGCCACAGTCTTTCTTTAAAAAATATATACACGCTGGAATGCTTTATGTAAATAACCCTGACACCGCACAATGGATATGAAGTGCATTAAGGAGCGGGAGAATGCGTTTTAAGGAAATAATGAGTCAAATGCATTTTAATCTATATGGTGCTGTATATTTTCATGTATGTAACACAGAGCATGGCTTGGCAAGCCTCAAAAACTAAAGGTTTCCCTAAAACAAAATGCTGTTTCCATCTAGCAAAATGGGTGCCGATTATACATTAATCGGTGCATTGCTTTCCTAATTAAAATGCAAGTTTAGTCTTTAAGATCAACAAATAGCAATAATAAGAGTGTAGGTATATGCATACTGCTCAAATCATTGGAATCCACATTGCCGGAATCTCCCATTGGTCGGTGTATAATGATTGTTGTATTGCCCAGTGTCTTCCAGTATAAAGACTTGTACAGGAGGGGGGCGGAGCTAGCCGTGGCAACGAGCGGTCGCGTTTTTGTCCAGCTCTGATGCAGCTCCGGCCGCAACTAAGATTTACCCGCTCGTTTGCTCACATAACGATCCCAACAGCCTTCGGAGGTCCTGGTGAGACCCAAGGGACGTAACAGCCCTTCATTGGAGCGCTCCGTGGGAGATATTTGGGTCCCGGAGGTGATTTGGGCCTGGTGACGGCGGCCATTTTGGAGACCCTCGTGCGTGCCTGCGGAGTTTCCTAAGAGTCCGATCTATACTGCTGGAAGGGATAAAATATGCCTAAAAGACATATCCAGAAGGGAGGTCCTCGCCAACAGGACATTCGGGATGTCATGGTAGGGGGGCCTATTTTTTCATCTCACCCCCCGGGCTATGACTCAGACGGAGAGAAAGACTGCGCCTGGCCCCAGGGTGGAGATACTGGGATGTCCTGGATCACCCCTCCGCCCCAGACGAAGGGACAACAGCCCCTGACCGCAGCAGCAAAAAAGAGGGCACAAAAGAAGCGTCAGGCCGCACTAGCAGCGTCTTCAGTGTCTTCGCTGGCTACTAGGGATTCCTCTGGGGAGGACTCGGTTAGCGATCGGCAACTATCCGCTGACAGCAATGCGATATCGGAACGACGGCTCGGGTCAATGCAACAGCAGCAAGGGTCAGAGACCCGAGTTAGAGTCAACGACCCTGGAGACCTGCTGCAGGTAGCTCAGACACATGAGGAAGATGACCATCTGCCCTCAACAAAAGGGGATCTACGCAAACTCTTAGATGACATACGGGACATGTGGAAACCGGAGGTGGCAGCGATTCGTGCAGAGGTGAGGGAGGTTCGCGCTCAGGTGGTTGAAGTTCAAGCTAAAACTGCAGATGTGGCAACGGAACAGGCCCTTGTGTCTGGGCAGGTGGCCGCGCTCCGCTCGCAGGTTGAGATCCTATCCCGTTCTGTTGAAACGCTTGAAGCTCGACATCGACGTCGCAATATCAGGGTCAGGGGCATACCGACTTCGATATCAACGGAGGAATTACGGCCATATGTGACTCGCTTGGCTATCCAGGTTGCTGGACTGCCTTCTGATACCCTTGATGTCGTCGGTTCGGTGTACAGGGTCCGGAGACCTGCGGTGTCTGCGAGGGGAGCGTCTGGGGATGTTGTGGTGGCATTCCGGGAGGTTGCCCTGAAGGTCAAGATCATGACTGCCCCCGGCGCACGAGAGTCGGTGCAGTTCGAGGGTTCTACTCTCGCTCTTTATCACGACCTACCATTCATGACCTTACTGGCCCGCAGAAGGTTCCGGGACGTTACTGCTATCCTTCGACGGAAAGGTATCCGCTATAGATGGGGTCTCGCCGGCTCCCTTGTTGTGACACACGCTAATATTCCTCATACGATATCCGACCCCGACACGGCAATGACCACCCTGGAAAAAGCAGGTATCCCGATGGACATCACGCAGGTTCAGCCGGGCTGATCGCGATTTTATCCCCCCCCCACCTTTTTTCTTATTTTTTTATATTCTTGCTAACGAGTTCTCTGGATATTCTGGCCTACTTGTTTCTACTAACGGGACTGAGCCCTGAGTTCTCTGTGGCAGTCTTACGGACATTTTTATTTTTGCCTTCTGGTTTAGCACTGAGTCCCAGCTACTTACTTATTTTGCCCTGTTATTAGTTACTCTTCTGTTACCTTGCACGTTAACTCTTTCTAGACTATGCAAGCCCTGCGTGGCTTTTTCTTTACCATTTCGTGAATGTCTTTTCTTTGTAATTTACAAATACTAATAAAAAAAAAAAAAAAAAAAAAAAAGACTTGTACAGGAAACCCAAAAAAAGCTAAATCTCAACTCTCTGCCCTTTTTAAAGGTTCTTGGTCAAAACTAATTGTTGCTTAATTAACAGTTGGATGTATGTCACAGTATTAAATGGCCAGCTACCAAGCTGTAGTACATCCCATATTATAGGAGGTGAGATGGGTGGAACAACACTGTAACTAAGATTTAATGCAGTGAAGTATATTTGATTAATGGCCGCCTGTAATAATATTTAAAATACCAAGGGCTCTAGTACACTAGTACATAGTTAACGCTAGCGTTGGCGCTCAGCTGTGTTAGTTTAAGTGGCCCTAGCGCTGGCCGACCATATTACATTCTGAACGCTAACGGGTTAAAAAAAAAAGTTTAGCGATTCGGAGCTTGCACTTTTCAGCACGAGCTTTCTGTACTTTGCGCTCCCCATGTTAAAAATAGGGAGCACAAAGAGTTAATAAGCGTTAGGATTACAAAGTCCTAACGCTAATTACATCCCGCTATGGTTAACTCAAAAGTTACCTACAGCTAGGAGCTGGTGCGAAGTGATACGGCTTCTGCGGAATCAGTCAGCACCATCTTAAAATCCCCCCAAAACTCACATACTCGCCTTTCATGCCACGGTAAGAACGGCGGCTCGATCTGCTGCATCTGGCCGCCGGGAGCAGAGAGAGACTGGGGGGAATAAAGTCCCCAGTCTCCCTCCGCGATCATTCCACGACCTGCACGATCTTGCAAGAGGTGAGATCCTGCAGGTCATGTGACCGTTAGTTGAATCCTCAATGGAGTCCTATGGACTCCATGGAGCGGATGCTCGTTGCGACACTTAGTGCTGCCTCGAGCATCCTGAGGCTTAGTGCTGCACTACGGGGCAGGCTGCTGAATCAGCGCCTGCTCCGTAATATGGAGCGAAATCGGGGACACTAAGGGGAAACCTGCAGGCGCAGGCTTTCCTCCTTAGCATCCCCGTTTTAGCAGGCAGTATCGTAATACTAAAAAAGAGGTGTCTCCTCGGTGCATCCAAATAAAAATGGTACAAATTATATGTGACTCGGTTTAAAAAGGCACAATGAACACTTTTGTATTGTAATACTGCCCTAAGTGTCCTCTTGAGGTGCCAACTTTCCCTTCACTGAGCTTTGGAAATTGACCCGGGTAATGATGAAACATGCTAATTTGTTAAGAGTTGACTTTTGAATTGGCCAAATTGGGAGCTTCTGGTGGTCAGGCCTTGGCTGTGTGGAACCTGGTTTACAACTTCAGCAACATATGATGTGTGCCAGGTGTCTTTGTATACATTTGGTATTGGCCAAAGCTGCTGCAATGCCATCAGGCAGAATCCATTGGACTATTTATGTTTAATACTAAAGTTGATTGAACAGAACCGATAGTCATAGCATTCCATGACAACAGTCAGCGAGTCGCCCTGCTTTGTTTCAGCTAGAGAGTAACCTCATGAAACCACTTAAATACGTGTAGAACTAGTTTGTCAAGAACATGATGGAAGAAATAAAATGATCTCAACCTATCTTTTATGGAATCATTTTAGAGAGAAGGACACTTGGATTTGTGCATGTAAAATTGTTCAGTGTTTGAAGAGAAAGATTTGCTGTAACAATGAAACCTCCTTCAGGCTACACTGTGCAGCAGGTTTAAGAAAAGAGCGAGAGTAGTTTGATGCATTCATTACACATATTTAGAAATCTACATGAACGTAATGCATCACATTGCTGGAAACGTTTTACCAAGTCTTATTTAACGATTTAGATTTTTTAGAACATTGAACAGGTTGCAGTGGATGTCCCATAACAGAGTATAATATGACAGCAGATGCGATCATCTAAACATAGAAGCTCTGAGACATTGGAAAACCATATGTAAACCCTGTGTCTTAGTGGCTGCATGGAAATCACGCCATGGCCATGTCTCCTTGCAGTAGATAGGGTTTATTTTGTAGCATGACAGGCACTTTTCTCTCTGAGTGGTTCCTATACTTCTATTTGCATTAGTGATGCACAGATCTATTCCCAGTGTTACCACAGTGGTCGACACATGTAAAGGGACACTGCAGGGTGGAAAATGGTCTGAATGAATAGAGTTTTTTCATAATAGTAATGTATACATACAAGCTGCGTGTAGCCGTACCAGCAGATACGATTAATCATACAACTGTCTAAACTAATAACGGATGGGAGGTGGTTGTTGGCATTTGATACATGACTCTACTCGTGGTTTTTTTTTGCTTGGAACTCAAGATAAGGCTTCTTTTGGTTTCTGACAAAGGAATGGTATGAAATAGCTCATCTATTCATATAGATATTTAATAAAGTGTGTCCCCCAGGTCAAAAGTACCTGAAGAAATTGAAGGTGATGACGATTTTCCACTCGAAATCTCTAACTGAAGAGGACACATACAACTGTAGTGAAGCATGCATGTAATTAATATGCAAATGATGAAGGCACCTGCTTTCATTATAACACTTTAAAGTGCTCAGCTTGTAACGGTACTTCAAATGTCCCTTTTTTTGCAAATCTGATATAGTTATGTAACCTATTAAACTGCAATGGTGAACAGATGGTTTTAGGAATTACTGTCATTGTCATAGATAATATACAGTATATACCTCTAGGTTTAGCTTTTAAGTTATTCGTCCCAAGGTGTTTGGCATTAATGTATGCCTTGATACATACAAATACATTTCTTTGTACATTATTGTAAGCAAACAGCATGTAAAGGCTATCCGGGTTGTTCAGAGAAAGGTAAAACTCTGGAGAACTTTTGGAGAAGTGAAAATTCTAGGTCAAAATAGCCGATTTGGAAAGTGAGATAAAGGGGAGAATTTTTCTGGTTTGGTTATTTTAACCTGGAATTTTCACGTCTCCAAACGTTCTCCTGAGTTTCACCTTTCTCTGAATAACCCTGTATGTTCCCATTACATAAATACTTGAGTAATGCTTCTTAGGTTTTCATTTCAGGAGTTTGGGTTCCTTTGCCCCATCTCTTCAGGTAACCCTAAAAATATACATAGGCAGAGTGATATACCTGGTCTGTAAATGAATAAAACTTAACTTTTATTGAGTGCCTAATAAAGAGAAAATCCACTAGGGGTGCCATGGGGCCTAAAGGGCCTCCTACACAGAAACCGCTACAGCGTACCATAACATAAAAGAAGGGGAAAAAGAAAAATCGAAGTGGATGAGACCCACCAACTAAACACAGAAAAAACTGACTGTCGATAACAAACAAACATGTGAGCATGACTTCTGTAAAGCGCATTCTGCTGTGGCCTAAAGAGGGGTGCTCTAAAACACAGTGCACCAAAATCAGGGTTAGCTGAGTGATCGTAGGTGCATAGCAAAAGTTTGGAAACAGACCTTCAAGGGAAAGGCAAGGCAATACTTAGGAGACCCCCAATTACTATTTCTAGCTCCATTACTCAGGTTCCTTGGCCAAACGGAGTGAAAAGAGGCTCCCCAAATAGAGACAATTAAGGGCCAGGGTTTAGTTAATGCCTGGTTGACCACATGCCCATCTGATAGCGCTGGCACAGTCTGCATAAAAACAAATGTGCCAAATGTCCATGTTGCTTCAGGTTCAAAGATAGTTGCACGATACACTCTACGCGTTTCACTGCTGTTGCAGCATCTTCAGGAGTGTTAGTATCTCTGAGGGTAAAATTCAGACGTGTGGATGTTTAACTAAATCGTATCCTTTCTATCGGTATAACATTTTCTTTCTTTGTAGGAAATCTGGTGCCGTTGGATCAAGGCTGACTGGTGCTGGGTGGGGAGGATGCTCGGTGTCTATGGTCCCCGCTGAGAAATTGAATCACTTTCTTTCAAGTGTCCAAGAAGGCTTTTACAAAACCGACAGCAAAAAATTAGCTCTAATGGAAAAAAGTCTTTTTGCTACAAAGCCTGGAAGTGGAGCCATGATTCTTATGGAAGAAGAAAATCTATGAACGACGTGCTTCATCAGATATGATGGCATCTTGCATTCAAAGTTAGATTAGTTTATTTGTTTTCTGCTTTTTATACTGTTCTATCTGGACTTCTAAAATTGCCAAATGCAGTGGGAAAGGGAAAATTAAAGGGAGCTGTAGGTATATGTTATATTGCTTTATATAAATCAAAGAATGTTTACAGAATGTCTTCAGAAATTGTGTTATGGGTTAATTCAGTAAGCATAAACATAGGATGTTCACCATAACACAGTATATACTTCACAAGCTGAAAGGTTTAAAACAAAGAGTGAAACTTTAAACAACGTTTGACAAAGGGCCAAGGTCAGGGTCATTGTTCACCAATTCATAAGCCTTGACATAGATACTCTTGGTTTAAAACATTCTGAAAGCTTTCATGGAAAATTCACTGAAAGGCTTTAATCTAAACGTCCTGAGTCTCCATATATTTGGACGGATTTCATATATAAAGACAAAAAAGGTGATTTTTATACACAAGCACAAGTTATTAATGAGCGATCTCCTATGAAAAATCCACTTTGGTAAAAAATGTTTTAAAACTGTGACAAAACCTCTAATATGACACGTATTTCTTATTCAATGTTATGGCAGTTGGTGTTTACATGCTTCTTTCCCTAGTGATCTCGTCAAAATGTACACTCACACATAGGCCATTATCCACTAAGCACCGGTGTCTGCTGCCATTGCCAACACCGGCAAAAATCACTGGTACTTTAGTGCCAACAAATGCTGACATTTCTCAAAATGAAACCCCAAATATCAAAAGGAGAAGCCTCGCTGCGCAGCTTTTCCTTTTATTGTTTGTATTTTAGTTTTAAGAAACGCCGGTATTTCTCTGCAGTGCAATATTGGCGGTATTTGCAACACCGGCGCTTAGTAGATAACTCCCTTAGAATTATGACAAAAATTTGCAGCTGCAATTTTAGCCATTGACTCAGTGTCTGTAAATAGGTTCGTATTCATTTTCCTGGAAAAGATTTTGATATATTTGTTGCATGTCACCGTGAAACAACAATTTGGATGTTTTCTGTGTGTGTAATACCCACCATGCGCGCATGCCATTGGTTTGTGGCTAACCAGGGCTCTTGTATTGGAAATATCAATGTTTGTCAATTAAACACCAAGATGGAGAAGGGTAGGCACTGTTTGTAATGGTGACTGTTTCTGCATTTTGTATAAAATCTGCTATTCCAAACCATTCCTGTATGAATCTGAAACTGGCAAATAAAATGAACATTCAGCAAAGTTTTGATCTTTTCCATTAAAAGAACTGAAACTCATTTATTTTATCCCATGTTCCGTAAATTACAATTTTGTTTTTATTTTTTTATGAAAACCAAATATATATCAACTCTTTATAGGAAAGCACAATAAATCACTTGGCATTAATCAGCATTTTCCTCTCCTCTCCATCCTGTTATAGTTTGTTTCCGATGTTTGCTTTCAGTCTCGATAGTTTTCTGACTTTTATTAAACTGTCTTGCCATTTTCTACAATCAGATGATATCACCCTTGTACCGCACTTTTTTGCTATTACCTATATTTCCATTCCTGCAAGGATTTCTAATCACTGTTACATAGGTGTTGTATAATTTGGATTGTAGAGATATGTTTCTCATGTGGACTCACACTTATGCCAGGAGATACCATGTATTCAAGGTTCACCACAAACAAAAATAATAGCGCACCCAGTGATAGAGCGTTGCCACATCTAAGGCTGATTATCCCTATAAATTCATATAGAGTATATACCTAGTCAGTCTGAGTGGGGATCTTCACAGATTCTCTTCCCTTATCTAACCCTTCTCTGTATTTATTTATCATAGCATACCTAACACTAGGTACAACAATCATCTGGTATATAGTTCTGTACTCTCTCAAAGCCTTACCCATGCAGTATTCTAATCTAGGTGAGCAATTAGCATTATTAGTTGCTAGTCATTGAACACACTTACAAATGCTAACTGCTCAGCCGGTGTTCCAAGATGAGTTATAACTCCAATTATATATACGTATAGCAGGGCTCAAAATTTCCACTCGCCTACTCACATTTGGCGAGTGGAAATTGAGGGCAAGTGAAAATGAACACGCAGGCAGCACAATAAATTATTTTGTGCTGTGTATTCCGGCAGTGCCACCGTGCAGTCCCCCCCCTTCCCCAGGCTGCACGGTGGCTGGGAACCGCTACCTAACCTGACCCAGCTTGTCTCCGTCACTGGCAGGGGGAGTAGAGAGGAGCTTCCCTGCCTCCTCGCTCTGCTCACCCTGGGGTCTGATGACTGGGTATACATGTATCTCGGGTCTGATGTCTGGATATTAATGTTATTTTTGTAACTTTGTTAAAAGTTTTATTTAGAATAGTGTAATTTCATAAGATAATTCAAGGGGGTGTGTTTAGGGCAGAGTTAAGGGCAGGGTAGGGGTTAGGTGGAGCAACTGGTGGCGAGTAACTCTTATGGCCTGGTTAGTAGCTTGGGACTTGAAATTTTGAGCCCTGTGTATAGGACGCGTAAACATCCAGTGTGGCAGTAAATAAGGGGCGATTCACAGTCCAAGTGTGACAGTGGGGGGGGGGGGAAAGAGGACAAATGAGGGGAAAAAAAGAAAATTTACCAACTCAGAAAAGCCTGTATTAATTGATCTTGCTGGTGTTATATTGAGTTGCTCTGTATCTTTATCTGAATCTGTAATGTTGTGCACGGAAAATATTTTCAAAACTTGATCACTAAATTTAAACATTCTACGTATATATTTAAACAGGTATAGCTATCATTTATGTATAACATCATTTTCCAATAAGATAAACTCTTATGTCACTGAATAATATATGTGTATGGATATATCTCTTCATATCTATACGACACACAGACACATAACCTGGGATAGTATAGCGTGGTTCCAAATTGCTATGTGTATGCCTGTGCATTCTTCAGTTATTTTAAGTATATAGCGGCACTACCATCAAATATAGCTGCAAAACCAGATGTACCTTTAGTTTACAAAAAGCCCTAGATTAGATGGAGATCATAGGGCAGAAGCTGAAAGTTAATGGGAGGTAAAATGTATACCAAGTCTGGAGAGGTCAAACAGCCTTTAATTATTCTGAGATTGTTACATGACATTATGCGTGTGAATCGAAGAAGAAATTGTCAGGTTGTTCCAGAAGGACTGTTCCTAATCGCTGTCTGTGGTGAGAAATTCCTTGATTGTCAATGGTTCTCTTTTGAAGATGTTGCTTGTAAATGATGTCCTTTGCTAGAAAAAACAAAAATTAAGCTTTTAACACCGTTGGTGTGCATATATATAACATGGGTAACATGCAGATTCTACATTTTATTTACATAAACTGTTCCATTTGATTTTTAAGTAATTTGAGCTATTTTTCACTTTTTTTTTCGGCGAAGCAAAAGGCCAGTGAGTGCATGCTTGTTTGATAATTAATGCCAGTTTTCTGTTTCACGACTGTGAACCACATGTCTACCAATTACATAAACACATACATGCAATAAAACACTCTGACATTTCTAAGCAGGTATTTGTTCACTTTAGGTGTTCTTAAGAAAAATAGTCATAATTTTACGATGAATTCCTTGGTACCAAATGACACCATGCTTCCATAAGAAAAGCAACATGGCCCCAAATAAATTGTTTAATTATTTGCATTCCATAGGGTGAGGTTTAGCAAATTACGATGTGTAATAGCCAAAGCTTTTACCTCTCTGTTGTCCCCCTGAAGTGTGTGTGTGTGTGTGTGTGTGTGTGTGTGTGTGAACCCTTTGGGATTACGTGGAGTTTTGCATGAATTGGTCATAAAATGTGCTCTGATCTTCATCTAAGTCACAACAATTTGAAAAACAGTCTGCTTAAAATAATACAACACCTACATTATATGTTTTCATGTGTTTATTGAACATAACATGTAAACATTCACAGTGCAGGGTGGAAAAAGTATGTGAATCTTTGGACTTAATAACTGGTTGACCCTCCTTTGGCAGCAATAACCTCACCCAAACGTTTTCTGTAGTTGCAGATCAGACCTGCACAACGATCTGGAGTAGTTTTGGACCACTCCTCTTCACAAAACTGTTTCAGTGTAGCAATATTCTTGGGATGTCTGGTGTGAATCGCTCTCTTAAAGTCATGCCACAGCATTTCAATCGGGTTGTGGTCAGGACTCTGACTGGGCCACTCCAGAAGGTATTTTGTTTTGTTGAAGCCATTCTTTTGTTGAATTACTTGTATGCTTTGAGTCATTGTCCTGTTGCATCACCCATCCTCTGCGGAGCTTCAGTTGGCGGACAGATGGTCTTACGTTTTCCTGCAAAATGTCTTGATAAACCTGGAATTAATTTTTCCATCAATGACAACAATCCGTCCAGGTCCTGAGGCAGCAAAGCAGCCCCAAACCATGATGCTCCCTCCGCCATGTTTTACAGTGGGGATGAGGTTATGATGTTGGTGTGCTGTGCCTTTTTTTCTCCACACGTACAGGGTAATTCAAAGAGATTCGAAAAGTCACCGCACGTTCAGTGACTTTTCGTTCTCTTCAATTCGGTTCCTTTCGCCGATCCCATTTCGGTGACCCTGCGGTGTATTCAGCAAGCACCACAGGGTCCCCAAATTGCAGGGAAAGGCTGCCACAATGGCCTCCTCTATAATTTTTCCATGCTGCGACTGATGACCAATTGTGCATGGTTACGCTGAACTTTGAGAGTAACAAACAGGTCCAGAACAACTTAAATCTTTTTTTTCATCTATATGTTTTTTATACTGTGGTGCATATCCAATAAAGATTTGTTTAGTTAGCACCTTGTGGTAACCTGGTCGTTACCTTCAGTTTTCTTTGTGCAAAGGGTAAAGACAGGACAATTCAACAATACATACAGGAGAAGGTCAGTATTGCTGCCAGCAGATACAGGAGGACGTGAGGGCCCTAGTCCCGTGGGAATTTACAATCTAGATGTGACGCTTTCCAATAAATACGTTTTTGCGTAAAGCCTGTCCAATTTATGATAGTATTGAAATGTATGGTCAGGCACCTTTTTATTTACCCCCTGCAACCACAGACACACACTGACACACAACAGTCCTCCTATATAAATACAGTCATGGCTGAAATTGTTGGCACCCCAGACATTTTTCCAGAAAATCAAGTATTTCTCACAGAAAAGTATTGCAGTAACACATGTTTTGCTATACACATGTTTATTCCCTTTGTGTGTATTGGAACAAAACAAAAAAAGGGAGGAAAAAATCAAATTGGACATAATGTCACAGAAAACTCCAAAAATGGGCTGAACAAAATTCTTGGCACCCTTAACTTAATATTTGGTTGCACACCCTTTGGAAAAAATAACTGAAATCAGTTGCTTCCTATAACATCAATAAGCTTCTTACACCTCTCACCCGGAATTTTGGACCACTCTTCCTTTGCAAACTGCTCCAGGTCTCTTATTGGAAGGGCGCCTTTTCCCAACAGCAATTTTAAGATCTCTCCACAGGTGTTCAATGGGATTTAGATCTGGCCTCATTGCTGGCCACTTCAGAACTCTCCAGTGCTTTGTTGCCATCCATTTCTGGGTGCCTTTTGACGTATGTTTGGGGTCATTGTCCTGCTGGAAGACCCAACATCTCGGACGCAAACCCAGCTTTCTGACACTGGGCTCTACAGTGCGACCCAAAATCCTTTGGTAATCCTCAGATTTCATGATGCCTTGCACACATTCAAGGCACCCAGTGCCAGAGGCAGCAAAACCACCCCAAAACATCATTGAACCTCCACCATATTTCACTGTAGGTACTGTGTTCTTTTCTTTGTAGGCCTCATTCCGTTTTCGGTGAACAGTAGAATGATGTGCTTTACCAAAAAGCTCTATCTTGGTCTCATCTGTCCACAAGATGTTTTCCCAGAAGGATTTTGGCTTACTCAAGTACATTTTGGCGAACTGTAGTCTTGCTTTTTTATGTCTCTGTCAACAGTGGGGTCCTCCTGGATCTCCTGCCATAGCGTTTCATTTCATTTAAATGTCCACGGATAGTTCGCGCTGACACTGATGCTCCCTGAGCAGGACAGCTTGAATTTCTTTGGAACTTGTTTGGGGCTGCTTATCCACCATTTGGACTATCCTGCGTTGCAACCTTTCATCAATTTTTCTCTTCCGTCCACACCCAGAGAGATTAGCTACAGTGCCATGGGTTGCAAACGTCTTGATAATGTTGCGCACTGTGGACAAAGGCAAATCTAGATCTCTGGAGATGGACTTGTAACCTTGAGATTGTTGATATTTTTCCACAATTTTGGTTCTCAAGTCCTCAGACAGTTCTCTTTTCCTCTTTCTGTTGTCCATGCTTAGTGTGGCACACACAGACACACAATGCAAAGACTAACAGGGTTATTCAGAGAGCGTGAAAAGCAGGAGAATGACTGGAGAATGAAAAATAGCCAAACCAGAAAAATTCTCCCTTTCATCTCACTTTCCAAATCGGCTATTTTGACCTAGAATTTTTCAATCATTCTCCAGTCATTCTCCTGCTTTTCACGCTCTCTGAATAACCCTGTATGTGAACTTCTCTCCTTTTTATCTGCTTTCAGGTGTGATTTTTATATTGCCCACACCTGTTACTTGCCCAGGTGAGTTTACAGGAGCATCACATGCTTGAAACAATCTTATTTATCCACAATTTTGAAAGGGTGCCAAAAATTTTGTCCGGCCCATTATTGGAGTTTTGTGTGACATTATGTCCAATTTGCTTTTGTCCTCCCTTTTTTTGTTTTGTTCCAATACACACAAAGGGAATAAACATGTGTATAGCAAAACGTGTTACTGCAATACTTTTCTATGAGAAATACTTGATTTTCTGGAAAAATGTCTGGGGTGCCAACAATTTCGGCCATGACTGTAGATACACCAGGGCTGGATATATTTACATTAAATGTAGGAGACAGGAAAAAAAAAACATTGAAGCCAATTAGGGGCTCTATCACACCCTTAACGGTAGCGCTCACCTGCGTGAGCACTACCATAAGGCTAAGGTCAGACTAACGCAGTATTAACGTGCGTTTATGCGCACTAAATCACGGCCGTGCTAGCAGCAAATGACATCCAATGCTGGGCAGCATACGAAGTACGGCCGCACGAAAGTCCGACTGCGCAACGCAGGTGGCAAACGGACGCATTTTTTCGAGAACGTCAAACCGCTAGTACTGACGTACAGAGTGCGCTGCGTCCGCTAGCGGAGTGTGTGCGTGATTACGAGACGTCAGACGTTGCTAATGTCCGGCCAACATAACGTCCAGACGCAAAAAGGGTTTTATTGATGATCCGTACAAAATCATGGACGAAAATGCGCATCGTATGACCGCTATTGCTTATTCCGTGAAAAAAATCGTCCATTCGTTCGAACGCACTTTTTCACGGACAACGCGAAAAATGCGTTCGTCTGACCCTAGCCTTAGCTGCGGTATTTACCGCATATTACAATCCAAACGCAAACGGGTTAAAAAACCCGTTTGCGTCTGGTACCTTGCGCTTTTCAGCGCGAGGTTACTGTACTTTGCGCTCCCCATGTTACATATAGGGAGCGCAAAGTGTTAATCAGCGCTGGATTACAAAGTCCCAGCGCTGATTAACGCCTGGCTCTGGTTAGCGAAAAGTTAACCACAGCCAGGACTTGGATAATAAAATAAAAATCAGATACTCACCCTCTGTCCTGCGGCGAGGACCACGGCTCCAACCGCCCCCTCCGGCCGGTGGGAGCAGGGAAAGACTGGGGGGAAAAGTCCCCTCAGTCTCCCTGCGTAATGCGTATCCCTACGCCGACCAGCCAGATGTCGCGAGGCGAGATCCGGCTGGAGTCCTATGGACTCCATTGAGTGGATGCTCGCGGCTGCTCTTAGCAGTGCCGCGCGCATCCAGCATTTTACCGCCCGCAAATAATGCAGGCAGTATATTTTGCACCTGCATTGTGATGTGGCGTTAAAAAGCGGGTGCCCGCGTTTTAACGCCAACATCTTAATAGGGCCCTAGATGTTTAGATGCTTTTAGATTGGTGTTGTCAGGGATCAGTGCCTGCATCTGCAAAGAACCGTACCTGCATGTGTGCAATACAAGTAAAGTGCTGCCCTCAGTCCAATCCAGCACTGAAAGGGGTTAATCAGCAGTATACACCAAACACACACCACACCCTCCTCCCTGTCAATAAAAGTCACTGCCCCCTATGCAACCTGACTTTGCATTACAAGTCAAACTCTGATACTGTGCAGACCTGTTCTTTCGCCTAAGCTATACCGTGTACCAGACCACCTGCATTGCCCACTGACTCTGCCTTCTTGCTGCCAGCCATTGAACTACGGACCATCTGACTACTCTCCCTGGATTACCCTCATGTACCGTGCTATGGATACTTCCCTGTATAAACCTGCCTACACCAAGGTACCACTGCTGCATCCCCACATACTGGGCTCAAACTCCCTGAACCTGGGTCCCACCATGGCCCATGCCTGGTGCCACCCTGACAGGTGTAAAATAAACTGGAAATTTGGGAGCCAGAAGTAAAATTCTAGGAGGCAGTGGCTACCAGGCCCCTGAATTTGTCAAGCCCTGTATTAAAATATATCAAGCATATTCCCATTGTATTTCTTACTGTAAATAACATATTTTGGCCATTAGATGGCACTGTACACTGTCAAACTGAGTTACAGCAGTTTGAGCTGCTGGTCTATTTTCTTCTTTTTTTCCCCTGCATCAGCTGCTGAAAGACCATCGTAAGGGCATCATCAGACGATTTTACAGTTTTAGCTTATTGGGCATTATGCCCACAGGGCTAAAACTTTTGGGGGCACCTGCTGCAGCCCAAAAGCAAGTGAAGTTTGTTAGCTGCAATGAATTTCATTTGCTTTTGGGCTTCAGATCAAGATATCCCGATATTGGGGCACTGGATGGGGCCTTTTTGAAGCACGATATATCTCGATTTCTCGGTGGTGAAGGGGTTAATGCAGCACCAAACCTAAATACACCCCTTTAAAGGATAATAAATATCTGGCCTTTTTCTGAATGAAGGAATAAATTACCCAGGTATGGGCAGCAAAGCCTTTTTTTAAATTTTGTTTTTAGTTCCGTTAACCTGTTCATCCATTCGATGTTATTTTGCGGTGTTCAGAGGAGGTAGCTTCCTCGAAATATGTGCGACGCACAAATTAGCATAATTACAACTAATGTATTTTGATTCTTGTAACGCTTGTGTATCTTTGCATAAGAAACGCATTTCCTTTACTTTCATACTTGAACATAAGCCTAGCTTTACATAGCTCTAAGAGATGATAGACATGCCATACACCAGACAGTTTAATTTCCATGTTTAATCTCCGTTAATCATGAGAAGTGGGCTGTCATGCTGCCCTAAAACCACCTAAGCAGAACACAATAAACATGTGAGAACCCAGCAGTCACTTTCTTGTTTAATCCCATATGTGCACAGATACATATTTGAGATGCTTAAATGCTACATGCTACATTATGTTCAAGCTTTTTCACAATGTAAAAAAATGTATTTATTTATTTTTTAATTCCAGCATTTCTTTCCACAAAGCATTTCTGTCATCGGTATTTCATTTCTGTTACACATATTACAACTCATAAAAAATGTTGGAACCTGGATTTGATTGTTCAGGATTCCTGAATCTGGACCAAAAGTAGGCAGTGTTGGGGGAAAAAATGACATAAAAATTTAATCATGTCGCATGAGACATTTGTTTTATGATGACATTACACCACAAGAGAATGTGCGCTTCATTGTTTATTTATTTATTTATTTATTTATAAAGGATTTTACCAAGAAGGATACATTGAGATTTCTCTCGTTTTCAAGTATGTCCTGGGTTCAAGAACATTGAAGTGTTACAGTTACAGAAATACAAAGTAATACAATGCAAGATATTAAAAAAACAACACAAATATACAGATTAACAGAAAATAAATATGTAGAAAAATAGTCATTATGTTACATGTTTACAGGTGCATTCTGTATTGAGGTATGTTAGTAAGGAGCTCTTGAGTGACATAAGACTGGAAGATTTGATGGTGTCTGGGAGGTTATTCCATAATTGCGGTGCTCTGTAGGAAAATGAGGATCGAGCCACTGTCTTTTTGTATTGTGGTATTGCAAGTAAGGTGCTGGTCCTGGATCGGAGGTTATAGGATGAGGGAGCTGCTGGGGGAAGCAGTCTATTCAGATAGGGTGGCAGCTTCCCAGAAAAGCTCTTAAACACCAGGCTGGAAAGGTGAAGGGTGCGTCTAGATTCCAGCGATGGCCAGTTTAGCTCTTTTAACATGTCACAATGGTGGGTCATGTAGCTACATTGTAATGCAAAGTGGCAGAATGAGTTCTATAATGTAGTAAGTTTCTGAAGATGTGTTTGCGGGGCGGCTGCGTACACTAAATCTCCGTAATCCATAGCCGGCATAAGCATTTGTTGTACAATCTGCTTTCTTACCGCGGGGCTCAGCCAGGATTTGTTTCTGTACAGGGCGCCTAGTTTGGGGTAAAGTTTAGATGAGAGTTTTTCGATGTGAGGGCCAAAGGATAGATTAGGGTCCAACCACATACCTAGATATTTGAGAGAAGTGACTGTGGTCAGCGTGCCGTTTGATTTTGTCCCAACACATAAGTGGGGATTTTGCAATTTGTGTAGTTTAGGTTTTGTTCCAAAGAGCATCGTTACAGTTTTGTCATTATTTAAAAAAAGTTTCTTGTGTTTGATCCACTTTTCTACCTCTGTGAATTGTTCTTGCAGCACGGCTTCCAGCTGCCGGAGATTTGGTTTGCTGGTATAGATTATGGTGTCATCTACATACATATGTACAGTTGAGGCTTTGCAGACGTTGGGCAGATCATTTATGAATATTGTGAATAGCAGGGGGCCGATTATTGAGCCTTGCGGTACACCGCAAGTGACAGGGAGGGGGAGGGAGGAGCTGCCAGAAATTGACACATATTGTGATCGGTTGGATACATATGATTGAAACCAGGTTAACGTGCGATCACCAATGCCAGAGTTTTTAAGTTTTTCTAACAAGATGCCATGGTCTACTGTTATCATCTACATGTTCATACCTCCTTGTAGATAAGGAGGAGCAACAAGAACGCATATATTTATGAAAACTGCACGACAATGTCTACATTATTTGAATTGTTATTCTGCTTTCCCTCTTTTAAGTGGCTTCTAAACAGTGTTAATTTCGTCGACTAAAAATTTTAGTCTAGTTTTAGTCGACTAAATATTATAACATGGTTTTTGACTAAAATACAACTAAAATTTAAATAATTCGGATGACTAAAATGTGACTACGACTAAAACTAAATCAATTTACTGTCAAATGGAAACTGGATTTTAAGATGAATTGTTCTTTATAACATAACAGTTATATCTGCGCCTGTATTGCATGTTCAGATCTTAATAACATAAATAATAACAGGTTAATAGATGTTTACTCCAGGAGTATAGAATGTGAAATGCTGAAATAATGCATTTATTACACTTTAACTAAACCCATTAAATTTTAGTCGACTAAATTCACAGTAGATTTTAGTCGACTAAAATCTAATGATATTTTAGTCCAACTAAAACTAGACTAAAATTAAAACAATTCAGATGACTAACATTTGAATAGAATTAAATGCTAAGACTAAAACTAAAATCAAAATTTGCTGTCAACATTAACACTGCTTCTAAAGTATCAGAACAATTCCCCAGTGATGACACTCTAATTAACAACCATTTCTTCCCACAGCTGCCATTCAATCATTTTAACCCTTGATCTCAGAAATGCTTTTTTAAATAAGTATCGAAAGGTATACTTTACAGCTTTGTAGACAATTCGTGGGGGTTACCAAAGACCATTTGCTTAAAAAAGTTCTCATTTTATCATATTAAAACTTTGAAAGTGTAACAGTCGTTTAACATTATGAACTATGCAACTCGATTTAATTTGAATATTGACTGCATGACACTTAAAGAAAAATAAGAAGGGTCTGGCGAGTACTTTGGGAGATAAGACAGAGAGAAGATGAATGGTTAGTTGATGTATGTCCCTAATGATGTGGGGTCTTAAGGCTTTTTCATGCTTGTTTTTCTTTATGAACTGGAGGGAAGAAGAGACGCATGGAGCATAGGAGGTGCTACAAAAGAATGGTGCAGGAATATTAGAGAAAACATAGCAGAGCATCATAGGAATGGAGGAACCAAGAGTTTGAGATTGAGCAGAGCGGTTACAAGAAGATATGTAGGATAAATTGTATTTAAGGATATTTGTAAGATACTTTTACATTGAATCCTGGGAGTAAAATCGAGGCAGTGCTCGGGAGCAAATGAAATGTATCTTGTGGCAGCATTCATCGGGGACCTTAGGAATGTGTCAAAGACCCCACCATGGCCAAGGCCAATAAAGTCATTATCAAGATGGAAGATAATCAGAGATGAAAGAAGCATTTTGTGACACTAAAGAGTTAGGAAGGGGAAAATGCTGGTTATTTTTAAGATGAAAGCAGAGTTTGGTAGAAGACTGAGCGGCATGGGAAAGGGTTCAGGGACAAGTAGATTTGAAGTAGTGAGAATTGTAGAATGGTGTTGATGCTAGCACCATAACCCTGAGTGGATACTAGCTCCACACACAAACATGTTGTCTATTTTTGGGTATTTTTCTTTAGCAAAGCCAGTTGTTCACAGATTCTTACAGGTGAAACTGGGGAAAGGAATTCATTCTTGTGCACGGGTTTGTCTTTTTTACAACTAAACGCAGGGTTTATGTTACATGATGTACAGTCATGGCTGAAATTGTTGGCACCCCAGGCATTTTTCCAGAAAATCTAGTATTTCTCACAGAAAAGTATTGCAGTAACACATGTTTTGCTATACACATGTTTATTCCCTTTGTGTGTATTGGAACAAAACAAAAAAAGGGAGGAAAAAAAGCAAATTGGACATAATGTCACACAAAACTCCAAGAATGGGCTGGACAAAATTCTTGGCACCCTTTCAAAATTGTGGATAAATAAGATTGTTTCAAGCATGTGATGCTCCTGTAAACTCACCTGGGGCAAGTAACAGGTGTGGGCAATCTAAAAATCACACCTGAAAGCAGATAAAAAGGAGAGAAGTTCACTTAGTCTTTGCATTGTGTGTCTGTGTGTGCCACACTAAGCATGGACAACAGAAAGAGGAGAAGAGAACTGTCTGAGGACGGAAGAGAATAATTGATGAAAGGTTGCAATGCAGGATAGTCCGGATGGTGGATAAGCAGCCCCAAACAAGTTCCAAAGAAATTCAAGCTGTTCTGCAGGCTCAGGGAGCATCAGTGTCAGCGCGAACTATCCGTGGACATTTAATGAAATGAAACGTTATGGCAGAAGACCCAGGAGGACCGCACTGTTGACACAGAGACATAAAAAAGCAAGACTACAGTTTGCCAAAATGTACTTGAGTAAGCCAAAATCCTTCTGGGAAAACATCTTGTGGACAGATGAGACCAAGATAGAGCTTTTTTGTAAAGCACATCATTCTACTGTTTACCGAAAACGGAAAGAGCCCTACAAAGAAAAGAACACAGTACCTACAGTGAAATATGGTGGAGGTTCAATGATGTTTTGGGGTTGTTTTGCTGCCTCTGGCACTGGATGCCTTGAATGTGTGCAAAGCATCATGAAAACTGAGGATTACCAAAGGATTTTGGGTCGCACTGTAGAGCCCAGTGTCCATGGATTGGATGAAAGTCAGACTATGCATGAATAAAAGTCTTGGACTCAATCTACAACACTATATATATATATATTCGTGTTTAATATTGCAGAAGCCACCTGCACATCACAGCAATTCGATGAATTGCATCCCAGAGCTCTTGTGCCACATTCCCCATACGCAGCAAGGAACTCTGGGTAGGATATGCAAATGACCTCTGTCTCACTTTTATGCATCCTGGATCTGTTAGTACACAGAACCCTAAAATAAATTCTATGCCACACTGTGGCTTTGTAGCAGAGATAAGGTTTATGGAACTGGTCAAAACCACTCCTAGGACAGCGCTGTTTCAGGTTTGTTGAACCCTCATCAGCTAGGAGGTAGGCATGACCAGTTGCAGTGGATGCTTGGACCGTAAGGTAAATTAGTTTCTACAAGGGTTGTGGTGAAGGACTAAAAGTGAGATAAAAAGCCTCCACACTATAATAAGTGTGTTTAATATTGCAGAAGCCACCTGCACATCACAGCAATTCGATGAATTGCATCCCAGAGCTCTTGTGCCACATTCCCCATATGCAGCAAGGAACTCTGGGTAGGATATGCAAATGACCTCTGTCTCACTTTTATGCATCCTAGATCTGTTAGTACACAGAACCCTAAAATCCTATATATTCCATATACAGAGTCTTTTCTTTTGTATAATAATAAAAATTAACATAGTGTCATCAATTTGTCTCTAGGATGCCCTTATGAAAACAATCTGAAAGATTTGCTCACAAGTTATAGAAAAACCAGACAGATGGTGAAATGAAATAGTAATAAATAACAATAAGGGGCGTGGCCGGCTGTCGACGGGAGCGTACGCACGCTGCAGAGCTCTCCAGCTGACTTGCCTTCAAGGGCCTTATTATAGCGTCCCCCTGTTGATTTTGAGGTCCTTGTTCCGTGTGTTCGCCCCCTGGAGGAGGGGTGCCGGAGTGGTTCACAGAGGCCAACTTTTCCGACCATGTCTGAGCCTATGCTGGGACTTGGGCCTACTTCTGCGGCCTAAGCTGAGCTGCCATCTTTGACTTCTTTCTCACCTCAGTCCCGTGGAGTGTCATACCTGCCCTTCGCACTTAGTGATGGTGTCGTGGGACCAGTGTCTGAACTTGGGCCAGGAGCTCCGACTGGTGCATTTAGGGCATCATGAAAAGTTCACATTGAAGCTTCTACTGTGGCAGTTTTGAATTTAGACTTGTGAATTCCTGGCATTTGTCGCCATTGTAATAACAGATGTAATCACCAGTGCTCTTTGAATAACCCCCACAGTGTTTCTGCAAATCCTGTCATCATCTGTGGAGGACATGTCCACCTCAGCTTGATGATGGTAGAGCGTTAGTCCAAGAGATATTTTACATTCAACACATACAGTACGTAAAGTTGAAAGACACTGAAACATATCCTTCTGAATTTCTTACTTCAAGGATAAAAGAACTTCAGTTTAGATCATACTGAAACTGTACCCTACAAATGTTAATGTCTCATTATTTTAAGGTAAATATCTTCCTATAATTTATTGATCATTTAGCTGACTAAAGTAATTTTTCCAGCATCCTCCGCATCCTTACATTTCTGGCGATTTTCAAGATGTAAGATGCAACGCAGAAGTAAGAAATCTACAAATAATCTAAGATGAAGTCATTTTAAGACTGTTTTCTAATGTAAAAATGGTCATTCAGACTTAAAGTCCATTGTAAGTATAAGATGTTACTTTCCTTTAAGCACTTACCACCGCGCTGTCATATTTAATGAGGAGAAACTGATGATTTTATGTTTGACTTCCTGGGCTATATATATATGCTGTATGTATATTTCCAAGTGCTGTGAAAATATTGAGATAGCAGATTATGAGATGTTTAAATAAGTGAGTAAATGTTTAAAACCACAAGAAACACCCTGGATATATTGTGTGACATATCAATAGCTTCCCATCAGTAGAACGGTAATTCTCTGCTATTACTGATGTGTTACCATTACAGTAGTTGCTATGGAAGAACGTGCCACGTTTGTAAATCTTATGAAGATGCTTTATACACTAAGAAGTGTCTCATTAATTTTCCTGTACCTATTAAAATATAACAAGTGAGAGGTTTAAAGAAGCATGCTTTTCATTCTGGAGTCACAATTCACCTCCACAAATGGGTCAAGATAAATGAATATCAGGTCCTGATAGCCAGTTTAGCATAGATAAGTCCTAAAATCCACACTCAATGGCAAGAGCAAGTCATACCCTACCAGCCATTAAGTTCCCCAGCTGGGATAAAAACCTGGTCAAGGAACTGGACACTTTGGATATCAAGAATGCAGGGGCCAGGCTTATTTTTCTCACCAGATGCACCTTGCGTACCTCTCCCCTCTGCCGGTCCGTCCATTGGCTTCCTGTACGTTTCAGGATACAGTTTAAAATACTGACGCTCACGTTCAAATTGCTCAATAACTAAACCCCTCCTTACATGTTTTCGTTACTCCGCAAGCACGTCCTGTCTAGACAACTCCGGTTGGCAGGCGATCTTCACCTGTCATCTGTCTACACGCACACGGCCAACTCTTGCCGCAAAGACTTCTCAAGGGCAGCTCTGGTCCTGTGGAATGACTTACCTCGCCCTATCAAACTCTCCCCTGACCTTCAGGCCTTCAAGAAATCCCTCAAAACCCATCTCTTCAGATTAGCGTACCACTTCACTGATGCAACGCATCCCTCTGCTCACCTACTCACAAAGGATTGAAGCCGCTTCTATGGCCCCACCATTCCTTAACCACTGGCAACTCATGATCCTGCTATCTGGTAAAATTCCCCTTGTCTTCCTCAACCCCAATCCCTCTAGATTGTAAGATCCTATGAGCAGGGCCCTCTACACCTCATGTTTCCATCATATGTCCATTTATCTGTATCTTGTTCCCTATTGGATATTGTAAAGCGCTGTGGAAACTGTTAGCGCTATATAAATGATGACATTAATAATAAGTCACAGTAAACGTCATAATGCATGGAATATGCTTCCCTCATGATATTGACTGTGTGTACCTTTGAGTATGTATTTCCAATACTCCTTTTGCAAGGGACCACACACTACTAGTCTTTGGTTTAGTTATTCAATCATATGATTCTGATTCTGAGGCAGGTCACAATAAATATATGATGCTTCTCTCTGCTCCACCCATATAGACTAAACGTTCCCATGGGAATAGGGACTTAAATTCCTCCTGTATCTATAAGTAAAATATTGATTTGCCTTTTTGGTGTACTGTAGAACTGTCTTATTTTTACCCATTGTACCTTTGTACAGCGCTGCAGAACGTGCTGGCGCTTGATACATTAAAATATTTAGAATTTATCATAATAACAATTCCCTAAATCGATAAATATATCAATATCAAATTTGAGTGTGAGGTGGTGTTTAAGTGTCACAAGGTACAGGTTAGTGTGAGATCTGAAACCCTGTACATTTCGTCATCTGTATCAATGTATTTACAAGGAAGATTGAAAATAAGATGCCACAGTTACAGTTTCCTACTCCATTTTTAAACATTTTAATCTTACTTTGTTTTTATATTAATCATCGGTCTATCAGTGTACATGTACAGTTTAAAAAAAAAAAGCTCTGTTTGCTATAATATTATATGTAAAGGTGCCAGTAACATGAGCAGATAATTACCGTGAAACCAATACAGCTTAAAAGTATCATTTTGTTCACATATTGAAAATGGGGAAAAACACTCAGTTACCAAGGGGTTAATTCTTAGGTAATTAACCAAAGACAATGCTGTTTTGTGTAATTTGTACAGTCAAGAACAAAAGGGGTTTAGACAGTACTCAGACAGGGGCAGATCCGCTCCACGGTGCATTGCTACTCTGATTTTGCCACATCCAAAATGAGGTCTAAGAAACCAAAAAGTACCAGCACTTGTGGGCTCTGTCAAAGTGACTACCGACTAAACGCTTTAAGCAACTGGATACCAGCAAGCTGGATAAAAGCCGGGAGGCTGAAACATTGCTGGTACCTTAGTGTGAAAAACATCTAATAAAAAGTCTCTCCAGCACAGCTCATGAGTGCTGCTACTTTTTGCTTTCTTGCACGATTTGTAAGTCTGAATCCAAACCAGAAACTTAATGTATATGTATATAATGTATACATTGATTCATTGTGTGGCTAAACTGAATCTACTAGATATATTTTAAACAAATGTTAACCCTTTTAAAAACGACTTCTTGGTGATTTTCAACCTTTTCCATGAACACATCCACATCTATACATGTGGGCTACAATGAGAAAGAATGTTTTCTCTTCAAATTAAAGTACAACAGACAGGAGGCCCCATTTGCTCCTATGTCTCTCCATGAACATCTCCTCCCCAGATATAATAATATCAGCTCTCTCTCACAATCCCTATTTGCTGGAACTGCCACCACCCAGAAGGATAACTCTTTCCAATTGGAGCTGCTCATTGTAAGTGACTGGAACTCCGCTAGTCTCTGTGCAGTTTAAATTCAAAATGTGCAAATGTCCTTCCTACTCTTACATCTCCCATACCCAGTGAAAACACTTAAGGCCTCGTTGATGTTACATATCATGTTGGTAGCGAGGATGCTCATTCCAACTCTCTGGAGATCTACCTCTGCCCCTTCTTTTAAGGCTCTGGTAGATTGATTAGAAGTTCTGCAATCGGTGGAGGACTTGGCACTTCCCCCTGAAGAAGTTGCTCAACACGATCTGAAGGTTTGGTACCACTGGGGCGTTTATTGATCCTCGGCTACATTCCGGGCTACCCTCAAGGACGAGATCGGAGGGACGCTGGGACCAAGACTCTGGTGGTTGTGGGGGGAGACGTGGATCGCCTGCTGCCCCGTATAGGCACTTTCTTACCTGTCCCAGCTCAATTATTCATTCTCAACATACTGCCCATCCCAAATAGTCTCCCCCCTCCTCTCCCCCCCTTTTTTAACTTTTCTCTCTCTTCTTCTTTGAAGCTCTTTTCTCTCCCCCACCGCCATTCGTGCTTTCCTCTCTCTCCCCATCACCCCTGTCCCTAATTTTCCCTCTTGTCTCTCCTCCCTCGCTTTACAGACATTTCTTTCTACTGATCTCTTTCTTCTCTTGTGCTTTACCACTCTCTTCTTTCTCTCATTCTCAGCTAGTACCTCTCTCGTACGGTTCCATTTTCAGGTGGACGTCTACTTTTTTGCCCTCTCTCGCACTGAGGTTGAGTCTGAGTCTCTTACCCGCCATACATCGGTACTTTTGTTTTCCCTACAAGTTTAATTTGCTCAGCACCCTCGCATGCGGCTCATGTCTGCTGTTGTTAATTGGCTTAGACAGGTTTACAACTGTTTCTGCAGGATATATCATGGATATATGCGAATGAGTAGTACTTTCGCTCTTGTTTTCTGTACCTAGTTATCTCTCGCTCTTGTGAATACAAATTCTTCATTTAAAAAATGATGTAAAAGTAACATTTTATTGTGTGTAGTTGGATATGAGGCTGAGGACGATCACTCATTGTGAGCTACTGCCCACAGAGCCCATCAAATGCTTTTGGTGGAGAAGCATTAGCAGTTGGTGGGTGAATTATGGATTATTTGAACTGATACAGAAGACTTTCCTGCATCCACTGGTTTTCTAAGATCTATCACAGTGGAGAAGGACAGCTATGACGGAACATGACTACTTAATCAAGATTATTTGGTCACGGGAGCTAGGCTGTTCCTCTTTAAATAGTTTGGTAGTAGACTTGTATTTAAGGTACAATTAACACTACCAGAATATCTCTTTAAAGCACTGTACAAACATAAAAATATGACCAATGTATTTAGGATCCTTTTCAGTCATTAAAACGTTATGTTCCAAAGCCTTAATATATTTTTTTTGTGATGAATACCAGACGATACTGGCATAAAACCGTATATCTTGAGGTGCTTTGAAAGTCTGTTATAAAGTTATAACGCATTATTTTAAAAACCATGTTTGACTATTTATGGATTCTACTAAATTACTATGGTTGTATCAAAAGCACATAATACAACAAACCTAAGAAAAAGTGAAAAGAAATGAGTGATCTAATGTTTTCCAAAACTGATAAAAACAAAAATGCTGCTTTAGCAGCAGCTAAATGATCTGTAAATCTTTGGCATTTACGCATTTTCCAAATAAATTTTTGCCATTACTATTTCTTTCATCTTTATTGTTTTGTTTTGTTTTTTTTGCTTTTCCTTATACACAACTGGGATTTACAGCTAGACTTAATTACAGTTATAATTGCAATTCTAAAATAGTTTTTAGATATTGCTCTGACCATGGAGTCATTATTGAGGGAGATATAAGTTGTATGTTCATAAAGAAGACATGTTTGTTGAAATTTCTACATATTGCTTCACTTATCACAAACAATATAAAAAATGCTAACATAAGCATAATGGACAGAAACAATTTGTCATCGTGGAAAAGACAGCAAATGTGGTCTTAAAAGGTAATAGCAATGAAAAAAATCTCTACAGATACTACTTAAATGCAACAGTCACCACCTGACAGATAACTGTCAGTAATTCACATATCTTATTCTCCTAGCTGTGTATATACAGTATCTCACAGAAGTGAGTACACCCCTCACATTTTTGTAAATATTATATTATATCTTTTCATGTGACAACACTGAAGAAATGACACTTTGCAACAATGTAAAGTAGTGAGTGTACCGCTTGTATAACAGTGTAAATTTGCTGTCCCCTCAAAATAACTCAACACAAAGCCATTCATGTCTAAAACGCTGGCAACAAAAGTGAGTACACTCCTAAGTGAAAATTTCCAAATTGGGCCCAAAGTGTCAATATTTTGTGTGGCCACCATTATTTTCCAGCACTGTGTTAACCCTCTTGGGCATGGAGTTCACCAGAGCTTCACAGGTTGCCACTGGAGTCCACTCCCCTATGACGACATCACAGAGCTGGTAGATGTTAGAAACCTTGCTCTCCTCCACCTTCCGTTTGAGTATGCCCCACAGATACTCAACAGGGTTTAGGTCTGGAGACATGCTTGGCTAGTCCATCACATTTACCCTCAGCTTCTTTAGCAAGGCAGTGGTCGTCATGGAGGTGTGTTTGGGATCGTTAGCATGGTGGAATACTGCCCTGTGGCCCAGTCTCTGAGGGAGGGGATCATGCTCTGCTACATTATGTCACAGTACATGTTGGCATTCATGGATCCCTCAATGAACTGTAGCTCCCCAGTGCCGGCAGCACTCATGCAGCCCCAGACCATGATACTCCCACCACCTTGCTTGACTGTAGGCAAGACACACTTGTCTTTGTACTTTTCAACTGGTTGCTGCCACACATGCTTGACACCATCTGAATCAAATAAGTTTATCTTGGTCTCAACAGACCACAGAACATGGTTCCAGTAATCCATGTCCTTAGTCTGCTTGTCTTCAGCAAACTATTTGCAGGCTTTTTTTGCATCATCTTTAGAAGAGGATTCCTTCTGGGATGACAGCCAGGCAGACCAATTTGATGCAATGTGCAGCATATTGAGGACACCAAGAAAAGCAAGTGAAGCTGAGAGCTGGGTGTGCTGATGGAGTTGCCTATAACTGCTGCTACACGCTGCCGCCATCTGTTCCACCGGTGAGCTAAAAGGCCTGACACCAACAGACGTGGATGAGGATCTGCAGTACATCTGTATTTTGATGGACACGAAAATATTCCATATTCTGTGAGTGCGGTCCTACTGGGAGCTTATACACTAGTATCATTTGCAGTATAACGCTATGATTGTTTTTTAATTTCTTATCCTGTATAGCCTTCAATTTATTCACTTTGTTAACGTGATTCTTATATCAGACAAAGGCAAAGCTTAATAAAATTACAATTTAAATTTACAATCACAAACAGAAAAATAAACAGAGGAAAAATAAAGAAATCCCTATACTTACAACTGGAATCTCTGCCCAGGGGCTGGGTTGAAAAGAATGGCAGTTACTTTCACTTGCATGGAGCCCCAAAAGTAAGCACATGGCCAGATGTGTAGCTGAAATTTATACAACCCTCCTGACCCTCAGATTTTCTGGAGATGGAGGAGTGTCCAGAACCCTCCTTTGACCTGCGAGAGCACATTTAAATTTTCAAGCATTCTCCTTTATTCTTTATATCTCCCAGCATATTTCATGATACAGCTCCGAGAACAAAATAGCTGCTTCGTGACTTTAATTATTTAATTTAATTATGGCAACTGTAGACTCCAGCCCAGCTAGTGAAGGTGTCCATTCTCCCCCTGTGATCAAACGGGCCTAACAGATCACACTCCAGTTCAAAAGGACTTTGATGCTTTGATGCTCCCTGGAAGACAAAAGGCCCCTTCAGATCACAAACAGCTCTGGTGAATAAATTAACCAGGCATGGTAAATAAATGAATCAGGCAGACACTAACTCTTATATGTCGCCAACAGATTCCTTAGCCCAGTATAGTTAATTAATATTTTACCCGGTATTTCCAGGACATGGCCCCTGTCCGTGACAGATGTCATCAGGGAAATTTCCATTACTGCTTCAACAGAGAATTTCAAGTCCTAGCTGGACATCACTTTGACCCATCTAGAAATATGTGGACATGCTACAGAGAAAGATTGTAAAAATAGGAATAGGCTGATAAAGGCACTGAAACAATGATAACCTTATGAACTGATTCCTGTTTTTGGAGAACTGCTCCAACTCAGGGGTGGAAATCAGACTGCGCTGTCATTGCTACACATCCAGTTTATACCACAAATTATTGCAAGGCTAAGCTTCTATAGTACATACATGGGAAGTGCCTGGGTTTAAAGCGAAAGGATGAAACGTGTAGCCAGCAAAGTCATTCACATTTGAGCAGGAGAAAAACGAGGAAGGGGAGTGGACGTCTCCTATGCCATGCCAGACAGTAGAGACAAAGATAGCAGTGCACAGAAGAATGTAGGGTGGAGGAAGCAGTAATCGCTAATGTTATTTATGGAATTCTGGAAGGGTAGAAGGAACTAGAGATGTGCATTTGTTTCGGAAAAATTCAGAATTTGTAACGAAATTTGATAATTTGACTATCAAATACATAGTTGATAGTTCATTTGACTATCAAATACATATCAAATACATATCAACTATCAAATTTGAAATAAACTATCGAATTGATATCAACTATCGAATTTGAAATGAACTATCGAATTGATCTTAACTTAAAATACAAGTAATAGTCAGCAAAGGACTTTATGAAACAAATGAATTTTGTTTCACTGTTTAATTTGACTCAAATACTAAATCTGTGTCACAGCTTAAAATTTAACCATAGCTCTTCTTTTAACAGCAAAATTTGAATAATTGGGGTTTTATTTAGTGATCCAAAATTCGAATTGATATCAACTATCGAATTGATATATGAAATTCGAATCGATACGAAAAACAAAACGAAACGAAATACAAAACGAAATTTAGTTATGAAATTCTGAAAACTAAATTATTTAAAAACGTATGAAACGAAACTAAACAAAACAAACTTTTCAGCCATGCACATCCCTAGAAGGAACTAGGACTAGTTACTCTCCATTGTGATTTATACAGAGCTTCACTTTGGCTTCAGTTAGACATCAATGCCAGAAGGTGGTAGTAGTGACTGATATAACAGTTTGTGCATGGTCTAATGGTAGTAAACATTTGGATGCAAAATTCTGGACATTAAATTCAAGAAGCGCGGTAGGTGAATTCTTTCTTTCAGCCTCAGTGGATGACCTTGAACAGGTCACCAGACAGCTATTTTGCTCTGCCATTATCTGGGTATCTGTTATATTATCAACCTCACCAGGACAAATTTTCTAATCTATACACATTTATGTTTTAAACGTTTCAATTTCTAATTTTCTATAACACTAAATGCTATATTCCAGAGATTATTACTGTCTATTTATACAGTACAGAACGCTCTTAATCTAGGCTTTGTTTTTTTAAAAGAGAAACTCTCAACAGTACTTAATCATGCCAAAACCTGAGTTACAGAACTTACCTTTCTCTAAGTCTGTACTTTATCAATTCTGTTGAGCATAAAATCTTATTACAGATAAGAGCAGAGGTCAAGTCCTAAAAAAATAAGTGGGAACACAAAGATTTCTTCTTCCAATTATTGTTTGTCATCTTGCATTCAACCTGCCACACACTCAAATGTGATCTGTTTATCTATCTGTATAGGCTGGGATTTAGGGAAAATATGTGATGAATTATATATATATACTGTGACTTAACAAAGCAACATATGATGCAAGGGCTACTGCCACCAAAAAATGAAATGTACTTATTGTGTTTATTTTATGTTGCTCATATCTTACATGTGCTTTGTTTCTCTCTTGAATGTTAAGAAAATATTTCACTCTATATGTGTAACTGGGTGCATCTATTTTATGATATTTTATGTTGTAAACTGCCCCCCCCCCCGCACAGTATCATTACCTCCCTTGGTCCTCACTGTGTGGCATTGGCCATATAATGGAGTCTATTGGTCGATCACAGACTCAAATCATTGTATTGTATGGGGTGTAGTCAAAGGACATCACCTGGGGGTAGATTAGAAGTATTTTAAGCTCCCTGCCACATCTCATTCAGTTGCCAACTCTTATCTCAGTCAGCCTTTAAGGCTGGGGTCAGACCAGCGCACTTTTAACGTGCGTTTAGGCGCACTTAATCACGGCCGCACTAGCAGCAAATGACACGCAATGACAGCCAATATACGAAGTACGGTCGCACGAAAGTCCGGCCGCGCAACGCAAGTGGAAAATGAACGCATTTTTTCGAGAACGCAGAACCGCTAGTACGGACGTACAGAGTGCGCTGCAGAGGCATAGCGGTGTGTGTATGTGATTTGGAGACGTCAGACCCTGCTCTTGTCCGGCCAACATAACGTCCAGACACCCAAAGTTTCCTGGTTTGGATCTGTAAAAAATCACGCACAAAAATGCGCATCGTATGACCGTTTTCGCGTATTCCATGAAAAATACGTCAATGCGTTCGGACGCACTTCTTTACGTTCGCGTGTAAAAATGCTTTCGTTTGACCCTAGCCTTAAACAATACCCTCCTGCCGCCTTATCTAAACGTTTACTCCTCCACCTCAGTAACTGTTAAATAATGTAGATTACATAAACAAAAGCCACAAAGTGAAGCTTATTTACAAAACGTCAGTATGCTCGCCTAAAGCATAATCTTGACTATCGAATGTCCTTTTAATCTGAAAGTTTTTCTACCCACTATGTATTCATAAATTATCCCTGCAAGTTGGAAGTCACCTATGTTGTAGACATGAACCATACTATGCAGTCACCCTTGCATGAGACTGTCTGTTATAAGCAATACAAACAAGATATATTCTCCATCCAAAATACAGATTTATGTTCTTTTGAATACAGCTGTAAACTCTCCACATACAGTGGCAAGAAAACGTATGTGAACCCTTTGGGATTACGTGGAGTTTTGCATGAATTGGTCATAAAATGTGCTCTGATCTTCATCTAAGTCACAACAATTTGAAAAACACAGTCTGCTTAAAATAATACAACACAAACATTATATGTTTTCATGTTTTTATTGAACATATAAACATTCACAGTGCAGGGTGGAAAAAGTATGTGAACCTTTGGACTTAATAACTGGTTGACCCTCCTTTGGCAGCAATAACCTCAACCAAACGTTTCCTGTAGTTGCAGATCAGACCTGCACAACGATCTGGAGTAATTTTGGACCACTCCTCGTCACAAAACTGTTTCAGTGTAGCAATATTCTTGGGATGTCTGGTGTGAATCGCTCTCTTAAGTTCATGCCACAGCATTTTAATCGGGTTGAGGTCAGGACTCTGACTGGGCCACTCCAGAAGGCGTATTTTGTTTTGTTGAAGCCATTCCCTTTGTTGAATTACTTGTATGCTTTGGGTCATTGTCCTATTGCATCACCCATCCTCTGTGGAGCTTCAGTTGGCGGACAGATGGTCTTACGTTTTCCTGCAAAATGTCTTGATAAACTCTGGAATTCATTTTTCCATCAATGACAACAATCCGTCCAGGCCCTGAGGCAGCAAAGCAGCCCCAAACCATGATGCTCCCTCTGCCATGTTTTACAGTGGGGATGAGGTTTTGATGTTGGTGTGCTGTGCCTTTTTTCTCCACACATAGTGTTGTGTGTTTTTTCCAAACAACTCAATTTTGGTTTCATCTGTCCACAGAATATTTTGCCAGTAGTGCTGTGGAACATCCAGGTGCTCTTTTGCAAACTTCAAACGTGCTGCAATATTCTTTTTGGACAGCAATGGCTTCCTCCGTGGTGTCCTGCCATGTACTCCATTCTTGTTTAATGTTTTCCTTATTGTAGATGTGTCAACAAAAATGTTAGCATGTGCCAGAGATTTCTGTAAGTCTTTAGCTGACACTCTAGGATTCTTCTTTACCTCATTAAGCATTCTGTGCTGTGCTCTTGCAGTCATCTTTACAGGACGACCACGCCTAGGGAGAGTAGCAACAGTGCTGAACTTTCTCCATTTGTAGACCGTCTGTCTTACCGTGGACACATGAACATCAAGGCTTTTGGAGATACTTTTGTAACCCTTTCCAGCTACATGCAAGTCAACAATTCTTGATCGTAGGTCTTCTGAGAACTCTTTTCTGCGAGGCATGGTTCACATCAGGCAGTGCTTCTTAAAACCAGTAAACCCAAAACTGGTGTGTGTTTTTAAAGGGCAGGACAGCTTTCAGCAACACATCCAATAATATCACACTGATTGGACTCAAGGTTGGCTCACTCCTGGCTCCAATTAGCTCTTGGAGAAGTCATTAGGCTAGGGGTTCACATACTTTTCCCACCCTGCACTGTGAATGTTTACATGTTATGTTCAATAAACACATGAAAACATATAATGTTTGTGTTGTATTATTTTAAGCAGACTGTGTTTTTCAAATTGTTGTGACTTAGATGAAGATCAGAGCACATTTTATGACCAATTCATGCAAAACTACACGTAATCCTAAAGGGTTCACATACTTTTTCTTGTCACTGTTATAGGACTGGAAATCCCATTGGTCATTTGCTATTAGTACAGTATGCCACCATCATTTTTCATGTCAAAAGACACTTGAAAGTTGGATGAACACAGGTCTGATCTGTAAAACACGAAAATATAAAAGACTCCAAACCCACAATATTAAATCAAAATGGATTTATTCCAGCACCAAAAAAGGACGACGTTTCGATCAGAACTGGTCTTTGTCAAGTCTTGACAAAGACTAGTTCAGGTCGAAACGTCATTCTTTTTTGGTGCTGGAATAAATCCACTTTGATTTAATATTGTGGATTTGGAGTCTTTTATATTTTCGTGGTCATTGGGGTCGTGGAGCAAGGATCCCCATCCTTTTTACCCACCGCTGCATATGGTGCCTAGGCTTATTTGTATATTCATTGATCTGTAATACAGGTTGAATATCCTTTACCTGAAATACTTGGGACCAGAAGTGTTTCAGATTTTGGACTTCTCGGATTTTGAAATAAAATACTTGAATTTACTAATGAGTTATCTTGAAGATGGGACCAACGTCTGAAAACAAAATTCAGTTATGCTTCATAACCTTATGGACATAGCCTGATGGTCATTCCATACACTATTTCTACTAATTCTGTCCCATATCACACAAGGTCAGGTATGGAATTTCCCAGATATATCTGAACTCATAAAGCATTTGCTTTTTGGAGCATTTCAGATTATTGGTTAAGGGATACTCAACCAGTATTTTAATTATATAATATATTGATTTAAAAATTTGATTCTATAGCACTTGTGAAGAGAATAAAAGGATGATTCACACACTTCTTATTAAAAGTATGAATTTATATTTTTTTTACAAGGATTTTTTATCTCAAATTATGGAAGATCATCACCTGGCTCCTAGCATAGCGGGTATATGCCAAAATATGCAGTGTGTCCCCGGAGTTAGATATTTATACTTCTTGGTAAAAACAAAAATGAAATTTTGCGAGTTGAAGATCTCTAAAAGTGCTTAAAGATTGATACCTTCCTAATTGTCTATGGTCTTTCCATCCACATTTCCCAGTGACGTTGCCTTTATATTATGCTAGCCCTAATGAGGTCTGTACCTTTTCCAATTGCTCACGCATCAACTGTTGGAGCTGGACCTATATTTGCTTGCGTGCAGTTGCCATAGTACCAAAAAATATGTATACAACTGTTTGTAGCATTAGTGGTAGTGTGTGTAATAATGAACATGTAGGAATGGGTGCAGCAGTAGTTAGGAGTGTGACAATGTGTGTGTTTGACAGTGTCTGCTTTGTGTTGCACTGTTTACGATACTACAAGCAGGAATGTGTTTGGCAGTAGCTACAGTTTTGTCTCTGGCAGTCCGTGCTGGTGCGATGTGAAGTCTATTAGAATACCAGTAAAGGTGGCTATCTCATAGCGATTGGAAAACAGGACATGTATTTACATGAATTTGTGACTGGGCATGAAATAATTTAAAAAGTTTTAATTTTTTTCCATAAAGCTTCACATCATTCTAGAGCATTGAATGATTTAATTCCCTAGTAACAAACATAACAAAAAAACCCACAATAAAATAAGCCACCATGTCCTTACTGAACTACATTTTAGAATATTGCATATCCATGCTCAAAATTCAAATAGACATTTCCCAGGCCCTCTTTTAGTGATGTATTACGTTTCTGGGCAGTAGCATAGCTGACACATTTTAAACATCTGTAAACTGTTTAGTAGATCCCATTGTCTGAGTCAGAGTCTCAGTTCTATTTATTTTATAACTTAACTAGTGACTTGTCCAAGACTGGTGTTACTGTGGCCATCGTTAACAAGGTTTGTTTAAATGTTAAATCTCATTTAAAAAGTATAACCTCTGAATAGTCTCATAATGTCACAGCTGTTTCTATTTGTCTCCACACAGGGATGCTCTGTGTAAAGATAACCCATACCGTGTTCTGCGCTGGAAACGCCATTGGACCTGCCACGCGGCTGTAGCAAGGTCCCATTGAAACCTAATTTAGGAAGTTACATTATAAAATGAACTCATAACTGAAAATGAAACGCAGCTGCTGTAGTCTGCTTTAGTTATCCCGTTTTCCATGACTGCTGAAAATTGATGGGGAGCCACAAAAGTCTGTGGGGGGTCTTCATATCCAAGCGTGTTCCATAACAAAAACAAAATCCTCCTAATTAGGATTTAGAAGGAAATATCTCCACTGGGTTGGTATGTAGTAAGCGTCTAGCTTCTGTGCGAGAGGTGATCCAGAGGCACATACAGTTTGGCAGAACAGAAAAAAATCTAATCTGATGAACAAGAACATGAAAAAAATTTAAAATATTGTCGAGGACATATACAAGTAAGAAATATTTCATTTGTCAGAATACATTTTTATAGAGGGCCTGTTAAAATGAATAGAAAAAAAATCCATAAAGTTTATGCGCTAGACTCCAATTAAGAAAGAAATAACAAAAAAAGAAATGCAGGAGTAGAGAGGAGAGAGGTGGATTGGGAAGTAGGGCACTCTGCTCATGGTCCAAGGATATAAGGGTCTATTCAAAGAAAGGTGAAACTCAGGAGAATGACTGGAGAATTCTAGGTCAGAATAGCCAAACCAGAAAAATTCTCCCATTTATCTCAATCTCCAAATTGGCTATTTAGTCTAGATTGTTCTCTTCTCCTACCAGTTTTCCTGATTTTCGCCTTTCTCTGAATAACCCCGAAAGTATTATTCTTGTCAAATGGAATGTCTCATTTCAGTACAGTGTGTTGAATGCCCAGTGCAGAGTGTGTTTTATTCCCTGTAAAATTAAATGCATTATTTAAGTGGAGTGTGTCATATTTTGGTTAGAATATCCGTTTAAGGCTTCATTTTGGATTTATCCATTTGGTAATGGTCTGCAATCAAAGCTATAAATACCATGGATACCATATGAGTGAGCCACAAGTCTACTGAGGCTCGTCCTACTGTAAATGATGTTTAGGGAGGCCATATAGTACAGAAATATACATACATGGAAATCTAATTCCCCCATCATGGATAAACGGCAATCTTGCCCATTTGGTATGTCTTAATAGAAACAAAACACATATGATTTAATAATATATAGTACCTTGGCTTTCACATCTGGAAGTATGAAATCTAGACATATGAAAGGGGAATTTGTGTGGGCGAATAGGAGTGAGTCTATGTGCATGACTTGGGATGCGGGAAGATTCTCTTGATTATCTAAAAATTTTCACCACTGGCCAAAGAAATAACAAACTATATGATGCCCATGTGCTTCTCTTTATGATAACAGTAGGTATTCAACATGACTTTAATATCTTCTTTTGCATCTTGTCTAATTATTCTACGTTATCATTTTAAGATTTTTACTGAGAACGTCTAGCATTCATTCCCATTTATAGTAACTATCATAGTGGTAATTCACTTCAAAAGCTTATGTATTGTATATTTGAATTCATTAATTAGAAAACTTGCAAGAAATAGAAGGAGAAAAGGCAGATTTTCAAATCCAGGTAATTTTCTGAGAAGTATAAAATGTATAATATAGTATAAAAGTGTAGTTTTATTAGTTAAAACAAATCTCTGTTGATTGAACTCAACTATGTTAGCCTTAAACATATAAAAGAGGATATTTAAATTAAAAGCACAAATCATTAGACTTATGTCACGCTATATATACATAAATATCCCGGTAGTTCAGGTTGGCTTATCAGTTGGTCCGAATAGTGGTTAATTAGGGAATACTTACAGGTCTATTCAATAAAGGTGAACCTCCGGAGAATTGGCAGGAGAAGTGAAAATTCCAAGTCAAAGTAGCCAAACCAGAAAAATTCTCCCATTTATCTCACTTTCCAAATCGGCTATTTGGTCTAGATTGTTCTCTTCTCCTGCCAGTTTCACCTTTTAGTGAATAGACCTGTTAGTGTTTCATATTGTTAGATTTAAATTTTCTGTATGAATATAACTATCCTGTATTGAAAAGGCTGTTCTGATAAAATGGGCTGTGACTCCCCCCTCCTTTTCTAAGTGTCAATTCTGCATTTAGACAGTTGTTCCTTCTATAGGATATGGCCTGTGGCTGATTTCCTGTTATGTTCAGTGCAGAAAAATGTGCGTAAAAGCGGGAAGATAGGAAAAAGATTTCTTGTGAACCATATATGGCAGGGCTCAAAATTTCAAGTCCCAAGCTACTAGCCAGACCATAAGAGTTACTCGCCACCAGTTGCCCCACCTACCCGGCCCTAAACTCCGCCCCTAAACACGTCTTCTTAAATTATGTTATGAAATTACACTGTTAAAGATTTTATTCAGAATAAAGTTACAAAATAATAAATAACATTAATACCCAAGCATCAGATACATGTATACCCAAGCACCAGACCCAGACAAGTAGTTTCATCCATTAAGTACAGACTCCTCTCCAACAGGTTTTAGGACCAAATTAATTTGGTGTCTATGCATCCAATATATCAAGTGGAACCTAATACTCCCATTATTCATATGCCAGGTTATCACTAGAAGTTAGAGGACCCCAAAGTCAGGTTTCCCCCTTGGATGCTGATATAGATGAATCCATTAATTTTCGTCTGCGATACTTCATCCCCATTTTTTCTTTTTTTTGCTCCTTCTGTATCACTCATCTCTTTCTTTATAAATATGATTTATTTTGCATAACCTCAAATGCCTCATAACCTCACCACCATTTCACCAATTATGGCCTCTAGCGGGCGATGTAGTAGCGGCGCTGGTTCTGGCGTCACTTCTGGCGCGCTGACAGCTTGGCAGCTTTTTTACTTTCCCTTAGTTTACACCAGGGGTGGGGAACCTTTTTTCTGCCAAGGGGCCCCCTGTAATTAATTTCTCTCCCCACTTGAATTCATTTCTCCCTCCCATTAATTTCTTTTGCCCAATTAATTTCTCTCTCCCCATTTATTTCATTTCTCTCTCCCCATTTATTTCATTTCTCTCTCCCCATTCATCTCCTCCTCTTCATTCATCTCTCTCCATTTCTCCCCCCAATTCATCTTCCTTTCCATCTCATTTCTCCCCCAATTCATCTTCCTTTCCATTTCTCCCCCAATTCATCTTTCATTTCATTTCTCCCCCACCAATTCATCTTTTTCATTTCTCCCCCTCCAATTCATCTTTCATTTCATTTCTCCCCCTCCAATTCATCTTTCATTTCATTTCTCCCCCAATTCATCTTTCATTTAACCCCCCAATTCATCTTTCATTTCTCCCCCCCAATTTATCTTTCATTTCATTACATTTCTCCCCCCAATTCATCTTTCATTTCCCCCCATTCATCTTTTATTTCATTTCTCCCCCCAATTCATCTTTCATTTCTCCCCCCCAATTCATCTTTCATTTAATTTCTCCCTCCCATTCATCTTTCATTTCTCCCCCCCAATTCATCTTTCATTTCCCCCCAATTCATCTTTCATTTCATTTCCCCCCATTCATCTTTCATTTCATTTCTCCCCCAATTCATCTTTCATTTCATTTCCCCCCAATTCATCTTTCATTTATTTCTCCCCCCAATTCATCTTTCATTTCATTTCTCCCCCCAATTCATCTTTCATTTCATTTCTCCCCCCAATTCATCTTTCATTTCATTTCTCCCCCAATTCATCTTTCATTTCATTTCTCCCCCAATTCATCTTTCATTTCATTTCTCCCCCCAATTCATCTTTCATTTCATTTCTCCCCCCCTAATTCATCTCTTTCTCTCTGTTATGCTCTCTGCTTGCTATAACACTCTCCATTTCACCCCCTGCCGTTTATTTCATCTCCCCCCTCCCTCCGTTTACCTGACCTGGAGAGTAGAATGAGGGGGCGGAGATTATCCTTCACGCTGTGCCCGGAAGATAAGGGGCCCAGCGTGAAGGAGAAAGATCCAGCATGCAGCAGGATGGGCTGATAAAGGTGCCGAGGGTGAGTGTATTTGCAAACCCCCCTCCCTCCCAGGAAATGATTCCGGCCAAGTCCCGTTTGCTGAAAAAAAAAAGCAGACTGGCTGACCTGAAGAAGAGAAAAAAACAACACGGCCGCCGGCTGAAAGCGCAGGCAGCATGATAGACTTTATCATGCTGCCTGCGTGTGCAGTTTTACTCGCCAGCGCTCAATTTTCCCTCGCAAAACGCGAGTATGCGAGTGGAAATTTTGAGGGCTGATATATGGTAATACGTGCCTATGCCTCACTGTTGGTTAAAATCTGATGTAGAAATGTATCTGTATGTTGAATGACTATAAGTTCTTTGAAATCTAATAAACTGGTCTGTCTAACAAGTGAATATACAGACATGACCTGATGAAGCTACATTTTGTTTGTGGCTGATTTTGGTGTCTAAGCCATGGCGTAGCGCAGCGTCTTACTTTATTTTGATACTTGAGGAAGAAATTACAGACTATTTGGGATTCCATATATGGTAATTATAATAGGAAAATTGGTTTTGTTTGTTTATGGTTATAATTTAACAGATAATAGGTGTGTCCTACTTTGCATTACAATCCTTAAGGCTTGCCTTGGTATTTCATGGGAAGTTATAATATAGGCATAAATACAAACCTTATTTGTCCAAATAGACACTACTTTGAGTATAGTACACGGTGTTATGTTTCGAGTATTGTCAGACAGGATTGTCTATAAAAGTAGATCACTACATATGAATATGGGTAGTCACACAATGTTACAAAAAGATATGGACTCCTGTCCAGAATCCTGCAATTCATATAGCAGACTAACATAGCATTGTAATGGTTTAATTAAATAAATATTTTATACAAACCCATCAAACAGGTTGCCCTAGTGACTCTTTATTACCAATTTTTGTTATGTTTGACATATGGCATGAACTCATGGATGCATGTATGAGAAGATTAACATCAAATAAATCTGTTTTATTCTACAAGAAATAACAATTACTGCAAAGAAAGTTAAAAGTAAGTTTTTTTATAAGGAAGAAGAAAGAACATAAAGATGGTATTAGTCAAACTATTCTTAATATGATATTTTCTTGTACTTTATTTTCTTTTACCCTTGCTTGCCCCCATCTTGACATACAGTGGGTCACACCGTTGCCCCTCTTTCTCACATATTTTTCTTTTAGGGGAGCTACTAAGATGACAATCTGCATGATTACTGAGTGTTCCAGGGACTCAAATTTCTTTTTACTGGGGGTGGGGGACACATTGCAAGTCCCCTTTTTATGACTATTCAGTGTAGTTGCGATTTTTTTTGGGCTGCTGATAACAGGCAGTTGGTGACAGCTGGTTCTTGTTTTATGATGATATACTACAACAGGTCTGAGTGGGGAAAGATATCATTATCCTAATGTATATGTCTGGGAATTACAGGGAGATGTTAAGCCCAGCAAGAAAATATAAAATGTCACTGGTCATTGTCTTGAAAGAAAAAAGGATTGAATATATATTTTTGCTTGAGAGGTGTAAATAAAAAGTATATTGAAAGTTCTAATCCGGGGCAGAGCTAACAGCCGAGGAGAGAGGACGCGTGCAGCCGGGCTCCGTTGAAGATTTTACTTGTTTACCTGTAATCCCGACTGCCATCGACCTCATAGACGACCCCAAACCTGTATAAGGTCTGTTTGTGCACCCCTGAAGCGGTCTCACCGAGCAACAGTGGTTTAAAAGGACCCAACCGATCACTTGCAACACTTGCGGCCTATTCCGGTCAGCCATCTTGCAACCGCAGAGTTTATTATTTCACTCGCCTGCCGCTTGCTGCCCTACTCGAACTTTACACCCTGTGCGCCCGTTGTTTGTGGGGATCCAGGTGCTTGGGAGCTCCCGAGGAGTGAGACAGATTGGGGACCGCTTTGCGCGGCGACCTTTGATAGACGTATACCCCGCTGTACTTTTATTCAGACTAAACAGTCAGTATACTGCTACTTTAATGGGGAGGAAGACCGGGAAGAAACCTCTGCTGCCGGATGGCACCCAGCAGCGGGACATCCGTGATGCACTAGGTGAGGTCCGACGAAAGCGGCAGGGCGAGCCCCACACATATTTGTCTCCCACAGCGAGTTCTGCGGAAGAGGAGGACCCGTTTTGGTCTGAGACCTCGGTGGCTGCCCGGCATTCTCCAAGATTGCTGGGGGTAACGAATTGACCGGGGTCGAACGCCGGAGATCCAAAGCCATCAGTGGCACGACGGCTGCAGACGCCATCTGACCACTTGGATTCTGTGGACTCCCTTCCTGCTGACCCTGGGAGGCGGATGTATACGGACCGCATGTCCTTCACGAGGGAGGATGTTCGGAGCTTATTGAGGGAAGCAATGGATGAGATGAAGGCGGTATGGAGGGCGGATTTCACGGCCATGTCTGCAGACCTGACGCAGGTTAGAGACCGTTTGACGGCTGCGGAGGCTCGAGTTGAAGAGGTCGAAGTACTCCAGACACTACTTACGCCGCAGGTGGAATCGTTACAGTCGCAGGTCGCGCTGCTTACGGGAGCGGTAGAAGCAGCTGAAATCCGACATCGCCAGAAGAACGTCCGTATCTGGGGGATCCCGGAGACGCTTGCTGACGCCTACCTTCTGCCATTTATTAACAAAGCTACTTCTGCGATGCTCGAGTCCGCAACCAATCCTGTTTTTCAGAAAGCCATCCGGCTTCGAAAGGCGGCCACGGCCCCGGTGGACTCCCCTCGAGATGTGCTGGCAGTGGCGGGGTCGGTGGCTGATAAGCGCCAATTGATGTCGCTCCCTGTGGCCCGAGCACCAATTGTTTTTGAGAATGTATCCTTATCTTTATTTAATGATCTCCCATTTGTGACATTGGTTGCTCGACGTCAATTCCGAGAGATCTCAGCGTTTTTGAGGAGCTGTGGGGTGAAATACAGGTGGGGGTGGTGGGATCTCTGTACATATATCACGATAATTTGACACACCTGGTGACTTCGCCTGAGGCGGCGTGGTCCCAGCTACGTTCAATGGGTCTGTTTCCAACCCCAGAGATGAATAGTTCTGGACTGAACGGTCCCCCCGCTTCTACGAAGGATCCGGGTTAAGTATGGACCTGAAATCAGGCAGTGATATACCTGGACACTCCGATCTATATTGCCTCTTAACGACCTTTTTCGGATTGTGTTTCCCCCATTAGTATTATTAATTTTCTTGGTCTATTTCTGACTTTACATATTCCCACGCCGTGCCTTTTGATTTCCTGCTGATTTTTATTTTTTTTTTCTTCTCTTATTATTTTTCCAGTTTCATTCAGACGACTTTTTAAGTATACGCGATACATTTCGCCAATTTCGTTTTTTCCGTTTATTGATGTTTTTATATAGGACGAGACCTCCCTCTTAGGGGATGATTAAAAGTTTTCGCTGATAACCTGCATTCCAGCGCGCTCACCGCAGTTAACCTTTTCTTGAAGTATATTTTTTTTTATTTTTTTTTAGCATATGACCTTTTATAATGTCTATCTTGTAAGCCAAGCTTTATCATTATTGACGACTTACCCCGGCCCTGCGTGGCCTAAATGTTGATGTTTCAGTGAACTTTGTTTTAAATAAAAACACTTGAATATAAAAAAAAAAGAAAGTTCTAATCCTACCAGTTTCTCCAATAAATGTGTGCTGTTGTACTTGACGCCATTTGAAATCTCTTCCTTCATCCTTGCAAGAAAAAAGTACAAATAACTTATTTTATCAGAGAACCATATTGAATCTTTTATTTACTACCAAAATTATTCCTCAGGTAAGTACATAAAGTACAATATTTACTTTTTGATAGCAAAAGCAGTAATAATCCAGTATCTACTTTAAGATATGTGAGCACAGTTCGTTAGTTTTCATTATGAGACCTATGAGAACAACACATTTCATTGTCTACGTCACTTGTTTGATTAAAAACATAAAGCAGTAAATACACGGATATTTAACAAACTCCTTACTAAAACAAAAACAAACCGTAAAAAGCAAATATCAAGAACAAGTTGGGCTCTATTACATTCTTTGCGCAAATATGGATGGTAAACGCGTGAATTTTTGCAAAAACGTTAAACGTTAACGTGCGTAAATTAACGCTGGTATTACAATCCGAGCGCATTTTGTCATCCGTCAAAAAATAACGCGCGTAAAAAAGACGAGCGCGCGCGCATTAACGTTGTGTACAGAAATCGGTGTGCGGACTGTTTTTTGACGCGATTCAGCCAGTCAGAATTAAGAACCACAATTGCCTCCCGTTAAGTTTTTTCGCCTGTCAAAATCAATCTGAGTATACAGTGGCAAGAAAACATATGTGAACCCTTTGGGATTACGTGGAGTTTTGCATGAATTGGTCATAAAATGTGCTCTGATCTTCATCTAAGTCACAACAATTTGAAAAACACAGTCTGCTTAAAATAATACAACACAAACATTATATGTTTTCATGTTTTTATTGAACATAACATATAAACATTCACAGTGCAGGGTGGAAAAAGTATGTGAACCTTTGGACTTAATAACTGGTTGACCCTCCTTTGGCAGCAATAACCTCAACCAAACGTTTCCTGTAGTTGCAGATCAGACCTGCACAACGATCTGGAGTAATTTTAGACCACTCCTCTTCACAAAACTGTTTCAGTGTAGCAATATTCTTGGGATGTCTGGTGTGAATCGCTCTCTTAAGGTCATGCCACAGCATTTTAATCGGGTTGAGGTCAGGACTCTGACTGGGCCACTCCAGAAGGCGTATTTTGTTTTGTTGAAGCCATTCTTTTGTTGAATTACTTGTATGCTTTGGGTCATTGTCCTATTGCATCACCCATCCTCTGCGGAGCTTCAGTTGGCGGACAGATGGTCTTACGTTTTCCTGCAAAATGTCTTGATAAACGCTGGAATTCATTTTTCCATCAATGACACAACAATCCGTCCAGGCCCTGAGGCAGCAAAGCAGCCCCAAACCATGATGCTCCCTCCACCATGTTTTACAGTGGGGATGAGGTTTTGATGTTGGTGTGCTGTGCCTTTTTTTCTCCACACATAGTGTTGTGTGTTTTTTCCAACTCAATTTTGGTTTCATCTGTCCACAGAATATTTTGCCAGTAGTGCTGTGGAACATCCAGGTGCTCTTTTGCAAACTTCAAACGTGCTGCAATATTCTTTTTGGACAGCAATGGCTTCCTCCGTGGTGTCCTCCCATGTACTCCATTCTTGTTTAATGTTTTCCTTATTGTAGATGTGTCAACAAAAATGTTAGCATGTGCCAGAGATTTCTGTAAGTCTTTAGCTGACACTCTAGGATACTTCTTTACCTCATTAAGCATTCTGCACTGTGCCCTTGCAGTCATCTTTACAGGACGACCACTCCTAGGGAGAGTAGCAACAGTGCTGAACTTTCTCCATTTGTAGACCGTCTGTCTTACCGTGGACACATGAACATCAAGGCTTTTGGAGATACTTTTGTAACCCTTTCCAGCTTCATGCAAGTCAACAATTCTTGATCGTAGCTCTTCTGAGAGCTCTTTTCTGCGAGGCATGGTTCACATCAGGCAGTGCTTCTTGAAACCAGTAAACCCAAAACTGGTGTGTGTTTTTAAAGGGCAGGATAGCTTTCAGAAACACATCCAATAATATCACACTGATTGGACTCAAGGTTGGCTCACTCCTGGCTCCAATTAGCTCTTGGAGAAGTCATTAGGCTAGGGGTTCACATACTTTTTCCACCCTGCACTGTGAATGTTCACATGTTATGTTCAATAAACACATGAAAACATATAATGTTTGTGTTGTATTATTTTAAGCAGACTGTGTTTTTCAAATTGTTGTGACTTAGATGAAGATCAGAGCACATTTTATGACCAATTCATGCAAAACTCCACGTAATCCCGAAGGGTTCACATACTTTTTCTTGCCACTCTATATACTGCAACAATAATAAAAACACGCACAACTTCTCAATTTTATTGTTTGGGTATGCGTAGAATGTGTAACTATACTTTGCTGTATTTTTATTTTTGGGCTGGTGTATATGGGTTCGGCCAGGACGTTCAGATTTGCAGTTACCACCAGCTTTTCAAAGACGTTCAAATTATGCTCGCAAACGTTGTCTGTTAAATTTTGCGCATAGATTGTAATACCATCCACGTACCAGCGCACAAATGCATTTGCGCTCACAATATTAAGTATAGGACGCACAAAGTACAGTACGCTTGCGCAGCGTTCGCGCAGGTTCACCCGCAGTAGACGTTAACATGCATTTTTTGCGCGGACATTGTAATACGACGTTCTGCGCAAAGGGTTTGCCCCTCGCGTTAATGGTTGCGCAAGGAATGTAATAGAGCCCGTTATCGTTATGTATTCACCAAGATCTGAATTTGAGTCTGGCCTCTAGCCCTTAAGGATCCGCAAGCCATATACAGTATTTAAAAAACAAACATTACCATTTGCAAACTAGGGCAGCATTAAAAGGTCTGTAAAAATTAAGTATTGCTTTTTTAAGAAGTATTTGAAGTAGGGATGTGCATTTAGTTTCGTACGATTCGTTTTTCTCACGAAAGGGGCCGATTCTGTGCCCTCGGATTTGTCCGATGTTCCGAACCGGACCGGCAACGAAATACACACCATCCGAAATCTTTCCTGATACGAAACGAAAAAATGTCGTTATTTCGTATGGACATGAAATTTGTAAAATCGCAAGTCATTTTCGTTCTATTCGCGATTTTGGTTTCGGTTCATTTCGGACAACGTATTTTCGTATTGTTTCGAGTCTGTTTCGGTTCCGTTGCTGATTTCGTAATTTCGTTTCGTCAGTCACTTTTTTCACTTGTTCCAGTGCTTTCTTTCTGCATCAATAATATATTTAGGGGGGTGTGGCTGACCATCGTCTGGAGCGGACGCGTGCTGAGGAGCTCCTTCACTGACTCACCCAAACGGGTACACTTTTAGCATCCCTCCACGATATTTGAAGTCCCTGTCCACCGATTTTCCTTCCTAGGGGTGGGAGGTCGACCCGCTGAGACGTGGGAGCTTCCCCGGGACGTACCAGGGCGGGAATCGAGATCGGGCCTACATCCCGCGGCCTTCCCTTGGCGGTCATCTTGAGGCCCTCTGCAGCACCTCGGGCTCTCCACATTTGTGCTAAGATCATGGGCACTCGGAAACCCCTCATCACCGAGGGTCACGGACTGCGGGACATCTGTGACTCCTTGGGTGCTGATGGAAGGCGGCGCACGTGCCCTCTGGAAACCTCCACCTCGCGTGGGCTAGAGTCTTCGGAGGAGGGGGAAGACACCTGCTCGGAGATGGCCGGTACCGCAGGGGGATCCCGGTTCTCCAAGATTACCCCGCAGCGGTTACAACCCGCCCATACAGAGACATATGTGAGCACTGTGGCTTCTTCTGTGGGACTTCCTCCTACAGCGGCCGTGGTGGAGAGAGCTGTGGATACTGCTCACCTGCCCCCAACTAAGGGAGATCTTCAGCAGCTGCTCCTCGACATGCAGGCCACATGGCAGGCCGATATCCGCGGACTGCAGGCTGAGATGACAGGGGTACAGACCCAGGTAACCTCTGTGCAGGAACGCACGACCGACCTGGAGGCGGCTCGGGACCACTTGATGACCCAGCTGGATTCTTTACGAAGTCAGGTAGATCACCTCACAAGAGCAGTGGCTCAAGTCGAGTCGCGACACAGACGTCGTAATCTCCGGGTCCGTGGCATACCAGAGTCTGTCCCATCCGGGGAGCTTTTAGGACTTCTTAACCGACTGGCTACTCACCTGCTTCAACGGGGTAGGGATGAACCTGCTGTCTTTGGTTCTGTGACACGCCTGCGAAAATCTCTGATGGCTCCGAGTGATGTACCCAGAGATGTTATGGCAGTGGCTCGGGATCCTTCTCTGAAATCTCAACTTATGGCTATTCCTGCATCCCGTAGCCCGTTGGCCTTTGAATCGATGTCACTTTCCTTGTTCCATGACCTACCATTTTCGACCCTGTTGGCACGCCGACGTTTCAGGGAGGTGACACTGCGCTTGTGAGCTGCAGAACTTCGCTACCGATGGGGTGCCACTGATTCCCTGGTGATCACCCATAATGGGGTTCAACATGTTGTTAACACCCCAGAGGAGGGGTGGATACTTCTGTCTACACTGGATGTACTACGGGCACCGGATCCCTTGGCTCCAGACTGATTTCTATGATGGCTATGGGCCCTACTTAATACCTACCTTGTTTTATTTGTCCTCGAGTCTCCTACGTCTGCGTACCTCCTACCACCTGATTGTGGTTTTTTGACTGATCTCGGAGGCCTGTTCCCCCCCTCCCCCCCATCCTCCCCTACCCTAGGGAACATTTGTAGTATTTTATTATGCGGACATCCTTGACTCCACTGTTCTCTGATCTGACACATATGCCGTTTCTTCATGGTGGGCTGGATTGGCCGACCTCTCCTGCTTGTATTTTTACCCACAACTTCTGTCTGATCTTCTGACCGAACGTATAGAGGTGAAAGCAGAGGGCTAGGTGCTGGAGCATTTGATTCCCCACTTTTTTTTTTTTTTATGGGGACACTGGGTAGTAACCTGGGAGAGCCGCTAGGATAGCTACCTAGGCTCTGGCCGTCCTCTCAGCCCCAGGTCTCCCGGCCTTATGGCCTCTTCCATGGCCCTCAGTCTCCTGGAGGTGACCGAGGTGAGCTGGGAATGCCGTAATTTCCAGGGCAGTCCCCCCCTTCTCCTTTTTTTTTTATTATTTATTTTTATTTTTCTATTTTTCTGTTTTGTTGTGCTCCTCTCGGTGCATGCCCTCCAGTCTTTTTTGCGTTACGTTTCATTTTCCCGATTTCCCTCACCTCTTATTTTTGGTATATTTGATGCTTGACTTACTCTATATTTCATATCTGGCTCGCCATACGTGGCCGCTGTTTCTTCATGTTTGTTGAATTGATTGCTGATGTGATTTCAAAATAAAATTTTGAATACAAAAAAAAAAATGTATTTTTTAAAATATTTAATTAGCTTTTTCCTAAATCCCCAGTCTAACAGTACAAGATATTGATATTTTATATGATTAAATAAAGTTGTGCAATGCATATTCATAAGAAAAAAAGGATCTTTCATAAAAAACGATACCTCCGAAGGAACGAATTGGCAGATTTACTGCATCATCCAAAATACCATACATCTAAACGAAATGGACCCTTTGAAACGAAGAGAACAGACGATCCGAAAGACCGAAATTCCCCGAATTCACGAAACAAAAATTTATACGAAACAACGAGCCGAAACGAAAATGGGCCAAAACAATCTGAAACAAAACTTTTAAAAAACAAACGAGCAGAAACGAAACGGAAAAAAAAATGCGTGCACATCTCTAATTTTAAGCAAAAAATCTAAAAACATTTGAGAGAGGCAAGTTACACTACAAAATAGCACAAATAACTTAGAGACATTTTGTTCAGCAGAGAGCAGAGACTCCGGCACAACTAAATTCTGAACATGATTGAATCAGAATATAAAGATGCAAAAGAACGAAGAGCTAGGAAAGTATTGCTAAAAACAAAATGATATGCTAAAAATACTGCAGCAAAATTATAGAGCTGTCAGAAATTTCAAGAGGCATGTCAACACCTGGGACTCTGTGCCCAAACACTGGAAAGACAGTGGAGGGAAAAGATGCGTTGAACTGTTTGGGGATGGTTAGAATTAGAGCTTGTTTGGTAAGTAAGTTTGAGAATTACAATATGGTATGTATCTATAAAGAAATAATATAAATCATTAAGAAAAACATCTACAAGTCCTAGCAAATCAGAGACTTGCTTTGCCCACAGCACTCTATTTGCAGTGGTGATGTGAATAATGAGGCTCAAACGTCCGAAATAGCTGATCAGGAGTGGCTTGTGTCTTAATGCATACCCTGACATAGGTTTGAAGCTCTCTAGCATGTCCCTGCACTGACAAAAAGGATATCTGTGTTAAAGCAGATGTTTGTTGCTAAAAAAGTGCGAAATTGTGAACTTCGTTTGCAGCAATGAATTCTGGGTAGGACTTGCAAACGGGAATTGCAGCAAATGAGCTGTGTGTGCAAAGCAAGCTGCTGATGTGCGTGGACGTGGAGATGTTTTTCACAAGGATTTAACTTATTTCTTCAACATTGCATTATGGGGGATTTTAATGACACTTTTTGTCCTCCTCCTTAATGTAAATAGTATATATATATATACACTATATTGCCTATATTGCTCACCCATCCAAATAATCAGAATCAGGTGTTCGAATCACTTCCATGGCCTCAGGTGTATAAAATCAAGCACCTAGGCATGCAGACTGTTTTCACAAACATTTGTGAAAAAACAGGTCGCTCTCAGGTGCTCAGTGAATTTCAGCGTGGAACTGTGATAGGATGCCACCTGTGCAACAAATCCAGTCGTGAAATTTCCTCGCTCCTAAATATTCCACAGTCAACTGTCAGCTGTATTATAAGAACGTGGAAGTGTTTGGGAACGACAGCAACTCAGCCATGAAGTGGTAGGCCACGTAAACTGACGGAGCAGGGTCAGCGGATGCTGAGGTGCATAGTGCGAAGAAGGTCGCCAACTTTCTGCAGAGTCAATCGCTACAGACCTCCAAACTTCATGTGGCCTTCAGATTAGCTCAAGAACAGTGTACAGAGAGCTTCATGGAATGGGTTTCCATGGCCAAGCAGCTGCATCCAAGCCATACATAACCAAGTGCAATGCAAAGTGTTGGATGCAGTGGTGTAAAGCACGCCACCACTGGACACTAGAGCAGTGGAGATGCGTTCTCTGGAGTGATGAATCGCGCTTCTCCATCTGGCAATCTGATGGACGAGTCTGGGTTTGGCAGGCTGCCAGGAGAACGGTACTTGTCTGACTGCATTGTGTCAAGTGTAAAGTATGGTGGAGGGGGGGATTATGGTGTGGGGTTGTTTTTCAGGAGCTGGGCTTGGCCCCTTAGTTCCAGTGAAAGGAACTCTGAATGCTTCAGCATACCAAGACATTTTGGACAATTCCATGCTCCCAACTTTGTGGGAACAGTTTGGAGCTGGCCCCTTCCTCTTCCAACATGACTGTGCACCAGTGCACAAAGCAAGGTCCATAAAGACATGGATAACAGTCTGGTGTGGATGAACTTGACTGGGCTGCACAGAGTCCTGACCTCAACCCGATAGAACACCTTTGGGATGAATTAGAGCGGAGACTGAGAGCCAGGCCTTCTCGTCCAACATCAGTGTGTGACCTCACAAATGCGCCTCTGGAAGAATGGTCAAAAATTCCCATAAACACACTCCTAAACCTTGTGGACAGCCTTCCCAGAAGAGTTGAGCTGTTATAGCTGCAAAAGGGTGGACCAACGTCATATTGAACCCTATGGATTAGGAATGGGATGTCGCCTAAATTCATATGCGAGTCAAGGCAGGTGAGTGAATGCTTTTGGCAATATAGTGTATGTATATGATGGATATATTGCAACACAAAAATATTCTGTTCTAGAATAAAAGTAGCTTTATCAAAATAGCAATCTTTCAAGATTCTTTTAACACTTACTTTTCAATCTGCAAAGTGATGCGCTGTTTTTGTTGCTGTGTTTCAATAAGTTCTTTTTTGGTTTTTGCTTCCAGTCTGTCGACATAGAACAGGACGTCATTAAAATGCATTATTTTATTTCATGTATTTTATTATAAATCGATCATACAAAGGTAGAGTGAGAAATACGGTTATCTGTAAGGTTTTATGGAGGGGCACTTACATTGCATAATCCTGCTGAACTATTTTCCTGTGCTTCTGAGTTTCCTTAATGACGTCTTGGTAAGTTGGGCCAACTGGCGTAATTTGATTACAAGTCAAGGGAAAACAATGTGTTTTAACAAACACTGGCTTCAACTGTGTTGCAATCTCAAAATCAGAAGACTTATCTAATGTGATATGGCATTTCAATTTTGAAAGCCCATATTCCTGTCACAAAACCAACAAATCCATTACCTTATCATCATACATCGATTGATAACATATTTCCCAAGGTGTCGATTAATTTTATGTATAATTAAAGCTGAACGTCTACCAAGTCTTATCTATAAACAATTACCTCACATTGATTGCTCTGAAATGTTTAAATTGTTTTAAAGTTCTTGTTTGAACTTCTAAACGTCTTAGGCTAGGGACAGATGAGCGCATTTTCTGCGGCCACCGTCAAAATGTACGTCGATGCGTGCGCACGCATTTTTTCACGGAATACGCTTAAGTGGTCAGACGATGCTGGACGTATTTCATGACGATGGGGTGAAAAGAAGTCTAGGGAAATCCGGCTGTTTGAACGTTATGTTGGCCGCACACTAGCAGCGTCTGACATCTCCTAATCACGCACACACGCTGCTATGCGGCCGCAGCGCACTCTGTACGTCAGTACCAGCGGTTTAACGTTCTCGAAAAAATGCGTTCATTTTCCACTTGCGTTGCGCGGCCGGACTTTTGTGCGACCGTACTTCGTATATTGGCTGTCATTGCCCGTCATCTGCTGCTAGTGCGGCCGTGATTATGTGCGCCAGAACGCGCGTTCGCACTGCCTCAGTCTGACCCTAGCCTAATAGAGTTTCTTAAGTGACATTTACTGCATTTTTAGATTTTCTATTGCACCAAATAATATCAAAACCGAGGTTGAATATGATTAGTACGTCTGGAAAAAAAATCTACCATTGGTAAATATTTTTACTATTATTATTAAAAATCTATGCTGATTGGCAGTCCTCTATACTAATTATTACATAGCAGGTGAACATGTACCGTCTATGTGGAGTAGAGGTAACATCACTGCTCTATATACGTGGAGACCCAGGTTTGAATCCCGGCAAGAGCACCTCTCCAGGAATTGTCCTTGGGCAAGACACCTAACGGTACATACTCGCCACCCAGGACATACTTGAAAATGAGAGAAATCTCAATGTATCCTTTCTGGTAGAATACTTTCTAAAAAAAAGGAGAACCTTTGCCACAGGGGATGGCTACACAATTAATAACTGGCAATGGAAGATTTCAGACATGAAGAAAGGTTGACAAATGCAAACCGCTTCAGATTACATGTCTTCGTTACTCCCCAAGCACGTCCCATCTAGACAACTCCGTTCAGCGGGTGATCTCCACCTGTCATTGGTCTACACATGCACAGCCAACTCTCGCCTCCAAGACTTCTCAAGGGCAGCACCAGTCCTGTGGAATGACCTGCCTCACCCTATCAAACTCTCCCCGGACCTTCAGGCCTTCAAGAAATCCCTCAAAACCCATCTCATGAGATTAGCGCACCACATCACTGATGCAACTCCTCCCTCTGCTCACCTACTCACACATGATTGAAGCCGCTTCTATGGCCCCACATTCCCAAACCACTGGCACTAATGATCCTGCTGCGGAGTGAAATTCCTCTGGTCTTCCTCAACCCCCAATCCCTGTAGACTGTAAACTCCTATGAGCAGGGTCCTCTACACCTCTTGTTTCCATCTTATGTCCGTTTATATGTATTTCGTTCCCTTTTGTTATTGTAAAGCGCTGCGGAAACTGTTGGCGCTATATAACTGATGACAATAATAATAATAATAATAATAATAATAATAATTAGAAAACCAGAGCCTCAGAGGGGTATGATAATTTTATACAAATATATTTGGGGCCATTATAAACTCTGGCTGGAATCCTGTTAAATAATAGATGTGTACATAGGACACAAGGTCACCCATTTAGACTATAAAAAAGGTGAGTTGGCCTAAAGCATAGGAAAGGATTTTTTTCGCAGAGAGAGAAGAAGAAAGCTGTGGAATTCTCCGCCTGATGAAATGGTTTGTCAGAGTCTGGATAGATTTTTAACCACGTCTGGATGATTTCTTGCAGAAACAATTTTCAGGGTTATTATCTTTAAAATGTAGGTAAAAGCTCCTTGATGGAAGGACAAATTTCATTGCCATTCTGGAGACAAAAAAATATTTTTTGCCCGAGGTTGTAGATAGTTGGAAAGTGCTCCAGACCGAGTTTTTCTCCTTGTTCTGGATTGACAGCTGAAACGTTTATGTGAGCAGATTAACTTGATGGATGCACGTCTTTATTTTCCTAGCCTATGGAACTGTAAACCTTCCTATAGGTGGTTGTTATCATGTTCTCTGTGATAGTATTGACAGCATGTTGGAGAACTCTATGTGACATGAAATACCTGATGTCATGACCAGCCCGTATATAACAAAATTTCAGTTCAATTGTAACTCTAGGTGTCCTGATGAAAGTTAAAATGTAACTGAAACGTTGACATTTTGGATTTATAAATATATGAAGTTTTAACAAGAATACCCAAGAGTGGTGTACCTTTTGAGCTTCTAAATATATCCCACGCTGGACTATAATAACATGAACAATCTTGGATTGCTGATGACCCAAGTATAGAGTTCCTTAGTTTCATACTCTAGCAACTGAACCAGATTTTTCCCTAACCTAGAGCTTGAGCATGGCTTTTGTCCACAATAACTTATTAACAATGGTGAAATTGTTGATAAGGATTACCTTTATAATGATATAACTGGGAATAGCTTTGTTTCCCTTTCAGTGAAAAGACATAGAACATTAAACTGATTGCCGAAAATGAATCTAGTATCTAAATCTTCCCTGTCCAATGAACATGATGTCAGTTTGTCGGGTATTTTCATAGGAAAACAAAATGAATCCTGTCGCCATTTTGTGTATATTCGTGTTAATCCATTCTTTCTTTGAACACATATTTTTTTCTTGAATTACCGTTCACCTACTTTGGAAAAAAGATGAGTTCATACAACGTTTTAAACTCATTAGAAAGGAATAAAAAATTTATGTGTGTTTTTTAAAATAACTATTATCGTGTAGACATGAAGACACTATGCTATAGTTGTTCTATTTGATATATGTGTCAGATAAGTGCTAGACATGGCAAGGGTAAATTGTCTGTTTTATCAAGAAGTTTTTTAATAAAATATATTTTCTTTAAGGTTTAAAATATATCTATGCACAAGTGTATATATATTCACATATATTTTATGTATCCAATATTTAGTAGCTCCAATATCTTAGAAGTGTAACTATGATGATATATAAGTAGAAATATAAGTAAAATATTTAGAAGTACTTTTTAGTTTAAAAGTAGAGATTTCTATATTTTAACAGATAAGATTAAACTGAGAAGACAAATTTTGAAATAAGGGGGTAGAAAGCTGTATACTAAATTTAAATATGACAGAGACAAGAAGTCTGAGGAAAAGTGAAACGTTCTTTGTTAAGAATGTGACTTATGACCTATGTAAAATAAATAAGAATAAAATAAAAATTAAATAGTGTTTAATAATTTTGTCCAGCCCATTTTTGGAGTTTTGTGTGACATTATGTCCAATTTGCTTTTTTTCCTCCCTTTTTTGATTTGTTCCAATACACACAAAGGGAATAAACATGTGTATAGCAAAACATGTGTTACTGCAATACTTTTCTGTGAGAAATACTTGATTTTCTGGAAAAATGTCTGGGGTGCCAACAATTTCGGCCATGACTGTATGTGCTTAACTGCACTGGAGGTCTTTGAGATTTGTAGACAGATTCCAGGAAACTAAATACCAAACGGATTTCTAAGAAAACTTCTGAATGTCATCGTCAGAGATAATTATCCCTTCCAAATCCTCTGCCAACTGCACTTGACACCACAGACAATGGAAATATAATGGTGCAAGGTCAAAGTCTTCTACAATTTATGTGGCACTATTCGTAAATTATTGAAATTATTCCAGAGAGGCTACATATAGAAATTGTTGTCAGGGATCGCGGTTTGTCATTACAATCACTGTTACTGTCTTGAGTACTGCAAGGGCAAATTTAATTTCAAAGTACGCATAAAATGAAGCTCCCATAAACTCACTGATGTTGGTCTTGCATAGATACCTAAACCTCATTTATACAGTTAGTTGACTCTGTTTGTCTGAGAATTATTCAACCCAAAGCATGATATAAACATGATTAATATTGTTATAGCTAAAAAATCATGTAATACAACTAAATTGATCTAATTAAAGGGAGTAGACTGTTTACATCTTAGATTTTTTTCTTATTTATCATACATTTTCTATTCCAGTTGAGGTTGATTAATATGATATGTCAGAGTTGACTTGATGTTATGTTCACATTACCAGCTGCATGGTGTTGATGTTGACATATGTTTTTGGCAAATGTAATTTGCACATAAAAGAATAGATGCATTTGCAGCGATTACTGTTACGAATCCAGAGCAATGATGCACTGCAGTAGAAATTCTGATTTGTATTTGTATATAGCAACTAATTATTATTCAGACTATTTGGTTGGGTTAGATATTTTAGTGGTAAACAATATGGCTAAATGGAAGAATTAATTTTAAAGTATGACCTCTGCAATGTCTGCTATTTCTTTCTGTAGCTACATATAGAGGTTTTACATTTTGCCATCTTTAATCATGTTTGTTAAATACGATTTGTCATCGGTTAATGTACTTTAATCTGAGGCTTGAGTAAAACAAATCTTTATTTTTCAGTTTGTCATACGAACCGAAAATTCACTGTATTGCCTTACGGAACACCTATACATGTGGCTGGCACTACATACAAACCTAGTGCCCGATTTAATTGAGCTTGACCCCTGATACTTACCTTACTTTTGGATGCAATTCGGTCATTTTTGGTTGGCACGCTTACTTATGGGTTTAACAGGATCTAGCTTTCCAATAATTTTATTTAGTTCAATTATCAGCAGTTGTGTTTATAATCAATAATGGAAATATCAGGTTTAGCAATTCATTTCAGTTTTTTGGAAGAAGCATAGAAAATGAGGGCTGTGAACAAAGTGGGAGGGGAGAAGTGGAGCAGTAAGGGGATACAAAAGCTGGGGGAAAATGAAGCCTACTCCTAGCCCCACCTATTGGTGTCTTGATCAGAATGAGAAATAGAAACATAGAAACATAGAAAAATGTCAGCAGATAAGAACCTTTCGGCCCATCTAGTCTGCCCAATTACATGGATACTTTACCTGGATTTATCTTTTGTTTAGGATAGCCTTATGCCTATCCCATGCCTGCTTAAATTCAATTACTGTTTTGGCCTCTACCACTTCAACTGGAAGACTGTTCCATGTATCCACCACCCTCTCAGTAAAATAATGCTTTCTGATGTTACTTTTAAACCTTTGCCCCTCTAATCTAAGACTATGTCCTCTTGTTTTGCTACTTTGTTTCCTTTTAAATATACTCCCTTCCTCTACCTTGTGGATTCCCTTTACGTATTTAAATGTTTCTATCATATCTCCTCTGTCTCGTCTTTTTTCCAAGCTGTACATGTTAAGATCATTAAGCCTTTCCTGGTAACTTTTCTCCTTCAAGCCGTACACCATTTTAGTAGCCCTTCTCTGAACTCTCTCTAAGATGTCTATATCCTTCTGGAGATACGGTCTCCAGTACTGCACACAGTACTCCAAGTGAGGTCTCACCAGTGCTCTGTACAGTGGCATGAGCACTTCCCTTTTCCTACTGCTAATACCTCTCCCTACACAACCAAGCATTCTGCTAGCATTTCCTGCTGCTCTATTACATTGACTACTTACCTTTAGATCCTCTGAAATAATAACCCCTAAATCCCTTTCCTCAGATGTTGAGGTTAGGACTGTATCAAATATTCTATATTCAGCCCTTGGGTTTTTACGTCCCAGGTGCATTATCTTGCACTTATCCACGATTAAAACTCAATTGCCACAGCTCCGACCATTTTTTTAGTTTACCTAAATCATTTGTCATTTGGCTGATCCCTCCAGGAACGTCAACCCTGTTGCAAATCTTTGTGTCATCAGCAAAAAGACATACTTTTCCATTAATACCTTCTGCAATATCACTAAAAAAAATATTAAATAGAATGGGTCCAAGTACTGACCCCTGAGGTACCCCACTGGTAACAAGACCTTGCGCCGAATAAACTCCATTTACCACAACCCTCTGTTGCCTGTCACTCAGCCACTGCCTAATCCATTCAACAATATTGGAATCCAAGCTCAAAGATTGCAATTTATTGATAAGCCTTCTATGCGGAACAGTATCAAAAGCCTTACTGAAATCTAAATAAGCAATGTCTACTGCACCACCTGTGTCTATTATTTTTGTTACCCAATCAAAAAAATCAATAAGATTAGTTTGGCATGATCTCCCTGAGGTAAACCCATGTTGTTTCTGATCCTGTAATCTATGTGTTTTTAGATGTTCAACAATCCTTTCCTTTAACATGGTTTCCATTAATTTCCCCACTACTGACGTAAGACTAACTGGCCTATAGTTCCCAGATTCCTCCCTACTACCCTTCTTGTGAATGGGCACAACATTTGCTAATTTCCAGTCTTCTGGGACGACTCCCGTTAGCAAGGATTGGTTAAATAAATCTGTTAACGGTTTTGCTATTACATCACTGAGCTCTTTTAATAATTTAGGGTGGATCCCATCAGGCCCCATTGACTTATTTGTCTTTACTTTAGACAGCTGCTGTAGAACCTCCTCCTCTGTAAACTGATATGTAATTGTCTCGTTAGTGTTTCCTCCTAACTGAGGTCCCTTTCCTTCCTTTTCTTCTGCAAAGACTGAACAAAAATATTCATTGAGGCAGTCAGCGAGACTTTTATCCTCTTCTACATACCTTCCTTCCTTTGTTTTTAATCTAACTAATCCTTGTTTTACTTTTCTTTTCTCGTTTATGTATCTAAAAAATGTTTTGTCCCCCTTTTTTACTGACTGAGCTATTTTCTCTTCTGCGTGTGCTTTGGAAGCTCTTATAAATTGCTTTGCCTCTTTCTGCCTAATCTTATAGGTTTGCCTATCTTCTTCACTCTGAGTTGTTTTATAATTATTGAATGCTGTCTTTTTGTTCTTCACTATTTTGGCCACTTCTGCAGAGTACCACAGTGGTTTCTTCCCTTTTTTGTTTTTGCTAACAAGTCGAATGCAATTGCCTGTGGCCTTCAATAATGCTTCCTTTAAATAATCCCATTTCTCCTGGACTCCCTTTAAACTCCTCCAGTCTGATAATGACTCCTTCACACAAAGTCTCATTTTAGAAAAATCTGTTTTTTTAAAGTCTAAAACTTTTGTTTTTGTGTGGTGCGGCTCCATCCCTGTTCTTATATTAAACCATACTGACTGGTGATCACTAGATCCCAAATTTTCACCTACAACAACGTCCGATACCAAACCTCCATTTGTGAGTATTAAATCCAATATGGCCTCTTTACGGGTCGGCTCCTCAACTACTTGTGTTAGAGATAATCCCAGTAGGGAGTTTAGAATATTTGTACTCCTGGTGCACCCAGCTGTTTTGGTTTTCCAGTTCACATCAGGAAGATTAAAGTCCCCCATGATAATAACTTCCCCCTTCATTGCCATTTTGGCTATTTCCTCAAGCAGCAGATTATCTAGCTCTTCTACTTGTCCAGGGGGTCTATAGATCACACCTACACGAGCTACTGTATGATTGCCAAATGTTAGCGTAACCCAAACTGACTCTATGTTCACCTCGCTCACTTTTATTTGGTTCGTTTTTATGTTGTTTTTCACATACAGGGCCACTCCTCCTCCTTTCCTACCTTCTCTGTCTTTTCTATATAAAGAGTACCCCGGTATTGTTATGTCCCAGTTATTTTTCTCACTGAACCATGTCTCAGTAACCGCCACTAAATCTATTTTTTCAGCTGCCATCATTGCCTCCAGTTCATTGATTTTATTGACTAAACTGTGAGCATTTATAGACACGACTCTGAGCTTGTCATTTTTTTCCCCGCATGTTGCTTGCACCCTCCGATTTAGTTTTGGGGGACAATCAGGCAGATTGTTTTTTACCCTTTTGTCCCCCCTCCTAGTTTAAATATTTCTTTGCGAAACCTTTGAACTTCTCACTGAGAACATATGTTCCCCTATGAGTAAGATGCAAAGCATTTTTTTTATACAGTTCCTTTCTGCTCCAATTAGAGCTATCATGGGACACAAAGCCAAATCCTTGCTCTCGACACCATTCCTGAAGCCATAAATTAAATTCCCTATTGCGCATCTGCCTATCCTGAATGTTATGCACAGGCAAAACTTCAGAGAATGACACAGTGGATGCAATCTGCTGTATTTCACCTCCAAGAACACAAAAATCTTCCTTAATCTCAGAAACTTCATTGCTAGCCAAGTCATTTGTCCCTAGATGGACTAGAACATCCACTTCCCCTTGCTGCTTTGCTTGTTTGACAATATTGAGAATACGTCTCTTGTCTCTACGAGCAGTAGCCCCAGGAAGACATCTCACCAAACCACTACTCTCCAGCTCAACACCTCTTATGATAGAATCACCCAGCAACAATTTCCTTCTATCATGTCCCACCTTTTCCTTATTGTTCTTGGTTGCAGTCCTGCATACCTTAGGCATAGGGGATGGTGGTTCCTCAACTATGGTGTCTGAGCCTACTTCCGTCTCACCACTACACTCTGAAAGTGCCTCAAAAGAATTAAGAAGAGCCACAGACTGTGGGACATGCCTTCTATCCACAACTCTAAGTCTACCAGATCCTACAGTAGTCCATCTGCCACTCCTAGGAGGCCTCTATGGCAGTGGCTTTGTAACAGTCATAGCCATAGCCTGAGTTTGTGTAACAGATAATTTACAAATCTCAGACTTCAAACAGGCAATTTCCTGCTGCAATAAAGAGAGCTGCCTACATATCAGGCACACTCCAAACCTCCAAAAATTGGATCTAAAAACAAATGCATGACAGCTCTTACACTGGACCAAGCCTGCCATTATAAAAGAATGGATTTAAACCAACAAATCTTACCTTTTTGTAGGTTTTCTACCTCCTGTCTAACCTCAGACTACCTCCAGAGTATCTCCAGAAGATCTCCTCTAAGTGCTCACTTTGAAGACTTCACTTAGAAGGCTTCTCAAGCTCAAAATAGAGATGTTCAATTAATTTCCTTCCAAATTGAAATTCAGACGAAATTCACCATTTTCCTATTTCGGGAGCATTTCTGACAACGAAATTGACCATGCGAAAATTTCAGATCAATCTGAAATTTCGGCGCAATTCAGATCACTGATTCGGATCGATTCACCGAACCGGATCGATTCGGTGATTCGGATCAGTTTGGGTGATTCAGATCAGTTGGTTTTCCGTTTTTTAGGAGTTATTTAGTTTTTTATTGCTTATTTAAGAATGGGAAGTAGAATACTACTAATAGAATGAAAGTTTCTTTACTTATTTAATTTTTTAGGCATTTTTTGGGTGAAATTTTAGGTTTTCTACTTTTTTTTAAAGAAACAAGGCTTTTTAACCCATAGGTTTCAATGCAGCATATGAATCCACACACTGCTGGGAAGCACCTCTCTGCAGTATAATTAATGCAGCATATGAATCCACACACTGCTGGGAAGCGCCGCTCTACAGTCTAATTAATGCAGCATATGAATCCGCACACTGCGGGGCAGCACCTCTCTGCAGATCGATTCGGTGATTCGGATCGATCATTTTTCGGATTAGTTAAAAAAGAAATAACTCATTAAAACCATAAATGTGGAACCAAAAGTCTTACAACTAAAGGCAAAAAAGAAGAACGTGAATAAAACTTAACATTTATTGGGATCAAAGCATAAAAACAGTGAAAAAAGAGACCAGTGCACTAGTCAATACACACAACATGTAAAAATGTAGTGTAGCGCTGCTTTAAAAAAACTGTATTCTGGTGCATTGAACCATTGCTGCCACCAGAGGGAGACAGAGACATTGTGGACTATGCTGAACAAAACCGAACTAAATCTACCATCACCCTTTGCGTGAGGACAGGAAGTAGGTGTTACAAGGAAGAGGAAAGAGATCAGCAGCCTCGTGCAAGCATGGGCAGAGCGAGCAGAGCAGTGAAAGGTGGAGGACGAATGTTAGCGCTGTCAGGGATCGCAACCAGGCCGGAGTACAGATGCTGTCTTACTGGTGCTGGAGATCAGGACAGTAATCGTGCTGGGACCTACCTGCGCAGCGCTGAGAGGTCTGGAGGGAAAGCTGGTTCCGGCAGGACCCCGCGTTAGGAGGCTGCACCGATCGATGGGCAGTGCAGGCGGCGGATCGTTTGTTCCAGTTGTGGAGATTTGGCAAGCAGGGAGCAGATTCAGTGGCACGGAGTCCCAGTACAAAGCGGAGAAGATCTTTTTGTCGAGGCATCAAGTGCTGGACAGTTTCGTTCATCAGATGGGTGAGAGGCCTCCCAGGCCACAGTTCCAAAACAGAAACGCACGCTGCAATATTGTTAAAATTTACAGGGCCCCAACGGTGACTAGTCGAAGATTGCTCTTTTTGTTCACTGACCAGTTGAACATAGTACCCGGGTACCCTAGACAACACATATATATTTTTGAGTTATTTCTCACGGGACTTACACTCCAGAACTGAGGGGGTTAACCGGTTTCTTTTACCGCCACGTGTTTTTCCCGCGTTACGAATTCTTGTTACTCAAATACCGTATATGCGTATTATATGCTGCTTTATTGGGATCAGTAAAGAAAATAATATAGAAAAATCCACAACAGTGCTGGTGTATAGTTATTTCCTAGTGCGGTGAGACTATCCCGAGGTTTATTCAGCGGCTCCTTCGGGGGTGAGCACTACACATGGGGGCTCGTCCAGGATTCCAGTCTCCGTGAATACCACAATTAAAGGGTTAAATATGGATCCAGACACTGCTGCCCAATGGTGTGAGGAGCACAATAGCCAGATAGGGTTAAGCATAGTCATGGACATTCCTGCAGACACTTGGGCCGAAGATCAGATTCGCCGGGCCGTGACCGCGCTGACACCAGATCATCGTGGGTTAATTCTGGACATTAAAGCGAACCCAGATACTTCTCACACATATGTTCTTTTTGAGTGGAGAAAGGGTGTTCCAGTGTGTTTTCAGGGCACGAGTGTGAAGCTGACCGATGATGTGGAAGTTCACCACGTGGAGATCCCGCGAACGTTCCCGCGCCCAGTCTGCTGGCCATGATCGGGCCTGAGTTCATCGTGGGTATCGGAGATTTGCTGGCTAAATGTCAAAGAACAAGCCCTCCTCACACTAACTTTGGTTACCGATGGTTGAGAAAATTTTCAGGAAATGCGCCAACTCCGGCGGGAGAAGAAACCTTCGAAGGATGAGTTCGACATGGGATGCGCTAAGAGTACTGAACATCGCATTTGACTACAAGAGGATAAGCCTTTTCGAGAAAGGTCAAGACGAGTTCCGCTGGGAGGCTTGGATGATCTACGAGAACAGCTAAATGAACTACAGACAACTAAGATGATTCAAGAGTCCAGGAGTCCTTATGCCTCTCCCATAGTAATGGTTCGGAAGAAGAATGGTTCTATCCGTTTATGTATAGACTATCGCACGCTAAATCAGAGGACCATTCCAGATCAATATGCTACTCCTCGGATAGAAGATGCCCTACAGTGTTTGTCTGGAGCAAAATGGTTTAGTGTACTAGACCTGCGAAGTGGGTATCATCAGATACCCATGCATCCTGAGGACAAAGAGAAGACTGCATTCATTTGCCCACTGGGGTTCTTTGAGTTCAACAGAATGCCTCAAGGCCTCACGGGAGCTCCCGCCACGTTCCAACGGTTAATGGAGAAAACAGTCGGAGATATGAACTTGATAGAAGTGTTAGTGTATCTAGATGATATTATTGTGTTCGGGAAGACTTTGGAAGAACATGAGCAATGGTTGGAGAAGGTCTTGAAGCGGCTCCATGAAGAGGGGTTGAAACTGTCCCTGGAGAAGTGTCAATTTTGTCTACCTTCCGTTACGTACCTGGGACATGTTGTTTCGGCAGAAGGTGTTTCGACGGATCCTCGAAAGTTGGAAGCCGTAGCTTCCTGGCCTAGACCCCGGAATGTTACCGAACTTAGATCCTTCCTGGTGTTCTGCTCATACTACCGAAGATTCGTAGGGGGATTTGCTAAGATAGCTCAACCTTTGAATAAGCTCCTACGGAAAGAAGAAGTGGGAGAAGGCTCCAAGGCCTCTGATCAAAGTTCGTCGGCTCAAGGGCCAAGGAAGGCTCGAGAATCCATCCAAGGAGAATGGACTAATCAATGTGAAAGTGCCTTTATGAAGTTGAAAGAGAGTCTGACTCGAGCTCCCGTCCTGGCTTACGCTGATCCTCATAAGCCGTACGAATTGCATGTGGATGCCAGCAGAGAAGGTTTAGGGGAGTCTTATATCAAGAATATGATGGATTGTTGAGGCCTGTAGCGTATGTAAGCCGAAGCCTTACGCCTTCAGAGAAGAACTATCCTACCCACAAACTAGAGTTCTTAGCCTTGAAGTGGGCGGTAGTAAACAAGCTGAAAGATTATCTGTATGGGGCCGAATTTGTGATAAAGACTGATAATAATCCTTTTATGTACGTCCTTACTACTGCAAAACTGGATGCAACGGGACATCGGTGGTTGGCCGCTCTGTCAGGGTTTCGGTTCAGCCTTAAGTATCGCCCTGGAGTGAATAATCGAGATGCAGATGCTTTGTCAAGAAGGCCCTACAACACAGAATGGACTCAGCTGACTCCAGATGGGGTGCAAGCCTTATGTCAGGGGGCAGAGTGCCGGGTCAAGGGAGCAGTTGAAGCAGAAGCTATAGGTGTTATGGCTGTGGCCATTCCAGAGCTTTATTGTAATCCAACACAGCTGAGGGGTGAAAGCCTACCTACTCTCTCGAAGCAGGACCTGAGAGCAGATCAGGCTGAAGATCCGCTGATCGCTTTGACAATGAAAGCTATGAACGCCGGTCAAAGGGAACCTCTACTGACTAATTCCCCCAAAGGAGCCCGATTGGTATACTAGGAATGGGAGCGGCTGAAGATGCTGGATGGGGTGGTCTACCGAAGGGGCCCCTCGAACAATGCTGAAGAAACGCAACAGTTGATCCTCCCCACCAAGCACAGAGAAGGTGTGTTGAGAGCATTGCATGATGACCATGGACATTTGGGTGCAGAGAGAACTTTTAAACTGGTGCGAGACCGATTCTGAATGAGATCTGAAGTTGAAAGTTATTGCCATTCCTGTTTGAGGTGTATTCAGAGGAAGACCCTACCAACTCGAACTGCTCCAATGAGCCACCTACAAAGTCAAGGACCCATGGATTTGGTGTGCATTGATTTCTTGTGCTTAGAGCCTGATGCTAGTGGGCAGGGAAATATTTTAGTAGTGACCGATCATTTCACCCGTTATGCTCAAGCTTTTTCTACCAAAGACCAACGTGCTCCTACAGTGGCAAAGGTTTTAATGGAGAAGTTTTTTGTTCATTATGGCCTACCAAAGAGAATCCACTCAGATCAGGGCAGAGACTTTGAGAGCCGACTGGTTGGGCAACTGCTAGAACTGTTAGGAATTCAAAAGACCCGAACTACTCCATATCACCCACAAGGTGATGCTCAACCGGAAAGATTTAATCGCACTCTACTGAATATGTTGGGGACACTGTCAAACAGAGAGGAGCAGAATTGGAGTCTTCACATAGCTACACTGGTGCACGCGTATAACAGTACGGAGAGTGACGCTACTGGATACTCGCCTTACCGTCTCATGTTCGGAAGAGAAGCTCGGCTGCCAGTTGATTTGGCATTTGGTCTATCTCTTGATCAGACATCTGTGGCCTCTCACAAAAATTATGTGGACATGGCTTCTGCGTTTGAACGGGCCCGTTTGACTTCAGAGGGCAGAGAACAGAGGAATAAGCGGAACTACAACTTGAGAGTCCGTGTACAAGACCTACAACCCGGTGATATGGTTTTGTTGAAGAACTTGGGTGTTTCTGCAAAGCACAAGCTGGCGGATAGATGGAGTTCTCAAGCTTACATTGTCTGCAAACAACTGCCTGGTCTGCCAGTTTACCAAATCTGGCTGGACGGAAAGGCTGGGCCTCTAAAGAATTGGCACCGGAATCATCTGTTACCTTTGAGAGAAGCTGTAAGGATACCAGTTAGAGACGAACTTTCTTTGCCGAACCCGCCTGTTCCTCGTTCGGCTCCTGTTACTCGATCTCAGCAGTCATGGGTTGTTGAAGAAAGTGAGGACAACAGTGAAGAAGGAAGTTTTTGTCTGGACTGGGTGTGCCCGCCTGAGCCTGAAGAAGTCATTCCAGTTTCTGAACGGTGTGAAAGTAACTGTAGGCCTGAGGCTCCTGAGTTCAGATTTGAAGTACCTGAGACCTCGGAAGTTCCTGTAGTGCCAGAAGATGCGTCCATAGATTACAGTTCTATGCCTTCGCTGGAAGGCTCATACTCAGAGGAGGTGTTTGCTCCAGCTGAAGATGAGAGAATTGAGCCTGTAAATGTGCCACTTCCAGCTGAAGAGGAGATGACTGAACTGGAGTCTAAACATTCGATCCGGCCCCCTCAGAGACTTACCTATGATTCACCGGGACATAGCACTGAAGAAGCTGTTACCACTGTGCGAAGGCTGCCCGAAGTGTCTGCTATGCTAGCTGAGGTAGTTAGGGACATGAATCAGCTTGAGGATGTATATCTGACCCATTATATGTCTGCTACTGAGCCTGAATGTATTGATTAATGTAAATATTGCAATGTTATGTATCTGTTACACTCCCTTGGAGGGACCCAAGTGTTTGAGGGGGAGAGTGTAGCGCTGCTTTAAAAAAAATGTATTCTGGTGCATTGAACCATTGCTGCCACCAGAGGGAGACAGAGACATTGTGGACTATGCTGAACAAAACCGAACTACATCTACCATCACCCTTTGCGTGAGCACAGGAAGTAGGTGGTACAAGGAAGAGGAAAGAGATCAGCAGCCTCGTGCAAGGCATGGACAGAGTGAGCAGAGCAGTGAAAGGTGGAGGACGCACGTTAGAGTTGTCAGGGATCGCAACTAGGCCGGAGTACAGACGCTGTCTTACTGGTGCTGGAGATCAGGACAGTAATAGTGTTGGGACCTACCTGCGCAGTGCTGAGAGGTCTGGAGGGAAAGCTGGTTCCGGCAGGACCCCGCTTTAGGAGGCTACGCCGATCGATTGGGAGTGCAGGTGGCGGATCGTTTGTTCCAGTTGCAGAAATTTGGCAAGCAGGGAGCAGATTCAGTGGCACGGAGTCCCAGTTAAAGCGGAGAAGATCTTTTGGTTGAGGCATCCTGTGCTGGACAGTTTCGTTCATCGGATGGGTGAGAGGCCTCCCAGGCCACAGTTCCAAAACAGAAATGCATGCTGCAATATTGTTTAAATTTACAGGGCCCCAACGGTGACTAGTCGAAGATTGCTCTTTTCATTCACTGGCCAGTTGAACATAGTACCCGGGTACCCTAGACAACACATATATATATTTTTTAGTTATTTTTCACGGGACTTACACTCCAGAACTGAGGGGGTTGACCAGTTTCTTTTACCGCCACGTGTTTTTCCCGCGTTACGAATTCTTGTTACTCAAATACCATATATGCGTATTATATGCTGCTTTATTGGGATCAGTAAAGAAAATAATATAGAAAAATCCACAACAGTGCTGGTGTATAGTTATTTCCTAGTGCGGTGAGACTATCCCGAGGTTTATTCAGCGGCTCCTTCGGGGGTGAGCGCTACACGAGCATAGGAAATAAATCTATTGTAACTAGTCTATTACTAGGTGAACCCAAGTAAAGATTTATGGGAGAATAATAATAGAAAAGATCTCCCAAAGGGTTAAATGGAGAAGCACAAGGATTAGGTCATATGATGAACTAGATTCTTCACCATGTGGGGGAGAGATTCCCAAATAAATGGATCCGACGAACTATAGCCGGCCAGCGAGCAGTGAAGACATTGATGCCAAGTGCCGGGGATCCAGGGAGCCAGTCGTGACAATAGTCCATGTGTGAGTGTAAAGATTGCTATTCTACAATAGTTGAGAAAATGTCCATTATTCAAATTTTTTTATTTTTAATTTTCATTTATTAGACTGCTAGGATGAAAGGTTCTAAAATCTAGATGGTGTACCATATCTTGCACAATTTCACATGAGGTCGGCATTATTAACATAATGGCAGAAATGACTTTTGCATCAAATACAGTACATGAGATAAGCCCCCCTGTTGTTTCTGAACTACAACTCCCATGATTCCACGGCCATCTATTGCATTCAAAGCATTCTGGGACTTGTAGGCAATAACATCTGGGGGGCCGTCAGTTTGAGATCCCTGGCATAGATAATAATGATCGACAGATATTCTGCATATTGGTATCTGTAGTGATCATATTGAGATTATTAGAAATGTAATTACAAATAAAACATATAGGGCTCTATCACATCCTTAACACTTGCGCTAGCGCTCACATACACGAGCATAAGCGTTAGGTTAAAAGTGGTAATAGCAGGACATGCAGATCAGAGCCTGATCGCTAATGTGTGATCACTCCGTGGACCTGTATAATCTCGTGAGTATCCTGGAAGGCAGCGCTCGTTCCGGGCCAGGCTGCTGAATTCAGCACCTGCCTCGTATCTGCTTGTAAAACGGAGATGCTAAGGGGAAATTTGCGAGCGCAGGTTTTTCCCCTTAGCATCCCTGTTTTAGCCCAAGGCATATGATTGTGCCCATAGTTGGAATGTAAACCGAATATTTCTATGTGGCATAATTCCTGCATGTTGAAATTACAGTAATATCTGTACTGTACTTCGCTACTAATTTGTTACAGTCAGATTGGGGCTGCTCCTTGTAGTCTCTTTATAATAATACAGAGTATTTGGAGCAAGATTTCACAGAAACTTTTGCCTCCATCAAAGATAATTTTATACTGGAGTAGTAATATTATGTAAAAAGGGTTTTATATAATAATAATATTTGATAGTTAAAGGATTACCAAATAAAATGGGGCTTTGTTTCAAATAAAATTGATTTAATGGAAATACATCCAATGAGCATCTCCATGTTTTTCCTGTATTAGATATCGTTATATTAGGAAGAAAGTTATATGTCATTGAAATTAATAGTGACGCTTGATGTCTCCATGGGTCTAATCTGATATTCTTCAGCTACATAGAAACATAGAAAAATGTCGGCAGATAAGAACCTTTCGGCCCATCTAGTCTGCCCAATTACATGGATACTTGACCTGGATTTATCTTTTGTTTAGGATAGCCTTATGCCTATCCCATGCTTGCTTAAATTCAATTACTGTTTTGGCCTCTACCACTTCTACTGGAAGACTGTTCCATGTATCCACCACCCGCTCAGTAAAATAATGCTTCCTGATGTTACTTTTAAACCTTTGCCCCTCTAATCTAAGACTATGTCCTCTTGTTTTGCTATTTTGTTTCCTTTTAAATATACTCCCTTCCTCTACCTTGTGGATTCCCTTTACGTATTTAAATGTTTCTATCATATCTCCTCTGTCTCGTCTTTTTTCCAAGCTGTACATGTTAAGATCATTAAGCCTTTCTTGGTAACTTTTCTCCTTCAAGCCGTACACCATTTTAGTAGCCCTTCTCTGAACTCTCTCTAAGATGTCTATATCCTTCTGGAGATACGGTCTCCAGTACTGCACACAGTACTCCAAGTGAGGTCTCACCAGTGCTCTGTACAGTGGCATGAGCACTTCCCTTTTCCTACTGCTAATACCTCTCCCTACACAACCAAGCATTCTGCTAGCATTTCCTGCTGCTCTATTACATTGACTACTTACCCTTAGATCCTCTGAAATAATGACCCCTAAATCCCTTTCCTCAGATGTTGAGGTTAGGACTGTATCAAATATTCTATATTCAGCCCTTGGGTTTTTACGTCCCAGGTGCATTATCTTGCACTTATCCACATTAAAACTCAATTGCCACAACTCCGACCATTTTTTTAGTTTACCTAAATCATTTGTCATTTGGCTGATCCCTCCAGGAACGTCAACCCTGTTGCAAATTTTTGTGTCATCAGCAAAAAGACATACTTTTCCATTAATACCTTCTGCAATATCACTAATAAAAATATTAAATAGAATGGGTCCAAGTACTGACCCCTGAGGTACCCCACTGGTAACAAGACCTTGCGCCGAATAAACTCCATTTACCACAACCCTCTGTTGTCTGTCACTCAGCCACTGCCTAATCCATTCAACAATATTGGAATCCAAGCTCAAAGATTGCAATTTATTGATAAGCCTTCTATGCGGAACAGTATCAAAAGCCTTACTGAAATCTAAATAAGCAATGTCTACTGCCCCACCTGTGTCTATTATTTTTGTTACCCAATCAAAAAAATCAATAAGATTAGTTTGGCATGATCTCCCTGAGGTAAACCCATGTTGTTTCTGATCCTGTAATCTATGTGTTTTTAGATGTTCAACAATCCTTTCCTTTAACATGGTTTCCATTACAGCTACAGCACTTTGATTTTAAAAGAACCTGAAATAAGCACATTGTGGACCAAATGTACATTCTGACATCTTTGAAGCATATGCGTGTTTATCCTCAGTTAACACGATTTGAAATAATGATAAAACAAGTTTCAGTTTTTCAGCTTGTCATCTTGCCAGGTATTTTACATCCTATAGTAATATATCAAAGTACTTGTTTTCCAGCTGAAACCAGACATTTACATTTGTACCACACCATATGCTAGGGTTTCTACAGTAACCCCGAAATGATGCCAATAACCATTTATATTTAAGGTGTGATATTATTACGGATGAGAAAAAATACAAAAACAACTGATATTCTATGTACTGTACTTATGTGTGCTGGTATTTGATGAGTTTTTTTTTAGCAATTGCTATCATTTATTCCACTTCTATGTATCTGTGTGTTAATACGGATGACCTCTAGACTAGTCCGTAAATACATCTCTCCTCATAAGACTTATGAGTTTTCCCCTCTTTTCACAACTGTTTAACAACTCAGGCTTTTCATTGTCATCCTCCATTATTTTGTAAAAATGTGTTTTCTGAAGCACCTGTATTAATCATATTCCTTGTCTCTTCAGTCTGTGGAATTTTCTAAATAAACTTAAATGGTTAGTGATTTATCCCATACCATGGGCTTGGCGAGACTTCTGCAGAATAAGTAGTGGACTAAAAAGAAAGCCCACATTTAATGTGAGATCATGTGTTAGACAGTCACTAGTATAGTCACGGTACAACTGAAAACTGACAGCATATCACTCAATCAAAATGGAAAGCAATCAATAGGTTTTATAAAAAATATGGTGCACTATAGGGACTTACACAAGGGTCTCTGAAAATTAAAATTCAGATTTCTTGATCATTAAGGAATTTGCTCTTTTTAAAATCAGAGGAAGAACAAAATTACTGTTTTGCATGTTGTCAAGAGCCAAAATACTGTAAGCTCATATGGCCATCTTTGCGGCGCTACTCACGCTGCTTAGGACATTCCATCCCAGTCGAAAATTTCGCCTGACCTCATGGGGAGAAAATCGGGTAAGAAGTCCCAGCTACCGGAGAGCCCCCGGCAGAGAGACATCCGCGATTCCATGGGGGACGGCCGACGGAGTAGGCAGGCGGCTCCGCAAACTTACCTATCCCCCACGATGAGTTCATCTGACGGAGAGGATCCGTACTGGTCGGAGGCCTCGGCGGCAGCCCGGAGATCGCCCCGTGACCCGGTGAAGGTGAGACAACCAAAGGATGGTCCAGATCCCTCGAAATCAGCGGTAGCTTGCACAGTGGTGATGGAACCGAGGATCTCCTGGGACGAAGCGGAGGTGCCCCAGACCGCTCGTGGACCTCTACCCCTCCTGGAGAGCGATATTCGACGCTTATTAGGCGAAACAATGGCGGAGATGCGAGCTATGTGGCGAGCCGATTTTAAGACCATGCGGACGGAACTGAGATCTATTAAAGGACAGCTCTCGGTTGTCGAGATGCGCGCTGAGGAGACTAAATCGGAGGGTGCAAGCAACATGCGGGGAAAAAAATGACAAGCTCCGAGTCGTGTCTATAAATGCTCGCAGTTTAGTCAATAAAATCAATGAACTGGAGGCAATGATGGCAGCTGAAAAAGTAGATTTAGTTGCGGTTACTGAGACATGGTTCAGTGAGAAAAATAACTGGGACATAACAATACCGGGGTACTCTTTATATAGAAAAGACAGAGAAGGTAGGAAAGGAGGAGGAGTGGCCCTGTATGTGAAAAACAACATAAAAACGAACCAAATAAAAGTGAGCGAGGTGAACATAGAGTCAGTTTGGGTTACGCTAACATTTGGCAATCATACAGTAGCTCGTGTAGGTAGGATCTATAGACCCCCTGGACAAGTAGAAGAGCTAGATAATCTGCTGCTTGAGGAAATAGCCAAAATGGCAATGAAGGGGGAAGTTATTATCATGGGGGCTTTAATCTTCCTGATGTGAACTGAAAACCAAAACAGCTGGGTGCACCAGGAGTACAAATATTCTAAACTCCCTACTGGGATTATCTCTAACACAAGTAGTTGAGGAGCCGACCCGTAAAGAGGCCATATTGGATTTAATACTCACAAATGGAGGTTTGGTATCGGACGTTGTTGTAGGTGAAAATTTGGCATCTAGTGATCACCAGTCAGTATGGTTTAATATAAGAACAGGGATGGAGCCACCACACACAAAAACCAAAAGTTTTAGACTTTAAAAAACTGATTTTTCTAAAATGAGATTTTGTGTGAAGGAGTCATTATCAGACTGGAGGAGTTTAAAGGGAGTCCAGGAGAAATGGGATTATTTAAAGGAAGCATTATTGAAGGCCACAGGCAATTGCATTCGACTTGTTAGCAAAAACAAAAAAGGGAAGAAACCACTGTGGTACTCTGCAGAAGTGGCCAAAAATAGTGAAGAACAAAAAGACAGCATTCAATAATTATAAAACAACTCAGAGTGAAGAAGATAGGCAAACCTATAATATTAGGCAGAAAGAGGCAAAGCAATTTATAAGGGCTTCCAAAGCACACGCAGAAGAGAAAATAGCTCAGTCAGTAAAAAAGGGGGACAAAACATTTTTTAGATACATAAATGAGAAAAGAAAAGTAAAACAAGGATTAGTTAGATTAAAAACAAAGGAAGGAAGGTATATAGAAGAGGATAAAAGTCTCGCTGACTGCCTCAATGAATATTTTTGTTCAGTCTTTGCAGAAGAAAAGAAAGGAAAGGGACCTCAGTTAGGAGGAAACACTAACGAGACAATTACATATCAGTTTACAGAGGAGGAGGTTCTACAGCAGCTGTCTAAAGTAAAGACAAATAAGTCAATGGGGCCTGATGGGATCCACCCTAAATTATTAAAAGAGCTCAGTGATGTAATAGCAAAACCGTTAACAGATTTATTTAACCAATCCTTGCTAACGGGAGTCGTCCCAGAAGACTGGAAATTAGCAAATGTTGTGCCCATTCACAAGAAGGGTAGTAGGGAGGAATCTGGGAACTATAGGCCAGTTAGTCTTACGTCAGTAGTGGGGAAATTAATGGAAACCATGTTAAAGGAAAGGATTGTTGAACATCTAAAAACACATAGATTACAGGATCAGAAACAACATGGGTTTACCTCAGGGAGATCATGCCAAACTAATCTTATTGATTTTTTTGATTGGGTAACAAAAATAATAGACACAGGTGGTGCAGTAGACATTGCTTATTTAGATTTCAGTAAGGCTTTTGATACTGTTCCGCATAGAAGGCTTATCAATAAATTGCAATCTTTGAGCTTGGATTCCAATATTGTTGAATGGATTAGGCAGTGGCTGAGTGACAGGCAACAGAGGGTTGTGGTAAATGGAGTTTATTCGGCGCAAGGTCTTGTTACCAGTGGGGTACCTCAGGGGTCAGTACTTGGACCCATTCTATTTAATATTTTTATTAGTGATATTGCAGAAGGTATTAATGGAAAAGTATGTCTTTTTGCTGATGACACAAAGATTTGCAACAGGGTTGACGTTCCTGGAGGGATCAGCCAAATGACAAATGATTTAGGTAAACTAAAAAAATGGTCGGAGCTGTGGCAATTGAGTTTTAATGTGGATAAGTGCAAGATAATGCACCTGGGACGTAAAAACCCAAGGGCTGAATATAGAGTATTTGATACAGTCCTAACCTCAACATCTGAGGAAAGGGATTTAGGGGTTATTATTTCAGAGGATCTAAGGGTAAGTAGTCAATGTAATAGAGCAGCAGGAAATGCTAGCAGAATGCTTGGTTGTGTAGGGAGAGGTATTAGCAGTAGGAAAAGGGAAGTGCTCATGCCACTGTACAGAGCACTGGTGAGACCTCACTTGGAGTACTGTGTGCAGTACTGGAGACCGTATCTCCAGAAGGATATAGACATCTTAGAGAGAGTTCAGAGAAGGGCTACTAAAATGGTGTACGGCTTGAAGGAGAAAAGTTACCAGGAAAGGCTTAATGATCTTAACATGTACAGCTTGGAAAAAAGACGAGACAGAGATATGATAGAAACATTTAAATACGTAAAGGGAATCCACAAGGTAGAGGAAGGGAGTATATTTAAAAGGAAACAAAATAGCAAAACAAGAGGACATAGTCTTAGATTAGAGGGGCAAAGGTTTAAAAGTAACATCAGAAAGCATTATTTTACTGAGAGGGTGGTGGATACATGGAACAGTCTTCCAGTAGAAGTGGTAGAGGCCAAAACAGTAATTGAATTTAAGCAAGCATGGGATAGGCATAAGGCTATCCTAAACAAAAGATAAATCCAGGTAAAGTATCCATGTAATTGGGCAGACTAGATGGGCCGAAAGGTTCTTATCTGCCGACATTTTTCTATGTTTCTATGTTTCTATGTTTCTATGACACAGGCTCTCCTCACGCCGCAGATAGGGCCTTACAATCCCAAGTTTCGCTGCTCACAGGTGCGGTGGAAGAGGCAGAGGTGCGGCACCGCAGGAGGAATGTCCGGATTAGGGGGATCCCGGAGTCGATCGGCGCAGATGCCTTGTTGGCATATGTCAACAAATTTGCAATACATGTCATGGGGACACAGACTGGGACTACCCTCATTTTTAGACACGCCGTCCGTCTTCGGAAGGCGGCCACAGCTCCGGTGGATCCCCACGTGACGTGCTTGCAATCGCCGTGGAGGAGATGGACAAGCGCAGGCTGATGTCTAACCCAATTGCCCGAGCCTCGATACTTTATGAGGACCTCTCTCTTACACTTTTTAACGACCTTCCCTTTGTGACGCTTGTAGCCCGGCGGCAGTTTAGGGAGATAGTTTAGGGAGATATCCACCTTTTTGAGGAGCAAGGGGGTTCGTTATCGTTGGGGGGTGGCGGGATCAATGCATATTTGCTATTACAACATGTCACATTTGGTATCTACCCCGGAGGCGGCCTGGCACCTGTTGCGCACCCTAGGCCTCTCCCCTCCTCAGACGACACCTGGCTTAGATCACGGGGGTTCCCCCACTGCCTCGTTGGACCCGGGTTAGGAGGGTTTGACTGCTGTGCAGCTTTTTCATTTTTCTCTGGCTGCTACTCACGAGTCGTTCCAGTGTTTGCCTTTTTGCCCTCCATTTCTTTTGGTCCTCATTTTAAATCTTTTTCCCTTTTTATTTTTCATTTATGCTATGTTATGTTTTTTCTGAACTATCTTCACCTTTATATTTACCTGAAGAGCAATGCGTTACCTCCTATGTGGTTATAGTTCCTTGTATTGGCCCTACGGGGTCCCACTTTGATGTGCCTATTATTTTAACATGAGCGATTTTAATTCTGAACTATATGCACCCTTATATTTCCTTGAAGAGCGAAGTGTTACCTTTATGCGTTTACTGTTTCTTGTACTGACCCTGCGGGGTCTTATTTTTGATGTGCCTTTTCCTGTGTTATGAAAATTTTTAAAATAAAGAATTTAAAAAATTAAAAAAAAAAATACTGTAAGCTGATATGAGCATGTGAACTTAACGGTAATATTTTTATCTTTTATATACCCTGATCAGCCACAACATTAAAACTACCTGCCTAATATCATGTAGGACCCCTCATGCTGCCAAAACAGCTCTGATGTGTCAAGGCATGGACGCCACAAGACCTCTGAATGTGTCCTTTGGAATCTGGCACCAAGACATTAGCAGCAGATCATTTAAAACTTGCAAGTTGTGAGGTAGGGCATGCATGAATCCGTTTTATTGCTCCAGCACATCCCACAGATTCTCAGTTGATTGAAATCTGAGGAAATTGGAGGCCACAGCGTCACCATGAAATCTTTGCCATATTCCTCAAAGCATTCTTGAACAATTTTGCAGTGTGGCAAGTGACACTATCTTGCCGAAAGAGGCCACTGCCATAAGGAAATACAATTGGTATGAAGGGGTGTAGGTGGTCTGCAACAATCTCTAGGTAGGTCGCACATATTAAGTGTGTGTTGACACTTTTCTATCATAGCCAACATTAACTTTATCAGTAATTTGAGCTACAGTAACTATTCTATGTGATCGGACCAGATGGGCTAACCTTCACTTCGATGGATCAATGAGTCTTGGGCACCCATGATCCAGGCGCCAGTTCACCAGTTGTCCTTCTTTGCATTACTTAAGGTAATAAAATCCCACTGCATACTGGGAACACCCCCACGACTTGCCTTTTGGAGATGCTCTGACCCAGTCTTTCTCAAACCTGTCCTCAGGACCCACTATCGGGCCAGGTTTTCCAGATAGCTGAAGCCCAGCACAGGTGATATCATTAGCTGTTCAGTGATTGCAGGATTCAGTCTGAATTTTCCCAAGGTGATTTCTAGAATCTAGCCTGTTAGGGGGTCCTGAGGACAGGTTTGAGAAACACTGGTCTAGCCCATCAATATTTGGCCCTTGTCAGAGTCACTCAGATCTTTTCTCTTGTTCATTTTTTCTGCTTCCAACACATTAAATTCAAGAACTGACTGTTCACTTGCGGCCTAATATAATACACACCTTGACTGTTGCCTTTATAACTATAGTATTGATGTTATTCACTTGACCTGTCAGTGGTTTTCATGCTATGGCTGATCAGTATATGGTTTCTGTACATGCCAACTTGTATTTCATTATATGTTGTATATCATCAAGCCCTCTGGTTCTTAATTTTAACAAGCTCCATTGGTAAAAGTTGGTGCCTGACAGAAAGAATGGGAAAATAGGATATTGACTAAACCCTTACATCATATGAATTAAATGCATGTCTGTGTCACAAGATTTGATATTTTACAGCTTTCCATTGTGGCAACTAGCATTCATGCTTAATTTAAGGTTTTGTGATCCCATTCACAAAGTCTACTGTTAATTACATCATTATTATTGAGTACTACTCTGAGCATCCTCTTATTATTTCAGTTAATTTTTAAATGTCTTTGTCTCTAATGAAGCAAAATCACATAATTGTTGCATGGCTAGGCATACTTACGCTATCATGTGGAAGCATTTTGCCTTATAACAGATTACAAATTTAAGGGTCTTTGCTAAACGGAATGTTTCTCTATTTTAAACCATTAATTCTGACCAAAATTGAGAAGCTGGAAACAATTATACAAGTAAGCAAGGACACATGCAATTAAGAATACCCACTGTTCCAAAACACATTACTTCAGTCTGACGGATAAACAAAAGACATTGGCCTTTAACCATTTTCTTCTGCCAACACAGCGAGAAGCACATATAGAAAGAGAATGGTTTTAACTGGTAATATAGACTAATGAATCTATCGTATGTTTATTTCTGTTTATGCAGCAAAGTATTTCCATTCGGGCCCTCTTGCCTCCTTGTTGAAAGGGAACCTCTTTGGATATCCAGCTAATAATATTTGGGAATTAGCAGTGGGGAAGCCCGTGTTAATGTGCAATACCGCTGATTGCACAGCTCACACAGACCTTGAATCAGTATAAAGCGATGGGTTTTAGGAAATGGGATGCTCTTTAGGTTTGTGAAGTGCAAGAACACCACCAGGAAACATTTAGATTACAATTCATGCCATCTGCCTAAATGCATGTCGTTCTGTAATATAACAAGACTCACATTAAAGCGTCTGACGTTTAGCTGCAGGCACGAAAAGACATTTAACACATACATTTTTGGACAAGTTACCAGCAACAGTAATGACCAACCACTATATCTTCCTGAACAACAAATTTCCCGGTCACCACAACAAATTAGTATGGATCCATCACTTAATTGTTCATCACAAAAGATGACAGCACAGAGTATAGAAAGTTTATTACAATGAACAATGGACAAATTAACTTAAACTTTGTACTTTTTATTTACAAAAAAGTATTAGTGAAGGATTCTGGGTAGAGCGGGTATAAGTGAAGGATTCTGGGTAGAGCGGGTTATAAGTGAAGGATTCCATGTTACAGCGGGGTCAGAACCCACAGTTCACCACCAAAGAACTGGTCCAGATCGAAGGGAATTCTAGAAGGGCAGAGGGTTGCCGGAAAATACCCTGCAAGCACTACGTTCCTAAGAGCCAGGCCAGGGGCTCCCCCTTTTGTAAGTACCCCATAGGGGGAAGATAGGGGCCAGTACCGCCGTTTGCTGCGCAATTGTGTTTTTGTTTTATATATCCACTGCAGGATTGGAAGATATTCAGCAGAAATTACTCGGCGACTCCCTGGAGCCAGGTTCTACATTTATCCCTGGAAAAGAAGATCACCTCACATTATATGCAGGGACTTTGTTGTGACTATAATACGCTAGAAAGTGATGAATTTATTCTCTCGCCACCTTTTGGCTATTGGTGGTTTTTGATACTTTCCAAACGTGAGAATATATGCTCCATACTGTTTGTAGGAAATTTTTTCCTTTTTTTTCCATTCCTTTCTTAAAATCTTCTATGCATTGTGGATCTCTTTATGTTATGTTGGAACTATAGAGGATATATATAATTGATAAGAATAACACAAATAATACCTCTCTAAGCCAACGAACATATATTACACGCGCCTAAGGGAATTTTCTTTTCTAGTAATGACCAACCACTATATCGTCCTGAACAACAAATTTCACGTTTATCACAACAAATTAGTATGGATCCATCACTTAATTGTTCATCACAAAAGATGACAGCACAGAGTATAGAAAGTTTATTACAATGAACAATAGAAAAATTAACTTAAACTTTCTACTTTTTATTTCCAAAAAATATTTTGAATCTGTACTTTGGCTAAATCTAGACAATGAATGGACTCCTGTTATTAATTTTTAACATGCACCAGCTAAATCCATAAATCCATAAAACTTTACACTAAAACATGGTTATAAACAATATACTGTATGTGTGAGTGAACAATAAGGTCAGTGACACCGAACAGAGGAATTAAAATCTATTTGTTGTTAATTCTTTGACCAACCAGTGCAACGTTTATGAAATATTGAAGGATATGTTATCTTTAAAACTTCTGTGCGTTTCATTTTATGACTTGCACCTCCCGGTACAAATGTAGAGAATTTATGCGTCTTCAGATAATGTAAGATCAGTGGACTGTGACCTCCAAGATTGAAGAGCACTTGGTGAAATTCTGGTCCAGGACCAATGCTGTGAGACTAGAAAAGATTTTATTAGGAATAATAAAAACTAAAAGAGAAACAAATGTTTTTAGGTAACTATAGTAATTGATGAATGTGATACTTTTTTTGTCACAAGGAAATTGTTGAGTTAAATCAAGACGCTTGTGGGAAAACTTGTGTTCGGCAGAGGCCATTGATTATCTTCAAGTAAACGGAGTCCTGTTTACAAACCAAAGCAGAAGACACTTTAAACAGGGGAAACTTTTAACACTAGCAATTACCTGGACCCACCTTCAGCCAAACAGACTACAATGTGACAGGCTACAGATATGTCAAGAGACAGGGAAACAAGAGAAGTTTTTGAATATAGAATGATCTGTATTCAAAAAGAAACAATGCTGATGTTGGGGTGATGTGCAATGGAGACAAACCATGGGGATCATTGATAAATTCTGAGCAGGAAATCTTCACACTCACCAGCTCTATTAAATACGAGCTAAAAAAATACACTATCCATTATGACCACTTCAGCTAACTTAAGTGGCCAATGTGACAGGAGCCTGATTACGCTATCTCCGTATGTCGCTGGCCTTTTTGACAGCACTTCAAAGTGCAGGAGTCATGTCCATCTTGAAAAATTTACATTCAGGAACCCCTGTATAGCATTCAACCATCTGACCCGCACTGCTTCACAATGCTTTCCACTAAGAAGCATTTGATCATGAAGGCTTACGGCTACCTCCTGTAGGTAGCCAGAGCTGGTGCCAGAAAAATCTGGAGATTTCATCACCTCACATCTCATGGGATTTATAAGGTATGTTTTACCGTAAATTAAAAGGGAAGATTTGGATTTGTTTCATACAGTTTTCTTTATATTATAACTATTTGATGTTGTAAAGCACATAAAAGAGTAAACAACATGTATTGGGTTTGAATTAGCTAGGAAAGTGGGACATAGGAGCCTGCTTTGTAGACCAGCTTTGCAGATAGAGAAAGCTGCCCCTAGTATCCAGATACCAGTGAAAAGCTGTAAATAGTAATATATATCTGGAACTCAGTAGATTTAAACTTGTGGATAGGGCCCTCTTTATTAGCATAAAAAAAATCTTCTACAACTATGACATAGGACCCCCCTCTTACCATTCCCAAATAATGGTTCAATTGATAACCTAATTCCCTTTGTGCCCCATCATATTCTTTCTTTGTCTCCTGATCCCACTCTGATAGCCCTTAAACTGAATCTGTCATGGGCAAAACTAGTTTTCGACAGGGCACCACTCACATTTTATAGGTCAGTGTTTCTTTGCTGATCTGTATAATGGAAAAAAGGAAGATATTCCTTTTAATGTTTTGTGTCCCCCAAGTAACCTGCAACATACCACTAGTGAGAGGGAGCACTGAATCTTACAGGACAGTCCCCCGCTCAGTCAATGAGCTGTGTTAGCTGTCAATCACAATCTGAGTGACCGGCTGCACGCAGACGCCCCTCTGCTCGGCAACATGGCGCATAAGACAAGTGCACCATTCTGTGGGATAATAATACACCTGCTATTACATCAATATTGTCTATTTCTTTTCTTGTTTTTTTTATTTGTTGTTGTGTGCCAATAGTTAGCGTCTGGCTTTTTTCTTTTCTCATGACCCAGTTACGATAAATGAGTGTATGTTAAACTAACCAAAAAAAACCAAATCTTTATAAGATATATATTCTACCTCAGTTAATATATTTAGATCATAAAAGAAATCTGATTACGTTCGAATAGTTGTTCTGGCAATTAACCATCAAGAACTGCTACTATCTTTACCCTTGTTGTTAATGTGAACAAAAATCTAATAAAGACCTATGGCGCATGAGCTTACCAACCACTAAGATCCGTTCCCTTCCTATTGTTGTGGTTCATGAACATAAGCTAAGTGTTTAAAATAACAGAGACCGATGCTATATGATCTTTATTTAAAGGTGTGCCATATGTTTTAAGTATACACTACCACGGTAAAAGTACAATAAGAAAGAAATCTTGGGTGTTTATGATCAGTGATTGGAGCTCATGATCACAGTGTATAATTGTGATATATCACTGCTGTACTGACGAACTATGAAGTTATAACCGTTATAAATACAGTCTTAGCAATAAGGAGATCAATGCTGACTGATTCAATCCTCGCAACGGTTATACTATTGGCTGGATATACTATGATTAGAAGTTGTCACGGAATGGCCCAGCACCCTCAGCCAGGGGCGGTGCACAAGGACATGGATTTGGCCATGAACACTTAGGTGCGGTGGCACGCACAGAGTTTTGCAGTACTTTTTATTAGATGTGGTTATGTGTGGTGTAATACAGTGTTCCCCGTTGATTGTGAAATGTGTTCCCTTTGTCTGCCTTGCCCGCCGCCATTTTCCGATTGCCTCGTGGTTGCGATCAGATTATTCGAATCGGAAAATGGCCGATTCGAACCATCCGGTTCGAATCGTAAAATGGCCGATTCGGACCATCCGGTCCGAATCGGCGACTCCCCGAACTGCAACGGCCAATGGGTCCTGTGAGGGCGGGCAGGGATTCCATTGTATTATAATTTGTGTAAAGTTGATAAATGCCTGAGCTGTGAATAATAAAGCCAGATTTAGCAGTGCATCCAGCCTCGACTGATGTCTTTATTTCTCCGCCGTGCTTCATCGTCTGAGTATTCCCGCAGTCTCAGGGTACGGTGTTCGATTAGATCCGAACCGAACCGAGCGCTCTGTGCCTGTATCTCGCATCAGGACAGAGGCGCAGCGGATGGTGTTCGGTTCCCAGACGATTGGCCTGAGATCCGATCCGAAGGCGCGGCCTGTACCGCGCTTCGGTATTGCAAGAGATCGCAGTAAGATCCGAAGACTTTGCCGATCCCGCAAGATCCGAAGTGCATTCACCTACGATCCGAACGTCCTCCGCAATCCGATCTGAATATTTGCCGGAAGAGATCCGATCCCCGTAATCGGCCGGCGGCCGCAGACGTACTCCACCTCCCACAAGGTCAGTGAACCAGCTGCTCGGTACGCTGAGTACCGTATGGCTCAGTGGTCGGGCTGGTTCTAGGCAGGGGTCCCCTCCACCGCCGCTAACCTTCCCCAGGGTCACGCCAGGCCGCACGAGACGCCGAGTGCCGTGTCACTCGGTAGTCGGGCCAGCGGTAAGCGACGGGGCCACGCAGATAGACCACACCCGCAGGCGGAACAACATCCCATTCCGTCATAGAAGTGTATCATGATTTTCATCTAGGTGGATGTACACCTTTGAAGGATGATTAAATTTTGCGAAATATATTGGCTTGATTTGTAATTAAATGGACGATTATATCGATGCAGATTGATTTCCAGACTAGGATGCGGTTCTAGTTCATAAGCGGAACTCTTACTACACCTTTTATCCTTTTTGAAGCTTAAGACCAGCGAGTCATGAAGATTTTCTTAGCATTAAACTGAATTGAGATTGATTAGATCAATTAAGTGCATGACCTAGACTTGATTGAACGCAATACTGTGGTTATAAACTGTGTAAAAACAATTTAATTAAGCAGAAAATAAGGCTCTTATTAGCACTCGAATTGACCACCTTACAATTACGGTCAAATAGAAAACCTTATGATCATACTATTAGATTGTTGACCGAGTGCCTCTTATCTTTTACAAACACCACTATTACAATCAGGGAACATTTTGATCCCTAATTTAATGAGAACAGTATAGTTCTAGATTTATAAAACAACGTTAAAGAGACTTTCTCTGGTTGATTGAGCCATACATACTTACTATTCCATTAAGGGTAGAAAAGTCTGTCTACGCCTCTAATTGGATCACACTAACAGATTATCGGCTCTACATTGTGTCATCTGAACACATGATCACACATATATTGCAACCACACAGGGTATTTAGTTTAACATAGGTAATCATTCAGGGTATCCTGTATCCAATAATGCTCTTTTGAACTGAATGCTAAATGTATACTTAGGAGCTTGTTATTGGAGTTCATATAGGACATACATCATTTCTTATATTGAAGCATTACAATTATACATTATTTTCTTTTAAACCTTTTTTGTCTTTTTGCTGTGTTCAACACTTTTTTCAGTTTTCACATTATATGTTTATATGTTTTTGTGTTTAATAAAGATTAGGTTTTAAATGACATTGTCCTGACCAAAAAACCTCTTAGGAGAGAGGTCTCTTGTTTAATATATTTGGGTTATTTCCCAAGTGGTTCCGGACTCTAATTATTTTAGAAGCTCCGTCGTAGGTGGCCATTCAGGTGGACTACCTTATTCCATTTATAAGATATATAGCTTTAAGGTTTGACATTACAAATCGAATAAAGGTTTTATTTCAGAATATTTAGAAGTTGATGTGATGTAGCATCCAGAAAACACTTCTTTCCCATTAATAAGACATCATTTACTGATCAATTTGTAGAGCCCATTTAGAAAAAATATCCATAAATATCAGAAACATCAAAGAACAATTAATACAGCATTGCGTTGATTTACCTAAGAAATGTATCAGCAAAAGTTTCAGCATGGTTTTATGAAACATATATCATGCCAGACTAACCTAATTGCATTCTATGAAGAAGAAAGTAGAAGTATAGATAAGGGGGGCGCATTGCATGCAATTTACTTGGATTTTGCCACACAAGAGGTTACTACAAATCCACACAAGAGGTTACTATTTAAATTAAGAATAATTGGTCTAGATGAAAATACTTGTTCTTGGATAGAAAACTGGATAAAATATAGAGTACACAGAGTGGTCATGAATGATACATTTTCAAGATGGACACCAGTGGTCCTTCATAGGACTAATTCTATTCAATTTATTTATAAATGATCTTGAAATATCCATCAAAAGTCATGTATCAGTGTTTGCAGATGACACAAAACTAGAAAAAAAATGCAATGCGAGCAGGATATTACTTCGCTGCAGAGGGATTTAGATATGTTGGAGGACTGGGCACTTAAATGACATATGAAATTTAATGTAGATAAAAGCAAGGTTATTTGGAGTGAATGGGACAGAACTTTGGAGTGAAGAACACACAAGCAATTTATACCCTAAAAGGTACTGAGTTAGGGAAATCAAAGCAGTGGAAGGATTTGGGAATAATCATAGACTTCAAACTAAGTAACAATGTGCAATGTCAAACAGCAGCCGCCAAGGCCAGCAAGGTATTGACATGCATTAAAAGGGGAATTCACTCTCGGGATGAAAACACTATTTTGCCTCTGTATAAATCAATGGTAAGACGCATCTTGAATATGCCGTGCAATTTTGGGCACCTGTCTTAAGAAAGGCTATTATAGCGCTAGAAAAAACGCAGAGACGGGCGACTAAATTAATAAGGGGAATGGAAGGTTTACATTATGAGGAAAAACTAACGTTTAGTTAAGAGAAATGGCACCTTGGAGGGGATCTGATAACTTTATATAAATATATACAAGGCCATTATAAACCATTGTCTGGAAACCTATTCATTAATATGACTATACACAAGACATGATGTCACCCATTTAGACTGGACGAAAGAAAATTCAGCCTAAAGCATAGGAAGGGTTATTTTACGTTGAGAACAATAAAGCTGTAGAATACTCTGCCTGTTGAGGTGGTTGGGTCAGAGACTGTAAAGACTTTTAAACAATGGCTGGATGACTTCCTGCAGACACAGAATATTAAGGGTTATAATATTTAATATGTGGGTAAAAGCTACTTGATCCAGGGAGAAATCTGACGTCATTCTGGGGTCAAGAAGGAATTTTTCCCCAGTATGTTGCATATTGGCGAGCGCTTCAGACTTGGTTTTTTGCCTTCCTTTGGATCAACAGCAATAGGTGATGTGAGATAGGCGGAACTCGATAGTTACATAGGCTGAAAAAAGACGTGCATCTATGTAATGTTAACAGGGTATAGAATGTTAAGGATATTCCCAGTACAATATGATTGGAAGTTGAAGGATGAAAGGTGCAATGAAATGAAATACATGTTATAGAAAGGGCAGCATATATATTTCATAATCGTCTTTTCAAAGTAAAGGCTGAATTTAAGAAAAAATAATAATACTGATTATACTGTAAAGAAAATAAAAATCAATCATAATAAGTAGAAACCCCATCACATATTTACTTTAGGTTTATTTGTACTAATCGTTTTTTAAAAATTATAAAAAAGTATTAAACTTATACATGGGACAGAATCAGTAGGCTAGTCAATGTGGTCTATGGATTACAATAAGATCTGGCATCTCATTGACACCAGTAGCTCATTAACACAATCTGATTTACTCAATAAGTCTCATTATAGAACATTCAATTAGCAGGGGTGGGTTGTCTCTAAATGGAAAGGTCAAGGGTTATCTGATCCAATACACGGTGGTGTATTTTGTCCTTTTGGCCCACATGGAATCAACAAATAAAGAAAAACTACTTCATTGCTGAAACAGTTAATGAAAAGACTACTGTATTTCTTTTCAAATTTATTATAGCTCATTCAGTAAATTATACATAGTATATATATATATATATAAACTGATATATCTATACATATATTTTTGTATAGATCTATAATTAAATATATATATATATATATATATTTCAATCACACCATAAATATTTTAGCTTTTGCTAGCATACCTCTATAACAGGCGCATCTTTTCCTTCTTCCGTTGCAAGAAGACTTGTGTCTCTGGCCTCTCGAATTAATTCATCCAAGTTAAAGTCCAACTGCTTTCTACCATCTGTGGAAATAAAGATATTTCAAGTTCTTCCAAAGGAGGTGGAGATTCTGATTATTTATTCAACTTGCCAATATATAGTATATTACGAACTGAAAATAATGCAAATGGTTACAATTTACTCCTATATAAAAAACAGAGCTTATCTTTTAGTTTCCAAGGACAGAGTATTTCTTACTTTCTGGCTTCATGCAGGGATGGGTGACATTGCACATCTCGCACACATTCAATGTTTGCTATGACAACAGTTTTTACTAGTTCTAATATCTGAGTAACAATGTGGCAGAGTGTGTTGCGTATAGAGTTGGAAATGGCTGGCAGACCCAATGGAATGATGAAAAGTTTAATGGCCCTGACACATGGTGGGTAAAGATAATAATATACACCTCAACATATGGATTCTATTGTGCATACAGCCGCTCTAATAAAAGTAAAGGAATCTGGAGTATTATGGAAACGGAAAAACAAGTTATTCATGAGAATATATTGTGAAAGGTCTCGTGGCCTCTGTTTAAAAATGTTATTACAGGATTTATATAACCAAATGGATACCAAAGACACATATTTCCAGTCATGATGCACGAGACAGCATGGGAAGTTGAAAAGTGTTACAGTGTGCATTCATTAATACCGAGGACTTGTGATGTACTGTTAACATGATATCCACCATTTCTGGCTATGCAATAAAAAGCAATATACAGTTCTTCTATCCATGTTTTAAAAGCTCTTCCATCCAAATTTTTGGACATACTTTCCGCATGCCTAACAAAATTAGCATAACACACTCAGAATCAGTACAAACGTCTTCATTGCTGCTCCTGAGGAAGGCCCTATTGGGACGAAACGCGTTGAGCTGGACATTTTTATACTGTTCTGATTCCAGTGTATACCGTGCTGTTTGAACAATTTTGAAGAGTGAGTTAATAAATGCTTTGTCATTATATACTTTTGATGATCTGCACTATTATTTGTCATGTTATTTATTTTGAGATTCTCCACTACCTGACTGGATCATCGTCAGTCACAGTGAATCATTGGAGGATGATGGGCGCATTAACCACTATGCTCTTGTGAGTGGCGAATTTTATTTGCACACTAGTTGGTTCATGTAGGATATTACCCTATGTTTTTTCTGTTATTTGTTGTTTCAGAAGTACAAACATAGCTGAGCTCACTGTAGGATTCCCGCCATCTCCTTACCACTAAACCAAAACGCCAATAAAAATGATATTACACAAAAAAAGTTGATGGGTATCTTGTCCAATATAGATTACCATATGAAGAAGGAAGGGTAAAGCCATCATAAATCTATTAAAAAAAAACCACAGATTAGCAGAAATTAACTCAATATTCTAGATTCAATAAAATTCTCTATAACCTCTCTAATCTAGCTCTCAGCTTGCAAATTATTAAGAATTTCAGCATTGACTGAGACTAGAGAAGCTCTCCTTACTGTAAATGGAGGTGCTAGCGTTCTTATTCCTGCTTGAGGTCAAAAGTCACAGTAAATTGATGCAACGTCCTTGGATTGGTTGGATAAGCGTCTTGGACCATTAAACTGACAGGTGCTCAGTTGAATCCGGCCCATTGTTTCTATGTAAATGTTTAAAATGCATTTAGCTACATAGGTTAAAGATGATAGTAGGTGTATTAAACTGATGGATTAAGGTGTGGGAGAATGAGATCAAGGAGACTGGAGTTGTGAAAGCGGAAGTTTTGCATTTTTGTTTCATTAACTGGAAAAACCAAACTAAAAAAAGGCTGAAGCAGAATGTGGGACAGTAGTAAGCATTGGGTTGGCCTGTCCCACCATTCAGCTGATAAAAGGAAGTAATGCCACGTTGAAGGAAGGAAATGTAATTATTTATGTTGACTAAAATTAAAATATGTATATTTGGTTATTGCTACAAAGGATGTCTAGAGGCAAACTAGGTTTATAGAATCTATATCATGAAATATCAGTTACTTTTGAAGTATCAAAAATCAGCCAAGAAAATGACTTGTTTGAGGAGCGAGATAGCAAAATGACAGACTAAACCATAACACTGTGCTTCCCATAACACAAGTTTTACTTTCATGAATTAACTCTGAAAAACCGGTGCCTGCAATTTGATTTCTTCAGTACCGAAAAAAAATTGATCCATGGGTTCAAAGTAAAGACAGATGAGGGGAAACGCATCGTTAGAACCAAAAACAAAGATTTTGTAAGGGAGGTGAAAGAAATGTAATTTTTTACTGCGTACATGGTATCCAAAGAAAAGAATTAATGGGAAAATCAAAGAATCCCTGTGTAATTAGGTCAGTGACAGTCAGTGGCAAAATAATACTGACAGTTGCAGAAGAACAATGGTATAGAAGCTGGGAAAAGTGCTGTTGGAACAAAATGTCTAATGTCTAATCCATGTTTCTTATTTAGGAAAGTGGGTAGTGAGTAGACTAAATTGATCCAAAAACACATTAAGAGTTTGTTTTCTTTCCTTTGACTGCCTCCAATATGTTTATTTAACTTAACATAATTACTTTAACTGTTCATTGCAGGGTCTAATTAGTTTTGAATGGAAGTTCACACAAGCTTTGTAAGTATCTGTGTATTTGAGTAATAAATAAATGTTCTTCTCCTCTTACAGCCATTTATTGGACTTGCATATCTCTCACATGTCATGGAATAAAGATTCCAAATTTCTCCAAATAACACAACACTATGCTACACCCTTCACTATACTCACTGTGCTATGTGTCGTTCCATGTTGTTTACCTATTTTAAAAATGTAGGCACATGGTGCTGTGACCCCTTAATCTCTACTAAAGGGTTTATTCAAAGAACACCAAATTGGCCATGAAATTGCATTGAACAGTGAATTTCTCGTATGGTGCAATTTCGGAGCCATTCGGCTATTCAGAAAGCTGTCAATTCACCAAATATTGGTGAATTGCCAGCGAAATACGGCGCCTGTTCGACAGCAGTGAAATCCCCCGTAGAGAAGTAATGGTTAATCTATTCAGAGAACACCGAACTGCACTGAAATGTCAACGAAATGCCCTGATTTTCGGTGGTTTCATTCGACAGGTTTAAGCAGGCAAATCCCATTGGTTTAAATTTTAGAAATAATTCCCTTTTTTATTAAAATTTATTCAAAAATTTATTCTTTTCATTTGCAGAAAAAAAGTCTATTTATTCTTTAGGATTTTTTTAGGCAAAATTTTTAAGTCCGATTTTTATTTTTTATATGGCTTTTTTTTTAATTCTGTAACAGACCTTTTTATTGTTATTAATAGAATCTTATATATTATTTACAGGTATTTTCATGCACTTGTTTTATTTTAAATGCGTTAAAGGCGGTTGGTAGTTTCTTTTTATCGATTTGGCGGCCTGTTCGGCGGATCGTCGGATGCATTCGGAGATTATTCGGCAGATTATGTGATTGATTCAACAGTTTTGCGGCAGTTTGAGGATACGTTCAACATTTTTTCCGATCGATTTGGTGGTTTTTCGGTGTTTTTTTCCGATCGTTTCGGAGGTTTTTCAGATCAATTCGCCGTTTTTTCTGCGGCTTTTTGATTGTCATTGTCGTATTTTGCTGTCAAATCACCAATATTTGGAGAATTGCCAGGTTTTTCGAATAACCAGGCACACCCTAGAATAGTGTCCAGGCACACCCCAGTGTAAAACTTTAATGGCCATTCAAGTAAACTAAAACCTATAATTGTGTTTTGTTCCACACGGTGTTATAGGGATAAGCACAGATGACGCTTTTATTCTTGTTGTGTTTTATACATGTTACTGGGCTAGATACATCTGTTAGTTGCTGCCGCCCCGGTGGGGATCAGGCATGACACCGTTTTTTCTGTATTATTTTGTTGTTTTTCCAGCCAGGTTGTCTTTGTAGCAATTCCGTTCTGTGGTTTTCTTTTTGATCCCATGGTGGAACTGTTTCTGGGAGGGTATAAATGAAAGCCCACCAGTCTTCCTCATGACTGAGAAACAGCATGAGCATATGTGGCTTGCTAGAAAGCAGCCTTTGGATTTATTAGGTAGGACTCACCTTTACTAGAGGTGCTTTGATGTGGCAGGTGAACTTAAAACTTCATAATTCCTCTGGTGAGGAGATATCCCTCTTATTTACTTTTTAAGATAAAAATTTACTTTTATTGAATTAGGTTAAAACAACCACTCATTGTGCAATTTTTTTAAAACTCCCATCCAATTAAACAACAAAAATTGGTTTTAGGCAGTTTGACTTTTTAGTACATTCAGGACTGGTATTGTGTCGATCATTCCTGTGATAATATATCTATTATTATTATCGTTGGCCTGCGGTTAAATAACTCTAGATTAGATAATTTCCACCAAAACCATAATCCAGCCACAACGAACCATTCGACATACATATATTATTTCAATTCTCTAGTATTTCCTTCAGGTCTCCTTGAGTTGGGACCCATATTACTAGTTTTATACCGATATGTATATCCTGCCAGATCTATATTGTCAACAGCTTGCGGCCGTATGACTAGATTAGATAGTTTCTACCACACCGTATTCAAGCCACAACAACAACCACTCGACATGCATATATTATTTCAACGGTCTAGTGTTCTATTCAGGTCTCCTTGAGTTGGGACCCGTATATCTAGTCCTATACTCGGTATATGTATGCTGCCATTCTGATCAACGGTTGTTATATCACTTCATTGTGAAGACACCACCAGTACAAGCCATAATCTTTGCCTAGTGCAAACCATATGTTATTCAATATGAATAGTCATACAGGCGCAATCAATTATTGCATCAAAAAATAGATTTTTGTCTATTGACAATACTTCATTCATTTTATGTCTTATTAACAAAACATTGATGTAGGTGTCCTTTATCTGGTTTATGATGAATAGCATAAACACTGACTGTATTTCGGATTGCTAATGAAAAATGTGTATTTTGACTAAATATAAGTTTTCAAGTAATAAATGTTCCAGGGGTGCACACCCTAATGTAATGGGCTATGCATGCCAGTGCTGAAGTGTTTGGTCTTTAATGGTAGATTATCAACAGTTTTGTGGCATTGAATTAGATAATTCCATTTCAAGTAAATTTTTTATCCGCTAATATGTTATTCAGACGGATTGTGATCTTTGCAGTCAATACTCTCACTACAAAGCACTGGAGTTTATTCAACAATCCGACTCATTATTTTACTTGGATGAGCTTGTTATTGACTAGATTGTAATCATTCTGAATTTGAAAATGAATATTGTGAGACATGAAACTGCCTGTAATTACAACCAGAAAGACTATCGAGGCAAGGTGTTCAGTGCAATTTTGTGGCAGTTCACCTATTCACTCAGCTGTCAATATCACCAAATACAGGCGAATTGACGGCGAACTACAGTGCAGTTTTCCACAGTTCAGGGGTCTTCGGCAGCAGCGAGATTGTCCAATAGAGAAGTAATGGTAAATCTATTCACAGAATGCCGAACTGCAACGAAATATCAGCGAAATGGATAAAAGGACACTGCATGATTAATCCTCTTATAGTGAAAAGCTTCAAGGTGTCAGAAATGTAACCATCCATTGACTAGATTCCATTTATAGTTTTATCTTAAACTCTGATAAACTAACCAAAATTAAAGTCCCGTGTCCACTAGCTGGAACTATTTGAGTTGTCATTCTTAGCAATATTTGTGTAGCTATATTAAACTGTTTTACGCTATGTAATTTGTGTGCTGCTAAGGACCAGTACAGGTAGATTCCATTCTGGTTATTTATTGCATTGACTATTGGTATTATCATTCTCATGCATGCAATATCTTCACAACTTTGTTTATTTATAAGGTTGTAGAGCTATAATTGAAGAAAAAGCTCAGAATTTTTTGTGATATATTTTATTCACAATAATATGTTTACTTTGTTAAAAAACACATGTTTAGGGGACGTCCAGGAAGATGGCCGCTTGACTGGTGAGCTCCGCTGAGCGCGCTGCATATACCCCTAATCCGCTACATATACGCACCCATGGGTAAAGCCAGGAAACCCCCACACACTCCAGGCCCCCCAGAGACCATTGGGAATCAGCAAACTGGATCCATCAGGCCGTTTTTAGCTCCTCTTTTGACCGCTGAAAACGCTGACCCGGAATCCAAGATGGCCGCCGCCTCATGCTCCTCAGTCTCCAGCTCTCCAACACATTCGGTGAGTGCCTGGGACCCCCCAAATGACCTTCGCCAGCTTTTACAATACCTCCCCAGTAAAGAGGACTTAGCCATGGCCACCACTGAATTGGGAGCTTCTCTCCTCTCAGAAATCCGCGCGCTGCGCACTGATCTCGGCGGCATTCAAACCAGGCTGCAGCACGTGGAGGTGACGCAGGAACAACAGTCTGCCACATTAGTGACCCACTCCGCTGCAATCGCCACACAGCGCTCAGCCCTACAAATGATGGCGCGTCATTTGGAAGATGTGGAGAACAGGAATCGCCGGAATAATATCAGGGTACGTGGTCTCCCGGAGATAGAGAATACACAGGAGGAATTAAAAAGCACGCTTATCGCTTTGTTTAATGATGTCCTGGGAAGGGACCCCGGCACAGTTATTGACCTGGAACGTTATCACAGGGCACTGAGACCGAAGGGCCCACCTGACGCCCCCCCACGTGATGTGATCTGCTGCCTTCTGCGCTACCCGCTGAAAGACTCCATACTGGCAGCGGCCCGAGGCTCTCGCACCATCGATTTCGCGGGGGCTAAGATCTCACTATTCCAAGACCTCTCGCCTGCTACATTGCAGTCCAGAAGAATGCTACGCCCGCTCACGGCTGCTTTACAGGACATGAAAATTCAATATAAGTGGCTCTTTCCCTTTGGCCTCCAAATCCGCACGCCATCGGGACCTCTTAGCCTCCGTAGCGAATTGGATCTCCCACTGTTCCTGGAGGAACTTTCACTTCCACCGGACACACTCCCGGCTTGGCCAGACCTGGCACTGCTGTACATGCCGCCAGAACAGGCTCCGCAACGTCCGCGACGATCCCGCCGCAGACGCCGTTCCTCCTCCTCGCAAGCACGGGTGACCTGAACTGGATTCCACCGGTCTCGCCTGGATTGCACTGGGCCCTCCGGACCTCCCCCGACACTGTGGAAGCTACCTCCAACTGGCACCGGTGCCTCTCCGACCTGAAGACCGTGACAGTGACGGCGTCAGTATCCTTTTTATATGCTTCTTGCCCTGCGAGACCCCCCTTTTCTCTGGGTCCCCCGACCTGAGGCGGGCCTGACGGCCTAAGCTTCCTCTCAGGATGATTTATGTGACACAATTGGAGGCAAGGCTCCTACTCGGCCCTGAACTTCCGACGGCCTGATCATATTGCTTAAGGTCTGAAACAATACAAGTTTCTATGCACCTCAGGGGCGGCGTGAATGAGCTGTTCTCTTTTTCCTTCTCTTTTTCCTGGAGTACACCCGTGTACTTATCTGTTCTGGGGGCTGCGCGTTCAGCGTCTCCAATGTGATTTTTGATTTTCCTTATTGAATTTTTTGGAACTTTATTATTTATTACATTTAGCTGTCTTTTTAATAGCCGTTGCTAAAATTACATTCAGCATTTACCGTTATATTACTTGACCTTCACTGTTGATTGTCCCGTGCTGGGTAACCCCCACGAGTCAGTGCCTCCACAGAGTGATTGGTGGTGTCCGCACCCCCCTCTGTGGCCTGGGACTCTCCCGCGCTCACTCAGTGACGCGGTGAACTGTCCTACTAGGCACGTGCTCCCTGTGTATATATTTGTACCATTGTAATTGGTTGTTCGTTCCTACCACCCTGTACCTGGTCTGCCCTATTGGGCGCTTCCCCATACCCCCCCTCCCAGGTCTCCTTGCATCAATAATCTCCGCACCAATCTGATATGGCCACCGTCCCCCGCACTCTTAAAGTTCTCTCCATCAATGCGAAAGGCCTGAACATCCCCGAAAAGCGCCATGCGGCCCTCAGGGAATTCACTTCACTTCACGCGGATGTAGTGTTGGTGCAGGAAACCCACTTTTCGCATGCCCGACCTCCCTCATTTAAAAACCACAAATACCCTATTGGTTACTTCAGTAATGCCACTGCTGGTAAAGTTTGCGGAACTGCCGTGTTGGTTTCTCGCTCCACCCCGCTTAGCAACCCGACCTCTTTATTAGATCCGGCCGGTCGCTATACGTTTGTGAAAGGCCAAATTGGTGCGCAATGGTACACTTTCGTTTCCATATATCTCCCGAATCGACAGCAACACTCCGCCATTCGCTCGATATTTCGTCAACTTCAGGACTTCCAGGAGGGTATCTTAGTGGTAGGAGGTGACCTCAACCTGCCGCTCGACGCTCGCCTAGATACCTCTAGAGGCGTCACTAGCACCCCACAAACCGTCCTCCGCCGCACCCGAACGGCACTACACTCCCTGAGACTGATGGACTGCTGGCGCTCGCTCTTCCCCTCCACACGAGATTATACATTTTATAGTGAACCGCATCAGCTCTACACACGCCTCGACTATATTTTCCTCCCCTTCGGTAGTATGCATCTCCTGGAATCTGCCACCATCGGTCCCATGACCTGGTCAGATCACTGCCCGGTCCTGATCACGATTTCCTCACCCCTAGCCCGACCAAGGGAGAAACTTTGGCGCCTCAATGAATCCCTGCTCACTGACCCCCAGATTAAAGAAGGCCTACAGGACGCGCTACAGAATTACTTTAGGGAAAATGACACACCTGACTGCTCCCCGCAGATTATTTGGGAAACTCATAAGGCCGTCATTCGGGGATACCTAATACAGCAGGGCGCGCGTCGTAAGAGAGAACGCACTGCGGAGCAGGAGTCCCTCTTGCAGCGCATAGCGTCCTTGGAACGTTCCCATAAACTGCACTTCGACGATGACACTTACGCTGAATTATTAGACCTGAGGTCGCAGCTCCGTTCTCTTTTTAATAACAGGGCTCAGAAGGCCTTCCTGACAGTACGCAAAACCTTCCATGAACATGGAAATAAATGCGGTAGGCTTTTGGCCAACGCCCTCCGAACCCACCGACAGGCATTGTATGTCACCCACCTTCGCACACCACAGGGCCCTACCGTTACCCTCCCGAAAGATATGCTTGGCCTCTTCCATGACTATTACACTAAGCTATATGGCCTCCCCACGGCTCCCGATCAGACGGCCCCGGACACCACCCAGCGCTTCCTTCGCACCCATTTACGCTCAAAGCTGACGCCACACATGAGGTCATCTATAGAGGGCCCAATCACTGCGGAAGAACTGCATGAAGCGATCAAGCGAACACCAGTGGGTAAGACCCCAGGCCCTGATGGCTTTACCCTTAAGTATTATAAAACTTGCGAAAAACTCCTCTCCCGCGCTTGGCTGGCTTCTTTTAATGGCCTGACTGAACCTACAGCACATCTGCCACCACAATCACTCTCTGCCACTATCACATTGATCCCTAAACCAGACAAGGATCATGCCCTGTGTGCTAACTACAGACCAATCTCCCTTCTGAATCAGGACGTAAAACTTTTTGCTAAGGTCCTTGCCCTGCGCCTTGCTAACCATATGAGACATCTGATCCACCCTGACCAGACGGGCTTCATTCCGGGGAGGGAGGGACGTGATAATACTACGCTGGCTATCAACCTGATTCACGCTGCCCAGAGACCTGGTGCTGGCCCGACCCTGCTCCTCTCCACCGACGCTGAGAAGGCGTTTGACAGGGTACACTGGCCTTTCTTATTTCAGACCCTGCATCATATGGGATTTGGCCCCAAAGCCCTACGCTGGATAACCGCCCTATATGACTCACCCACCGCTCGCATCAACTTGAATGGCACCTTGTCTTCCCCCTTTAACATCAAAAATGGCACTCGCCAGGGTTGCCCCCTCTCCCCTCTTTTATTTGCATTATCCCTGGAACCCCTCCTTCAAGCCATCAGGGCTAACCCCTCCATTCATGGTGTGGGTGTTGGGCACCACACTCATAAGGTGGCGGCATATGCAGATGATCTGCTATTTTTTGTGCAGCAGCCCCAGATTTCTTTACCCTCACTCATTGAACTACTACGCGAATATGGCTCGCTCAGTAATTACAAAATTAATATGTCAAAATCGGAAATTTTGAATATCTCAATACCTGCCCCCCTCAGCACACATATTCAATCCACATTCCCCTTTCGATGGTGTACCTCGTCTCTTAAATATCTCGGAGTCCACCTCACCCCAGCGGTATCAAACCTTTATGTCACGAACTTTGTCCCTTTGCTTCGGGTCCTGGAAAAAGATCTCACTCGATGGGCCATCCCACATATCACATGGTTTGGACGCATAAATGTCCTTAAAATGAATGTTCTTCCAAGAGTCCTTTACTTATTGCAAACTTTGCCGGTACATGTCCCAACTGCCTTCTTCCGATCCTTGCAATCTCTTTTTATTAGATATGTCTGGGCCGGGCGTAAACCAAGACTGAGGGTGGCGCTGCTGACGGCTCCTCGCTCTAGGGGGGGCTGGCTCTGCCGCATCTGCAGCGCTACTATCAGGCTGTTCACCTTCTGCGGCTGGTGGAGTGGAGCTTGGGTGCCTCTGGTAAACAATGGGTGGCGTTGGAACATGAGTTGGTAGGGCGCTCGCTCACCTCCCTCCCTTGGCTTATAGGCACCACTGCCCTTACTGATATCCCCACACACCCGACAGTTTCAGTCACAATGGCCATCTGGCGGCGGCTGCAGAGGTCCACACGTTTGGCCCCCTGGCCTTCACCACTCCTACCGCTCAACCAGTTACCGGCCTTCTCGCCACGACTGTTACCTCTCCCTGACGCGGCTTTGACGCAGACCCCCTTACCTGGCCTCTACATAGATGGTGACCGACCTAAAGCCCCAAAGGACATCCCACTGGCCCACCCTGACTCCTTCCTTACGACATTTCACATGCACTGTCTCATTACATATCTCCGCTCCTTGGCTCCTTTAGACAAATACACTCGCCCACTGACCGCATTTGAGCAAATGATTACCCGTAGGACCCTTCCCCAACATGGCATTTCGACCATGTATGGTATCCTGCAAAACCTTTCCCCCACCACGCCCCAGTATGTGGCGAAATGGGAATCGGACCTTCACCAGACATTCACAGAGGAAGAATGGGACCAAATGTTTGCGCTCAGTACCCGGTGCTCTATTGCTACTCGCACACAAGAAACGGCTTATAAGCTACTGTCGCGTTGGTATAGGGCGCCCATCACTACTGCCATGTATTCGGACACAGCAGATGCTTCCTGCTGGAGATGTGGATCGCAACGAGCAGATTTACTGCATATATGGTGGTCCTGCCCAGTGTTGCAACCCTTCTGGACACTGGTTCATGATGCCATTAGCAGGGTCTCTGACACTCCACCCTCCTTTACACCAGCAGCAATGCTGCTCCACCACACACCGCTACCTGTGGACACTTACAGAAACACTCTTGACATTCGTCTGCTGAATGCCGCCAAAGCGGTGATACCTAGACACTGGAAGTCCGCGATAGCCCCAACATTTCGGGAATGGCTGGATGAGGTCCAACGCACCAGAGATGTGGAGGATCTGCTGCATCAATCCTCTGGCGCCACCGCCAAACATCTGAGGCGTTGGTACTACTGGTCTGCCCCAGCAAGCACACCACCCTAAGCCCCAGTAGACCGCTCTTGGCTGCAACTAAATAACAAGAGAAAGTCCGCTTCCTTAATACCCCCCTTCCTATTACACTTCCTCTGTCACAGGCCCTGCCTCCCTCATCCCTCCCCCCCCCCTTTTTTATTTTTCTGTTTCTGTTTCAATTGATATTTTAAATTGGTATTTTATATGTTTACATGACCAAAAACCGTCAGGAGGACCGCAGTATTGTAACCTGCGTGTCTACCATCAGATGCATATGTCACAAATACTACATAGCTGACTGATTATGTTGTAATGCACTTAGTGTCATGTAAAATACGTGTGTAATAACAATAAAACTTTATTACAATAAAAAAAAAAAAAAAAAAAAACACATGTTTAAAAAATATATGTGTTGTGTTTTGTTTGTATTTTCCGAGGTCGATCTCTCATTTTGTTTAAGAGGCATTTAATGTTAATTGAGTGATCACAGGGTCCTTAGCTGCCTCGTCCTTCACCCCCTCCTGGATTCAGCTCTCCCATTACAGGTTGTAAAGGCTGACCTGGAGTCCTATGGACTCCATGAGCTGATACTCGTGGCGGCGCCGAAGCTTTACTGTGGGTATCAGTGAACCTAGCGCTGCGTTCCGGGGCAAGGTGCTGAGCTAGCACCTTCCCTGGAATATGACGTTAACATGAAGGCGCTATGGGAAAACCTGCAAGCGCAGATTTTCCTGCTTACGGTCTCAATGTTAGCATTAGGAATGGGATAGGGCCCTCTCTTTACTCAAGTCAGTAACATTGAAGTATAAATCTCTCCAAATCTACCCATTTTGTTCCCTGTAGGTGTTATTCACAAAGTTCTGGTTTTGCCAGTGTTGCAAAGACTGGTGAGAACCACCAGTATTACAGTGCCAACAAACACCAACATTTTGTCAAAAGAGAAACACGAGAAGCTTCACTGTAAAGCTTCTCATGTTGTTCTTCCGCTTTTAGTTTTGTGAAATGCTGTTGTTTTTCACCGGTATTTGCAACACTTCCTGAGGTTTATGAATAACTCAAATTTTTTAAGTGTGTTTTATTTATTCATCATAATTTATTTTCGGAATAATATCCTGAAGAGCCTCTTTTGACATAGACTTTGTTTTTCAATATGTGGTAGTATATTTTAGATTTCCAGTACTGAGATTACTCAGTTTACTATTTAGTTATATTGCTCTGGTTGTAAATTGTTGAATAACTATTTCAATGTGATGTATGAACACTAATTGGCCAAGAAATGTCCTTTGGCTGGCATTTAAGAAAATCGGATAGCAGATGTTGTTACTGCAAACGAAAGCTGTTTTTTTATAAAGAAATAAGTTGTCTTTTTGATAAAACATCACATCATTTAAGCCTTTTCTTATAATTATATGTTTAAAGTGTCCTTTAAAAGGTCCTTTGGTATTAAAGTCCTAAAGATTAATAAATTATAATAAAGTACAATTACCAATTAACCAATAGTGGAGATGTGATTGCATGTTCATTATACTGTTTATCGTAAGGAAGCCAAGGTTTGCAATTCCCTTCCAAGAAAAGAGTACAGCAGTACATGTGCTAAATAACTTTAAAAATCCCAGAAAAAGTATGATTAGATAACTTTACGAGGCTTAGAAAAGGATGAATTGCTTCTCACAGCAATACTTAAACTTTCAAGCTGTGTATGGTTAAATGTCACATTTGCAAGGCACTGCTTAACTACAATGGAACTGGTTAATCTAAATTCCCATCTGTGTTTTAGGAATACTCATTTCAAATCAAAATATTCAATTTATAGTCAATTTTTAAAAAATAACTAGTATGTAATCTATTTGTTGATGTGGCAAAAATGTATAAATCCTTGTAAAAATGCACAATCGCAAATACGTTGTTCCTTAACAGACAACACTAACGTCACACCATCAACAAAGTGATTGGAATGTCAGTAGATGTAATAGAATTGGTTAACAGTTACAATATGATTATTTTTATTGTTTTAGGCATGAATCCAACGTAAAATATGAATTCAGAGTAAAATATGAATGGGAGTAGGATAAGCCAAAACACTTGAATGCACATGAAAAACTATGGTCAGGAGCAAAGGAACCAAGGCAGTGTCTTGTTTCCATGATATATATTTCTTTGTTTTTGGGGTCAGTCCATCACAAAAAAAAGTGAAACTTTCAACACGACCATCACAGATTTTCATGAAATTTGGTAGGATGGTATAGGACATATACGGGATAATTCAGAGGGCACCGAAATGTCGACAACATTTTGGTGCTCTCTAATTCCCCGTACTTCGGGAAATCAAAGTTCCCCACCCTGCGGTGAATTCAGCATTGAGCTGGGAAAATCGCCCCAAACCTACCGAACGCCCATCAAACAACCACCAAAAACCCACCAAAACCGCCGCAAAAAACATGCCGAACACGTCGGAAAAAGTCAATGAGCCGCTGAACACAGCGCAGAACAAGCCACCAGGAAAAAGCCGACAAGCTGATGAAAGAAGTAAAAAAAACCAAAAACAATACGATTGAAAATGTCAAAATTGAAACACTGTTTGCAAAAAACTACTGAACGAAAATGCCTGGAATTTACATATAAGATCCTATGAATAATAATAAAAAGGTCTGTTGCAAAAAAGGAAAGAACGGCTTTAAAAAAAAAATGTTGCTGAAAATCCCAAAAAATGCCGAAAAGATCCTAAAAAAATCTATAACTAAACTTTTTAATGCAGATTAAAATAATTAACAGTTTATTAGATATGGAATTAAAATGAGAATATTTTTAACATTGAAGCCTATCGGATTTGCTTGAATAAACCTGTACGTAACAACAGGGCACTTCGGCTACTTTTCACTGCTGTTCGGTGTTCTCTGAATAGATTAACCATTGCTTCTCTGCGGGGGATTTCACTGCCATCGAACAGGCACCGAACTTGCTGGCAGTTCGTCAAAATTTGGAGAACTGCCTGCTCTCTGAATAGCCGAATGGCCCCGAAATGTCAATGTATGGGGAAATTTGTACGGTAACATTTTGGGGCCAGATCGTCACTTTCTGAATAACCCTTGAAGTATGTTACTTATGTAAGTAAAAGGCTTTGTGATGGAGGTTAGTTTATGTCATAAATTTGAATGCAAGACCACAGAGGGTTTTGATTTGTTTTCTTCACCCCAATGGCCCATCCCCATCATATGTAATATGTAATATAATAATTTGTAATTTAATAGGTTAATTTAGTAAAGTATCTTTTTTTTACTTGGGTTTTGCATTTTACATTTTTTACATATTTTTATTTCAGTCAGCATTTACTTTAATATTGCTGGTTTAGACCACACATTTTGCTTCTACTTGAGTTGACTATGAACACGGTTTTCTAAATATGATCCCTGCTTTTATTCTGACCGGCAATACCAGCTGTGCATCTAAAACTTTATTATACTTTTTTGTAATGCTCTGTGTGTTTAGTTACAGCATCTAGAACTCCCTAACATAACATAATGTGACTTCCTAATCAGTACAATAAAGAAAATAATGAACACATACATAGCATCTATCAGCTATTGGTTATTCCAAAGTAGTGAACTATTGGAGAATTACACAGGATTTGCAAATATTGGGACAAAACAATCTAGCTGAATCAGTATCAGATCAGTTTGAAATGAAAAAGCCTTTATTTGGCCAAAAAAGTAGAATTCTGCTTGCATTTCCTCATCAGTACCATTTTAGGGTGATTCTTTAATGTCCACTGCAACCTGGTGAAAAGCTGTATTTTCTCACAATGTATTACATAGTCTGTAATAATTTAAAACAATATGAGTGTTACGGGAAACGATACCCTAAAGGAGCATTCACTTAATAAATATCTCTACTTATAAATGAACTGCTTCCACAGTTATTGACTCCAACTTTCCTATATTCTGTCATAGTGAAATTCTAAACAGTCAGCTTATTGATTAGAATGAAATGGCTCATATAAACAAGCTTAAATGTCATGTTTAAAACTGCACTGAGACTTATATGTTAATTGCTCTGTTCCAGAATTTCCCATAAACTTTCTGCAGTTAAATTTAAACAGAACATTTTCTATTTTTTGACCTGCCCACACACTCTGCCAACAAATGCAAGAATCTTATTATTCTGATCAAAACTCACCATGATGTAATCACAAAACTTTTAGGTGGTATATTTTTTACACTTTGGAAGATACTCACATTTAAATAGTTGTTTAGTACGTCGGTTTCCAGATGATAGATCTCTGGTCAGGTATGTGTCAGTGGTGAATGTGAGCAGTGCAGATTTTATCAGTTTTCATCAGTAGCTGTATTTACATGTACTGATGAATGGATCGACAATTGTGCACTAAACTGCCACAACCCACCTGTGCACACCTTTTCCCATTTTTTGCTCACCATTACCAGTTCTATTCCAGGTGAGCCGCTGTATCCGCGGGTCAAGCCGGAATATTTTTCAGCTGCTGGCAGCACTGTGCATTGCCACGGGTATCGTCTCCTGGAGTCCAATACACTCCTTGGAACCCAGCACGACCCTGCTGGAACGGGTCGCATAGGAGCTGAGGAAGAGCACTGGCAACAAAATGTTCCCAATCTTCCGCTTGTCCCGGCAAGAAGAAATGATGGTTCAGGCTGCCCTCTGCACCCCGGGATAGGTTAAGTAATGGATTTTTCAAGCCCAATATATTAAAGTGCAAAAGCAAAATCACTTAATGCCGAGCTCAGACTGCTGGTATTATTTTTCTATACCGGCTCCAAGGGTGAAGAACGAGCTACATTGGAATATCAAATCAAATCAAATCAAAATAAGCTTTATTGACAGGACCAAATACATTTTAGCATTGCCAAAGCATATGGGGAGGTTAAATGGGGTGGAGGGGGGGGGTAGTGGGACATATATTAAATTAAACAATGTGAATGTGAATAAAGCCCCAGGGCCAGATGGAATTCACCCACGAGTACTGAGAGAGCTATGTGTTGAAATATGTAAACCTCTGTTCTTAATCTTTCAAGATTCTTTTCTTTCAGGAATAGTACCAGAGGATTGGAGAAAAGCTGACGTGGTCCCTATATTTAAGAAAGGTTTAAAATTTGTGCCTGGGAATTATAGACCTGTGAGCTTAACATCTGTGGCTGGGAAAGTATTTGAGGGGTTACTAAGGGATAATATTCAGGAATTTATTGGGAGGTATAATGTAATTGGCAAAAATCAGCATGGTTTCATGAAACACAGATCATGTCAGACTAACCTAATTACGTTCTATGAGGAAGTAAGTAGAAGTATAGATCAGGGGGTCGCAGTGGATGTGATTTACTTAGATTTTGCCAAAGCTTTCGACACAGTTCCACACAAAAGGTTACTATTTAAATTGAGAAAAAATGGTCTAGATGAAAATACTTGTTCTTGGATAGAAAACTGGCTAAAAGATAGGGTACAGAGAGTGGTCATAAATGGTACATTTTCAAGATGGACACCAGTGGTAAGTGGTGTCCCTCAGGGGTCTGTTATAGGACCAATACTATTCAATTTATTTATAAATGACCTTGAGATAGGCATTGAAAGTCATGTATCAGTGTTTGCAGATGACACAAAACTAGGAAAAGTAATGCAATGTGAGCAGGATGTTACTTCGCTGCAGAGGGATTTAGATAGATTGGGGGACTGGGCACTTAAATGGCAGATGAGATTTAATCTAGATAAATGCAAAGTTATGCACTTTGGAGTGAAGAACACGCAAGTAATTTATACCCTAAATGGTACGGAGTTAGGGAAATCCAAGCAGGAGAAGGATTTGGGAATAATCATAGACTTCAAACTAAGTAACAATGTGCAATGTCAAACAGCAGCCGCCAAGGCCAGCAAAGTATTGGCATGCATTAAAAGGGGAGTTCACTCACGGGATGAAAACATAATTTTGCCTCTGTATAAATCAATGGTCAGGCCGCATCTTGAATATGCCGTGCAATTTTGGGCACCTGTCTTAAAAAAAGATATTATAGCGTTAGAAAAAGTGCAGAGACGGGCAACTAAATTAATAAGGGGATGGAAGGGTTAAGTTATGAGGAAAGACTAACAAGCTTAAACCTGTTTAGTTTAGAGAAACGGCACCTTAGAGGGGATCTGATAACCTTATATAAATATATACGGAGCCATTATCAACCATTGTCTGATAACCTATTCATTAACAGGTCTATACATAGGACAAGGGTCATCCATTTAGACTGGAAGAAAGAAAATTTAGCTTAAAGCATAGGAAGGGTTATTTTACGGTGAGAACAATAAAGCTGTGGAATTCTCTGCCTGTTGAGGTGGTTGGGTCAGAGTCTGTACAGACTTTTAAAAAACGACTGGATGACTTCCTGCAGACACAGAATATTAAGGGTTATAATATTTAATATGTGGGTAAAAGCTTCTTGATCCAAGGAGAAATCTGACTGCCATTCTGGGGTCAAGAAGGAATTTTTTCCCGGTATGTTGCATATTTCAGACTGGGTTTTTTGCCTTCTTTTGGATCAACAGCAGTAGGTTATGTGGGAGAGGCTGAACCCGATGGACGCATGTCTTTTTTCAGCCTATATAACTATGTAACTATGTAACTATATATATATGGGGAGAATGGGCAAGTCCATGGACATTATCAGGGGTAAGGGTATAATGTGAAGTGGAATGGGGGCGAGTCCGTGTTGGGGATTTATAAATCCGGGATCTCTCATGTTCCTCTCAGTCTGTGACATTCTGTGATGTATTGGGCAGAAGAATATCACATTCTTCTCTATCTAGAAGCAAATAAATGACTCCAATACAAATTATAGGAGCCCCTAATTTACAGTAATTGGCTGAAACATCCAAACTACAAACAAAACTTGCAGCTTGGTTTAATATCTGCAGAAGCTGTTGATATAGAGGCTGATATATCTATGGCTAGAAATGTTAGCTTAATGGCTTACTTGTGACCTAGCCCTATATGTTCAACAGGCACTTAGGTTTTCGAGCATATATCCTTGTAAACCTATCACAAAAAATTGGGTTCAGGCACCATCAGCAATAGTGGGCAAACGGGTGGAGGTCCCTTGCTGTATGGCCCCAAAATCCACAAACTGCAAGAAAAACTCCAAAACCCACAATATTCACCCCAGTTACTCTTTGGGGTGGGGTGACCGCTACAGCACCTAGAAGGTGTCTTCTGGTGTTGCTTTTGTGGTTTTGTGTCATTTATTAAATCAAGTGGATTTATTTCAGCACCAGAGAAAGGACGACGTTTCGACCAAAACTGGTCTTTGTCAAGACTTGACAAAGACTAGTTTTGGTCGAACCATCGTCCTTTCTCTAGTGCTGGAATAAATCGACTTGATTTAATATTGTGGGTTTTGGAGCTTTTCATTCAGCTCTTGTAAACCTATCAACATAATAATATTAAAAAAAATTAGAAAAGTAGACATGTCTACCCAGCACACTGAACATACTGGCCAAGTTGGTGGTATTAAAGACTATAAAGCATCTAATGATATACACAAACTCATTATAATGCAAATAATACAGTTTAATCACGATTGAAAATCTGATTGATCTCCTCCCGCATGGGCACGTCCACCTGACATCTTCTGACTCCTTTCCTATACTGTTGGATCATTTCCTTACTTCTTCCATCTTGCACACTACTCTCTTCACTCTCATTTACGTTTGTTTCCTCTCTTCTTTCATTATGTCTCTCACCTCACTATCCAGATTCTCCTTTTCTTCCTCTCTCATCTTTTCCCTTCCTTATATTACAGGTTAAAAGACATAATACAAATGGGCATCAAAGGGGTGAAAATAAGCTAACGTCTGCTAGAACTTATATATAAATTTCTCACCACCATTGGAGACCATGAAGCATGGTTCTCGTTCGATGATCATACAATATGCAATCAAGAAAATAGAAGAGAAACAATTCATTCATGTGAATTCATGCCTCAAGTTCTCCCAACACCCATCTATGGATGTTCAATTTGATATCTTCCAGTGATAAGAAGATTTTTTTTTGTATATTTTATTAGTTGTGTTTCACATTACTTTGTAACACTTAGCTTGTATTTGTCTGCTTCATTTTCTGTCAAACTCATGGCCTCCCAGATACAGATACTGATGCTTACAATTCCCAGAATTCTATCAATGCAATACAGTCATGGCCGAAATTGTTGGCACCCCAGAAATGTTTCCAGAAAATCAAGTATTTCTCACAGAAAAGTATTGCAGTAACACATGTTTTGCTATACACATGTTTATTCCCTTTGTGCGTATTGGAATAAAACAAAAAAAGGGAGGAAAAAAAGCAAATTGGACATAATGTCACACAAAACTCCAAAAATGGGCTGGACAAAATTCTTGGCACCCTTAACTTAATATTTGGTTGCACACCCTTTGGAAAAAATAACTGAAATCAGTCGCTTCCTATAACCATCAATAAGCTTCTTACACCTCTCACCCGGGAATTTTGGACCACTCTTCCCTTGCAAACTGCTCCAGGTCTCTCTTATTGGAAGGGCGCCTTTTCCCAACAGCAATTTTAAGATCTCTCCACAGGTGTTCAATGGGATTTAGATCTGGACTCCTTGCTGGCCACTTCAGAACTCTCCAGCGCTTTGTTGCCATCCATTTCTGGGTGCTTTTTAACGTATGTTTGGGGTCATTGTCCTGCTGGAAGACCCAAGATCTCGGACGCAAACCCAGCTTTCTGACACTGAGCTCTACACTGCGACCCAAAATCCTTTGGTAATCCTCAGATTTCATGATGCCTTGCACACATTCAAGGCACCCAGTGCCAGAGGCAGCATAAAAAAAAATAATCATTGAACCTCCACCATATTTCACTGTAGGTACTGTGTTCTTTTCTTTGTAGGCCTCATTCCGTTTTCGGTAAACAGTAGAATGATGTGCTTTACCAAAAAGCTCTATCTTGGTCTCATCTGTCCACAAGACGTTTTCCCAGAAGGATTTTGGCTTACTCAAGTACATTTTGGCAAACTGTAGTCTTGCTTTTTTATGTCTCTGTGTCAGCAGTGGGCTCCTCCTGGGTCTCCTGCCATAGCGTTTCATTTCATTTAAATGTCAACGGATAGTTCGCGCTGACACCGATGCTCCCTGAGCCTGCAGGACAGCTTGAATTTCTTTGGAACTTGTTTGGTGCAGCTTATCCACCATCCGGACTATCCTGCTTTGCAACCTTTCATCAATTTTTCTCTTCCATCCACGCCCAGAGAGATTAGCTACAGTGCCACGGGTTGCAAACTTCTTGATTATGTTGCGCACTGTGGACAAAGGCAAATCTAGATCTCTGGAGATGGACTTGTAACCTTGAGATTGTTGATATTTTTCCACAATTTTGGTTCTCAAGTCCTCAGACAGTTCTCTTCTCCTCTTTCTGTTGTCCATGCTTAGTGTGGCACACACAGACACACAATGCAAAGACAAAGTGAACTTCTCTCCTTTTTATCTGCTTTCAGGTGTGATTTTTATATTGCCCACACCTGTTACTTGCCCCAGGTGAGTTTACAGGAGCATCACATGCTTGAAACAATCTTATTTATTCACAATTTGGAAAGGGTGCCAAGAATTTTGTCCAGCCCATTTTTGGAGTTTTGTGTGACATTATGTCCAATTTGCTTTTTTTCCTCCCTTTTTTTGTTTTGTTCCAATTCACACAAAGGGAATAAACATGTGTTACTGCAATACTTTTCTGTGAGAAATACTTGATTTTCAGGAAAAAATTCTGGGGTGCCAACAATGTCGGCCATGACTGTATATAGCCAGGGAATCATACGAGTTGTAGTTCAGAAACATCTGGGGTGCCAGAGTTGACAGTCCTGCTTTAATCCTTATGATGTGATGGTATGGCAATTCTATTCCCCCCAGTATGGAATGATCTCCCCTCCGTTAGAAGGCTGCAATGCATCTAAAGACCAGGAAGAGTATCTCCTAACTGGCTGAGCACTTTCTGGTCTGGTTTGAGATGCACAGAGCAATGCACACAGTGGAAATAATGTAATGCTCAAAATTAATTCCACTTTTAGGGGTGTTTTTTGACTCCTAGTGAAAAAAATTATTTAATAGGGAGACCGGGCACTCCAGCAACAATTCAAAACAGCTCTATTGAGAACTGCCATGCAGCTGTATCATTTTTACCATGACAATTCTTGTTTAGAAAAATACATTTGGAGCAAAGAGTTCAGTATTCACAACAAGATGATGTTTCCTGAATAGAATACAGTACATCATGAGCCAACTCGTAAAATGTTCTGAAAAAGCTATAAATTATGCACCATGCTTTTAGATATCTTTTGCCATGGAGGAAGAGCTGTTTGTTCCATATCTGGAACAAGTGATCATATTTTAATGCATAGATATCATAAACAGATATTTCATAAGGTCACATTCTTTGCAATGCTTTAAAAACCACTGTATTCTGGTGCATTGAACTATTGCTGCCACCAGAGGGAGACAGAGACATTGTTAGACTATGCTGGACAAAACTGAACTACATGTACCATCATCCTTTGCGTGAGGACAGGAAGGAGGTGGTACAGGAAGAGGAAAGAGATCAGCAGCCTCGTGCAAGGAGAAGCAGAGTGAGCGGAGCAGTGAAAGGTGGAGGACGCACGTTAGAGCTGTCAGGGATCGCAACCAGGCCAGAGTACAAACGCTGTCTTACGGGTGCTGGAGATCGGGACAGTAATCGCGTTGAAACCTACCTGCGCAGCGCTGAGAGGTCTGGAGGAAAAAAGCTAGTTCCAGCAGGACCCCGTGTTAGGAGGCTGCGCTGATCGATTGGGAGTGCAGGCAGCGGATCGGTGTTCCAGTTGCGGAGATTGGGCAAGTTGAGAGTAGATTCAGCAGCACGGAGTCCCAGTACACAGCGGAGAAGATCTTGTGGCCGAGGTATCGAGAGCTGGACAGTTTCTTTCATCGGATTGGTGAGAGGCCTCCAGGCCGCCGTTCCAATACAGAAATATTGTTTAAATTCACAGGGCCCCAACGGTGACTAGTCGAAGATTGTTTTGTTTCATTCACTGGCCAGGTGAACACAGTACCCGGGTACCCGAGACAACACACATATATATTTTTTTTAGCTATTATTCACGGGACTTACACTCCAGAACTGAGGTTAACTGTTTCTTTTACCGCCGCATGTTTTTCCCGCGTTACGAATTCTTGTCATTCAAATACCGTATATGCGTAATATATGCTGCTTTATTGGGATCAGTAAAGAATATAATATAAAAATCCACAACAGTGCTGGGGTATAGTTATTTCCTAGTGCGGTGAGACTAACCCGAGGTTTATTCAGCGGCTCCTCCGGGAGTGAGCGCTACACATATGACTAGAAAAAATAGTTTATATGGTTATATGGAATTCAAAAACAGACAGGTGACACAAACAAAAGATTAAAGAGGTTATTCACAAAGCGGTGAACTTACCATCGATTTGCACCGAATCGCGTAATTTCGAGGGAAGGTCATCTATTCACTAAACTGTCATTTCACCAAAAGCAAAATACAGTGCAGTTCACCACACGTCACTGCAGATCCCATAGAGAAGTATTGGTCCGTCTATTCACAGAAAGCCAAACTGCACCAAAGTGTTGGGGAAATGCCCTGAGATTTGGTGTTTTGGTTCAACAGGTTAAACAGGAGAATCCCATAGGTTTCAATGTAAAAATTACTATTTTTGTTTATTTTTTAAAAAACAAAACATTTAGGGCACTATCGGCTGCCCTGAGCTAAAACGGGGATGTTAAGGGTTAAAAATTTGCGTTCACTAATCTCCCTTAGCGTCCCCGTTTTACCTGTAGATTATGGCGCACGTGCTGAGTCCAGCAGCCTGTCCAGTAGCAGCCGCTAGCCTCCTGGATGCTCGGGGCAGCACTTAATTTTTTACATTGAAATCTATGGGATTCTCCTGTTTAACCTGTCGAACTGAAATACCAAAGCGCCGTGGACTCCATGGAGGCTTCTGCTGCCGGGTCACATGATCGCCAAAATCTCGCCTCTCGCAAGATCCTGCAGGTCGGCGGAGTGATCACAGAGGGAGACTTTTTTCCTCCAGTCTCACTCTGCTCCCGGTGGCCAGAAGCGACGGATCGGGACACTGTTCTCACAGAGGTGAGTATTTGCTTTTGGGGGGGGGGGGGGTTTACAGCTGCTGCTAACTGATTCTGCAGAAGAAGAGGCTGTATAATACTATGTATCTCTCCCCAAACACCAGACAAGACTTAGTGCAGGGAAGAAGAATATCTTTAATTTGAAATGGAGAGCGGTTTATACAAGAAACAGGGGGTGGTGATAGAATAACACAATCAACAGAAAACATTGTCTACATAAGGGGAATGTGAATTCCTTCAGGAGATACAGAAACAGGCCAAACAATCACAAAGACAAGGATTGTCAGTACTGACAATTGGTCTACATTAGATTACTTACACAAACTAAACTCCTAAAATATATAATTAGTTTACCAATACATTTAACATGTTAACCCTTAGGTGCCCACTTATGCCCATTGTCTTGTAGATTTGGCTTTGCCACATTGGTCACGGTCCCTAGGCAGGAGGAGAGCATCCACATATCTCGAACAGGTACAGAGGCCGTGTATACTGTGGGCAAGGGTGCCAAGGAGGGTGAGGGCACAAAGATGGAGGGAGCTATGGTTACATGCATGTTTATGCGGTTTAGTTATCTTTGTCCCCTATAAATTTTACAATAAATAAACCTTTTCACCAGAAAAGTAATTAAAAAAAGTGCCAAAATTGTAACCTTTTTAGAATGGTATATTACATGGCAGTTAGCAGATAAAACCATAACCAACCTGCACACTACTAAACAGAGGTGCCTTATATGATGGAATATAGTAAGCTCACATCATTCTGTCAAGTGTGGCCCCAGCAAACGTTATACGACTGGTCAGTACATAACCTGGGGATGTATCCACAAGCTGGCAAAAATAGATGAAAAGAAGATGAAAGTCACACATTGGCAACACAAAAATATACCCCACTTCAGGCTTTATTACACTCTGTGCGCAAAAACGCATTAATGCGAGGGGCAAAACCCTTTGCGCTGAACGTCGTATTACGACGTTCGTGCACAAAATGCGTGTTAACGTCTAACGCGAGTGACCCTGCGCGAGCACAAATTCGTGCGCGCATCCCATACTTAACATTGTAAGCGCAAATGCGTTCGTGCGCTGGTATGCGGATGGTATTACAATCGATGCGCAAATTTTTACAAACGACGTTTGTGTGCATAATTTTAACGTCTTTTAAAAGCTGGTGGTAACTGCAAATCTGAACGTTCTGGCTGAAACCAAATACACCAGCACGAAAAAAAAAATACAGCAATGTATAGTTACACATTCTACACTTACCCAAACAAAAAAATTGAGACGTTGTTCGTGTTTTTATTATTGCTGCAGCATATACAGGTGAAACTCGAAAAATTAGAATATCGTGCAAAAGTTCATTTATTTCAGTAATGCAACTTAAAAGGTGAAACGAATATATGAGAGGGACTCATTACATGCAAAGCAAGATAGTTCAAGCCGTGATTTGTCATAATTGTGATGATTATGGCTTACAGCTCATGAAAACCCCAAATCCACAATCTCAGGAAATTAGACTATTACATGCAATCATTTAAAACAAGGATTGTACATAGAACAATATGGGACCTCTGAAAAGTATAAGCATGCATATGTACTCAGTACTTGGTTTGGGCCCCTTTGCAGCAATTACTGCCTCAATGCGGCGTGGCATGGAAGCTATCAGCCTGTGGCACTGCTGAGGTGTTATGGAAGACCAGGATGCTTCTATAGCAGCCTTCAGCTCTTCTGCATTGTTCGGTCTCATGTCTCTCATCTTTCTCTTGGCAATGCCCCATAGATTCTCTATGGGGTTCAGGTCAGGCGAGTTTGCTGGCCAATCAAGCACAGTAATCCCATGGTCATTGAACCAGGTTTTGGTGCTTTTGGCAGTGTGGGCTGGTGCCAAGTCCTGCTGGAAAATGAAGTCAGCATAAAGCTCGTCTGTGGAAGGAAACATGAAGTGCTCCAAAATCTCCTGGTAGATGGCTGCGTTGACCCTGGACTTAATGAAGCACAGTGGACCAACACCAGCAGATGACCTGGCTCCCCAAATCAACACAGACTGTGGAAACTTCACACTGGACTTCAAGCATCTTGCGGTGTGTGCCTCTCCATTCTTCCTCCATACTCTGGGTGCTTGGTTTCCAAATGAGATGCAAAAGTTGCTCTCATCAGAAAAGAGGACTTTGGACCACTGAGCAACAGACCAGGTGTGTTTTTCTTTAGTCCAGGTAAGACGCTTCTGACGTTGTTTGTTGTTCAGAAGCGGCTTGACAAGAGGAATACAACATTCGAAGCCCATGTCCAGGATCCGTCTGTGTGTGGTGGCTCTTGATGCACTGACTCCAGCCTCAGTCCACTCATTGTGAAAGTCCCCAACACTTTTGAATGGCCTTTTCCTGACAATCCTCTCCAGGCTGCGGTCATCCCTGCTGCTTGAGCACCTTTTTCTTCCACACTGTTCCCTTCCACATAACTTTCTATTAATGTGCTTTGATACAGCACTTTGGGAACATCCAACTTCTTTTGCAATTACCTTTTGAGGCTTTCCCTCCTTATGGAGGGTGTCAATGATGGTTTTCTGCACAATTGTCAGGTCAGCAGTCTTTCCCATAAATTGTGATTCCTACTGAACCAGACTGAGAGACCATTTAAAGGCTCAGGAACCCTTTGCAGGTGTTATGGCTGAATTAGCTGATTAGAGTGGCACACTTTGAGCCTAGAATATTGCACCTTTTCACGATATTCTAATTTTCTGAGATTGTGGATTTGGAGTTTTCATGAGCTGTAAGCCACAATCATCGCAATTATGACAAATCACAGCTTGAACTATCTCATATATTAGTTTCACCTTTTAAGTTGCATTACTGAAATAAATTAACTTTTGCACGATATTCACATTTTTTCGAGTTCCACCTGTATACTCAGATTGATTTTTGAAAGGTGCAAAAACTGAACGGGAGACAATTGGTTCTTAATTCTGATTGGCTGAATCACGTGAAACAGTCGGCCCACTGATTTCTGCCGCAACGTTAATGCGCGCGTTTTTGCGCATCTTTTATACGCGCGTTATTTTTTTTACGGATGAAAAAATGCACTCGGATCGTAATGCCAGCGTTAATTTACGCGCGTTAATGTTTAACGCTGCGCGCAAAAAAAATTGCGCTGCGCATACGAATTTGCACGGAGAATGTAATAGTACCAATTCATTGGTATATGCAACACTCTGCAAATATTCACTTCTACTTACACCCACACTGTTATAACTGATTGCTGCTTTTAAACATACCCATACACCCAAAATCTCTCCATACAAATACTCTTCATTGCATTGCATTCATGCATTCATTACATTGCATTCAAATATGCCTGCCTATCAAGAGAGCCATGTAAATCTTGTTTATTGTGTTAAATTCTGCATTGAATAACAAGAAGGGTTTCACATATGAGCGATCATTACACACAGATGTTCATCAGTGTTGTAAACACAGAGCAATTTTCCGTAAATTATTCTGATGTCATTAACCCTCTCACTGCCAAATAGTTGTCCATAATACCACTGTCAGCAACCAGTGTTTTTTTGGGAAAATCCGTTTTCTTGAATTGGGAATTTTCCCAATATATTTTTTGCTGTAGTAGCCCTATTTGACAGACAAATGTCGTCAACTCCCAGCAAAAAAAGAGCCCTGCAGCTGGTGCTTCATGCAGAACTAGCTGGAGACCTCAGTTTTAGACACAGAGTCCCAGCAGTTCAAACTGTTTTAGCATCTTGGATGACATTGCCAAGGTGCTATAACATCTAGGGTACATTCTGGAGTCCAATTGCAAACAAATTTAATTTGCATCAAACAAAATGCCTTTGCATGCTGAAAATTACACCAAAATGAGTACACTTGATATCGGTAGCAGGTGCTTTGAAGATCAGGTCTACATGATCTTGGTAGTGAAGGGGTTATAAACCATGGTACCCACAGGCAGGCATGTACTGGCCATCGGGACTACCGGGAGATTCCCGGGGGGCCAATGGCTCAGTGGGCCGTCCTTGGTCCATTAATCAACAGCTCTGGATTCGGACCTTCGGTGTATGAATCCGGAGCTTGTCTGACCACGTTTGCAGCCCCATCATAGCAGCGTGCCTCCCACACACATTGTATGCGACCGGGAACTGCATGCTGCTAGGCGCCGCCCCCTCCAGCTTGTCTCGCAAGACGAGCACCCAGAAGAGTAGGCCAGACACGTGTGCAGCACTGCGGTCAGGTTGAACTCCATCGGGACAGAGGAGAGGAGCTGCCTGTATCACTTCATTTCCTCCTGCCATCCTGAGCTCTGCCTCCTTTGTGCAATCACACTGGGCAAGAGGATGATCATCGTCATTGCTGCAGTCCTTGGGAGATGGAGAGGTATGAGTGAGTTCTCTTACTGGGGGGGTCAGAGGATGGGAGCCCTGATCGCGTATCATTCACCCTATACTCTCTCTCCGTCCCTGTAGCAGTCACATGCAATTCCCCACCTGTCCATGTAATCCTCACATCACAGCCACTCAGAGCTGTGCCAGTCCTGCTCCATGCCACAGGCAGGGCTCCCCTGCTCCCTCCCTTCAGCCAGGTGAATTGAAAGTCGTTGCAATCCAGAGAGGGAGAGAAGAAGGAGAGCTGATCTGCCTGCCTGCTGCAGTCTTGTCATACACAGAAAATTACAACAAGAAAATTACAACAAGAGCCAGCATAGCAGGAGAAGCAGAGGAAGCTCTATTTCAACCCTGGCAGGGAAGCCAAGATAGCAGCTAGAGGGTCATGTTGGACATCATTGGAAAGGCTTGATCGTGGCCTTTCCAATGATACTGAACATGACTAGGTTTGGTGTAAAAGCAAAGCTAAAAAAACAAAAAACAATCAGAATGAGCTCAGCGCACATAGGTGAACTGTCTCAGCAGTGAAGGGGTTAAAAAGCAAAAACATGTAAAAATTGGGTATTTCTATTCTCGGGACAAAATTTTGAAACAATTTAGCTGGGGTCTTTTTTTGGCGGTTGTAGATTTTGGGGATTAAATTGCGAAAAAGTGTGTTTTTACCATTTTTTCATCATGTTTCATATTTATTTTATAGTAAACTAGCTTTTGCCCGCGGCTTCGCTCGCGTGGATTTTAGGATTTGTTAAAATAGTTTTTTTAAAGAAACTTGAGGTTTTTTTGGTAGAACCCCCCTTTCCCCCCCCCCACTTGGGATTTTTGGAAAATTGTAAAACACATGTTTTTTTATTTTTCAAGAAGAACATAAGTGCCAAATTTCACACCTGTAACATCTTTGGTTTTTGAAATATAGGTATACTGATAAAAGTATTCACATCCCTTTCCCCCACCCCCCTTAACTGGATTTTCGGAAAATGGTAAAACATTGTTTTTTTTTGCACGAAGATTGAAATATCGAATTTCACACCTGTAACATCATTGGTTTTTGAAATATAGGTATAGTGATAAAGGTATTCATCCCCCTTTTTGCACCCCCACTGGATTTTTTGAAAATGGTAAAATACGTGTTGTTTTATTTTCAAGATGAATCTAAATACCAATTTTCACGTCTGTAACATCTTCTGTTTTTGAGATATAGGTATCCTGTTGAAAAGTATTCACCTCCCTTTTTTCACCCACCACGTGGGATTCTTGGAAAATGGTAAAACATGTGTTTTTTTATTTTTCAAGAAGATTGTAAGTGCCAGATTTCACACCTGCAACATCTTTGGTTTTTGGAAATATAGGTATACTGCTAAAAGTATTCAACCCCCCTTTTTCCCCCTCCCACTGGATTTTTGGAAAATGGTAAAATAGGCGTTTTTTTTGTTTCTCAAGACAAATCTAAATACCAATTTTCACATCTGTAACATCTTCTGTTTTTGAGATGTAGGTATTCTGTTTAAAAGTATTCACCCCCTTTTTTTTTACCCCCCCACTTGAATTTTTGGAAAATGGTAAAACATGTGTTTCTTTATTTTCAAAAGATTGTAATTACCAAACTTCACACCTGTAACATCTTGGTTTTTGAACTATAGACATACTGATAAAAGTATTCAGACCCCTTTCCCTCGACCCCCCCCTTATTTGGATTTGTGGAAAATGGCAAAACACATGTTTGTTTTTTTCACGAAGATTGTAAATACCAAATTTCACACCTGTAACATCTTTGGTTTTTGAAATATAGGTATACTGATAAAAGTATTCAACCCCCCCTTTTTTCCCGCTCCCACTGAATTTTTGGAAAATGGTAATAGGTGTTTTTTTGTTTCTCAAGACGAATCTAAATACCAATTTTCACGTATGTAACATCTTCTGTTTTGAGGTATAGGTATCCTGTTTAAAAGTATTCAGCCCCCCTTTTTTTCATCCCCCTTGGGATTTTTGGAAAATGGTAAAACACCTGTTTTTATTTTTCAAAAAGATTGTAAATACCAAATTTCACGTCTGTAACATCTTTGGTTTTTGAAATATAGGTATAATGATAAAAATATTCAGACCCCTTTCCCCCGACCCCCCCCAATTGGATTTGTGGAAAATGGCAAAAAACATGTTTGTTTTTTTCACAAAGATTGAAAATACCAAATTTCACACCCGTAACATCTTTGGTTTTTGAAATATAGGTATACTGATAAAGGTATTCAACCCCCGTTTTCCCCCCCCCCAAGGAATTTTCAGAACATGGTAAAATAAGTGTTGTTTTATTTTTCAAGAAGAATCTAAATACCGATTTTCACATCTGTAGCATCTTCTTTTTTGAGCTATAGGTATCCTGTTTAAAATATTCAACCCCCCTTTTCACCCCCTTATGGGTGGATTTTCCAAAATCCTTCTTTAGTGGGTGCCTAAATCATAAAAACAGTTGACCTTCAAAATTTCACATTCCTAGGTTAAACGGTTTCAGTTGGGCGTTGATGAGTCAGTCAGGACTTTCGCGTTTATATATATAGATGTATTTAACCCCCATTTTGGCCCCCCCATGGAATTTTCAGAAAATGGTAAAATACATGTTTTTTTTATTTTTCAAGACGAATCTAAATACAGATTTTCACGTCTGTAACATCTTCTGATTTTGAGCTATAGGTATCCTGTTTAAAATATTCAACCCCCTTTTTCACCCCCCTAGGGGCGGAGTTTCCAAAAATCCTTGCTTAGTGGGTGCCCACATCATAAAAACAGTGCACCTTCAAAATTTCACGTTCCTAGGTTAAACGGTTTCAGCTGAGCGTTGATGAGTCAGTCAGTCCGTCAGGACTTTCGCGTTTATGATATAGTATTCAACCCCCCTTTTTGCCCCCCAAGGAATTTTCAGAAAATGGTAAAATACGTGTTTTTTATTTTTCAAGAAGAATCTAAATACCGATTTTCACGTCTGTAACATCTTCTGTTTTTTAGATATAGGTATCTTGTTTAAAATATTTAAAATATTCAACCCCCTTTTTTCGCCCCCCCAGTCGAATTTTTGAAAAACGGTAAAATACATGTTTTTTTATTTTTCAAGACGAATCTAAATACCGATTTTCCCATCTGTAGCATCTTCTGTTTTTGAGCTATAGGTATACTGTTCAAAATATTCAACCCCCTTTTTCACCCCCTTAGGGGCGGAGTTTCCAAAAACCCTTCCTTAGTGGGTGCCCACATCATAAAAACAGTGCACCTTCAAAATTTCACGTTCCTAGGTTAAACGGTTTCAGCAGGGCGTTGATCAGTCAGCCAGTCAGGACTTTCGCGGTTATATATATAGATTATAGGATATGATGGAAATAATGGTATTTTTAGAAAGTCCATTTAATGCGTGGGAAAAACAATGTATAATATGTGTGGGTTGCATAAACGAGTAAGAGGTAAAACATTTGACCTAACTACGAACAGCGCAGAAACGTAAAAACAGCAGTGGTCACTAAAGGACGGATTTGTGTAAAACCGCCCGGTCACTAAGGGGTTAAACTATAAACTTACAGCATCCACCTGATATTATATAACAGTCTGGAAGAGGGATAACGTACATGGGAGTTACATATGTGACAAAATAGGCAACAATTGCTACAAAACAGAAGGGTTTGGTTCATGTGAAGGATAATACAATTAAAATAGAACACAGAAAGTGAGAAAGCATAAACAGTAAGAGTGTAAGGAAACTGCTAATGCAATGAAAGAGGAAAAAATTAGGAATAGGAAGAGACAATCTAAAGGGACAGCAATATTTGTAATGTATTGGAAAAACAAACATTAAATAGTAGTATAGGAAAATAAGTTGTCATCCCCACAACTAGATAGTTATTAACTGTTGGAATATAGTGTCTCGAACTGGAATATATTTATTTTGTGGACCACATAGCATAATTTTTGTATCATGACACTTTACTTTTATTGATATATTTTTAAAAACATATTACTTCATAAGAAAAAACAGGCAGCATATACTGCAAGCAAATTAAAAAAGTGTGCTCCCTGTCCACCTCAAATGTAACATACATGCATTGAAATGATTTAGACATTCAAGCTCAATCTGTGTCTGCAGCTGAAACAGGAAATATTGGTATGAGTAATCCTAATGAATAATACTCATGGAATGTAAATAAGGGAAATAAAATAACCAAATAATCAAGCAAGCTACGAATGTGTTTCTTGAAATGATCTTTTCAGTTTTAACTTTATTTTACTCCTAACGTATCTATTTGGTGACTGACAATACAATCTGCATCAATAACAAATGTACAAATCACCAGTTTAAATTATTAAAAAGCCATGATGGGGGGCGGAGCTAACCGAGGCAGCGAGCAGTCGCGTTTTAGAGGAGCTCCTTTGAAGCATCGGCTTTTTAGCATTTTTTTACCCGCTCGCTCGGCTCACTGCTCACCCAGTTGGCCTCAGACGACCTTGAAGGACTTGTGCTCTTTCCCTGACCTCAAACAGCACGTTCTGCGGCGGATTTTTGATCCCGGAGAGGTTTGGGCCTTGTGGCAACGGCCATCTTGGAAGCCTTCGAGCGGTCTGGGACTGTTTCTCTGGGGCCTTACATCTTTGTGCCAGCCTGTCCCCAGCCATGCCTAGCAGCTGAACACAGAAGGGGGGATCCCGCCAGCGGGACATCCGGGACTCTATGGCAGGTGGGACTGCTTCCAGGGGAGCAGCGATCTCCTCCTCCCTTACTCCTGGCTACGATTCGTCTGGCGACGACGACTGCTCCTGGCCTCTTGGGGTAACACTGGGATGACATGACTAACGCCAAAGTCCCAGGCTTTGGACACGCGACCCCTCTCTGCAGCTGCAAAAAAACGGGCGCAAAAAAAGCAAGGCCACATTGGCAGCATCCTTGGGTACCTCGCTGGCCTTGCGAGAACTCTGACGGGGATTCGGCTGAAGATCGCTGGCTCTCCGCTAGTAGTAGCGTAACCTCAGACCGACAGACTGGCTTGAGACCAGAGCCCCGAGCACTAGTGGATGGAGTTGGGACGGTCGGCCAATGCGTAGACTCTGCTGGGGCCTGGATCCAAGAGAAGGATGAACATCTTCCCTCTACGAAAGGCGACCTTCGTAGGATCTTGGATGAGCTTCGGGAAATTCAGGAGATATGGAGACCTGAAGTTGCGGCAGTCTGGGCAGAGGTTGACGTGGTACGTGCACAGATGATGGAGGTGCAGGCAAAGACTGTTGAGGTGCAGACGGAACAAACTCACCTGACTGGATGGGTCGCTGCCCTTAGTTCTCAGGTCGAGGTCCTGACCCGCTCCGTGGAGATGCTAGATCCAAGACACCGTCGCCGTAATATCAGGGTCAGAAGAATCCCAGTTTCGGTCTCGACAGAGGAGTTAACGCCTTATGTTACCAACTTGGCTAATCAGGTTTCTGGACTTCCTCCTGATACGCCTGGTGTGATTGGGTCGGTGTTCCGGGTTCGCAAGCCTGCGCTGCAATGCGCATTTTTTACATTTGCGCGATACACGCGTTAAAAAACGCACATATTGCGCGCGTAAAAAAACGCGCAGGTGTGAACCCAGGTTAGTAAAAGTGCTATAAGAGAATGATACTAAATGAAATCTAATTAATTATCCTTTCTGTGCTTCCTTTGGCATGAAATAGCATTACACTGTACATTTAACACATCACACTGTCCAATCTAATTCTCCCATTAGAACAAACCGTCCAGTTGGTCCAACCAACCACCTACAGTGGCAAGAAAAAGTATTTGAACCCTTTGGGATTACGTGGAGTTTTGCATGAATTGGTCATAAAATGTGCTCTGATCTTCATCTAAGTGACAACAATTTGAAAAACACAGTCTGCTTAAAATAATACAACACAAACATTATATGTTTTCATGTTTTTATTGAACAGAACATGTAAACATTCACAGTGCAGGGTGGAAAAAGTATGTGAACCTTTGGACTTAATAACTGGATGACCCTGCTTTGGCAGCAATAACCTCAACCAAACGTTTCCTGTAGTTGCAGATCAGACCTGCACAACGATCTGGAGTAATTTTGGACCACTCCTCTTCACAAAACTGTTTCAGTGTAGCAATATTCTTGGGATGTCTGGTGTGAATCGCTCTCTTAAGGTCATGCCACAGCATTTCAATCGGGTTGAGGTCAGGACTCTGACTGGGCCACTCCAGAAGGCGTATTTTGTTTTGTTGAAGCCATTCTTTTGTTGAATTACTTGTATGCTTTGGGTCATTGTCCTGTTACATCACCCATCCTCTGCGGAGCTTCAGTTGGCAGACAGATGGTCTTACGTTTTCCTGCAAAATGTCTTGATAAACTCTGGAATTCATTTTTTCCATCAATGACAACAATCCGTCCAGGCCCTGAGGCAGCAAAGCAACCCCAAACCATGATGCTCCCTCCGCCATGTTTTACAGTGGGGATGAGGTTTTGATGTTGGTGTGCTGTGCCTTTTTTTCTCCACACATAGTGTTGTGTGTTTTTTCCAAACAACTCAATTTTGGTTTCATCTGTCCACAGAATATTTTGCCAGTAGTGCTGTGGAACATCCAGGTGCTCTTTTGCAAACTTCAAACGTGCTGCAATATTCATTTTGGACAGCAATGGTTTCCTCCGTGGTGTCCTCCCATGTACTCCATTCTTGTTTAATGTTTTCCTTATTGTAGATGTGTCAACAAAAATGTTAGCATGTGCCAGAGATTTCTGTAAGTCTTTAGCTGACACTCTAGGATTCTTCTTTACCTCATTAAGCGTTCTGCGCTGTGCTCTTGTAGTCATCTTTACAGGACGACCACGCCTAGGGAGAGTAGCAACAGTGCTGAACTTTCTCCATTTGTAGACAGTCTGTCTTACCGTGGACACATGAACATCAAGGCTTTTGGAGATACTTTTGTAACCCTTTCCAGCTTCATGCAAGTCAACAATTCTTGATTGTAGGTCTTCTGAGAGCTCTTTTCTGCGAGGCATGGTTCACATCAGGCAGTGCTTCTTGAAACCAGTAAACCCAAAACTGGTGTGTGTTTTTAAAGGGCAGGACAGCTTTCAGCAACACATCCAATAATATCACACTGATTGGACTCAAGGTTGGCTCACTCCTGGCTCCAATTAGCTCTTGGAGAAGTCATTAGGCTAGGGGTTCACATACTTTTTCCACCCTGCACTGTGAATGTTTACATGTTATGTTCAATAAACACATGAAAACCTACAATGTTTGTGTTGTATTATTTTAAGCAGACTGTGTTTTTCAAATTGTTGTGACTTAGATGTAGATCAGAGCACATTTTATGACCAATTCATGCAAAACTCCACGTAATCCCAAAGGGTTCACATACTTTTTCTTGCCACTGTACAACAGAGAATGAATAAATTCATCACAAAACGAAAGCACAGTATCTTCCTTCCAGTCCATAAATATTATTTTTACTTTGTATTTGTTGCAGGTTGCAATACATCTTTTTTTAACACAATTTTCAATTATATACTTAGATGAGCAGTAGATAAGAAACATAGAAACATAGAAAATGTCGGCAGATAATAACCTTTCGGCCCATCTGGTCTGCCCAATTACATGGATTCTTTACCTGGATTTATCTTTTGTTTAGGATAGCCTTATGCCTATCCCATGCTTGCTTAAATTCAATTACTGTTTTGGCCTCTACCACTTCAACTGGAAGGCTGTTCCATGTATCCACCACCCTCTCAGTAAAATAATGCTTCCTGATGTTACTTTTAAACCTTTGCCCCTCTAATCTAAGACTATGTCCTCTAGTTTTGCTACTTTGTTTCGTTTTAAATATATAAGCAGGTCTATTCAAAGAAAGGTGAAAATCAGGAGAACTGGCAGGTGAATAGAACAATCCAGACCAAATAGCTGATTTGGAAAGTGAGATAAATGGGAGAATTTTTCTGGTTTGGCTGGTTTGACCTAGAATTTTCACTTCTCCAGCCATTCTCCTGAGTTTCACTTTTCTTTGAAAAGACCTGTTGGTCTCACTAACTTTAAAATATTGTATTAATTTAAGTATTCCATGATTTCATGATACAAAGTTTATTACTTTACTCAAATGTTTTAGAATGCTCTTAAAAAAACAATTATTAGAAAATACAGAAAGCACTGCATGTACAGAATAATATTAATATTATTTATACAGTATAATAATCTGTGTTAATTAGAAAATTACAAAATGAGAGATTGAAATACATTTTATACTATGCAGTAAAAGCAAAAAGTATAAACTGAGATAATTATTGGAGTTTACTAAAATATAACACTATCAGAATATATACAATGATTTACTATAGAAAAAATCCAGAGAAAGGAACGAGGAATTTATAAATCCAGTTTAGTGAGTGACATCAATTGTTTCAAAACAGACAGCTCCCAAAAAGAAAAATAGTGGTGCACTCAGTGTATAGCGCACAACCCCTCCAGGAATTAACAGAGGTTCCATTGCTAAGATGATCCGGCCAGCATGCACTCCAAAAATAACGAGGAGGGAACAGGCACTCTAAACACTTGATATTTATTTAGGAGCAGACAACGTTTCGGCTGCCCAAGCAGCTTTTCTCAAGCCAAATAACAAACAGCACAGGATGGAATTTAAAGGCAATCATGAGGCACATAAACACAAGTGAATAATTAAATAATTAACAATGTTGATGATAATTAGTAAGCTAAAAACCATAATATCTTATCTTTAAAATCAATATCAACTGCTTACCAAACCAAGGTGTATTGGGTGAAGAAATAGGCAGCAATATTACATCCATGGTGAATTCCTCAATTAGATGATTAAAAAAAAATTCAAATATACAATTTAAAAAAACAACAAAAAAAAAAACAAAACGCAAAACAAAAAAGTATTTTGCCCTTCATGATGCCTTTTTTTTTTTTTTACCGCACCAGCAATCTAACCAATATGGCGTTGCCAGCCTTTTTGATGGCCAGAATACTTATTTGTTTATTGCTCCTTTTTTGTGTTTATTTGCTTTTTTGTTTTGTATTTGAAAGTTGTTTTTAATCTAAAAGGGGAATTCACCATGGAAGGATGTATTTCTGACTATTTCTTCATCCCCCTACACCTTGATTCAGTAAGTAGTTGATATTGATTCTAAAGGTTACTAGTTGTCAGGTGCCTGAACTGTACGTTGGCAGCCCCTTTCAAGCCTTGCTCATCTCAGAACCAGCACTGAGATTCCTGCACACAAATGGTTAAAAGTGAAAACACATACAGGGTAATTCAAAGAGAATCGAAAAAAAGTCACCGCACATTCGGTGACTTTTCGTTCTCTTCAATTTGGTTCGATTTGGCGATCCCATTTCGGCGACCCTGCGGTGTATTGATCAAGCACCACAGGGTCCCCGAATTGCAGGGAAAGGTCGCCACAAACCCGCCGAAAACTCACTGAAAAATGAGGACGAACGCACACCGAAACCCGCAAAAACATCTGGATTAACCCGCCGAAAACGCTGGAAAAACCCGAGCAGGAGCCGATCACACGCAGAGCAACCGCTGGAAAAAGCCGACACCGCAGACGAATGCAGTGAATAAATTAGTAAGACAGTTTGCTTGAATGTTTGAAAAGTGAAACGCTGTTTGCAAAGAAACTACTGAGCGAAAATGTCTGATATTTACACAGGAGGTCCAGGGAATGATAATAAAGAGGGCTGTTACAGAACAAATAAGTAAAGTTAAAAAAAAACATTGAAGCCTATGGGATTCATCTGAATAAACCTGCCGAATTAAACCACCGAATGGCAGGGCATTTCGTTGAAACGTTGCCTTCTCCAAAAAAAAAATAATCTAGCATTTGGAGTGCCTTTTCCTGCCATGTTATTTCTGAGAAACGAAACGACTGTCTCTTTTTGGCCGCCTTCATCAGAATATAAATGAAAGTGTAAAAAGACTCTTAACGGTCACTGGAATTGAATGTTAATATTATATAATAATCATTATTAAGGCATATTGCATATTTCTTTCATAAATGATGATCCATGACAAGGAACCAGAGGGTGAAATGTACATCAGCTTCTCTTTTATAAAAGGTGAGAATGAAACTGGTGCTGTACATGTAAAGAAATTACTTTCTTTAAAAAAACAAATAACTGTACAGACAGGTTCCCTACAATAGAAGAATCACTTTTGATTATTGTTTATTCTAGTTCAATTTGGAGTTATTTTTTTGGTTTATAATGCTGTAACATACGTACATCATAGCTGAAGGGTACTTGCTTTTTAATGCACAGGAACCTATTTGTATATTCCTTTCAAGTGCATTTATAAGGTATCCTATAAGGAAATACTGCATATAAATACTTCAGTCAGGGCTTCTCATAGCTTATCATTGCTGTGTGGAAGAGTACACTTATATTGCATATAGTTTTTTATTAAATTTAGCTCCCTTCACTAGGGATTTTCTAAAATCACTGTCAGCAATCAGGGTTTATTTGGAGAATCATTTTAATCAATTACACAGTAAAACATATTTGGGAATATTCCCAATGTACTTCTTACTGTAATAGGCTATTTGGCAGGCCGATGTTGTCATCTGCTGGCCAATTGGAGTTACTGCAGTTCTGTGCTCTGCGCAGGATCAGATGGGGAGATGTTAATCAGACACATTCACAGCTGGTTTTAAAATGTATTATCACATTGGGCATCATGCCCACTGTGCTAAGACTTTAGGGACACCTTCAGACCAAATGCAAATGAAATTCATTTGTAACAAATGAAATTAATTTGCAATTATACAGCATATCCCCAGAACATGATAACACAATTTCAGACTGCTGCGTCTGCTACTGTTGATCGTGTAAACATGATCATGGTAGTGAAGGGGTTAATGAAACGTACAGCTTTCACTGGAAAGAGGGTGGTAAGCTAAAGCACAATTTTGGAGGAATGAGGTCACAGTGAGATACAGTATAATATATATTAACAGTAAGAACTGTCACGGTGGAGGGTATCACCATCTCCCCATCAAACCAAGTTTGCTGTCTTGGAGTTACACTTGACTCTGCTCTTTCCTTCATCCCCCACATCAAATCTCTTTCCTCCTCCTGCTGATACCAACTGTGTAATATTTCCAGAATTCGGCCATTTCTTACCGCTGTCACCACAAAACAACTCATACACGCCCTGGTAATCTCCCGACTCGACTATTGCAATAATCTCTTATCTGGCCTCCCTCTGTCCCGCCTCTCCCCCCTACAATCCATCCTGAACGCCTCCGCCAGGCTAATTCACCTCACCCGCCGCTCTGTCTCTGCCGCTCCCATCTGCGAGTCCCTTCACTGGCTCCCCATCCACTGCAGAATTAAGTTCAAAATCCTTATTCTTACCTACAAAACCCTCACTAACTCAGCGCCCCACTACCTGTCCTCACTAATCACCAAATACACCCCAGCCCGCTCCCTAAGGTCAAACAGTGACCTGCGCCTAGCTTCTCCCCGCATCACCTCTTCCCATGATAGACTGCAGGATTTCTCACGCGCAGCCCCCACTCTCTGGAACGCTCTCCCTCGTACTGTCAGACTTCCCCCTAACTTCTCTTCCTTCAAACGCTCCCTTAAAACATTCCTATTTAGGGAAGCCTACCACCCAACTCACTGACGCAACCATCAATCACTCTCACCTTGCAGTCCTCTCCTCCTGTTTCCAACCCCAACCCTCCTAGATTGTGAGTTCCTACGGGAATAGGGCCCTCATCTCCTCTTGTACTGTTTGTCAAATGTTGTTCAATGTATTGTAACCCTGTCTATACTGTGCCTATTGTACAGCGCTGCGGAATATGCTGGCGCTTTATAAATAAAGAATAATAATAATAATAAAGAACTAATTCCTTATATATTTTGCCTTTTTTGCAGCAGCTGTTGTTATTTTAACGGTTTGGATATTTTTTTTATATATGTCATTAGCATGGAGCTGATAACTCAACCTCAAAGAAAAGCAAAAATAAAAAGGGGCAGTAGTCCAAATAAATTAGCGGCTGGATGGGGTAGAGGTAACAACACTGCTCCCATGACCTTGGAGACACACAGGGTTATTCAAAGAGCTCCGAATTGGGGTCGAAAGGTAACAGAACGCTGAAATTCAGCATTAGGTTACCTTTACTGGCCATTCGGCTATTCAGAGAGCAGGCAATTCGCCAAATCCTGGCGAATTGCCTGCACATACGATGCCTGTTCGGTGCCTGTTCGAGGGCAGTGAATCCCCATAGAGAAGCAATGCTTCGTCTATTCAGGGAACACAAACCAGCAGTGAAAAGTTGCCAAATTGCCCTGCCATTCGGTGGTTTAATTTCGCAGGTTTATTCAGGCAAATCCCATAGGGTTCAATGTTAAACATATTCCCCTTTTAATTCAATATCTAATAAACCGTTCATTATAATATTCTGCAGTAAAAAGTCTCTTTATTTATAGATTTTTTTAGGACCTTTTAGGCATTTTTGGGGATTTTTTTTGCAAACATTTTTTTCCGCTTTTTTTTTTAAATCGTCTGTTCTTTTTTCTGTAACTGCCTTTTTATTATCATTCATTGGATCTTATATGTAAATTTCAGACATTTTCGCTCAGTAGTTTCTTTGCAAACAGCGTTTCACTTTTCAAACATTCAAGCATACTGTTTTTTTTTCTTCTTCACCTCCTTCGTCTGAGGTGTCGGCTTTTTCCGGGGGCTGCTCTGCGCTGTGATTGGCTCCTGCTCGGGTTTCTACGGCTTGTTCAGTTAATCCAGATGTTTTTGCGGGTTTCGGTGTGCGTTCACCCTCGTTTTGCGGTGAGTTTTCGGCGACTTTTCCCTGCATTACGGCGGCCTGCGGTGCTTGCTGAATACACTGCAGGGTCGCCGAAATGGGATGGCCAAATCGCACCGAATTGAAGAGAACGAAAAGTCACCGAACGTGCGTTGGCTTTTCGATTCTCTTTGAATAACCCTGACAGGATCGAATCCCGGCCAGAGCACCTCTCCAGTAAGTGTCCTTGGGCAAGACACCTAATGGTACATACACACCACCCAGGACATACTAAAAATGAGAGAAATCTCAATGTATCCTTCCTGGTAAAATACTTTCTCAAAAAAAATATTATTTTTTTTAGAAAACAGTAACTGAAAAAAAAATTGATTGTGATGTTGGTAATGATGATCACAATAAGAAGACGAAGGGAAGATTTTGACAGGAATTTACTAATAAATTATATGTGTGCTCCAAAGTAATTCTTTAGTAAGCATTGAACTTCAGCTCCTCTAATCCTCTGACGTTGCATATGAACTTTTGATAATCTTTATTTTTAAACCTTGAGGGCCATTGGCGGTTTACGCCGCCAAAACATCTGCTCTTTAAGGGTTTGTTTCCAAAATTAAATGCATGCTCATCTAATGATAGCAAGGCTGTACAAACTTGTCACTTCTCAATAAGCAGGGCATTCTACTTGGACAAAAGGTCTTTAGGGACCACAGAGTGATGACAGCAAATAGTGTGACTGATCTTCGAAGCATTAAGCTGTATGACTAAAACACATAAAGCAAGTTACCCATTACATTTAATGTGTGGTACCCAATTATCTGCACAAATCTCTGATATTTAATGGGTTATTCCAAACTATGTTTCAAAAGGTAATCTAGAATCACCACTTGCTTTAAATACCCACATAAAACTCTTTTTAAAAGTCAGCTCTCCAGGCATGTCGCTTCCTGGAACACTTTACACGTACATGCAGCTGCTCTGTGATGAAAAGTTCATATTTTTATAGATTCCCTCATCCTTCTATCTCTTGCCAGTCTAACACATATCATTTTCGACATTTCTATGTCATACTTTTTGTCAAGACTGAATGCCTAAAATATAAGTTCAGAAAGTTGCTACATTACACACACACACTCACAACTATCTATCTATATGATACCAAATGTTCATTTAGTTATGTAACATAACACCATACTTCCACAAACTGCCGTGTCAGTGGAAGGTCCCAACTTTATCACAACATGACTAGTCTTATCAGATTAACCCACTTAATTGCTCCACTTGGAATGAGTGTAATTTACAGGGTTATTCAGAGAGACATTACGTTGCTCTTCACCGACCCTGCGGTGAATTCAGCTTTCATCGCAGGGTCCCTGAAGTGCAGAGAACGACCTGCCAATCGCATCCAAAAAAACGCAGCAAAATTGCCGAATCGATCGGAAAAAACACAAAAAAGCCACCAAATGCATCTGACGATCCACCAAAATACCGCCAAATCGATCTGAAAAAAGCTGATGACCCGCCGGTTGAATAAACAGTTGAATAAATATTTAATAAAAATGGGGAATTTTCTTAACCCTCAAACCTATGAGAATTCGCCTGATTAAATCTGTCGAATGAAAGCAATGAAAATCAGGGCATTTCACTGACATTTTGGTGCTGGTCTCTGGATAGATTAACCATTACTTCTCTATGGGGAGTGCACTGGCGGCGAAGATCACCGTACTTCGTTGGTAATTTGCCAATATTTGGCGAATCACCAGCTTTTTGAATAGCCAAATGGCCACGGAATTGCTCTGTATGGGGAAATCCACTCGTCAGTGCAATTTCGGGTCCAATTCAGTGCTATTTGAATAACCCTGATAGTGCAAAAAAAAGTGATAAATTGTGGTCTTTGTTTGCATATCCTACCCAGAATTACTTGATACCAGAGTAGCAAAGAGCTATATGGGCAAAGCAAAGGCTCTGATTTGCAGAGGTGTGGAAATGTTTTTGCAATGGCTTATATTCTCTCCTGATTCTGTAGTAATGAACCAGGCAGTATTATGTACTCATGCTAGGAAATAAGCCAGTACAAGGTCTTCAACTGCTATTTAAGAGATGCACCTAAATTCATGCAATGGTCAGCAAGTAAGACAGTAGTTCATGTTATCAGTTATGAAATGGCTTACCCTTAGCCCAGGGGCTGACTGAGCCAGGAGAGGGGAAGGTCAGCAGCAGCAGGCCCTTCTATGTGGCTGCGGCAAAGAACCTGTCCTGGTTGCCCTCCCCTGGACACAGCACATAATGCTGCCTGCACCGGAGGGTTTTCTCATTTCTGTCAGAGCAGGGATCACACTCCAGTAACCCCTGCACTGCCACTTCAACTTCATAGTAGTGGCTGAACTTGTGACATGAGCTTCCTGCACAGAAGAGGCCTAGGAACTGATAGCACAAAGAGACGCCATACGCCTCAGCATGAAGAGAAAGCAGCAAGAGGCTGGCGAGTATTGGGGGAGGGGGGTATGTCTATGTACCATACATGCTTTTCACATCCATACTATATATCAATCTCATTTTCTGTCTGTCCATCTATATTTTCCTGCATGTATCTCTCTTCTATTTAACTATATTATCTGCCTGTCCCTCCCTCTATCCCTTATAACATACACTATATTGCCAAAAGTATTCGCTTACCTGCCCAGCTCCTGATTTGGATGGGTGAGCGAATACTTTTGGCAATATAGTGTATATATATATATATCAACATGTTTGTGTTATATGACTGTCTTTTTATCTATTTCTCTATATATCTATTTCTGCATGTCTGCATATCTTTTGCTGTATAGATCTATCTTCCTATAAATCCATCTATTTTTCTATTTTCTACCATTCTCTGTATTTATTGTTCTATCAGTCTGTTTAGCTATTATTCTATTTCCCATCTTTTCCTGCACATATCTATTTTGATTTCTGTAACCATTTTTCTGTCTTTCTGTATCTAAGTTTCTCTTTTTCTAGTTTCTCTCTCTCGTTCTCTCCATCCCATCCTCTCCTTCTCTTCCTCTCTCTCCCCTCCTTCTCTTTCTCCAATTCCATCTCTCCTTTTTCCCCTCCATTCCTTTCTGCTCATCCTTCTTCACCCTTCCTTTTCTCTATCTCTCCCCCTCTCACTCTTGTCTCTCAAACTCTATCTCTCTTTTGTTTTCTCTCTCATCCTCTGCCTCTCATTCACTCTCTGCTTCTATCTTTTTCTCTTTCTCAATCTATCAATCGTTCTCTCTCGCTCTTTCTATCTCCCTCTTTTCCGCTTTCTCTGCCTCTCAAACTCTTTTTCGCTCTCTCTTGCCCTCTCCTTCTACATCTTACTACCATTACCCACACACACACCGGACTACAAGGGAATGGGCATCCCCAAGGCAATCACTAGAGATGAAAAGGAAGAGGGATGAAAAAAATGAAAGAAGGCGAAGGCCAACAATTGCCAACACTTGCCTGCCTTAGCCAAATGCAGCTGCAACACAGCCGCTACCAATATACAAACAGATTAAATCTCTGTTTTGCAAACAAAATTGTAGATGAGAAAGTATGGACTATCAGAATGGGTTTGTACTTGTGTAGCATGTGCCCACTCAGTGAGTGCAAGACGTGCACATTTTTGGTCTGTTATGTGAAAACTCTTCTTGGCATGAATGAGGTGCGGCAGACTTGTAGCTGCAGTGATTTTTGCAAGTTGTGTATCTATAAAACATTTAATGACAGTGGAGTTCCATACACTATAGTGTACAGAAAAATACATCTATATTTGTGTTTTGCTTTTAATATGTTGCATATACTACTTTGTATTTCTGTAACAACTGTAAAATTTCAATGTTCTTGAACCCCGGACATACTTGAAAACGAGAGAAATCTCAATGTATCCTTCCTGGCAAAATACTTCACAAATAAATAAATCTCAATTCACTTAATAAACAGATGTTTGTATGTTTGCTCATGATGACTAGGCTTCTTCATTGGATTCCTAAAGCCATACATCTACAGCCAATACAACAAACTATATCCATTTTTTCTTAAATAATGTATCCATGCACACCTGGTTACACATCTTCTATGAAAACACCCACTAAAGGAGTAAACGGAAGATCTTTCCTTGACCTACTCCAGTAATAATGACTTTCATAAACTGTAACAGTATTAAACAGAAGATGTTAATTTCACTTGGTATAATGCAGTTCAAGTGAACAAAAAAATATAATATAATTGCATTCACTGTTTATAAAAGAAGATAAAAATAAAGAAAAAATAGATAAAGAATTAAAAAGATAATTTAAAAAAAACAGGAAGGGGAAAAAAATCTCCCGTCAGACGCAATTGCAGGAAAGAGAATAGAAATCAAAGCTTTGTTTTCACAAAATAACACAGCTCTAAAATACTCTAAAGTCTTCTTGGTGCTTTATAATATGGCATTACAGTACTTAAAGGTCTCCTACCCTTCTGAAAAAAGCAGATTTTCCTGCCCATTCATGTACAGACGAACAAAGAGATAACCACCCAAAAAGGTCTTTGAAGACAGATACCTCAAAAGATGTTAAACTCTTGAAGTGGTTGGAATATGTCTTTTAATTTTAGAAACAATGTGAAAATATTTCAATAATGCAAAAGATCTTTAACAACAAACTTCCCCAAAGCTCTGAAAAAAAAACCTTTGAAGAACAAAATTCAACAGGATAATAATCTTCAAAGAGGCTCTTCCTCTCCTCCCTTTTTATCACCTACAACCCAGTTCATTGAAGACAAAATTATACTATAGAATCTAAACTTTCAAAAGAGGTAACCTAGTCTTTAAAGATCTTTGGTACAGGTGATATAAGATTTATTAAGTCACGCAAGGCAGATATTTAAAACTACACAAGCAGGGAACAAAAGAACTGCCTGATCAACAATGCAAAACCTTGGATTTATGTCTGCTATGTCAAAAACATAATGAAAAGAGTGAAAAATAGTTGACGAATGAAGCAAGTATAATCAGATCACGTGCAGCCTTTAAAACAAATGATTATTTTCTATATTTCAGCATATAAATAACACCAGTTCATGTTGGCAGTATCATGGGCTGCAGGAAAGATTTAAGGGGTTTATTCAAAGAGCACCGAATTAGTTGATCGGCGCATCAATGGCTTTTTCGGCGGATTTGCAGCTGCGTTCGGTGGTTTTTCAAATCCTTTTTTTTAACATATTGTTCTTTATTAAGAAATTGGAAAGACATACATAGTCAATATCAACAGTGTATAATATTGCAGTAAATAAATGAAAAGCTTAATACATTGCGTAAAACGTGGCATTTTCTATGAATACAGAGTCGGTGGGCTTGAACAGGGGACATATGCCCATGGTCGGGTGGTGTAGGCTTCATAGTGGTAGGCTTCGGGAAGGGAGGAGTGGGGGGGAGGGAACTCAGGGGGGAATATACGGGGAATGCGGTGGGTTCAATGAGGTCGGGGGACAGTCCTGCCTACCCACCCAGGGCAGGCAGTTGTTTAGCCAATAATGTCAGGAGCGATTATGTTCAGCAACTTTACCTAGAGATAGGGCGACCCTTTCTTCCGCCGATCGAATATTTTCCACTTCACGTAACCAAACAGTAAGAGGTGGGGCGTTGGGTTTACGCCAGAACATTGGTATAACCAGGCGTGCAGCGTGTAGAAGTCTGACGGTGATCAATTTCCGAAATACTTTGGGTGGGGCCTCAGTGTGGTTAAGTAGGCAGTATTCCGGAGTAAATGGGGGTGGCAGTTCCGTGACTTCGCAAAGACAGTCGTGAACGGAGCGCCAAAATCCAGAGAGGACAGGGCAATCCCACCATACGTGGCGAGCCGAGGCATTTGGTGCATTACATCTCCAGCAGCTGCCGGCCTCCCCGTCAGCGTAATGGCTTAGTATTTGGGGAGTTTTATGACACCTCGTGAGCACTTTGTAGTGGGCCTCTTGAACTCTTACTGCTGTGGAGCTGGTGTGTGCCAATAGGCAGATAGCGCTCCATTGGTGATCTTCGAAGGTTAGATTTAGTTCGCGTTCCCAGCAAGAGCGAGCGGGGCTATTCTGGGGGGACGTGGCTTGTAGCATGTTATACAGTAAAGAGAGGCAGTGCGATGGGTATCTGCCTCTTTCTATTAACATCTCGTATTGCGTAAGCGGTCTGATATAGTCTGACAGTGGGGCAAGGGATCGTAATGACTGAATGAGTCTGTGATGGTGGAACCTCAGTATGAATGAGTTTGCGTGTGGGATGGGTAAGTGGTCACAAGGGATTGGGCCTGTTTCATGCAGGAAATGCTTAGGTCTTGGAGGGAGAGGCAGGCCGTCCTTGTCCATCGGGATCAGGGATCTAGAGAAAGCTGGCAACCATTGCAGGGGTAGGAGCGGCGACGGGAATGGAGCTATGTCTGCTGAAGGCTTCAGTGAGCGCCAGGCTCTCAGGGTGGCGTGTATTAGGGGGTGAGGGTCGGTCATGGTCTTTTGCGTGGAGATTGGCAGCCAGAGGAGACAGGACAGGGGGCATTGCGCAGATCCCTGCTCTATCGCGATCCAAGACCTTTTTAGCGAGCAGGTGGTCCACTCCATTATGCGTTGTAGGTGCGAGGCCAGGTAGTAGTGCCAAAATTGTGGGAGTGCAGCGCCGCCTAACTGTTTAGGGGCCATCAGTAAGGCCAGACTAATGCGTGGTTTTTTAGAGTTCCAGACATATGTGAAAATCATTGTGCGGAGCTGCGCAAAGAAGGAGGGAGGCAAGAGAATAGGGAGCGCTTGGAAGAGGTAGAGGACACGGGGTAGTATGTTCATCTTCACTACATTAATTCGCCTGAACCATGAGATGTGCAGGAAGGACCATTGTTGTAAGTCTGCCGTCAGGGCCGTGAGCAAGGGTTTGTAATTCGCATGGAATAGGTCTTTACAGGTCGCAGTGAGGATGATCCCTAAGTATTTAAGGCCACTATTGCACCATCGGAAAGGGAACATATGTTTTAAAGTCGTCTGTAGGTCAGCGGGGACATTTATGGGTAAGATTTCTGATTTTTCCATATTAATACGGAGGTTGCTGATGGCACCGTATTCCGCAAAGAGTGTAAGTAGATGTGGTAAGGACTCCATCGGTCTGCGAACGAAGAACAGCATATCGTCAGCGTATGCCGCGACACGATGTTCCGTCCCTGCTACCGATACTTTGTGCAATTGGGGGTGCGTGCGGATTGCCTGTAGAAAAGGTTCAAGGGAGATGGCAAACAACAATGGGGAAAGGGGGCAGTCCTGCCTGGTGCCATTGTTAATGCGAAAGAGGGGTGAAAGTGCCCCATTCACATTAAGTCTGGCAGAGGGGTTGGAGTACAGTGATCCAACCCATGCCATCATGTTTGGTCCCAAACCAATGCGGCACAATGTGCTGAAAAGGAAGCTCCAACTGACGCGGTCAAAGGCCTTTTCCGCGTCAGTGGAGAGAAGCAGCATAGGGTCATTCTTATTTTTAGACGTTAAACGGATTAAGTTAATCGCCCGTACAGTGTTTGCCTTGCCCTCCCTTCCCGGGATAAAGCCCGATTGATCAGTATGTATAAGCTGTGGGATGTAGGGGCTGAGACGAGTAGCAAGGATTTTGGCAAATAGTTTTACATCCTGATTTAACAATGAAATAGGCCTATAGTTGCCGCAGAGCTCCGTGTCCTTGCCTGGCTTGGGGATGAGGGTTACTGTGGCCATCAGGGTCTGGGCAGTCAGCGGTTCCCCGTCTGTTATAGAATTAAAGGCTACAAGCCATTGTGGGTCGAGAATTTCCCGGAGGGTTTTATAATATTGGAGTTGTAGTCCGTCGGGGCCGGGGGCTTTGCCCACCGGGGTCCATTTAATGGCTTCAGTTAGCTCTGTCCCCGTGATCGGCTGTTCCAGTAATCGTCTAGTCTCAGGTGGGAGGGATTTGTCAAGATGGGCCCGTATATAATCATCAATAGCAGGTTGTAACCACGGGGTAGAGGGGGCAGGGATGTTGTACGTATCCGTGAAGTGAGTAAGTAAAAGATCCATCAAGTCCCGTCGGTGTGCGTAGTTTAGGGATGTACATGGCACAGTTACGTTTACGTAGGGCATGGGCCAGGAGGAGTTTCCCGCATTTATTCCCCTGGTCATAGAAGAGCCGTTTGGTGCGTTTTATAGCGGTTAAGGCACTTATATTAAGCAGGGAGTGTAGTTCAGCTTTGTGCCCCAAGAGTTCTGCGTAGGTCTGGTTTGATAATGTGTTCTTGTGTGACAGTTCTAGATTTCGGATAAGGGTGTGTAGCTCGTTCTCGTGGTGTGTCCGTTCTCTTTTGAGGTGCGCGCCTTGTGAAATCAGATATCCCCTTGCGACTGCTTTGTGCGCTTCCCAGATTGTCGGAGGTGGAGAATCAGGCGAGGTGTTTTCGATGAAGTAGTGTTGAAGCGTGTCACGCAGTCCCGTTAATATAACTGGGTCATTCAAAAGTGTCTCATTTAGTCGCCAATGTGCGGATTTGGGTCGGTAGAGTGAGGATGCAATCGTCATAAGGACTGGACAATGGTCTGCCCAGCTCGTGGCGCCTATGGTGACCGACTGCAGAAGGTGTGCAAAGTTAGATGGGATGAGTAGATAGTCGATTCGTGAATATTGGTCATGTATTGTGCAATAGTATGTGTAATCTCTTACTGTCGGGTTCATAGCTCGCCAGCAGTCAATTAGTTTTTTGTCGTGCAGATGGAGTCGGGCCTGTTGGTGCACCGAGGGAGCCACACTAGATGTGCCTCGGGAGGTATCCACACGGGGGTCAAGCGCTAGGTTAAGGTCGCCCCCCAGCAAGAGTATCCCCTCTGTGAATGACATTATGGTGCGGAGTATTGCGTGCAGAGCTCGGTGTTGGCCCCTGTTGGGTAGGTAGACAGAGGCGAAGGTATAGGTCTGGGAGCCTATGGTGCCCTTAACCAAGGTGTATCTGCCTCCCTCATCGTATTTAGTATCCAGGAGCGTAAAGGGGACATGTCTGGAGAACAGAATAGCGGTACCGCGGACTTTGCCATCTTTACAGTTCCCGAAGTAACCTGTGGGGAAATGGTGATTACGCAAACTCGGAGCTTCGTCAAGAGCGAAGCGAGTCTCCTGTATCAGAACCACAGAAGCACGTAGCTTAAGAAATTCCCGAAGGGCAACATGTCGTTTCGTGGGGACGTTTAAGCCCCCTGCATTCAAGGTGAGCACCCTAAGGGTGTCTGGTGTGAATGCCATCAAGCAAGAGTAGAATTAACAAATAACAAACAGTAGAATGTACTAATTAATAGATACAGATGTGATACTTAAAACTATCAAACAGGTAAAACAACAGGAAAAAAAATCAACAGAGCTGTCGCATCTCGTGTGTTAAACAAACCCGTGGCACCTATCGAGGTGTCGGGAGAAACCACACGGACCACCAGGACAGGGGTGGGTTGCAGCTCAGTGGGGTACGTGGGGTGAGCGCCTTCTCAAAAGGTGTTAAGAAGGTTGAGAGGTAGGTCAAAGGTTCCGCTACCTCCGTGTGCGGTGGTCACAGGAAAAAAGGGGGTGGGACTTAGGTATAAGCAAGGTTAGCATGTAGGGTGGCCACTAGCTGCCGAGCGTTGTGGCCATCTTAGAGGGTTTTAAGTCAGATTGACGATCTCATCCTTCCTGAGAACTGGAGGGAGTAAAAGTGGCTGGCAGAGAAGGTTCCCGTCGCGGGTGTTTTGGTCTGGGGTGGTGCTGCGGGAGCTGCGTTTCGGGTGCATAGGCCGCCGTTGTGTCCGACCAGGACAACAGGGTGGTAGGTGGGAGGTGTAAAGCTCGTAAAAACCTCCTGGATCAGCCTCGTTGCGGGCTGTGACCGGGCCATGTGGAGTGCGTACCTGTATCCCAAAGGGGTGCAGCCAGCGATATTGTAGGTTTTCCTTTTGTAGTGCCATTGTGAGTGGTTTCATGGCTCTGCGGGTGTGCAGTGTGATAGGGGAGACATCGTGGAATAGGGTGATAGTAACTCCCTCAAATTTGATATGTGGCCGTTCACGTGCTCGCCGCATAATCTCTTCTTTAACGCCGAAGCGGAGGAAAAAACAAATAACAACCCTCGGCGGGGCATCCGCTGGCCCTTTTGGGTGTAATGCTCTATGATAACGTTCAATGTCAATATGTGAGGTGTGATCGCGGTCGAGGATGGTGTTAAATAGTCGGAGCAAAATCCTACCCAGTTCTGCAGGTGAACCTTCCCCTTCAGGTAGGCCCTGGATTCTGACATTTTGTCTGCGGCTTTCGAGATCTTCCACGTGGCGCGTCAGCGTGAGTAATAGGTGATGGTGTGCGTCAACACGTGATGAGGTTTCTGCAATTAAAGTGGACTGGTCTCTGTGACCGCTCTCCACTCGCTCCAAACGGTCTCGGAGGCCCGTTATGTCATCTCGAAGCAGCTGGATATCTGCCGCCAGTGATTGACGGAGGGCGGTGTTGGCCATCGTCAGGTCTTGTTTAGTCGGAAGAGAATGCAGGAGTTGAAGGACATCTGTTGGGGCCTCCCATGCGTCCGTCGTTGAATGCGAAGGCGACGAGGAACCACCTGGTGAGGTTGGCTCCATGGTAGGGGAGGTCGGCGCCTCAGGCTGGCCTGGCGGTGGGGCAAAGAATTGTCTGATACTGGGGGTGGAAGAGTCCCCACCGTGTCTGGGGGTCTCTGGCGCCTGGGAGGTTTTTTTCCCACGGCCCATGGTCCCCTTAGTATACGTTGGTGCAGGAGAGAAGTCGGAGGTGAGCGGAAGCACCTATTCTAGGTGGCCATGTAAATCAGCCGTCGAGTAGAAGAAAAAAAAGGGGGGAAAAGGGGAGAGAAGTTCTGGTAGTGGTCCACTGTGGGGCCACCAAAAAAAATTGTATGTTATAATAAAAAAAAAAAGGCGCACGGATAGTTGGGGTCCACCGGAAAAATTATCTGGGAAAAATTGAGGTGAAAAGTTGGGTGAGCCGAGGGGGATCACCCGAAAAACTTGTCAGGTGGCTGCTTGTCGAGACACAGGGGGTGGAAGACACTCCGGTGTAAAGTTGAGGTGCGGTGTAGGCCGGATCCAGAGGATCTCTGTGGGGAGTGCGAGGTGGTTGGAGCGGGTCCTCTCGTGTGGGGCAAGGCGTTAGGACGTTTCATCCAGCGTTTCCCCCCCCTGGACACCCAGCGATGGTAAGGGGCAGGTGTCCGATCGGTGCTCAAGGGGATCGGGAGGGGCCGCGTTCGAGTGCCGCCACGTGGGTGCCTGATGTGCACGGGTCCCGGGTGATAGGAGGAGTCCGTTATGGAGCGCAGGGAGGCAGTCAGCCGGCTACCACGCCGTGTTCCTGGGGGTCGTGCTCCGGTTGTTCCGGCTCCGTCGGCCACGTCCCTGGAAGTAGAGCGCACCGGGAGAATCGGCCGTACGCGGCGCAGGCCCAAGCGGACCCAGCGGGACCCCTACAGTTATTTTAGGGCTTCGGAGCACTCACCCCGGCACCGATGTGCTCCAGCTAGGATCCCTGGAGGCAGTTCGGACCTTATGCATGGTATGGACCAGAAGAAATTGTCCAAAATAGGGTTTCTGTGCAGGAGCTAACTCGTGGCACGTCTCTTCAGCTCGGCGTCAGGCCACGCCCCTGGTTTTTCAAATCTATTCGGCAGTTTTGAGGCGGTTTTTCGAATCGATTTGTTTGAGGATGCGGTTGGTGGGTTGGTTCCGCGCACATCAGGGACCCTGCAGTGAATGCTGAATTCACCGCTGAGTCGGATGAGTTGGATGTACATACCTTCAAATTAAAGCTGACAGTCTGCCGTTAAAGCACATTGTTTTTGTTTCATTCCAGCTCCATTGTGGTGGTGTATAGAGCCAAAGATGTTAGAATTGTGTCGATGTCCCAATATTTCTGGACCTGACTGTATATTGAATTAAACGGGAATATTTTTAACATTGAAGCCTATGGGATTTGCATGAATGAACCTGTCGAATAAACCAAAGAACAGCATTGGCATTTCGGCAACTTTTCCCTGCTGTTTGGTGTTTCTGAATAGACGAACCATTGCTTCTCTATGGGGGATTTCACTGATTTCGTACAGGCACCGTTCCTGCAGCAATTCGCCAGAATTTGGTGAACTACCTGATCTCTGAATAGCCGAATGGCCCCAAAATGTTCGCTGAAATTCAGTGTCCGGTTACATTTCGGCCACATTTTGGATCTCTCTGAATAACCCCCACCCTCTCTAAAAATTGTTCAGATGCATCTGATGAAAATATCGATCATTTAAATGCAGTCATGTACAATATTATTGAAAAAATTAAGGTTGTTGTTAACTAAACCACAGCTGTTGAAACTTTACCAGCTCCATTACAGTCCATGGACTTGGTTGTTAAGTTTACAACAGTTCTGGTTACGTTTACACCAACCTTAGATAAGCAACCAAGATAAAAAGACAGACCTTGCTATAACAATTATGTTACATGGCAAACTCTCCAAGTCTGAATTGCTGGTCAGTCAAACAATGCGGATATAGGATAGAGATGCACTGTACATAAAAATTGACCTCCCCTTTTTGCTCTTAAATAATTGGGCAGATGATGCTGACAGCATCTACCCAATTCCAATTATTTTTTTATTTAATTTAGGTGAAAATACTCACCTTTTGTACCGCGGCACGCATTGCTATTCCCCTGCAACTTAGGGTTCCTTAAATGCAGAAGTCCGTGCAGCTATTTTATGTAATTTGTGTACATACGCAACCTTGTGGTTCGTATCCTGTGCAAATTGACCATGCGTACGCAAGTTTCGTAGCACCTTTGCAGAACGATGGATTGGAGCTACGTGCACATGTACAGAACTAATCCATTGGCTCCTGTGTATCAGAAAGCTCACTACCACGATCTGACAGAAGATGATGTCAGCATGGAGAGTGTGCTGACATCATCAGAAACTGATTTTGTGACTGGAAAATGTGATATTCAAATCCTAGCTTCCTGGTGATGTGTGTGTGGACATAAGTATCTCCTCCACTTCACACAGCGATGTTGCCGAATGGAGAAGGGGGAGGGAGGTGTGTGGAGTGTCCCTTTAATATAAAGTATAATTACACTGCAAATCAAATTACAGAGTCTATATATGACTGATTAACTAAATGAATTGTGGAGGGATGGGGAATCCTACAGGGTTATTCAGAAAGAGGTGAAAACCAGGGAAATGACTGGAGAAGTGAAAATTCTAAGTCAAAATAGTCAAACCAAAAAAATTCTCCCATTTATCTCACTTTCCAAATCGGCTATTTTGACCTAGAGTTTTCACATCTCCAAAAGTTCACCAGAGTTTCACCTTTCTCTGAATAACCCTGAAAGTGTTAAAAATATCAGTTACCTGAATAAAGAAAATGAATGAAAACACAAAAGATTGGATTCTTCATACTGTAATCACTCATGAATGAGTGATGTCATAATTAAGAGAACATTTTAAAAATAATAGTCCTGGAAAGCAAAGAAAATGTGGTGGTGAAGGTGATTAAACTTCATCCACTAATACCAAAAATAAATCCAAGTGATTTAATTACTGACACTTTTGGTATCCACTAACACCTGTTATAACAACTTAACACTAGATAAAAACATCCGTCTAAAATCAGCTTCCGCGGAAAATGATGAGGCAGAAATCCTATATTGGCGTAAGATCCATTACAGTTGTTCGCAGCTGAAAAATCCCTCTAAACCACAAAACAGTAACTTGGTATCTTGGCTGGATTTAATAAGATGTCCTTTCGCTCAAGATCAATAAAATGAGCATAATACGTTTTGAACAATAATGCAAAAAGTAATACAACTAATTCGGATTTGTTTTTGAATTAGATTTTTTGTTATTTTTAGTTATTGTTTTGGAGGGGCAATCAGCAATGATAAAGAAGTTTAATTGAGTCAACTGGTATTCTTGTTGATTGGTTTATTAGGATTTTGTCATTTGCAGACATTAAGTAATGTTTATAAATTTCCTAATTTACTGTTAATGTTGAGGCTACACCTTTGTATATGGTAAAGAGTTAACCTTGAAGAAAAGAGGAAACCATGTCAAAGTCACCTCTCTGCGCAGAAAAGCTCTATTCAAACCGAAGACTTCTTGGAGAGGAATAGAAGAATATTTATAACATATATATAGCATTTGCAAAAAATATTTCAATAAACTGGACACAGACAAGAGCCTCAATTATAGGACCAATGGGGTTAATCGCTAAACTGGGAATTGTTTGAGATTGTAAAGATATTGCAAATTTAAGCAAGTTAAGATGAAAGCATAAGCAATTTTGCTTAAGGTTTTGTAATTTCTGATTTACTTTATTTCAAATGTTTGATTGCCAGTAGTCTAACTCTTCTATATTTACATTGCAACTTTATTAAGACTTGACCACTATACTATATAGAGCACAGGCAGTGTCTAGTTGTAGTAGCAATAAGTAGAATTTATTTATTTATTTATTTATTTATTTATTTATAAAGGATTTTACCAGGAAGGATACATTGAGATTTCTCTAGTTTTCAAGTATGTCCTGGGTTCAAGAACATTGAAGTGTTACAGTTACAGAAATACAAAGTAATACAATGCATGATATTAAGAAAACAACACATATACAGATTAACAGAAAATAAATATGTAATTTAAGGGGGAGAATAATCTGACACATTACAAATATCATGCTAAATACAATGGATGGTAAAATATTATGTGTAATTAATGACCCTGTCTCAGATATTAGATTCCTTTAGACTGGATACAGACTAAAAATACAAGATTTATTAATTATTTTTATTTTACTTCCTGTTGTCATGAACTATAAAGATGATTTGTTGATTTTGGTGCTAGGTGTAAATATCACATTTTCTTAATTCAGCAAAGTAGCGAAAATAATTTCCACTATGGTATATCCAAACACAAGCACTGTAACCCTTGGAATGTTCAGAAAGAAGATCAGAGCTTTGTTGAGGTCGTTGTCAATGACATAACTCAAACTGCAGCAAAAGGCTTAGAAATTATGTCATCCACAATAGTCACACTAGTTTAGAGAAGTTTAACAATTATTATTATTACTTTACTATGTAATCACTATTTTACTTTAATCTTTAAATACTGTAAAACTAAAGCACATATGTCAATGCTATTGCTCAGTACCTAAGCTGCCTTCTCTCAGGGTTGAGGGACACTTTTAGCTTTTCATTCAACCATGATAGTATGAACATGGTAGGGGTGGATAACTTTTAAACAGACAGCGAAAAACAACTTCTCTAGGTTGAAACTTCCACCTCTTTATTGTTCATGCTGTAAATGTCTAGTTCCTCAACTATAGTCACACCTTTTTCCAAATCAATTGGATTCTGTCTTTATGGTGTGCAGTGTTGTTAAAGGAACACTCCAGGGTCAGAACAAAAGGGGTTGAATGGAGAGATTAAACATTCCTATTAATCCCCTCCACACCACGCCTCCAATTTTAACCTTTAATCTTGTTTAAAACTCACCATGAATCCAGTGCTAACCCCTTGTGGTGCTCCTTCGGGTGTGACATGTTGCCAGGTTCTTGTATGCCACAGCAGTAACATGATCTCAGGGATGTTTTATGCTTGAACATCCAGCCAATCTAATGGCTCTCAATGCCAACCTTAGAGACATTGGTGGAAAAAGAATCCCAAAAGTTCTGATCCTCAGGAGGGTTGATTTAGATCTTCAAGACCTTATCCAGTGGTAGAACAGAGGTGAGGGCACATAGGTCACCAAAACCACTCAAATTATATTGAGTGTTTGATTTAGCGACACTACGTTGGGAGTGTTTGCCCCCAGGCCTGATCCCCCAATTGCCATTTGATTTGACACTACCGTTTCTGTCCTATTCTCCAGCCCCATTTTTTTTCTTACCATTCTTTTCTTTTCTCCCCATTTTCAACTTTGGTTCTTACTGGGTTTACCCTTTTTGCACGAGACCTCGTGTTTAAATACTTCGATTGCTGTGTAAACCTACTTCGGATTCTACACGTGATCTTTCGATTTACTTGATAGACCTACGTTGTATTCTACTTATGATGTACTGTTACTTACGCTTTGATTGAATAATTTTTTTTTAAATTATATTGAGTGGTCACCTTGCCTAGAGTATGCCTCTAATAAACAGATATGTATAATTCTGTTTTGACTTCTATCGTATATTTGTTTTTATATTTAGTGGTACACTTGTAATCTTTCTTCACAAAAAAATATACATTTTGCATCCACCATGTCACTTTTTTCCAATACCTCACAATTCTCCAAAAACAAACACATTTATGCCCAAAATTGGACTGCATTTCACATTCATTCTCTGTATTGAGAGTGTATAGAATTGCAAAATTTGGAAAAAGTTACAAAATTACTTAATCTACACTCTTTCTGGCATCCTACGTTATTACATAATAATTATGCATAAAGAATGTTATTCGGAGATACTTAAACAATACAATGCACATTTGCAGAGTTTTAATTTTTCTAGTATTCGTTTAGACTTATCAAAAAGATGTCTAGTCTGAAAGTTCCCAACTCTACATGGTGTCCCTTATCATTTCCAATGGGGACTGCATCATTAGCATTCAAGCAGAAATGTCCCCTTTATATAATAGAGATGGATAACAAAAATGGTCAAAACATCTACTTATATAGATTTGAAGTTATTATAATGAGATTATCAGCTGTGCAGCATCTACAAAATACCTACAGAATATAAAAATAATATCTGTATCTGGCATAATGCCTGTGTATGGAAATTACAGTAACACCTTGTATCTGTACTGTACAGGGATATTCGGTCATTATAATCTCGCTGAATCAATAGTGAGTGACCCCAAGGTTCTCCCTGTATTCTGCCCTCTCCATGGCTGTTGTAATGCAGCAGTAAGGTTTATTGGACTTTTTATTACACTGAGGATGGGAGCTGCTACTTGTGGCTTCATTACAGTAATACAGGTTGACAGGTATGAGATTGCAGAGAATTTAGTTGCCTCCCACAAAAAATATGCATTAAAAAAGGTATGCAAATAAAGTTGTGTATGCTAATTTTCATTGTATTACAATACAAAACATCAAGCACAGATGTTTTTGGGAAATAAGGGTTACGTCCATCAGAAATCCCAATAAGTCTATAGCCAACTAGTTTGACCAGCATTTTCTAGGGGGTCCTACTAAAAGTTTGCTCATATCAGAAAAGTTTATTTATATTTTCTTCAGAAATAAGCAATAAAGTATCTGTGGAGTAAATGGCATGTGTTGTTCTTTTCGCACCCCCTACAAAAACTTTATTTAAAATTCACTCTCTTTTTTAAAAAATGTGATATATATTGATAGTGATAATATTTACAGAAAATGAAATCAAACTTCATTTCTCGATGTGTAAACCTCACCCACTGCTTTTCATATTGTGAATATGTTTATATTAAGCAATTACTTTGCATTTTATATTCCCTTAAGTTTATCAGACAACAGGAATGTTAATGAATAAAGACAACATGTTTCCAATTACTCAGTAACCATGTGTGGGGTGGGGGTGTAAAGAAAAAAATGGTCTCTGGAGAATGTAGTGGCCTTTTTCCCATAATGCTGTTACAAAGCGAATGATTAATTTTCAGACAAAAATTCTTCAAGATGTAACTGATGTACACACACCTCATGCTGAACAAACAACAACATTAAGAAAGTAAAAGCACCAATAAGTTAGTCTAAAGTGCTGTACAAATAAGAGAATTTAGAATCCGACCATATATTAACACGGCTATAAAATGTTTGCTGAAAGTAAATGAGAATGGAGATCATCATTTTGCTCCGGCCAAAAATATGCTGTCTCCAAGCTACACATAAACTATCAATTCCTCTTTACCAACACCTGCTTCTTCCAAATTTAGGATAGCTTACAGTGCATATGTTGGCATACGTCCATCCACAATTATGAAACTGGAATAAGAGTCTGGAAATGTAATGTACTTGGATAAAAAGGAAGAATGGGATGTGTGAAGCTTTGAGAAGTTGCAGAAATTTGAACATTTGTATCACTAATGACTTCAAATAGATATCAAAAAGCTGGAAATAAGTGTTCATCTGGAAAAACTACACACGTTATACAGTGTTGAAACGAAAAGTGTTGGAAATAGCAACCGGCTTGTTTTTCTACTCAGTCGTTAAATAGGTTCTTAAATATAAGTATGACGAGTTTTAAATTCTGGAGATACTAGATGGGTTATTCAGCGTGAGCCGATCTGGCCCCGAAATTGCATCGAACAGTGAATTTTCCCCGTACGGTGCAATTTTCTGTATTTTTCTATACAGAAAGCAAGCTATTCACCAAATTTTGGCGAATTGCCAGCAAAATATGGTGCCTGTTCGAAGGCAGTAAAATCCCCATAGAGAAGCAATGTTTAATCTATTCAGAGAACACCGAACAGCAGTGAAATGTCAGTGAAATGCCCTGATTTTCGGTGGTTTCATTCGGAAGGTTTAATCAGACGAATCCCTTAGGTGTCAATGTTAAAATTATTCCCGTTTTTATTCAATATCTAATAAACCATTTATTCTTTTAATCTGCAGCAAAAATGCTGTTAATTAATTTATTTTTTAGGAATTTTTTTTAGGCATCTTTCGAGGTTTTTTTTCTCCAAAATGTTTTTTTTTCCGGCTCGTGTTGCTCCTGCATCTGGGTGATCTTAGTCCCATATTTCTGATCAACTTGCTTCAGCTCATTTACCAGAGACTCGCACCGTGCGCTTAACGCTTTCTTGTCGTCAATGAGCTGGTCGATGAAGGAGAGGTGGCGCTGGATGGTGGACTTGTACTGCTCGCTCTGCTCCTTCAGTTGGCGTCCCAGCTCCTTCTCCGTCTGCTTCACGTGTCGGACTGTGAGCTCCCGCTGCTGCGCCAGCGCAGTCTGCAGCAAGCCGACCGTCTTCTTCTTCTGGTCCACCTCCAGGCGCAGCTTCAGCATGGAAGTGGTCACCTCGGATGCCACGGCAGAGGCCTGCTCCAGGTGTGTCAGCTCTTCTTCAGACAGCAAAGGCCCTCTGTGAGCGTTTGAAGCAGCTGACTGTGGTCTCTCTTGTTCTGATCTCTCCATCTCATCCAAAAAGCTAATGATGCTCTGCAGTTTGGCCTCTGACAGTAGAACACCCTGCTGGCCTTCTTTCTGCTCCCCCTGGCCGTGACACGTCAGCTGGCCCAGCCGCTCCAGATTGTCCACAGTCAGGGAATTGTCTGTGAAGGAAATCAGTCTGCATCGTTTTTTTGTTTTTTAGTCCATTCGTCGACTTGACGGCTTTTTCCAGCGGTGGTCGGTGCTGTGTTCGGTGGATCGTCGGCTTTTTACGGACGCATTCAGTAGGTTTGCGGCGGCTTATCGGATCCGATCCGATTTTCTGCGGATTTAAAGAAAACAAAATCCAAAATTATCGGATCCAATCATTTCGGCAGGTTCCCCGTGGCTTATCGAATTGGGTCCGATTCGATAAGCTGCCGGGAACTTGCCAAAATGACCGGATCCTATAATTTTGGCGCTTTTCCAGCGTTTTTCGTTTTTAAATCAGTTTTGCGGCGGCTTTTCCCTGCACTTCTGGGACCCTGCGGTGAATGCTGAATTCACTGCAGGCTTGGGGAATTTGATTCCCCTAAAGTGCGGGGAACGAGAATGTGACATTTCAGTGCTCTTTGAATACCCCTTTAATTTATTTATTATAGTGCAATGTCTTTAACAAATGGTCACTAATTATGCAAAACACAAGGCAAATTTATAACCTGCAAATCAAATATACAATACATATACACCAGTACAATGGAAAACTAGAAAAAAGGGACAAATAGGATCTTCCTTAATTTGGCTATTTTAACCAAAAAAAGGTTTGTTGTGATTTTTTGTGTAAATATTGGTAATGTTGCTAAATTATCACGTAAGACTAAAGGGATTATTCGCAAAGCAATGAAATTTCATCAAACTGGCCTTGGCGAAATCCACCAAACTGAATAAAAAAAACAAACAGAACTCTCCTCTTCACCTAATGGGTGTTTAAAGCAATAAAAATGTATTAAAAAATTTTTGGAGCTACGTTTTGCAATTGTTCTGATATACTGGAAACCCTGCCATTGGCTTTGGGGACTGTGTTTTTCTTGCCTTACCGTGGTATCAGTTGGTCGCAAGTATCCCTGGGGCCCCTTCGGTGCTGCATCCTCCCCGGTAATACGGGGCTTGCCCCAGTTGTTCTTACTTTCTATGGATATTACTCCTAAGTATAACTCTAGAATGCCTGTGTGGATTGTTTATTGCGGAACTTTACCTGCTCGTTTTCACATCAATGCTTGTATTTTGTTTCCTTGTGATAATAAAAATTTTGATGTAAAAAAAATGTATTAAAATGTGACTAAATAAAAAAAATGTCCTTTTAACCCTTTCGCTGCTGAGGCTTTTCCCGCCCCTGTGCTGAGGTCATTTTTTACCTGTTTTGCGCATCATGTTTAAACGTGTTTTTAAGGCTTATTTTAGTATATGACACCGACATATTATATATCGTTCTTTCCGTCAGACTCGGTAGATTCATAATATGTCATTATTATATGTATACGTTATGTCATGTTTGTATATTATAACAAAAAATGCAATAAAATATGTATTTTCAATAATTTACAATGTGTAAAGTGTTTTTTTCCACATTTTAACATGCGAGCAATTGCGGTTATATTTTGTATGGGGTGCGCTTGTTAAAAAAATTAGAGATGGGGTCTCGTTACATTTTTTTTTGGGGAAAATGACACCATTTTTAACAAACGCACCGCATACAAAAATCGTTAATGCAGCATCATTGTTCACATTATAATTGAAATGGGAACAATATTGCTGCATTAACAAACCAAAAAAAATAAAAAAAAAGTGTTTATTTTTTTTTTTTAAATTTTTTTTTTAATTTTTTTCTATTTTTATTTTTCTTTTTTTTTTTTTTTTACAATTTTTTTTACTTTCATGTTTGGTATCGTTGGAACGGCCATGCTCTGGCCGATCCAACCATATCAAAATTTAACCCCTAACTGCCACGGATCGGGAGATAGGGAGTTCATTGGAACTCCCTATCTCCACAGTTCGTGGCAGTTAGGGGTTAACTGTAGGACTGGCGTCATCGTGCTGCGCACGATGACGCCAGTCCTCTGGGGGAGTTCCGGAAGCTTGGCCGACATCTAAGATGTCGGCCAGCTCCCGGGAAGGATCGCGAATCGGCGCTTTTCAGCGCCGATTTGCGATCCAGCTCCCCAGGGGTTAATGCCAGGCATCATTTGGAAGGGCAGGCTGTGCCCTTCCAAATGATGCCTGGGTTAAGCCCCTGTGTGCCGCCGATCGGGAGGGAGAGAGGTCCGAAGGACCTCCCCCCCTCCCTTTCAGGCGCCTCCTCCGCACATGCGGGGGGGGGCGCCTGAATTAGGTGTCATCGCGGGGGCGCGATGACACCTATAATGGCGGCCACTGCTCCGGATGCCGGGCTGACATCCAGGATGTCAGCCCGCACCGGAGGGGCCAGCGATCGCCGGAACCGGCCGAACGCTGACCCCAATGCGAGGACGCGCTCAGCGCGTCCTCCGCATACCAGCGGTAATGCTGAGGACGCGCTGAGCGCGTCCTTAGCATTGAAGTGGTTAAAAAATAATAAAAAGGTCTATTACAGAATAAGAAAACGCCTTTTAAAAAATTTGGGAAACAAAAATTTTGTCTAAAAAATACAAAAAGGTGTTCGAAAAAATCAAAAGGCTTTTGCTGAAAATGAAGAGAATAAACGCTTAAAAGAAACCCAATATTGCTATTTTACATTGAATCATATGGAATTCGCTAGATTAAACCTGTCGAACTGAAACACTGAATCAGGGCATTTCACTGACACTTTCGTGCAGGTCAGCGTTCTGTGAATAGACTAACCATTACTTCTCTATGGGACAATTTCGCTGCTGCCGAAGACCACTGAAGATCACCAAACTACGGCAAATTGCACTGTATTTTGCCATCAATTTGCCTGTATTTGGCGAATTGACAGTTTAGTGAATAGAGGAATTGACCCGAAATTGCACCAAACAGTGAAATTCACCAGTGACTAATGCACTTCAGTGACTAATTCAGAGGTGAGTGAATAATCCCTCTAATATTAATTCACTACAGCGGAAACATAATTCTTTCAGTGTCTCTAAATTGATATGAGAATTAAATTTCATCTCAACCACTTTTATTACTGGAAGCATGTGGAGCACAGCCATGCAGATGATCAAAAAGGATGCATGAGCAGCTAGCTCAGGTCAGAAAAGTTAACATTATAGGCTATCCTTTTATGGACCTAAATGGTATACTCAAAAGACGATATGCCTACATATAAGCCTACATATAAGCAGAAACTGGAGTCTGGTGTCTCAATGGCCACAATTTTCACATGCTAAAGAAAAAAAATCACTTTGTGCCTCCAAGAAGGATATTCAGGAACTATATTCATAGGACAAATCATATTGGCAGCCAAAGTGGAGAAAACCTATACCTGACTGATGGTAGATATACATGCAATAGCAGCTTGCATGGTAAGGCTGGAGGAGAGAACAGAACACATGGCAGAACATTTTTAATTGTTTGGTAAAACAAACTAGAGTGCCGAAAGAATGAGAAATAGAAAGTGGGGCTTCAGTAAAGGACATCTCCAACCACTTCCACCACAATAGCATTTTCCTCTGCATCGTCAAAGAGGACATTTCCCAAGAACAGTTGGGACCTACTGTAAAGGATATTTTTAAGCACCTACTTTCTGACCTTCTACAGGAGAGCTTTCTTATCAACAGAGCCCACAAATCTTGGTATGATACCCCGGCACTATGTGCTGTGCTGTGCTGGATGGGTGGACCCATCGGCCTGCCGTGTTGGATGTCTGTGATAGCCCGTGATAGTGTACGGGGGTTGGTGTCTCGGCTGTGGCCTAATGCAGTCGGCCATTTTGGAGGCCTTTCTAGAGTTCTGGCGGCCATCCACGTGCTCCTACTCACCTTCTGACGCTGTGCAATGAGTAAGAAAACTAAGAAGCAGGACCGCTTGGAGGGAGTTCGCCACCATGACATACAGGACTCCCTGAGTGGAGGATGCATCTCACGCGGCACGGCACCCTCCCTCCCTCTGGGTTATGAATCCTCTGGAGACGGTGGCTGTTCCTGGCTCCTGGAGAGCAAAGACAATGCGAACTCTCCTGTCCCGGAGATTTGGAAACGGGGGTTGAAGAAGGCTGCAGTTCCCATGTTGCATCCTCAGACTGTCTCGCCTACTGAGACACCTGAAGCAAAAGTTTTTCCTTCTCTCTCCCGATCCCTTGGCTGAGAATCAAGCTGATGAACTATTACCTCCCACTACGGGGGTTATCAGGCGCATGATGGCTGGAATGCAAGCCCTCTGGAGCGCAGATGTTCGGGAGGTCAAGGCTTAATATTGTGCAGGAACAAGTGGCTGCAATTGAAGAATGTGCAGAAGCTGCTGAGACGTCCTTGCTCTCCTTGCTACCAGAGTGGATTCCCTTCAGGTCCAGCTGTCCAGGTCAGTGGAGACCTTAGAGGCCAGACACCTGAGGTGGAATATGCGCATCAGAGGTTTCCCTGAGTCGATACCCTCGGAGTCTGTCTTAGCTAACGCTAATCGGCTGGCGGGCCACATGCTGCACTTACCTTCGGGGGCGGAGGAGGTTTTCGGGATGGATGTCCGCGTCTGGAAGCATGCAACGGCACCGACTGAAGCTCCTAGAGACATTATTGCACAGGTTAAGGAGTTCTCTGTGAAGCAGATGTTGATGTCTTTACTTGCCGCCTGAAGTGTTGTCATTTTTGAATCAGCCTCGGTGTCCTGATTTCAGGATCTCCCTTTTTTGACCCTCCTGGCCCAACGGCGATATCGTGAGGTGGCGGGGTGTCTTCAAGCTGGAGGCATCAAATATAGGTGAGGTGTCGCTGGCATCTTGCTTTTCGACAATGGGACTGTGCCTTACTCTGTTAGGGCTATTGAGGAGACGTGGACTTTGCTGGTCTCGTTGGGGCTCTCCCTCCCTTCGCAGTCTGGAGTTCGCTCCAGTGTGGACACTATTTCCGGTTGAGTATGTATCCTGGTGCATACGTAGCAGTTTTTGCATTTTGTTTATGGCTGGCTGTCGTTCTCTTTATTTTTTCTCAGATGTCTATTTGAAGGACCCTCTGGTTTTTGCGTATTGCATATGCCGCCTCCTCTCTCCCTGTTTTTATGTTCCCCTGTTTTTATGTTTTGTTCTCTCAATATCGTTTTGTGATGTCAACCTACCTCACAGGGACTGCAGGGTCCCAGAACTCCCTCACCCCCCCCCCAGTGCGGGACACTGGGTCGACCCAGAGGAGCCAGTTGGGTGGATACCGTGGCTGTACCCACCCCATTTGGTCCTAGGTCCCCCGGCCCTGTGGCCCCTTTCACAGCCTCCAGCTGTCTATTTGGCAGATGTAGCATGCCAGAAATTTCTGGGCAGTCCCCACTCCCTTCCCTTACCCAAGATGGTGGGTTTTTTTGTCCCGTAGTACCCTCCTGCTGATTACCGTCGACCCTCGCCAATCCCCCTGCTATTGTTCTACCCTCCTGTTATTTTTCTGATTGTCGTTGAGACTTTTTATGATGACCCTGCGAGGTCAGCTCTTCGTGTGCCTTTATGTGACCTTAACCTCTCTTAAATAAAGAATTAAAAAAGGGAGACTACCACCAAAAAATTAAATGTTCTTATCTTCCTTATTTTATGCTGCTTATATCTTACATGTGCTTTGTTTTTCTCATTTGTGTTTAGTTAAGAAAATATTTTAATCTATGCGTGTCATGGGTGCATCCATTTTGTGATCCTTTGTGTTGCAAAATGCCCCCCCCCCCATATCTTTACATCACTTGCTCCTCACACTGTGGCTTTGGCCATAGAATGGAGTGAATGGATCAGTCACCAACTCACATCATTGTATTGTGTGAGATGTATTCAAAGGACATCACTGGGTGGGCAGATTAGAAGTGTTTTGAGCTCCCTGTCATATGTCATTCAGCTGCCAGCTCTTATCTCAAGCCGTGGAGGCAGGACAATAGACTTATCTAAACATTCCCACCTTCACCCCATTGAGTGTTCAATACTGTAGAAAATAAACCACAGCTGTAAAGTATAACTTTTGCAGAGATTTTGGTAACTGTTGCATCATGGGAAAAATCCACAAAATGGAAACAGGCAATACAAAAATCTAACTTTATGTTTCCTTTTTACATGCAATTACTTAAAAAAAAACAGCACCACGTGTTTGTATAATGTGGTTTTCTTTGTAATTCACAAGTAATCTAGTTACAGTTTATGTTAAATCGTAGTGTCCCTTCAACTTGTTGCATGTACAAAGGAAGGAACTGACGGTCTGTGTTTCGAGCTGGGATCTCTTCCATCCTCTTAGTTTCAAACTGCTTCTATCTTCTCTATACGTTTCCTATCCATATAATAAAAATTGGAAAAAGGGAGTAAGCCACAGCTAGACTTATAGGGCCCTATTATGCTCTTAGCGTTAAAACGCAGGCGCAAGGGAGGAGAAACTGCGCCCGCAGTTTTCCCCCTTGCGCCCGCATTTTAACGCTGGATTACAATGCAGGTGCAAAAAATGCTGCCTGCATTGTTATCGAGCGTTAACTTTTGGATGCTCGCTGCAGCGCTGAGCGCAACCGCGAGCATCCACTTGCTGGAGTCCATAGGACTCCATTGAGTTCCTCCCTGCCGGTCACGTGACCAGCCGGTCGGCATAGGGATACACAGGGAGAGACTGGGGGGACTTTTTCCCCCAGTCTTTCCCTGCTCCCGCCGGCCCTCGCTGCGGGACAGAGGGTGAGTATACGATCTTATTTCTTTATTTATACAGCTGGTGTTAACGGATTCTGCAGAAGCGGAATCCGTTAACACCAGGTCCTGGCTCTGGTTAACTTTGCGTTGACCAGAACCAGGCGTTAATCAGCGTTGGGACATTGTAATACCAGCTGATTAACACTTTGCGCTCCCCCTGATAAACATAGGGAGCACAAAGTACAGTAACCTCGCGCAAGGGCACGGTACGTGAAGTGTACAATTCAGTGTCTGTACCCAGTGAGCTCCAAATAGTTCTAGCCCTTGATTTCTGAAAGAAGATGCCTAAATCGAATCCAGGTCTCATAAACATCAGACTTTAACAGAGGTTGTGAAAAGCTCCCAGAAATTTCTACCTATATGCCTTTTTAAATCATTTTGCCAACCAGTGGATACACCATCATAAACCATCATTATGGATTATTATTTTAACATTGCTTGCTAGCTATAATATGAAGTTGCTCCCTTAGGAATACTGATTACAATCGGAACCAGATGTGCTTTCCATGGTCAGATTGAAAAAGACTTAAAAAGATAAACAAGTAGAATTGAGTTCAAACAAAAGTGGATGCCAAGGGGTGTTCCTAGAAATTAAAATCTTTTTGTGTGTATGTTGTGTATAGCACAGGGAATAACCTCAGAATAGAAAGAAAGTGTAAGCCAAATATCTGCAGACCACCTAGACATCTCAATCTGAATGCTTGTTGAGTATCATCAGGGATATGTGGGCTATTTCTGATGGTGGCAATGACACAGGTTACCATTTGTGTGGTAGTGGTGTTAGCTGTGATGCAAATCTGAAACCACAAATCACAAGTGGAGATTTTATTTGACATGCCTTATATGAGCGGACTAAGAAATTGTTATCATTACACTCTAAGTCAATCTTTCAGTGTTAAGAGAAGCCTTTGAACCCCTACAATGCAACGATTGGTAATACAATTCTAAATGCGCCTCTTGACAAAAGTTTCAGCACCACTGGTGTCAATAAGGGCAAAGGTCAAAATGTTGGTACATACTCCTACATGACTTTAAATTAGAGCAGTGGTTCTCAACCTGTGGACCCTCAGGACCTACAATTGTCCTTGGTCATTAAGTTGCGACCCAAAAATAATTGAATTTCTGATACATTATAATTTTTTCAACAAAACGTGTACAACATTCTACATTGTATGTACTTTTTAAACCATTTTGTAAACCAACAGGGATTCTTTCCAAAATGAATAGTGCAGTAATCACAGCACTAGTGAAAACGAAAGTACAGTTGAGGCAAACCCAATAAAATAAACTGTAATTTGAAGCATATGAAATTAATCAGAACTTATGGGAAAACCGAGGATGCGTCTTGCTTTTAATAAGTGTCTCAGAGCTGCTTTGTCTACCATCACCCCAGACTTTAATTTAAATCACTACTGAATGAATAATAAAATATTATAAAAAACTTAAACTCACCTGCTCCGGGATCCCCCGCCGTCCGTCTCTGCGTGGATTGTTTCTTCACAGCAGCGGCAGCCTGCCCTCCCGAGCCTACGCAATTTGCAAAGCTGAATGCTACGCTAATCACGTAGTCTGCAGCAGCCCTCTTGCACTGCCTGCTTCCTGAACCTACGCTCTTCAGTGTCTTAGAGGCACTGAGAGCAATGGAATAGCTTTGACCAATGCGTAAGCACCATTGGTCCAAGCCATTCAAAAAATGCCTCCATGGGAGGCTGACCTCACATGCATAGAGTAACACAAGACATTCATGTGACTGTTCACTGTGGCGGCACCTCCTCCCTGCAGGTGGAGGGGGACAGTGTGTGGCTGACACTCGGCTGCCTGCCTGGAGTGGACGATGCAGATCCTGGGGAGCGCTGAGAGCAGCCAGATCCTGGGGAGCACTGAGAACAGCCAGATCCTGAGGAGTGCTGAGAGCAGCCAGATCCTGGGAAGCGCTGAACCTGAACCTACTTAACCTGTGTATATCTGGCTCTGATACTAGCCAGTGTCTCACCAGCCACTGACCTCACCGCACTTCCCTGGTATGCAGGGAGAGTGGGAACCGGAAACAGTGTGTGATTCTGCTGAGAATTCTGTGTACATTCTAGTTTTATGCAAGGATTATCACATCAGGAGGAAGGCAGGAAAGGAAGAGTGAGATTTATAGAGTAAAAGGGAGAGAGTGATAGAGAAATGGAGAGGAAGACATACATACAAGGACAGATGGAAAAATACACAGGACACACAGATATAAATGGATAGACAGAATAACAGATATTCAGAAAGGATGCATAAATAGGTAAAAGGCCAGATTAACAAAAGGACAGACAATCAAATATACATGGAGGGCCCCCTTACCCAACAGCCTTTTGCTTCACTGAGATGTACATTGTGCAGTGGCTCCTGGTGTTGGCAGCCAGTAGTAGAATGCTCTGGACACATGTCAGTCCCTGTTGGGAGTACAGAGGTGCTGCCAGTTACTGAGTCCCACCCCACACCTTCCCATTACAGATTTCCCCCCACACCTTGCCATTACAGAGTATCTTACCTGATGCAGCGGGCAGTGGCATAACTAGAAACCTGAGGGCCCCGGTGCAAGAATCCATGAAGGCCCCCCCAAAAAAGATCTATATTTTACTTTTTTTTCCTGCAATATAAAAAAAAGATAGTATTGCCGCAGCTCACATGGATATAATTGCCCCAGCTCACATGGATATATATTGCCCCAGCTCACATGGACATATATTGCCCCAGCTCACGTGGATATATATAGTGCCCCAGCTCACAAGGATATATATTGCCCCCAGCTCACATGGATATATATATTGCCCCAGCTCACATGGGTATATTTTCCCCCAGCTCACATGGATATATATATTGCCCCTAGCTCACATGGATATATTTGCCCCCAGCTCACATGAGTATATATTGCCCCCTGCTCACATGGATATAATATTGCCCCTGAGCTCTCAAGGGTATATAGGGCCCCAGCTCTCAAGGGTATATAGGCCCCAGCTATCATGGGTATATAGGGCCCCCAGCTCTCATGGGTATATAGGGCCCCCAGCTCTCAAGGGTATATAGGGCCCCAGCTCTCATGGGTATATAGGGCCCCCAGCTCTCATGGGTATATAGGGCCCCCAGCTCTCATGGGTATATAGGGCCCCCAGCTCTCATGGGTATATAGTGCCCCCAGCTCTCATGGGATCAGAAACAACATGGGTTTACCTCAGGGAGATCATGCCAAACTAATCTTATTGATTTTTTTGATTGGGTAACAAAAATAATAGACATACTGTAGGTGGTGCAGTAGACATTGCTTATTTAGATTTCAGTAAGGCTTTTGATACTGTTCCGCATAGAAGGCTTATCAATAAATTGCAATCTTTGAGCTTGGATTCCAATATTGTTGAATGGATTAGGCAGTGGCTGAGTGACAGGCAACAGAGGGTTGTGGTAAATGGAGTTTATTCGGCCCAAGGTCTTGTTACCAGTGGGGTACCTCAGGGGTCAGTACTTGGACCCATTCTCTTTAATATTTTTATTAGTGATATTGCAGAAGGTATTAATGGAAAAGTATGTCTTTTTGCTGATGACACAAAGATTTGCAACAGGGTTGACGTTCCTGGAGGGATCAGCCAAATGACAAATGATTTAGGTAAACTAAAAAAATGGTCGGAGCTGTCGCAATTGAGTTTTAATGTGGATAAGTGCAAGATAATGCACCTGGGACGTAAAAACCCAAGGGCTGAATATAGAATATTTGATACAGTCCTAACCTCAACATCTGAGGAAAGGGATTTAGGGGTTATTATTTCAGAGGATCTAAGGATAAGTAGTCAATGTAATAGAGCAGCAGGAAATGCTAGCAGAATGCTTGGTTGTGTAGGGAGAGGTATTAGCAGTAGGAAAAGGGAAGTGCTCATGCCACTGTACAGAGCACTGGTGAGACCTCACTTGGAGTACTGTGTGCAGTACTGGAGACCGTATCTCCAGAAGGATATAGACATCTTAGAGAGAGTTCAGAGAAGGGCTACTAAAATGGTGTACGGCTTGAAGGAGAAAAGTTACCGGGAAAGGCTTAATGATCTTAACATGTACAGCTTGGAAAAAAGACGAGACAGAGGAGATATGATAGAAACATTTAAATTTGTAAAGGGAATCCACAAGGTAGAGGAAGGGAGTATATTTAAAAGGAAACAAAGTAGCAAAACAAGAGGACATAGTCTTAGATTAGAGGGGCAAAGGTTTAAAAGTAACATCAGGAAGCATTATTTTACTGAGAGGGTGGTGGATACATGGAACAGCCTTCCAGTTGAAGTGGTAGAGGCCAAAACAGTAATTTAATTTAAGCAGGCATGGGATAGGCATAAGCCTATCCTAAACAAAAGATAAATCCAGGTAAAGTATCCATGTAATTGGGCAGACTAGATGGGCCGAAAGGTTCTTATCTGCTGACATTTTTCTATGTTTCTATGGGTATATTTTGCCCCGAGCTCTCATGGGCACATAGGGCCCCCAGCTCTCATTGGTATATTTTGCCCCCAGCTCTCATGGGTACATAGGGCCCCCAGCACTCATGGGTATATTTTGCCCACAGCTCTCATGGGTACATAGGGCCCCCAGCTCTCATGGGTATATTTTGCCCCCAGCTCTCATTGGTACATAGGGCCCCCAGCTTTCATGGGTATATTTTGCCCCCAGCTCTCATGGGTATATTTTGCCCCCAGCTCTCATGGGTACATAGGGCCCCCAGCTCTCATGGGCCCCCAGCTCTTACCTCCGTCGGCGTTCTTCCTCCTGCGAGCGGCCGCTGGAAGCATGCAGCGTGGCCGCTCGCTGGGGACCACCTGACCAGTGCAGAGTTCTCGCGAGAGGATCTCGTGCGCTGGTCATGTGGTTCCCATCCCACGCAAGCGGCCAAGCTGCAAGCCAGCAGCCGCTCGCATAGGGAGAGGGACGGCCAGCGCGCGGCTCCCAGATTCCGGCACTGATTGCCGGAATCTGGCGGGCGGCGCTGGGCCCCCCTCCAGTGGCGAAATGCCAGGGCCCGGTCGCAACTACGACTGCTGCGACCCTGGTACTTCCACCACTGGCAGTGGGTCCAGTGTGGCGGCTGGACCTGTAACTGAGGGGGCGGGGCTATCCCTGCCTCCCTCACTAGCAACTGGGCACCGGAACTTCCTTCAAGCAGGTGAGGGGAGGCAGAGGTAGCCGCACCGCATGGGACGGTAGGCTGCAGGTAAGATGCATCATTGGGTGCCAGGCATTAGAGAGGCCTGGGGGCACTTGCCCCGCGACCCAGTCTACCCCTGGTCGCGACCCAATTTTGGGTCGAGACCCACTACTTGAGAAACACTGAATTAAAGGACATGTGCATAACATCCAAGGTCTTCTAGGGTCCTAGTCTTAAGGTGTACAGGTTTTACAGACTTGTAGAACAGGTAAGTTGTAGATGTCCCTTTTTGCACTAATATACACAAAAGCCCTACTTTTTCTGTATGATTTTTTTGGCATAGATACTGGTGAATTAGGTGTACCTGTCACGTCCTGGCGGCTGGCGCGGCTCCAGAGTCCTTCCCTGCGTCCCCGGGGTCTGCGTCTCCCTCGCAGCCCTTCCTTGCGCGCGTGCCGCCAGCCTCTCTGGGTTTAAGCTCCTACCGGCGGCGCAACGTCATCACGCCTCCACTGTGGGTTTCCCTGCACCATGTGATCTTGTTGGCCAATCAGAATGCAGGGCGTGAGATTTAAACTTGCTTTTTGCCTTTTCTCATTGCCCTTTCGTGGTTTTGCTTGTCTGACCCTTAGTGCTTATTTCTTATACCTCTGATTGATTTTTCTGTGTATGACCTGGCTTTTGGATATTGACCTGTGTATCTCTATACTCCTTTGACTCGCTTTTGGAACTTGACTTTGTATTCTGTTGTATCCCTACGACCTGGGCTTGTGTTAGACCCCTCTGGTACCTCGTACTGTTTCTGGTTACCGCCTCATACTTTTCCATACTTACCTGTCTCCATACCAGCCACTCTAAGGACTGGTTTCTGTCCTCCTTGCTTGTTGTCCCTGCCTTATAGGTTCACCTCTCGCTATTGCGTAGCCCAGCCACCTCAAGGACTGGTATCGCACCTAGGCTTAGGGTTACCTATTGTTACATATAGTACCGACCGTAGCACATCCTTGGACTTATGTGTGCTCGCCTGACATCACGAAAGGGCCATGGACCTAGCAGGGACTGCCCAGCAATTATCAGGTTTAGAGAGTCATTTGGAGGATCAAGATCATCGACTTGATCAATTCGCTCAAGCCCTCCAAACTCTGTTAGCTCGTACCGCACCTACCCAATTAGAGGTTTCCCCTCCTGTTAATCCACCTCTTCCTGAACCATTTACCACACCGAACCTGTGCCCTAACTTACTACCACCGGTACGTTATGGGGGTGATCCTATTGCCTGTAGAGGATTCATAAACCAGATCTCTATCCATTTTGAGCTAACCCCTTGGTCTTACTCTACAGATCGTGCGAAGGTAGCCTTTGTTATCAATCATCTTACCGATAAAGCGTTGTGTTGGGCTAACCCTCTCTGGGATACTGATAAACCCATTGTTTATAACTATCGGGAATGTATAACTGCCTTTCGCAGAGTGTTTGACCCCCCTGGTCGTAAGACTAATGCCGCTAAGTCCTTGTTACGCCTGCGCCAGGGTACTAAATCCCTGGGTGATTACGCACTGGAGTTTAGATCCTTGGCTTCTGAATTGAACTGGAATAATGAGGCTTTGATAGCAGTTTTTTTAGAGGGTTTGAATGATGAGCTCCAGGACGAAGTAGCGGCCAGAGATATTCCGGAAGATCTGGAGGATCTGATCACCTACTTGTCCTTCATAGATGAATGTATTCGCCATCGTAAGAATACTAAAGATAAAGCTAAAAAAACACCTCTTAGGATGCCTCCCCGGTTCCCTTTACCCGCGCTTCCAGAGTCTACTTCTCCTCCTGAGCCCATGCAGATAGACAGCACTAAACTCCCTAAAGCTGAAAAGCAACGCCGCCGACATGAGGTTTATATTGTGGGTTAGGGCGTCATTTGCTTAAAGGGTGCCTCAAACGCCCTCAGGGTCCTGCGGGAAACTTGCATGCCTAAGTGCCCCTTGGGGACAGCTCTTAGGTACTTTTCCCTCGTCCCCCAAACTTGAAAATAGACTCCGGGTTCCGGTCACTTCTCTGTTGGGAGAATTCCCGTAACCTGGTGAATCTCTATGCCCTGGTTCTTCTTGTACTTGTTCTCGAGTACCCAGGCCGTTGTATTCTTTTAATTTTTAACAAAAAGCCTTTTTTGTTTTAAGAGGCTTGTTTTTTTGTATTCTGTAACAGACCTTTTGATTAATTTTTAAAGAATGTTTTTTATTATTTAGACACATTTTAATTCCATTTTTATTGGTTTAAACACCTATTAGGAGAATACGAGAGTTCTGTTGTTTGTTATTTTTGCAGTTCGGTGGAATTCCTCGTTGCTTTTCAGTTTCTTCGGCGACAATCTCCAACTTTCCATCGGGCTACTACGACTCTTTTCTGGGCACTACGGTGACCATTCACTAAACGGTGAACTGACTGTAATGTCGCCAAAATGAAAATTTACGCCAAAGTGTAAAGCTTTGTGAGTAGACCCAACAATATTGCTTTCACTAAATGCAGTTTTTGTACAGATAGTATTAATGTATCTTAATGTGTTGGTATTTTATGTACATACATATGTATGATGTTCAATTTAATACTTGTTTGTTGAAATTGGTATTAAAAATGTTTTTCTAAAAATCAGGAAAGAGAAAGTTACCCCACATTTTACCTTGTATCTGGCTTCATAATACTAGAGTTTGACCTATTATGCTGAATGCATTTTTATCATTCTAAACACTATATATTACATGACTAACACTTGACATTCCTTACATTCTAGTTGTTGTATACGCGAAATACTAATACTTTAGATATAAATCGTATAAATATCCATGAAGCCATTTTCTTTCATTTTACTAACTTTAGCATTTACATCGTAAAATTTACTTATCACACTAATGTGTCATGTGCTTTGCTAAAAAATGGTTGAAATTATTCTGTTATTATTTCATAACTCAGCTGTATTATGCCATTTTAACTAGTGATGCACCGAAATGGAAATTCTGTCCCGAAACCGAAAAGTCAAGAAGAATTTGGCCAAGAAACTGAAAATGATCCCCCCCAACTTATTTTAAAGTAGTTTTTTTTTGTATTATCGTAGCAACCCCTGCTTATTATTACACTATATACTAATGGGATCCTGCATGAGGGCAAGGCTGGGAAACATTGCTACCTTGCTATGAGTGACCTTCATAGTAAATCAAACTCCGGTAAGGGAACCGAGCAGCAGGATTAGAAGACATTTATACATTTCTCCGTATATAGCACAAAATGGAATCAATACCTGGGGTATAATCAATATTCCATAGAGTGATTACTTGGTACAAATGGGGTAATAATGTTTACTATTGAGTCAGCAGATCTTTGCGCAATGTATAGTAATGGGTTAATTAGATGTGTATAGCAATGGGATAGTAACGCTATAGCAATGGGATAATAGGCTCTGTATAGTAATGGGTTAATAAGGTCTGTGTAGCAATGGGATAATAAGCTCTGTATAGTAATGGGTTAATAAGGCCTGTGTAGCAACGGGACAATAATCATGGTATAGTAATGGGTTAGTAAGGCCTGTGTAGTAAGGGAATAATAAGTGATGGGCTCTGTATAGTAAAGGGTTAAGACACCCTCACATGCAAAAACAAATGAGCTTTCTCAAATTCAGACCCTGTTATTGCTATACTTACAGGGTTATCCAAAGAGATTCGAAAAGTCACCGCACGTTCGGTGACTTTTCGTTCTCTTCAATTCGGTTCCTTTTGCCGATTGCATTTCGGTGACCCTGCGGTGTATTCAGCAAACACCACAGGGTCCCCGAATTGCAGGGAAAAGCTGCCGCAAACCTGACGAAAAGTAACCGAATGCACGCTGAAAACAAGCAAAAACATCTGGATTAACCTTCGAAGAGGAGCCGAACAGGAGCCGAAAAGGAGCCGAATCACACAGAGCCGAAGCAGCTGTGACGTAGAGGAGGCAGTGAATAAATTAGAAAAACCATTTGTATGAATCGGAAAAAGAAACGCTGTTTGCAAAGAAACTACTGAGCGAAAATGTCTGAAATTTTCACAGGAGATCCAGGGAATGATAATAAAGAGGGCTGTTACAAAAAAAATAAGCAAACTGAAAAAAAAAAAAAAAATCGGACTTTTAATTTTTTTTTAAAAAATTCAGAAAAATGCTTAAAGTATCCTAAAAAATCTATAAATAAAGAGACTTTTTGCTGCAGAATTTTATAATGAACGGTTTATTAGATATTGAATTAAAACGGGAATATTTTTAACATTGAAGCCTATGAGATTCGCCTGAATAAATTTGCCGAATTAAACCACCGAATGGCAGGACATTAGGGGAACCTTTCACTGCTGGTTTGTGTTCTCTGAATAGCCGAAGCAGTGCTTCTCTATGGGGATTCACTGCCCTCGAACAGGGACCGAACAGGCACCGTATGTGCAGGCATTCGACAGGATTTGGCGAATTGCCTGCTTCTCTGGAATCCGAATGGCCAGGAAATGTAACCGAACCCTGATTTTCAGCGTTCGGTTACCTTCTCAAAGCAATTCGAATCTCTTTGGATAACCCTGAGAGTCTCTTGAACTCTCCCTGTCCCTTTCTCTATTTTCCCCCTGTCTGCCTGTAGTAGCTGGAGCAGCATACAAGCAGCGCGACCCCAGCACAAATCACTTCACATAAAAGAAACGAAAAAGCACTCTGCAGAAAAAGCAGGTGCCACAGCAGGTACAGAGCAAAGTAAGGGGGTACAGGCAACGACAAAGTCCAGGAACAGAAACAGGAAATTGAGAGACAGGAAATCAAAAGGTTAACATCAAGGGGCACGTGCACCAGCAGAGTATAATCCTCTCGGACAGGAGCTGGGTGACCGACAGCAAGAGCAATGTCAGGAAACATCCGAGTTCATGGGACACTGATGGAGTAGTGAAATCCAGGAGACAAGCGATTGGCCAAAATTCCATGGAGGGAGAATAGGAAGCGAAGATGTAGGTATGAGAACAAGGATCTCAGGAACACAGGAGTGTGGCAGACTAGATCTATATTTCCATTTCTATATAAAGGTCTGCCTGTATATATGTGTTTATCTCCTCCATATAGAGTTATGTTCATATTTGTGTCTGACCATTTGGTAAGTTTATCCCTGGGTTCACAGCTGTAATGTAATCAATATGTTTAGCTTTCTCCCTTGGGGGGAGGATATAACACGTAGCTGTAAAAAGGGAATTTCTTTTGTACACTGACATAGAGATCACACCTTGGCAGACAGGTCGGCCCCAAGAGATGGGCACACCATCTTCAAAGACAGGAAGCACATCCTTGATCTCCACGGGGGGTCTGGAGGGAAGAGGGACGCCTTTAGGCAATTAAAGATTAATTGACAAGCTACTGAGCATGCTCTAGAGAGGGGCATTCTGGGAATTGTAGGCAAAAGCCCTGCCAGCTAGGAGGCTGGACGTAGATAAAAGCCAGCCCTATATATATTCTGAATCAAGCATGGCTCAGGGCTGATCACTTGTGGATGCCTTCTAAAGAGGATTGATCGGTCCATGTTCCTATCTCCAGACTCCAGGAGGCCATAGAGGAATAGTTCTTCGTAAGTTACGCTCTATGGGTAAACCTTTTTCTTTTTATTGCTGTGTATTGTATAAGTAATTGATTTATTCTAGTTATGATTTTTTTATGCAACCAAGCACTGTGATTCTTCTATCATAAATAAACCAAAAAGTATTTAAGTTTTGACTCTGGCTGATCAAATCCACGCTAACTAAGAGATTGGGAGTATTGCTATTTGCCTTAAGCTCGGTTATATATAAGAAATTGCGTGTTGCGGTCGTCAGGAAACGGCAGAGAATTGTGGGACTTGTAGTCACTGTCCGAGTCTAGGATAGTGCGGCTGCTAAGCCCTGCGTCTCCTGTTGCGACGCGCATGGTGTCCGTGAGGACTGGTGGCAGCGTTACTAATAGAATAAGAAAGTGAGTTCCAGGATTGTGGGAGACGTAGTTATTATGCGCTTCAGGAGGAGGCTTCCTGGGATCAGTATATCACGCTCTACATGCCTGTTGTGAGAGGCAGTGTGGCCGGGACAGGTAGAGAAGTGCGAGTAATTGTCTGGGTCTAGTATAGACAGATAGTGCGCGGCTTAACCCGGCGTCCTTGCGCAGCAGCGCGCGTAGTTAAGTCGTGACAAGGAGAATACTGATTAATAGGTCAGCAAGCTACCAAACAAATGAGCACAGAGGAAGTGGAAGACTTGGCCTTTACAGTGCCCAGTTGTGTAATGGATCCCTGGAGACATGGGATGGCCCTGTTTCCAAGCTGATACAGGTGAAGCATGTTGGATAACCTTTGTAGATGCTTGAGATTCAGGCGTCATTTTCTCATCGGAAACTGTATTGTGACATTTTCAGGGATTCAACTTCAAAATGACAAGCGATGAGTCCTTTGAAATGATGCATGCTTCAATTCTATCCAGAGCTAGTTTGGAACCTTCCTCTGCGACATTTTAAAGGAAGGACACTGGCAGTATCACTTTGGCCATACTAGCAGCCAAAATGGCAGTCACAAGCAGAGGCCTTCGGCCACATGAATCTCCTTGAGGACATCATGGAAGATGTAATGAAGCTCGAAGTGTTAGGGGGGATGTCTTGGATGTCAGCCAAGCCTCTTGGTCACCCTGACCCACTGACATTCTCATCATATGTGTGCCAGGTGGAGATATGGGGATCCTTTGGATAGAGTGTCATGTTTGATATCATTGGAAAAGTCTGATCATGGCCGTTCCACTGATACCAAACATGACCAGGTTTCTTGTAAAAAAAAATAAAACAAATTGGTTTTTTTTAAAAAAAAAAATTGTCTGGGGGTGTTTAATTAAATAGGACTTAAAGCTGACATCTAAAATGATGAACATAAAACGATCAGAGTGAGCAAAAACATGTAACAATTGGGTATTTATAATCTCAGGACAAAATTTAAAAACTATTTAGCAGGGCTCTTTGTTGGCGCTTGTAGATTTTGGAGATTAAATTTTGAAAAAGCGTGTTTTTTTTCAATTTTTTCATCATATTTCATATTTGTTATAGTAAGTTATATGATATGATGGAAACAATGGTATTTTTAGAAAGTCCATTTAATGGCAGGGAAAAGATATATAATATGTGTGGGTTGCATAAACGAGTAAGAGGAAAATTTGACCTAAACACAAACAGTGCAGAAACGTAAAAACAGCAGCGAGCACTAAAGGATGGACATTTGTAAAACCGCCCACTCACTAAGGGGTTAATTATAGACCAGACAAATAATTAAATAAATTAGCAAGATACAAACAATTTTGTCTCTTGTCTGACAGTTTAATACCAATTTATATGCCACGGTATATATTTTCCAAAATATTTTATCTGCTCGTCCTCAGTCAGGATCCTCACCCCCCCCTTTCTCTAACTAAAAATATTTTATCTACTGAATGTTTATGATAAGAATACGCTAATAAAGATAATAAAATAAAACAGAATTACACACATTTACAAAATGTCAGCAGCAATTCATGTACAATTACTTGTGTCATGGGTTTAGTCTAATCGTTATAATTTAAGCATAACATTTATTTTGATGAGGAGGGAAACAGGACTGTGGTTGCTACAAGAGGACTTAACTTTCCCAACTTAGGTATCACCATTATATTTACACTAACCAGGAACAGTACCACTAGCATAAGCTAAAACTAGGTGATTTCTGCATAACAAAAAATAACACATTATAAAACACATGCTATTGTTTTATTATTTCTTTGTTTGAATTAATTGCATATAAAAAGGAAAATAAAAGTTAGCTTTTTAGCTCCTGTTTTCATTTTATGGATTTTTCCCATGATGCAACATTTGCCAATATCTTATGGCAGGTCTCACTTTACAGCGGTGCTATAGGATAAAGCAGTAGTGAAGAGGCAATGGGGTGGAGGAATGAATGTTTAGAAAAAGCAACAGGGGGTCTATTGTCTCGGCTACCTCTGATAAAAGATGGCAGCAGAATGAGATTGGATACTGGGCTAACACCTGTCAATGGTACCCCCTGGTGATGTTATTTACATACGTTCCACACAACGCAAGTCAACACAGAACAATCTAGACCAAATAGCTGATTTGGAAAGTGAGATAAATGGGAGAATTTTTCTGGTTTTGACTATTTTGACTAGGGATGGGCTGGCGGTTCGATCCGAACAGGAGTTCGATTCGAACATTGCCTGTTCGGCGAACATCAAACATTTCCGCGTGTTCGCCCACAATGCACCACAATGCACTTTTCCACTGGCCTGAAGCTTGTAATTGGCTACAGCCTTGCACCTGACCACAGGTCAGGTGCAAGACTATGCCAATTAGGGCTCAGAGTTCTGGTTGGGAAAGTTTTTCCCAATCATGGGGTCACAGAGCTAAGTCCCACAGCACACTATATAGGGCTTCCCCGCAGCTCCAGTGTGTGTTTGTTGCAGGAGTGAATCAGAGAGGAGAGGAGATTGTTTGTTGCATATCAGGCTGTATCACTGAGTTATATCTGATTTCTGGAAATTGGAATCTGTGTGTTGTCACTGACAGCTATCAGGGACAGGCTGTATCACTGAGTTATATCTGATTTCTGGAAATTGGAATCTGTGTGTTGGCACTGACAGCTATCAGGGACAGGCTGTATCACTGAGTTATATCTGATTTCTGGAAATTGGAATCTGTGTGTTGGCACTGACAGCTATCAGGGACAGGCTGTATCACTGAGTTATATCTGATTTCTGGAAATTGGAATCTGTGTGTTGGCACTGCAAAGGCTATAAGGCTGTATCACTGATTTATACCAGAGTTGTGTGAATTTGAATCTGTGTGTTGGCACTGCAAAGGCTATCAGGGTGTATCACTGATTTATAGCATTGTTCTGGAAAATCGGTATATCTTTAATCTAATTCTAGATACCATACAATAACACAGTTTAATCAGAGTTCATCTGTTTATCTATTCAGAGTAGAATCAGGGTGATGCCAGCTATCAACCAGGGTGTATCACTGACGTATAGCATTGTTCTGGAAAATCTGTATATCTTTAATCTATATATCACTCACCATGTCAGAAAGACCAAAAAGGACTGGCACACGCTCCCAGACACAGATAAGAGGGCAAGCAGCCTCTGTGTCGGGAGGCTGTGCCTCTGGTCGTCATGGACGTGGTGCATCCTCTGCAGGGGCATGCTTGTCCTTGTTTCTAACTGGTGCTGGCTGTCTTAAGCAGCAGCAACATACAGAGGATTTGCAGGATTGGCTAACCAGGCCATCCTCATCCTCCGAGTCCTCTGCCAGCCAGGCTTGTAGTGGTTTACAGTCCACTTCAGCTGCCAAAACACCTAATTCAGCCTCCATGTCCACAGCTACTCCTGCCGCACCCTCACTATCATACACAGAGGAGACAGCTGAATTGTTTGACTACAGTGACAATGACATGCTGCTTGAGGATGCGCAGCTACTCCAGTGCTCTGATTCAAACTCTGAGGTTGAGAAAGGGAGTATAATCAGCCTAGAGGGAGGGGGTGCCAGTGACACACAAAGAACTGGCCCTCATGTTCCTCCAGAAGCTTTAGCATACTGCGAGGTTGGCTCCAGTGACGACGAGATAGGGGGTGATGACAATGATGATGAGGTCACTGACTCTACCTGGGTGCCTGATCGAACAGAGGAGTCAAGTGAGGAGGAGGAGGCACAACAAAAACGAGGCACAATATCCTCTATGAGCAACCGTAGCCAGTCCAAGGCATCAGATGTCAGAGCTGCTCAGGTGCAGAGCTCTGTTGTCTCGCAGCACACGTCCAGGATCTTTGCTGTCTGGGGGTTCTTCACGACATGTGCTGCAGACAGCAACGTTGCTATTTGTAAGCTATGTCGGAAGAGGATCAAGCGTGGGAAAGACATCAGACACTTGGGTACCACGTGCTTGAGGCGACATATGACCACCTGCTACGCATCCCGTTGGGACAACACTTTGCATAGGTCCTCCTCCTCATCTGTCTCTACCCCCACTATATGTCCTGCCATGTCATTGCCTACAACCTCCACTGACAGGGATGATGCTACAGTAATGGGTGTACCACTTCCTTCCTCTGAATCTGCCAGCATCCCATCAGCTGCAGATTTATGCAGTCAGATTTCGTTGCCCCAGCTGCTGCAGCGGAAGAAAAAATATTGTCCCAACCATCCACATGCATAACGTCTAAATGCCAGCTTGGCAAAATTACTCGCTTTGCAGCTGCTGCCTTTCCAGCTGGTGGACTCTGCTTCCTTCCGCGAATTTGCCGAATGTGCTGTACCACAGTGGCAGGTTCCAAAACGCCATTTCTTTTCACGGAAGGCCATTCCAGCACTATACCAGCACGTGGAAGACAATGTGATGAGTCATTGGGAAAGGCAGTCAGCAGCAAGGTGGACATTATTTTAGACACGTGGTCCAGCAAGCATGGACAGGGCCGTTACTTTTCCTTCACGGCACACTGGGTAACTCTGCTTGCAGCTGGGAGGGATCCAGGACGGGGCTCTGTGCTGGAGCTTGCTCATCCACCACGCCTCCAGAAAACTGCTTATATGAGGTCTGTCTGCTCCACCACCTCTTCCTCCTCCTCCTCCTACTCTTCCTTCAATGTCTCTTGCGAAGTGGCAGTTAAACCGACGCGTAGCAGGGGCTACGCAATGGCTCAAGCAAAAAGATGCCATACTGTGCTTGAGCTGGTTTGTTTAGGGGACAGGAGCCACACCGGGCCAGAAATTCTGTCAGCTCTGCAGGGGCAGGCGCAGAGATGGTTAACACCACGCCAGCTTGAGCTGGGAATGGTCGTCTGTGATAATGGCCACTGGTGTATTTTGGCCTAGGCCAACAAGGCCTAGGCCTAGGGCGGCACTCTCCAGGGGGCGGCGGCCCGCCGGGTGGCCCCACCCCTAAAAAAAAATTTTTTTATTTTTTTTACTTTTGCAAAATATTTTACCAGGAAGGAAACATTGAGATGTCACTAATTTTCAAGTATGTCCATGGAGTCGGCCGCTGTATGCTGCCACCGCAAACCCATGGCCTGCTGTTTTCAAAAGAACTACTGAACGAAAATGTCTGGAATTTACATATAAGATCCTATGATTGATAATAAAAAGTTCTGTTACAGAAAAAGAAGAACCGATATTAAAAAAAGGGGGGGGATTTTGCCAAAAAAATTCTGAAAAATTACTAAATGGTACTAAAAAAACAAAAAAATCAATAAATAAAGACTTTTACTGCAGATTAAAATAATAAGTGGTTTATTAGAAATTGCATAAAAACGGGAATATTTTTAACATTGAAACCTATGGGGTTCGTCTGAATACCTGAACCTGCTGATTGAAACCACCGAACATCAGGGTATTTCACTGACATTTCTCTGCTGTTTGGTGTTCTCTGAATAGATTAACCATTACTTCTCTATGGGGATTTGCACTGCCTTCAAACAGCACCATACTTGCTGGCAGTTCGCCAAACTTGTGTGTGAGCATATCACCAGAGCAGTGGTGTACTTAGAGGAGTGCCGGAGGGCGGGCCGCCCCAGGTACCAGTGATTATTGGGATGTCATTAGGGGGTACTAGGAGGTGCCACTGTCACTGTGTGTCAGCTTTGAGCTGTGTTCTCAAACAACAAGCAGCGGAGCATGGCGTTTGCATACGGAATAAAATCGAATAGAATAAAAATCCCCCTCTCCTCCCTCCATAGCTCCTCCCCTGCCCCGCAGCAGCTCTAGGAGGGGAATGTGATTTGTGTCCAGAGAGAGAAGATGACAGTAAACGGCAGGTAAAGGGGGGGGGGTATCAGCAGAATATGAAGCCCTGTCTGCTGTTTAAAGTGGACCTTTCCTTAACCAGCACTGCAGTGATAGAAATTTGTCATTGAGCTGCCTGGCTCCTGGTGAGGCTGCGTGCGTGCAGGTCACACTCGGTCCGGCCAGTCAGGTGGTACTGAGTCTCAGTACCACCTGACTGGCTGAACCACGTGACACGCACGCAGCTGCCCACCCTTTCGTTAACATGGACTGTCACTCTATTCTGGACTGAACACCCACCAGGAAGGGAATCAAAGCCACGGTGCACCCTCTGGCAGTGGCACCCCACTGCTGACAAGATGGCTCCACGCACAGGCACAGCCGCGATCCTAACGTGGCCTGGAGGGACCTCCTGCTGAGTCTGTACACAGTCTCTGCTGACTCTGCACACAGCCCTACCGCGGACGCAGGCCGGTAAATGTAGAATACATAATTGCTGTCTGCTCATATACACTCGGTTTGCTTGGAGTTTTATTGCAGTGGATTCTGATACGCTGACACACACCACACATTGCATTGCTGGGAGTTTTATTGCTGTGGATTCTGATACGCTGACCCGCACATTGCATTACTGGGAGTTTTATTGCTGTGGATTCTAATACACTCATACACACTGCACATTGCATTGCTGGAATTTTTATTGCTGTGGATTCTGATACGCTGACACACATCAAACATTGCATTGCTGTGAGTTTTATTGCTGTGGATTCTGTGATACACACTGCATAGTACTGTGAGTTTTATTGCCTTGGAGCTCTGGGATACACTCATACACACTGCATATTACTGTGAGTTTTATTGATGTGCAGTTCTGTGATATGCTCATACACAGTGCACATTTCTGTGGGTTTTATTGCTGTGCAGCTCTGTGATATGCTCATATGCAGTGCACGTTTCTGTGGATTTTATTGTTCAACGAATTAGAGCAGCTGTGATCCAGTATACTTAACATGCGTGGCTGTTCTTTGTAAAAATGCTTGAATTTAAACATTTCATAATTTTATTTATCTCAATAGATATATTTGAAATGGTATACAAAATATACAAGTAGGCACTTGGTATCCACTTTTAATATAAAAAGAGGAAAAGGCGGAGTTCTAAGAGGAAAGGGTAGAGCTTAAAGAGGAAGGGTGGGGATTAACCAGGAAGAGGTGTGGCCTTGACAGGAAGGGGTGCCTCAAATTTAAATTAGGGGGTGCACGAGTTTAGTCAGGCCTAGGGCAGCACAAAACCTAAATACACCACTGATAATGGCAGCAACCTTCTCTCCGCCCTACGCCTGGGTAAGTTGACGCATGTACCATGCCTAGCACACGTCCTAAATTTGGTGGTACAGCGTTTCCTAACCAGGTACCCAGGGCTGGCAGAGCTTCTCAGCCAGATCAGAAAAGTCTGCAGCCACTTCAGACGGTCATTCCCAGCAAGTGTTCGCCTGGCAGAAATTCAAAGAGAATTCCACCTTCCCACAAACCGCCTGATCTGTGACATGCCCACCAGGTGGAACTTGACATTGGCAATGCTGCAGCGCCTGCACAAGCAGCAGAGGGCCATCAATGAGTACCTGTGTGAGTATGGCACAAGGACAGGTTCAGGTCAACTTGTTTTTTTTTCCCCTCCGCAGTGGCTGATGATCAAGGATGCATGCACTGTACTGTCACCATTTGAGGAGGCAACGAGGATGGTGAGCAGGGACAGTGCATGCATCAGTGACACAATTCCTTTAGTGTTCCTGCTGGAGCACAATCTGCGGGAAATTATAGATGTGGCACTAGAGGCAGAGCAGCGGGAGGAAGAGGAGGGCTTCCCTAGCTCTCAAGGCCCCAGTCTTTACGCAGACAGCATTCCTGCGGGTCCTCAGATCAGACAGGAGGAGGATGAGGAGGAGGAATATTTAAGTTGTGGGGGCATTGAAGGTGGGGATTCCTCAAGGGAGGGTTTGTGTCCCCAGAAACCCAAGGACTAGTACGTGGCTGGGAGGAGGTAGTGCACGATACGATCATCCTCAGCGACCAGGAACACTCTGAAGCTAATGCCACCTCCAACCTACGCTGCATGGGCTCCCTTATCCTGCAAAGCCTGATAAAGGACCCCAGGATTCGTGCTATCAAGGAGAGGGCTCATTACTGGTTGGCAACCCTTCTTGATCCACGATACAAGGGTAAGGTTGCAGAGCTCATCCTGCCCGCACAGAGGGAGCACAGGATGAAACAACTTGAGGACGCTCTAAAGCGACAATTGTGTAACACCTTTCCAGACACTGGTAGGTTACCAACTGATGACACAGGTGCTTCTGAGGCTGCTGCTTATCAGAGGAAGAGTGGTGAAGGGGGCTGCTTGACTGATGCCTTTTCCAATTTTTTTAGTCCACGACACTCAGGGACGTCAAATGTAGGCACCCATTGCCAGCGCCTTCACCATATGGTTCAGGACTATCTAGGGGCAAGGGCAGACCTGGATACCTTTACAGCAGATGATCCACTGGCTTACTGGGTGTTGAGATTGGATCACTGGCCAGAACTTAGCCAATATGCCATGCAGCTACTAGGTTGCCCTTCATCCAGCGTGCTTTCTGAAAGGATGTTCAGTGCCGCTGGAGGTTTTGTCACAGACAAAAGAGTGCGTCTATCCACCGACTCTGTAGACCGGCTGACATTTATAAAAATGAATCAGTCCTGGATCAGCAGCTATCACTCCCCTGATGCTGATGTAACTGATTAAATCGGGGATCTCTTCTGCATTCCCAAAATCTTCACCACTGCACTCTTCCACAATACCTCAGAGGGGTTACGGTGTGAAGGCACTAGCTGGCACCAAAGGCCCAATATTTGGGTGCACTGACGCGTGTACCAGAATCCAATCATTTTAATATCTGAATGCAGAGTCCATCCCTGCACTCTTCCACAATACCTCAGAGGGGTTACGGTGTGAAGGCACTAGCTGCCACCAAATGCCCAATATTTGGGTGCACTAACACTGACGTGTGTACCAGATTCATATCATTTTAAAATTTGACGGCAGGGTCCACCCCTGCACTCTTCCACAATACCTCAGAGGAGTTACGGTGTGAAAGCACTAGCTGGCACCAAAGGTCCAATTTTAATGCACCTGTTGTTACTTTCATCCAAAGCCTGCATAAGTTTCACCATAATTTAGCCAAAAAATCACTAAACTTGTTCTGCGTGTCCTAAAACGTCTCCTCTTTTCATACAGGCTGCCGTCCCAAGCAGTTGTTTATGAATAGATTAAAGGAAAACCATTTACCGTCATTTGAAATGTCATTTTTTAATGTTTCTATACATCCGACAAATCCGCCACTTCACGGGCAGGTTATGGGAACCTCCTAGGCATGATATTTGAAGGAATTTTTCGTTTTTATTCTTAACCTTTATTTCATGGAAAAATCACTGTTCCTTTAAAAACGTTTTTTTTAAAACTTTTTTTCCTTGTTTCCTGTCCCCCAGGGCACTACCCGGACTCCCATACACCTTTTATGGTAAATATCTTGCATAAATGCCCTCTTGCAGGGCACTCTAAAAATCGAACGTTCGAGTCCCATTGACTTGCATGGAGTTCGCATGGTGTTCGCGTCCGAACTCGAACATTTGAAATTGTTCGAGTTCGAATGCGAACCAAACACGGGGGTGTTCGGCTCATCCCTAATTTTGACCTAGTTTTTTCACTTCTCCTGACAATTCTCCTGAGTTTCACCTTTAGGCTAGGGACAGATGAGCGCATTTTCTGCGGCCACCGTCAAAATGTACGTCGATGCGTGCGCACGCATTTTTTCACGGAATACGCTTAAGTGGTCAGACGACCACAGTCGCACAGTCGCAGGTACTCACCAACGCAATTCTAGGGAAATCCGGCTGTTTGAACGTTATGTAGGCCGCACACTAGCAGCGTCTGACGTCTCCTAATCACGCACACACGCTGCTATGCGGCCGCAGCGCACTCTGTACGTCTGTAGCAGCGGTTTCACGTTCTGAGAAAAATGCGTTCATTTGCCGGTTGCGTGGTGTCGGCGCACTTTTGTACGCACGTACTGCGTATATTGGCCGTCATTGGCCGTTATGTGCTGCTACTGCCGCCGTGATTTAGTGCGCCTGCACGCGCGTTCCGACTGCCCCACTCTGACCCTAGCCTTAGTGAATAGACCTGTAAATTCAGTAATTCTTAATGAATCTCTAATTTTTCAAGCCCAAAAGGTTGTGGAGAGACTTCTCCAGTCTAGATCTAGCGATGAGTTTGAATGAATGTACTCCATTGTCATATGAAGCATATGAAGATATTGGAAATCATTAATCTAGTAGAAGTGGCTCAATATTGTGTTCTTTCACAAAATAAATCATGATAAATTAGTGAAAAAGAGAAACTATTTACAGGTGACAGAAGCCAGCCATTACATTTTTGATATGTTACAAATTCCTTTGGAGATCAGTGTGTTAAACGTGGAATATGGCACCAACAATGCTGGGGTATTAGTTCATGTCAGGGTAGATGCAACCAATTGCATTGCAACAAATCCAACAAATAAACTTTTTAATTAAAAGGACATGTGCTGCAAACTAAAGCAATGGCTGTCGGAATGAGAAGAAAGGAGCTGGAGACATATTGTTTTGTTACTCATGTTTGTTTTCTTTGAGATCATAGTCATTTTAATTAAATTTATTGTTTCACGAGATTTTTAAAAGAGCTGTTTATATTTCCCGACTTTGTGCTTCGGGGTTACAGATACATCAGAACACAGTACACATCTCAGACATCTGCCCACAGGCTGTCAATTACAAAAAAATATCTATGAATTAGGCAAGTTTATTTCTGCTCCCCCCCATCACTTTTCTGCTATTACCGTCACTGCCAATGTTACTGTCCATTAACTCTGCAAAACAACATCGTTTTTGAGAACAACACACCCATGACATTGTGGTTTGCAGCTGGAACTAGCATTTGAATGTACACTTAGTACGGAAATACGTGCGAATAATGTTTACAGAATGCATAACATAAAATATCAAATGTTATGTACAAATGTTTATTGTACTGGGTCGATACAATAGCCGCGCCTTGGGATGTTATTGTTTGCCTCCTAATCAGTGTTTATTTTATCAACCTTGGAAGAAAAAAAAGGTGTTGTGTCATTTGAATTGCGAAACTAAATGTTACACTCTGCACTCTGAACAAAATAAGCAAGGGTGCACATCCAAAACGGGACTCTTCCACAGCTCGAAAAACAGAGTTGGTCTGTAGGGTTCAATAAATCCAACAAATAAAGGGTCCAACAAATAAGTAGATAGTATACAAGATTAAAACTTAACTTTTAACCTCCCTGGTAGTATTCCTGAGTGTGACTCGGGGTTAAATTCCACTACCGTGAACGGTAACCCCGAGCCACACTTGGGCTGGATGCATACTCACCTCCTCCTTTGCTCCCCGGCTGTCCCCCGCAGTGTCCCGGTAAGGCTCCCTGCGAGTCACACAATGCAGGGGGGCGGGACCAAGGCAGCAAACTTAAAAAAAATTATAATACACTGTATTCCAATGTGCAATGTTTATGAACGGCCACTAGGTGGCACTACAGGATAAGAAACAGACCATACATAGTCTCACCCTTGTTTTCAGATAGTTTTCAGTGTTTTTTGTTGCATTTTATTGAATATCATTTATTTGCATTATTTTGGATAATTATTTTTGGGATAATAAAATATTATGTCGTGTTTCAAACTTTATCGGACTCAGTGTATTTACATTTTATTTTATTTATTTATTTATAAAGGATTTTACTTGTAAGGACTCTTGATTGCATGGATTTCAGTGCGTGATTCCTAATTATTACAGGGTAACTATGTACAAAAGCACGTTTCCTTTAAAAAAAAATTGAGACGCTTTAAGACACAAAATTTTGAAAAAAATTAGACCGCCAGAGAGGTTAATAGTCAAATAAAATGAAGCTCAATTCTCATGCATATAACAAGCCCCGTACTAACCTCTACTCCTCTACTCCTAAACTGTTAGGAGTCAAACAATAGAGCCTTCAATAAGGCAAACACCCATAAACATAAAGAGACATATAAGCAGTTAAAATCTACCAGACATGAACGCTTGACGCGTTTCACCGTAATAAACAGCTTTTTCAAGAGTTCCACAGCTCCAATGTCATAATAACGTGTCATTTGAATTGACCATGTGCTCTTTATGAGTTTCAGACCCTTTTCAGATGATCCCATAAAATAAAACGCTATGATGTACAGCTCTAAAGAATATTATTAAAGAAAATCTTATAAAATATTTCCTCTACAGTGTTCTTCATTCTGCAGCTAGAATAAGGGATTGGGGGCAATAGATCCTCCTAGTTATTGCCAAGATGTTTATAACCAAAAAAAGTTCAGAAACAGCACAGATTTCACATAAATATCAGAGAGATTAATATAGTGATCGTGCTCAAGCATACAGTGCAATGGATATTCAGTGGCTGATTCAAATGACCGTGCTCTAGTGCATAGTGCAACACATAAGTATTCAACAATAATTTCTAATAACCAGGTGCATTTTTAGTGATTGTAAGTGTGCTGGAGAAATAATAGCGTGTCGGCCAAACATGAAAGAAATGAAAAGAAAAAAAAAAATCAGTGGCAAAATAAGTTAAGATATACTTATATCCAATAGAATTGGTATTGTCCTTTGTTGTCTCAAGCATGTGAAATACTAACAGAAACAAGCAACAAGCAAACATTCATGCAGTAATGTTAATGCAAAAGTAATATATGAGAAATAAACTGCAGATTCGCTAGATATCCCACTGATTTGGTACAAAGTCTGTATGACATACCTAGAGAACCTGCATCTTATTTATCTGCTTTGTTTTGGACTTTTTTCTTTTCAGATAATCACTTGCCCCTTTGAGACCTTGTTGTGCAGTGATAACTATCTATACACTAGTAGATCCTATGACAAAACTACCAAAACAAACATATCTTGGTACTGACCCATATTAGCGATTATTCCACTGCCTTTGTAAAATATCATTATCTCATTGTTTTGTGGAGGACAAAAGAAAACATGGCATTTTTACAAAGTAACAGTGAGAGTAAACACAATAATAGAAAGCATATACCCACAGCCCTATCACCTGGTGTGAGCTAAAACGCCATTGCTAACGGAAAAATCTAGAACGAGTTGCTAAAACGTAGCGTCTGACCAACCACTAACAGATCACCTTGTCCGCAGTAGTCAGTGTGCAAGGTCGTTTTAGCACATTAGGGACATGCTAAGACTAGGGTTCCCACCCGTATGGGTTTGACCTGTACTGTCCGGGTTTGAGTCATGTGTACTGGTTTGAGATTCCCTGCCACCCAGACACATGACGTGTGGACCAAGTGGCTATTAGCAGCTGCACAGCAGGAGAGGTTTGTGCTGCCCATTGATTAACCACTCGCACGCTGCCTGTGTGTGAGTGAGAGATGGAAGCTCCGCCCAGCTGTTGCTGCTCTACTGTACCCGGTGAGTGTAGATGTGTGTGGGCAAGTTCCCCCCTCCTCTTCTACCTGGCTGTGCAGCGTTCGAGTGTCTCTCTCCCCTCCGTGGTGGCCCCTCCCCCTCCATCCCAGCAGCAGCTCCTCTCTTGATATACAGGCATAGAGCTTGTAAAGGGAGCCTCTAGCTGGTTTACACATAAATGGCTGCCTTTTTAAATGATAAAATGCAGAGCTCAAAGCCCCTTACAAATGTGTCCTTTTTAATATGTAAACATTTACCCCCTTCTTCTCTCCTCTTCCACCCCATTCCCCTTCTGCCATCTCCCCCTTCTCACTGCCCCTCTCTCTCACTCCTTTCTTGCTTTCTCTGTTTCCTCTCCCTCTCTCTCCTTTTTTCTTATTTTTCTCTCTCTGCTCGCTCTCTCCCTGCTCTCTCTCTCCTCGCTCTCTCCTTTCTCTGCTCACTCTCTCCTCGCTCTCTCTTTGCTCTCCTCTCTCTGCTTGCTCTCTCCTCTCTCTGCTCTATCTCTGCTCTCTCTCCCCTTTCTCTCCTCGCTCTCTCCTTTCTCTGCTTGCTCTCTCTTCGCTCTCCTCTCTCTGCTTGCTCTCTCTTCGCTCTCCTCTCTCTGCTTGCTATCTCCTCTCTCTTCTCTCTCTCCTTTCTCTGCTCTCTCTCTCCTTTCTCTGTTCGCTTTCTCTGCTCGCTCTCTCTGCTCTCTTCTCGCTCTCTCCTCTCTTTCTGCTCGCTCTCTCTGCTCCATCTTTCTTCTCTCTCTGCTCGCTCTCTCCTCTCTCTTCTCGCTCTCTCCTCTCTTTCTGCCCGCTCTCTCCTCCCTCTGCTCCCTCTTCCCTCTCTCTCTCTGCTCGCTCTCTCCTCTATCTGATCACTCTCTCTCGCTGCTCGCTCTCTGCTCACTCTCTGTCCTCATTCTCCACTCTCTGCTCACTCTCTCTCCTCTCTCTGCCCGCTCTCTCTCCTCGCTCTCTGCTCGCACTCCTCACGCTCTCTCCTCGCTCTCTCTCTGCTCTGTATGTGTACAGTAAGTGTGAGGAAATTTTGGATGAAAACGGTTGATTTGTGAGCTGAATGTGGTTGAAATGGGACATGCAAGGGAAGGATGTGTATATGTATAGGTGTGTGAGTGCCTGTGTATGTCAGTCAGTGTGACAGAGTGTATACTTGGGAGTGAATATTTTGCCACACAGTGCCCAGAGTGTTTGGGTTTGGCTTTGAGAAAAGGTGGTAACCCTAGCTAAGACCCGGGCTGAGACCCACCGCTAATGCAGTTGCGTACAGGATAGAACAGTTTTGTACCAGTGCAGAGTGCCGGGCCATACTTATCTGCTGCCCTTACAAGCTTGTATATGTATGAACACATCCAGTGAAGAACCCTCACATCCGTGCATTATTAAAATCCTCCAAGGTGGCCGTATTATCCATGTTTATATGCCACATATATTAAATAAGGCTGATGGGCATTGCATGATAAATGCCACCCAACAACATGTAGAATCATTACACAGCATTTAATAGATCCAAAAGGAAGGGCAGGCGAGCGACAATAACTTTCGTTCTGCAGCATATAATACATGTTTCAGGGTCCCTTTAAACATGGTCCACACGGTCACCCTAATAATCAGCCGCTTACATACTATGAATAACCCCCAGCATAAAATGTTTAGAATTAGTCAATATATTAGAAATATATGTGTATAAAGAATATATACAGTATCTCCCAGAAGTGGGTACACTCCTCACATTTTTGTAAATATTTTGTTATATTTTTGCATGTGACAACACTGAAGAAATGACACTTTGCAGGGAGGAGCATAAGGTCTATAACATTCACCAGCTCCGTGATGTCGTCATGGAGGAGTGGAAGAGGACTCCAGTGACATCCTGTGAAGCTCTGGTGAACTCCATGCCCAAGAGGGTTAATCAGTGCTGGAAAATAACGGCGGCCACACAAAATATTGACACTTTGGGCCCAATTTGTACATATTCACTTAGGGGTGTACTCACCTTTGTTGCCAGCGGTTTAGACATTAATGGCTGTGTGTCGAGTTATTTTGAGGGGACAGCAAATTTACACTGTTATACAAGCTGTACACTCACTACTTTACATTTATTAATTTATTTGCATAGTATTTGCAAGTACATTGTAGCAAAGTGTCATTTCTTCAGTATTGTCACATGAAAAGTTATAATAAAATATTTTAAAAATGTGAGGGCGCACTCACTTCTGTGAGAAACTGTACGGAGTAGAATATTTTCTTAACTAAACATGAAAGAGAATAACAAAGCCCATGTAAGAGATCAGCAACATAAAATAAACACAATAAGGACAACTCATTTTTTGGTGATAGTGGTCCTTTAAGTGCCCAAAAAAATAATCTTGGTAATAAAATCTGTAGGAAATGTGTATAATTCAGTACTGCTAATTAATCTCTGATAAGGGGAGTTATCTTAACAAGGGCTGAGAACACAGAGTGATAAATGTTTCTGTAGCTTTTAGCTAATGTGGGTATCACAAACATTAAAAATCACTAAGATAACACTTGATATTAGAACTAGATTAGCAATACTGAAAGGGGGAACCTGCGAATATGACCCATTCAGTGGCTGTAGAATTCTCATTGCATATTATGCTTTGCAAGTGGAAAAGTCACTGGGAGACCTCTCAGCTCTATTCCATATCTGTGAAACAGTTTTAATAGAATTTAGCCCATTCTGCCTGCGCTCAACACATTGACAGTCACCGCATAGCAAAGAAATTTTAGAAACAGAAAAAAAACCAACAAAAACAAAGGAATCAGTTACTTTAACCTCTTGCCGCCGTGGGACGTGCTATGCCGTCGTCGCGGTGGGAGGGCTTTGAGGACGCAGGGCGTACGTGTACGCCCCGCTGTCTTCAATAGGCTGCCTTGGCCCCTCCCCACAGCTGACGCACACCACGCATGGTTGGCTGCAGAGAGACAGCCTGAACTCGGGCCGCCTCCCTGCAGCCAATGACACGTGTCACGGGTTGGCTGCGGAGCGAGCCAAAATCAGCAGCTTGCACTGCAGCTGTCGGGAGGCATACCTGTAACCCACATGTTAACCCACCCCTGATGGGTGACACCCGTCCGTCTTTAAGGGGTTAAAGAACAATGAGTTTTAGGGTTGGAGTTAAACTGTTCAAAGCAGAGGGTTGACATGAATAAATGAGTGGAGTAAATTTAAGGGGTAGTATTTTCTGGTTTGCCAGTTTAAATCTATATCAGCCCCCAAATGAGGGGTGTTAAAGTCCTTTAAGATGACTACAGACACCTAACATATACAAAAGTGTGAAAGTTCTGTTCAGTCGAGTTATAAAGAAAATTTGAAATTATTGCATTTATCAACAAATTAGAAAATATTATAGTATAAACTCGATTCAGACAACCAGAAAATGACCACACTATATTCTCAGTTTGGCTTCCTAGAGAATAACAGAAAACATACATGTGCCACCTCGCCTTTATTTCATTACCACTGCTCATTCTTAATTTTTCTCCATAAATAAAGTTAACAGCAGGTGGAGTAAGAGAAGTGCAAGAAAAGCTGATTAATCACCAGTGTTATCAGCAATAGACAAACCAATTACCACAGGGCTGTCATGAGAAATCTTGAATCTCTTACTGAACCAGTGGCTATATCACTACGAAACGAGTTTGCTTCCAACTGCCCCTGCACAAACATACACTCAGATATGGCCTCCCCGCCAAAATCAGGGGCTCCCAATTTTTAGGGCATAAATCCCCATGCTGCGTGGCCCCAAAACAGGGAGACCATGTTGCCTAGACCCAAGGACAAAGTCATTTGGTGCTTATCCAGGCACCAAAAGAAATGCCCCTCAGACACAAAAACAGTCATCCATATGCTCCAAGACCCAAAATTCCATGCTGTCACAATCCCCATGACAAGGGATACCCTCCCAGGGCCCAAGATTGGGACCACATGCCCATTAGGCTCCCAGAGAGTGGCCCCTTTTGCCCTTCCGCCAAAATGAAAGGTCCCATGCCTCAAAGTGATAGACCCCATTATCAACATCTTTTCCCCCGTGGTCAGCCCATTCCCCCTTCCATACCATTACAACCACTCCCTTTCTCAGTAGCCAGTCACAACGTTCTCTCCACTCTGCTGAAGGGACACTCAATCTCCTCGCTCTCATTGTGTGCCGCTTTTTTCACACAGGAAGTGGTATGCTATGGGGTATTTCACCACAGTGCTTCCTTCGACAGGGTCTGGGAAGCTCTGGATTCCAGCTCAGAAACTCAATAAAGGAGCCCAGGGCTCATTACAAATACATTTGCAGGAGAAATCATACAGGGGGGTCTGGAACATGAATATTTTATGGCTGTCAATACATGATGGCAGTCCTGTTTTAACAGTGTGTTCCAGGCAGATCTTGATGGGCCCAGTGTTTGGTAATATAGATAGAAACATAGAAACATACAGGGTAATTCAAAGAGATTCGAAAAGTCACCGCACGTTCGGTGACTTTTCGTTCTCTTCAATTCGGTTCCTTTTGCCTATCCCATTTCGGTGACCCTGCGGTGTATTCAGCAAGCACCACAGGGTCCCCGAATTGCAGGGAAAAGCTGCCGAAAACCTGACGAAAACTAACCGCAAAACCTGACGAATGCACGCCGAAAACCCGCAAAATCATCTGGATTAACCTGCTGAAAACTGTGGAAAAACCCGAGCAGGAGCTGATCGCAGCCTCCGGAAAAAGCCGAGACCGCAGAAGAGGCAGTGAATAAATTAGAAAAACAGTTTGCATGAATGATTGAAAAGTGAAACGCTGTTTGCAAAGAAACTACTGAGCGAAAATATCTGAAATTTGCATATGAGGTCCAGGGAATGATAATAAAAAGGGCTGTTACAGAAAAAGTAAGTAAACTTAAAAAAAAATCGGACTTTTAATTTTTTTTTTAAAAATCCAGAAAAATGCTTAAAGTATCCTAAAAAATCTATAAATAAAGAGACTCTTTACTGCAGAATTTTATAATGAACAGTTTATTAGATATTTAATTAAAACGGCAATATTTTTAACATTGAAGCCTATGGGATTCTCCTGAATAAACTTGCCGAATTAAACCATCAAATGGCAGGGCATTTCGGTAACCTTTCACTGCTGGTCTGTGTTCTCTGAATAGCCGAAGCTGTGTTTTTTCATGGGGATTTCACTGCCACCAAGCAGGCACCGTATGTGCAGGCAATTCGACAGGATTTGGCGAATTGCCTGCTCTCTGGATAGCCGAATGGCTAAGAAAGGTAACCGAACGCTGATTTTCAGCGTTCAGTTACCTTTCTCAAGCAATTCGGATCTCTTTGAATTACCCTGATAGAAAATGTGGCAGATAAGAACCTTTCGGCCCATCTAGTCTGCCCAATTACATGGATACTTTACCTGGATTTATCTTTTATTTAGCATAGCTTTATGCCTATCCCATGCATGCTTAAATTCAATCACTGTTTTGGCCTCTACCACTTCAACTGGAAGACTGTTCCATGTATCCACCACCCTCTCAGTAAAATAATGCTTCCTGATGTTACTTTTAAACCTTTGCCCCTCTAATCTAAGACTATGTCCTCTTGTTTTTCTACTTTGTTTCCTTTTAAATATACTCCCTTCCTCTACCTTGTGGATTCCCTTTATGTATTTAAAAAAGTGTTCCATTGTAGTCAATTTCAATTTGAGGAATTTGTCTGTAATATTGCTAGTATTATATTCATGAGAGATTGACAAGTGTTTTAGTCTACTTAGATGACACACATATTTCTCTAACATGTAATACTCAACTCATTGTGAGTACTGGTTAAAGGAAACTAGAGGAATTGTTATACTACATTACGAGTATTTATATAGTGTCAACATATTCCGCACAAATAAAAAGAAACAAAATAAAAACATATTGATAAACAGGAAACAAGTGGCCAAGATGTGGTTTAACCTGGCTCTCACAGCTAGATGGGAGCATGGAGAAACATTATAGGACAAAAAAAACAGTATGGTACAAATCGAAGAAACAGCACTGCATATACCACTTTGACATAGGAGACGGAACAATATGAGTTGTCAGACCCTTCAATACCTACAGTCTCACACTTCCAAAAAGCATCCATATGTTCATATACCTCAAGTCCCAAGTGACTATCATCACACTGTCAGGGCCAGATTTATAATTAGGCACAGTGGACAGGTGCCTACAGGTGCCTGCCACAAGGGGCGCCTTGCTCTAAAAAAGAAAAAAAATAATACAATTTACAATAACTTAGAGCCCTGTAACTCTGGAACCCTTTAGGTTAGAGGGACATATAAAGTATCATTGGAAAGGTCAGATCGTGGCCTTTCCAGTGATATAAGTCATGATCAGGGTTATGTCAAAATAAAAAAAAAGTATTTCGTCTTTTTTTTTATAAGACGACCCTGTTGACAGCTTTACAGTTATAAAGTGGGCAATGATGCTACAGTGAGGAGAGGCAGGGGGACTTTGGAACACTGCATCTCTGATATTTATACTCCACAAGGTCAATTGCACAAAATTTTGGATGATCTGGGCCAAAAGAAGGTATCATTTTCCATAGCAAGGTTTAGAAATTAGGGAAAGGCTTACAAATTAAGGTTAGAGTTAGGGGTTACCTCTTTCCGTACCATTGTTGCTTCATTTTAAGGCAACAGATTCCACCCCTTCTGTTGATATGAGTGCAGAGAGAAATGTATTTATAGTTTCCCCAAAACAATAATGAAAAAAGTAGTTTTGACACTTTTTTTGTAGGGGGGGGGGGGAAAGCACCCTAGATTTATGTGCCTATAGGCTCCAGTGATGTAAATCCGGCAATGCACACTGTATTTCTAACACATTTGCAAAAACACAGAATAATCAAACGTGTACAAAAATATGCACGTTGACTAAGGCTAGGGTCAGACTAACGCAGTATCAACGTGCGTTTAGCAGCACTAAATCACGGCCGTGCTAGCAGCAAATGACGTCCAATGCCGGGCAGCATACGAAGAACGGCCGCACAAAAGTGCGGCTGCGCAACGCAAGTGGTATCGAGAACGTGATACCGCTAGTACTGACGTACAGAGTGCGCTGCGTCCGCTAGCGGCGTGTGCGCATGATTAGGAGATGTCAGACGCTGCTAATGTCCGACCAACATCACGTCCAGACGCAAAAAGTGTTTTATTGATGATCCGTACAAAATCACAGACGAAAATGCGTATCGTATGACCGCTATAGCGTATTCCGTGAAAAAATACCTCCATTCGTTCGAACGCACTTTTTCACGGACAACGCGTTAAATGCATTAGTCTGACCCATAGGCGTCTCTACAGGGGGGCAAGGGGGGCAATTGCCCCCCCTAGGTTATTCCTTGCCCCCCCATGTGACCCCCAGCAAAAATCAACATCCAGCTTCCCACACTTTTTCGGACCGCGATATCTCCGTTGCTATGCATCATATATGGCAGATTCTGGCCTTTCCAATGATACCCAACATGACCATATTCAGTGTAACGTAAAAGTCATAAAACATTAAATACAAACGTGCACTTAAATGTAAACGTTTTCACAGGGTTGAAATGGCTCAGCAGTGAAGTGGTTAATGTTCAGACTATACATTACATTGTGTATTACGTTAGTTTTTGCCTTGGTTCTAGTTGTATATTAAGGGTTAATGGCAGGCTTCATCCCTCATAGTATACATTTTATTTTTTCATTGATTAATGGCATTTTAGGGGTTAATGGGTTGGCTACATGCCTCAAAGTGTATTCATTTCATGTTTTCCCTTGATCAATTGCATGTTAGGGGTTAAGGGGTAGCTAAATGCCACATTGTTTATTAATTTTATTGTATTTGCCTGGGTTTATGGCATTTTAGGGGTTATTATGGAAGTTAGAATCTAAAGGGTCTATTCATCTTTAGATCCTCTGCTTTTCGTCACATTTCAGGGGAATTTATTTCGCCGAAAATAAGGTGAATTCCCTATTTAGCGAATGGTCACTGTATATTTCTAAAAGTGGAGTCGCTGAAGCAGCTATCATTCAGCGAAAACTGACGAATTGTAGCAAATAAAATATTGAATTTAAGTATCCGGTTAGTACAACAAAAAGGTATCATTGCATCACATTACACATTGCATCACATTACTCATTGCGTCACATTACTCATTGCATCACATTACTCATTGCGTCACATTACTCATTGCGTCACATTACTCATTGCATCACATTACTCATTGCGTCACATTACTCTGGGGTTTTGGAATCTTGTTTATATATACTTATTTAGGGCACTATTACCTGGTGTGAGTTAACCCTTGCGTCGGCATGGTTTTGCGTTAGCGCCAGGTTAATCGAGTCTAGCGCCTGACCAACAGATTGTTCGCCTCCCGCTACGAACAGGAAAAATCACTTAGCGCGTTGCTATTAGCGTTTTGTACCGCGAGCTTACTGTACTTTCCGCGTCCTTTTCTTAACATGGGGAGCACTAGAGATCTTTAGCGCTTTTGCAACTAACAGATCACTTGGTGCCAGCGCTAATTTTTTGAGGGGCGCTAATTGCAACATTTTACCTACTGCTCAACCCTGGTGCTAACATCAAAAAAAACAGGTCCTCGTCCAAAATTAACAGGCAATTAATAGGCAATGTAAAGGAATGCAGCACAGGTGTTCTCTTGGCCCCATACACCATAGTAGTGGATCTGGTCAGCAATATTGTTGCTGCTGCAGTCGGCTCCATTATAAATGTATCCTTTATCCACATATATCCTAATTCTAATATATTGCCTAATTTTAAACATTTTATGCTGGGGGTTATTCATAGTATGGAAGTGGTTGATTATTAGGGTGACCGTGTGGACCATGTTTAAAGGGACACATCAATAAGTCTTGCCCTGAAACATGTATTATTTATATGCTGCAGCAGGGAAATTTGTGTTGCTCACCTGGCCTTCCTTTTGGATCTATTAAATGCAGTGTAAGGATTCTACATGCTGTTAGGTGGCATTTATCATGCAATGCCCATCAGCCTTAATATATGTGTGCATCAAAACATGGAGGATACGGCCACCGTGGAGGATTTTAATAATGCAGGGGTGTGAAGTTATTCACTAGATATGTTCATATTCAAGCTTGTGAGGGTGGGGGATAGGTATGGCCCTGCACTCTGCACTGGGAAAAAACAGTTCTTTTTTTTTTTAACATATTGTTAAAACAGTTCTATCCTGTACACAACCACATTAGTTTCCCTAGCGTGCGCTAAACGACCTTGTTCATGGACTACCGCGGACAAGGTGATCTGTTAGTAGGTCGTCAGGCACTACGTTTTAGCGACTCGCACTAAAGTTTTCCTTTAGTGATGGTGTTTTAGCTCACACCAGGTGATAGAGCGCTTAGTTTTATTCAGTGGTATGATTTGGTGGTGAAAATTATTAGTGCCCCCCCAGTTTTGACTGTGGTATCCTATGGGCCCCCCTAAATATTGTTCCTAGAGTCGCCACTGGTCTGACCCTAGCCTAAGAACTGGCCACAATGGCAACACCAAAGAGCCGAGCACCAACTGTGAGACCTGCCTCTTTGCAAGGCAAACACAGGCATTAGCAAAGTTCAGCACCAGTGCAATTAACACTGTGAGAAAAATTAGGAACTTCCATGGAAATCCTACATTTTGCCCATCTATGGATCAACTATAATAATGATCCTGCTTCCGCAATCTGTAATGAAGCAATCACAGCATGCCAAAAAACAGTGGAAGCAAAATTGACACATGCATCCCAAAAAATCTATACACACCGCGCATGTCACTTTTTAACATGCAAGTCAACAAAGTCTCAAAATGATTTTACAAGTAGATTTTACAGAAAGATAACATAAATTATAATGATTTCCCAGCCATTAGTTTGTGCATGCCATCTGAACCCCTGCGTCAAGTAGTGGGATTCAGAGTCTAGTCTGGCCACCGCTCTCAGTTTCTTGGCAATCATGTCTGTTAGGTATGAGCTCAGCCATTAGGGATATGTGATGCATTGTGCCTGTAATGAGTCTCCTTACAACATGGGTGATTCCCATCATGACCATAACAAACCATACAGAATATAGGCCAATGACTGATGAGTCATGTGTAATGGCATGCTTAATTAACTATTTACAAAATAACCAAATTACAAACAAAAAAAAAACCTCTTTAACCAGCAAAGCTTAGCATTCATATATTGTATTGACTTAAATTTGGCAGTCAAGTCTGCCCAGGGCAATGTTTATTCAATACACCATTATTTCCAATGAACAACACTAGCAAAGGATACACTGGAGAAACAAACAACAGAGGCCTTTCATATCAACCCACACAAACATTGCTGGGTCATCACTAATTAATATTTATTTATTTTATTTATTTATTTATAAAGGATTTTACCAGGAAGGATACATTGAGATTTCTCTCGTTTTCAAGTATGTCCAGGGTTCAAGAGCATTGAAATGTTACAGTTGTTACAGAAATACAAAGTAATAAATGCAAGATATTATAAACAAAACACAAATATACAGATTAACATGGAAAATAAATATGTAAGTAATATAGTTACTATGTTACATGTTTACAGGTGCATTCTGTACCGAGGTATGCTAGTAAGGAGCTCTTGAGTGACTTAAGACTGGGGGAAGATTTGATGGTGTCTGGAAGGTTATTCCATAAATGCGGTGCTCTGTAGGAAAATGAGGATCGAGCCACTTTCTTTTTGTATTATGGTATTGCAAGTAAGGTGCAGGTCCTGGATCGGAGGTTATAGGATGAGGGAACTGCTAGGGGAAGCAGCCTATTCAGGTAGGGTTGCAGCTTCCCAGAGAAGCTCTTAAACACCAGGTTGGAAAGGTGAACGGTGCGTCTAGATTCCAGCGACGGCCAGTTTTGGGCATCTTAACATGTCACAATGGTGGGTCATGTAGTTACATTGTAGCACAAAGCGGCAGAATGAGTTATACAATGTAGATGGACATGGACATCTTCAAATAGAGGTAGATGGACAATGGACATCTTCAAATAGACAGGTCTCTATGTGGATCTAGAGATAAAGGTGTACATCCCTGCCCCCTTTCCATGCCAAATGATTGCTGTGCTAACCAGAAGGAGATGTATAGACAAAAAAGGTTAATGACGAGCAGAGCGTGCTGTAGACACCTTTTAGCAAAAAAGATGGGATGTAACATGCCGCAGTCAAAATGACACTCCAGAGTGGTTTGTCGATTTTTATTTACCACCCCATATAAAAAAAGTGTAATTTTTTCAACATATAATCCTGAGGCTTGCACAGCAGTCAACAGAAGTGTTGATATAAAGTTGAGAAAGGCTAGGATTCACTAAACGTCAATGTGGCTGTAATGGAGTCAATCCCTTATGAGCAGATTGTTAGATTTTAATATTCTGTATGAATATATAAATATTCTGTAATTCAATTATGATTTATAACAGCCTGTTTTAATGCAGGGCTGTGGTTTTCCCCCTCCCCCCTTCTTGTCCCAGTGCAATGTCTGTTCGGCTTCGTTTCCTCTTGAGGCTAGCCAGTGGGTTGATTAAAATAGATATCCAGTGTTAACTCTTAGAAATGCCTGCAAAATCTATGTGATGTCTGATGTAGAAATGTATCTGCTCTGATTGGCTGTTATATCACATTCCTATGTGGGGTGGGATAGGGACCTCTTTTCTCTAAGGAACGTTTCTATTGGATGTTGAAATAATAAACTGGTCTAACAAAAAAATACTCAGACGACCTGATGAAGCTATTTTGTGTGTAGCTGATTTTAGTCTCTCCGCTGATCAGCGCAGCACAGCGTTTTGCTTCATTCTGATATATGAGAGGAAATGACAGACATTTTGGGATTCCATACATGGTAATTATAATAGGAATATTGTTTTTGTTTGCTTGAGGTTATAATTTAACCATTGGTGTCAGAAATGAGATCTAATAATTCGTCTGATATGATTTTTTTATGTCATACAGTCGCTTATATAGACAAAATAAATCTTTGCCTCTTGGTTTTTTGTTTGTTTTTACGGCTCTAGGTGTGAGAGCCTGTTTGTGTTTTAAATTGTACCTCCCCGTAGTGTTGAAGTAATTGTTTGTTTTTGTGCCTCCCCGCAGTGTTGAGGTAATTGGTTGTTTTTATTTTTACAGTTCTGAGCATTTTATTTTAATTGATTAGATCTCTAATGTCTAATTTCTTCTCATATAACAAGATGGTTTTATCTCCCATTGAGAGACATTTTTTCTTTTTCCTCTCTTCTTTTTTTTTGCGCGTTGCTGTATGTTCTCGCGTTGTCTTATTTTATAACCTAACTAATCTTTTCTATTGCTTAGCCTCGAAAAAAAGAAAATAAAAAAGGAACAGGAAATGGAGACAATAGGGCTTTACTTTTACAGTAACTTTCAATCGCCCTGCTAACTAATTTTTTTCTTCTCATAAATTCTTGTAGAAAACGTTTTCTTTCTTTGTTTTTATTAATAGTTCTTTCTATTTGCAATATGTAGTAGTTAATGATGTAAATTGAAAAATGTATTTAGCTGTGAGTTCTGGAATGTGTCTTATTTTCATGCTATAATGGGATATGTAGTTATTTTTGTTGTTCTGTTAGGATGTTATGATGGGATTTTGTTTATATGCTGTGAGTATCTATTAGGGATCATTGGACAGTAAATACCAAATAACATAGATCTAATGCCTTAAACATATAATAGTAATTAAATTCTGGAACTGATAGTGCTTTATAAAAACTGTAACTGTAACTGTTGAGGAATTGGGCGCGGTTTGCATGCGTTTGGCGTGCGTACTTATGTGGAACAAAGGATTGACCACACCTTAATATTTTAAAAGTTATTTTATTTTTTTCCATAAGGGATGTGTATGCCTGTGTATTCTTCTTTGTTGCTGGGTGAGTGATAATCTCTATTAAAGACATAATGATGATAATAATATTTGAGTCCCCTATTAAATAATCGCCAAAATGGCTGACTGAGGCCATGTACAGGTTCTGTAACCTGTACAATGGAATATATATATAGGTTCATCATAATACAGTAGGCAAAGAGGTCCTGTTTAAGAGCTTACAATCTAAAAGGATAGAGTGATATTGAAGGATTAGAGTTAAAGTTTATGTAAAAAGTGCCTACAGGTTTTGTAGCGCTGTACAAATGAATGTTAAAGTATGTATGTTAGTACCTAGAAGAGATAAGAGGGAAATGAGATCAGGCAGATTTATTGGGTATTCAGGTGATAAGTGGGAATAGAAGGTTTTGTTTTCCTTTAGAAAACATTTGATTAATTTGGTCATATTGCTAATTGGGGATCTGTGTATATAAATAATTGATAATTATCTTTAGTCTCAATTTTTAACATGCCCTTCTATACTTTCTTTCCCAGTTTATGACATTTGTGTTATGTGTTTTTTTTATTTGAATTTACAAGAGAATTTAAGGAAAAATGGTGCCCGTTGCAGAAGTAAAACAAAGTTTTTCACATTCTTCTCCTAGCCCCCTCCATTTTGTCTCTCTCATAACCCCTCCTCTTTTCTTTGTGTCCAAATTTGGAGCATTTTTCAAAATGGATTCCTGGTTTCTTTAAAGTATTTTATCCATGTAATTTTAATTAAACTTTCACAGGTTATTAATATTTTTGTCCAAGTTTTTTTTACTTTAGGTGACAATTACCCACGCATGCCAACGTATATATTGAAACTGATGTTGATCAAGCTAGATGGAAGATTTTTTGATACCAATATCGATATAGCTATTGGAATTGAAGGAAATTTACTCAAATACACATTATCATTTTATATTACAATGTTACATCCACCGGATAACAAGAAAGGAATTATCAGACACCAGGCAATAAAACATTCTAACAAAAGGAGCTGTATTTCATTTTAAATAATATAAAGAAGAAATTTTATCAATAACTCTTCGATAACTCATGCGATTTAAGAAGATCATTGAATTGGAAATAAAACTTAAGACACATCAATTACTGACATCAGTTTCACAAAACAGTTATATTTTGAGCCAATAAGACAGAAGACAAAGAAAGAAGAAAAATAATGTATTTTCTATATGTTGATGGATCATCATTGTGTTGTCTAAGTGATAATTATTCTGTATCTTTTATTATTTTATGTTTTATTATTTTTGTTGTTTGGTTACAATCAATATTGTTCAACTTCCCTGACACATTTAGGATTATTGGAGATCACATCCAATTAAAATTAGAGTTAATTAATGTATCTAGGAACATATAATTTAATGCATTTGCATAAATACATTTCATGACATATATAGTGGTATATGGAACATAGTTTAATTCAGGTCTAAATGATTGTAGGAAAGTTTTAATTAGGAATAAATTAATTCGGTAAAATTAAAGTTGTTTTTATTTTTTTATTTTATTGGGATCGGTGTGTTTTATAAACACCAGGTTTGTTTTAAAACACCAAACAAGACTGGATAAGATATCAATAAATTATTTTTTGATATATATTAAAATGGGTAAAATGGGCACTTCGGCTATTTCCCTTTTGAGCCAAAGTTGCGTATATATATATATTTTTTTTTTCTTTATTGCAATGAGTCAGAAGTAGTATGATTTTTTTTGCGTGTGGCCCATGGGCTTTGCGGGGAAAATTTAAAATTTATTATCTGTGTCTCTTCTTGTGTAATTAACACATTTTATTGTTTTTGTGCACTTGAGAGTGACAATGAATGAATGTGGGTATACCATATTTTTTATTTTTATTTCTTTATTTTTTGCCCAAACCGTGTCACATCTTCATCATCACAAGAAATCTGACAGTCACAATGACTGCATATGGAACGAATCATGGACATTTTGTGTCAAGGTCAAAGGTCACAGGTAAAAAGCAACCCGCGCAAAAGAGACAGCTTGTTCAGGAGTCCCTATGGTGGGAGCTCTGATGGCATTCAATGATTATGCGTCTCAAGCTGGGATGTTGAAAAAGACCAAACCTTGATCTCGCACTTTGGACTACGGTATTAGATTATGAGACATTATTCTTTTTACTATTTCCCTAGATAAGTGTGAGAAAGGATTGGATTTGGGAAAATGTGAATGTATTTCTTGAGAGTGTGTGTGAATGCAGGTGTGTATGTGTTCTGTGGAGTGAAGATGAACATAGGAAAACACACAGATATAGATCTGACTCATGTGGATTAACAATAAATTAACTTTTACATTCAAGTTATTATATTTTTCTTGTTCGGTGAATTATATTTTTGGAAATGGGAATAAATAGTTATTTAATGTCTAGATTAGGTATTTGGCCCAGGCTCCAAGTGTGGTTTGCTGGAAGAGTGAATCTAGATAGATAAGTGTATTTTATGCTCATTGGGGGTCTACTTGGGGAATCCATTTAGTATATCGTAAAGGTATTGAGGTATTTTAGGAGTAATTACCAGATTTTTTCTTTCCCTCTGAGCATCTAGAATGAGCTAGAGGCATTAGGTGATGACACCTTAGCCCCAGGTATAATTAGTTTAATTGCCTAAGTTTGGTTTATCTTTTAGATGATCACAGGTGATATGTGATCAAAGGAAAGAATTGTTAGATTTTAATATTCTGTATGAATATATAAATATTCTGTAATTCAATTATGATTTATAACAGCCTGTTTTAATGCTGTGGTTTTCCCCCTCCCCCCTTCTTGTCCCAGTGCAATGTCTGTTCGGCTTCGTTTCCTCTTGAGGCTGGCCAGTGGGTTGATTAAAATAGATATCCTGTGTTAACTCTTAGCAATGCCTGCAAAATCTATGTGATGTCTGATGTAGAAATGTATCTGCTCTGATTGGCTGCTATATCACATTCCTATGTGGGGTGGGATAGGAACCTCCTTTCTATAAGGAACGTCTCTATTGGATATTGAAATAATAAACTGGTCTGTCTAACAAAAAATATTTAGACGACCTGATGAAGCTATTTTGTTTGTAGCTGATTTTGGTCTCTCCGCTGATCAGCACAGCGCAGCGTTTTGCTTCATTCTGATATATGAGAGGAAATGACAGACTTTTTGGGATTCCATATATGGTAATTATAATATGAATATTGTTTTTGTTTGCTTGAGGTTATAATTTAACACAGATACTGGACAAAACATTATACGTAGCATTTTGACATGGAAAGGAAGCTAAGCGGCAGAACAGACAGAAACAAAAATTCATAAATTAACTGAAAATTTGCAGCGGGTACAACATTAAATCAGATAACCCTTATGTACGCAATATTTATATTTGGAACCTGCCTGTGGAACTCTATTATACAGCACAGTACCAAAGTTCACTATATTAACTTTGGAAACTTGTCAGTGTAGTTTTACTTTACAGTAGGATGTTAAAACATACCAGTGAATCTAATTGTATATGTCAAGTGTAATACAAAACACAACGGACACACAAAGATGCCCAAATAAATAGCCTTCACCAGTAGCCTTGAGCTTCTCGACGATCTACTAAATTGGATTTGGTGGAGTCAGTCTACTAAACTGTGTTTTGTGGGTTTAATTTAACGGGGCGTTTCAAGTCACCTCTGTTCATATCAGTGCTTTTTTTCTGGAAAAATAGGTGGGGGTACTCTCACGGTACTCTCAACCGTGATTTTTATGACTATTTTTCATGTCCTAATAAATGCTCTTTTATTAACCCTTTAAGGACAGAGGCAATTTTACAATTCATTCTTACTTTGTGCAGTGCAGGCAGCAGATAATGTGGTGATTCTAGGAGCAATAACAGCCTTTTGGGTGCAGGGCAAGGGGGCAACGCTGGACTGCGACAAGAACACAGATGCAGACTTTTACACACAGCAGCCTGTTTAAAGACAAATACATGCATTTACACACACGTTATATATATTTATATACATACACACACACACACCCCGAGAATCATGTATAACCAGGCACAGACACCCAGAGTTGAACATAGCCAGCCACAGACCCCCAGACTTAATTATAACCAGGCACATGCCCTCAGAATGAATTATAGCCAGGCATGGACCTCCAGAATGAATTATAGCCAGTCAGGGACCCCAGAATTAGTTATAGCCAGACACATGCCCCCAGAATGAATTATAGCCAGGCAGGGACACCCAGAATTAATTATAGCCAGACACATGCACCCAGAATTAATTATAGCCAGGCAGGGACCCCCAGAATTAATTATAGCCAGACACATGCACCCAGAATTAATTATAGCCATGCAGGGACCCCCAGAATTAATTATAGCCAGACACATGCCCCCAGAATTAATGACAGCCAGGCAGGGACCCCAGAATTAATTATAGCCAGACACATGCCCCCAGAATTAATTATAGCCAGACAGGGACCCCCATAATTAATTATAGCCAGACACATGCCCCCCATAATTAATTATAGCCAGGCAGGCCCCCCATAATTAATTATAGCCAAACACATGCCCCCAGAATTAATTATAGCCAGGCAGGGACCCCCAGAATTAATTATAGCCAGACACATACCCCCAGAATTAATGATAGCTAGGCAGGGACCCCCAGAATTAATTATAGCCAGACACATGCCCCCCATAATTAATTATAGCCAGGCAGGGACCCCCAGAATTAATTATAGCCAGACACATGCCCCCAGAATTAATGACAGCCAGGCAGGGACCCCCAGAATTAATTATAGCCAGACACATGCTCCCCAGAATTAATTATAGCCAGACAGGGACCGCCCAAATTAATTATAGCCAGACACATGCCCCCCATTATTAATTATAGCCAGGCAGGGACCCCCATAATTAATTATAGCCAGGCAGGGCCCCCCAGAATTAATTATAGCCAGACACATGCCCCAGAATTAATTATAGCCAGGCAGGGACCCCAGAATTAATTATAGCCAGCAGGGACCACCAGAATTAATTATAGCCAGACACATGCCCCAAGAATTAATTATAGCCAGGCAGGGACCCCAGAATTAATTATAGCCAGACACATGCCCGCAAAATTAATTATAGCCGTCAGGGACCCCCAGAATTAATTCTAGCAAGACGTATGTCCCAGAATTAATTATAACCAGGCAGGGACCCCTAGAATTAATTATAGACAGACACATGCCCCCAGAATTAATTATAGCCAGGCAGGGACACCCAGAATTAATTATAGCCAGACACATGCCCCCAGAATTAATTATAGCCAGGCAGGGACACCCAGAATTAATTATAGCCAGACACATGCCCCCAGAATTAATTATAGCCAGGTAGGGACACCCAGAATAAATTATAGCCAGACACACGCCCCCAGAATTAATTATAGCCAGGCAGGGACCCCCAGAATTATACTTACCTAGCCTCAGGACCACGTGTTCCTCTGAGCAGCTCAAGAGTGCTCCTGCACGCGGCCGACTCCTCAGTCCTCTGAAGGCTGGGACACGCTCACGTGAGATCTCATGAGATCTCAGCTGTAGGCCGCGACACAGCCTTCAGAGGGCAGAGGAGGCTGCTGCGTGAGGAGGGAGGCACATGCAGCGCTCAGGGGAAAAGCTGCCAGTCGAGCGGCTGCTAGTGGAATGCGGTTAATGCATTCCGCTAGCAGCCCCGGCTGCCGCAGCTGGAAACCTGCGTTCTCGCAACATATTTTTTTAAAAAGTGTCGGTACTCAGCTGGTTAGGTGCCGGAACTCAGCCGGTAGGTGCTGGTACTCCGTACCGGCATGTACCGGCTGAAAAAAACACTGGTTCATATTAGTCGAAGACTTTTGGTAAAAGTAATTAAGGGAAGTGGCGTTACTGTCATCATCCACAAGCGCCGCAATCACACCACACTGGGAGCCCCCCACACCGGCATAGAGTCTCCGCTCAAAGGGGCGCCGAAATCCCTCTGAATACCACAAAAAGAACGGAGCAGGACTTCCAGCTGCCAAGGTGTGTATTTTATTAGTGGGAGAATCAACTAGCCCACAAAGCAATCAACTTGCTTTGTGGGCTAGTTGATTCTCCCACTAATAAAATACACACCTTGGCAGCTGGGAGTCCTGCTCAGTTCTTTTTAAGGGGGCCAATTAGTCATTATTTTGGGTCTAGCCCAGACAAATAGCTATTTTTAACCCTTCATCTGCTTAGTCAAGTCACGTGCACTTCAGGAGTGAGTGTGATATGTGACATCTTGAACCATCTATTTTTTGTCTGTGTGTCTCACTCATTATTGTGTATGCAATCACAAGTCACCCAAAGGGTATTCTATGGGTGTTTCGGTCATATATGCGGCAGGCGAGGAAAAACGAAAATGTGTCCGTATATTTGCAGCAAGGGAAATTCCTCGCCTGTCGAGCCTTTGAAGATTATGAGTTGCTCCTGTTTTTGAGGAACTGTATAACTCAGCTATTTTACGATATGGATGTGTTGGTAAAGGTGTGTGGGACACGTTGGTTTTTATTCTACAATTCTAATTATTTTAATTCGGGAATTTTCCTATGTCCTCATGGTGAGGTGCCTGTGATATATTTTATACATATATATATATATATATATATATATATATATAAGTGGAGTTAGAGTTAATTGATTAATTAATCAGTAAAGGATACTCTAGGGTTAAAAGGAAAGGGGGGAAATAGAAGGGCTTAAACCCTTCTGACAAGCTCAGTAATCTGTCTCATTTTAACCCTTTTGTTTTAAACGTATTTTAAAGCTGTAGTGCTAAATAATCACGACTTAAATTATTTCATTAGAGAATGAAAAGAAAATCTAGTACCAGGCTCCCTCAGCACTAGTCTGGATGTGACATTTTTCATCTAAGCTGCAGCAAGTGACATGACCACAGGGAGGCAAACAATCCAATGGCTCAAAATGTCAATCACCATTGGTGCTAACTAGGTCCTGAACTCCAGGAACCAAAGCTCAGCTGGTTCTGGGCGGGATTCATCCTCATCCTCTGCACGCGGTGCGTGGAAACAACCCTCCAAGACCTTCCCCAGAGGAGGGAAAGGAGTGCAGGCACTGAGAGCACTCAGATAACATTGAGTGGTCAGAGTATATTGATTGTCCCTATCAGCAAGTCATTCAGTAAAAGTTTGCAAATGAGCTTGCTGTCAAGGAATAGTTAACTAAAGCTAATCAATAGTTTAATAAAACTTGTAAAATCACAAGTATTTCCTAATTTAATGGAAATATATATATTTAAATAATCTATATGCCAAATTATATTGATGGGAAAAAAACAATTATTATTTATTTATGTATAAAGAAGCAAATGTCTAATTTTAATCACCCATATTTATTTTTTGTATTTAAGACTTTTATTTTTGCATTCAAAGGGTCACAGAATGACCAGCAAGGTTGGCCTCGCAGGGCCAAATATCACAGTCACAAGAAACACATTAAACCTGAGCGGGGGGGGGGGGGGTCTTCACGAATAAGCGTCAAATTATCAAGACACCCATATCTATTTTAATTCACATTTAGACATGAGGGTGCAGTAGCCAGCTCAAATACTCAATTAATCAATAGCTGACAAAACAGGGTTATTCAAAGAGCACCAAATTGCCCCTGAAATTGCACCGAACGGTGAATTTTCCTCATACGATGCAATTTCATGGCCATTCGGCTATACTAAAACCTGGCGATTCGCCAAATATTGGTGAATTGCCAGCGAAATACGGTGACCTTCAGCGGCAGTGAAATCCGCATACTGAAGTAATGGATAATCTAATCGGAGAACACCGAACAGCAGAAAAATGCTCTGATTTTCGGTGGTTTCATTTGACATTTTTAATGAAGCGAATCCCATAGCTTTCAAAGTAAGAAATTCCCCGTTTTTATTAAAAATGTATTCAACCATTTATTCTTTTCATTTGCAGCACAAAGTCTCTTTATTATTTTTTTAGGCATTTTTCAGGATATTTTCGATGATTTTTTATATTATTATTATTATTCTTTATTTATAAAGCGCCAGCATATTCCGCAGCGCTGTACAATAGGCACAGTATAGACAGGGTTACAATACATTGAACAACATTTGACAAACAGTACAGGAGGAGATGAGGGCCCTATTCCCTTAGGAACTCACAATCTAGGAGGGTTGGGGTTGGAAACAGGAGGAGAGGACTGTAAGGTGAGAGTGATTGATGGTTGCGTCAGTGAGTTGGGTGGTAGGCTTCCCTAAATAGGAACGTTTTAAGGGAGCGTTTGAAGGAAGAGAAGTTAGGGGAAAGTCTGACAGTACGAGGGAGAGTGTTCCAGAGAGTGGGGGCTGCGCATGAGAAATCCTGCACTCTATCATGGGAAGAGGTGATGCGGGGAGAAGCTAGGCGCAGGTCACTGTTTGACCTTAGGGAGTGGGCTGGGGTGTATTTGGTGATTAGTGAGGACAGGTAGTGGGGAGCTGAGTTAGTGAGGGTTTTGTAGGTAAGGATAAGGATTTTGAACTTAATTCTGCAGTGGATGGGGAGCCAGTGAAGGGACTCGCAGAGGGGAGCGGCAGAGACAGAGCGGCGGGTGAGGTGAATTAGCCTGGCGGAGGCGTTCAGGATGGATTGTAGGGGGGAGAGACGGGACAGAGGGAGGCCAGATAAGAGATTATTGCAATAGTCGAGTCGGGAGATTACCAGGGCGTGTATGAGTTGTTTTGTGGTGACAGCGGTAAGAAATGGCCGAATTCTGGAAATATTACGCAGTTGGTATCGGCAGGAGGAGGAAAGAGACTTGATGTGGGGGATGAAGGAAAGAGCAGAGTCAAGTGTAACTCCAAGACAGCGAACTTGGTTTGATGGGGAGATGGTGATACCCTCCACCGTGATAGAGAAGTCAGGAGGTGGTGAGGCATTGGAGGGAGGAATAAGTAGGAGCTCAGTCTTTGACATGTTGAGCTTTAGGTGGTGTGTAATGCAGGGTTTGGATCCCCTGTGAAGTGTGTGTATGGAACCCAATGGCAAGCTATGGATAAGGAAATCAGGAGGCGATGGAGAGTAAATTAATCTTTTAGTGAACCATAAATAGTAGTTGAAGTCCAGAAAATAATACAGTCAATAAGGTTGGAGTGGAATTCGTAAAACAAAGTCCCAGGAAGAACAACGGATAATAACGAGGATGATGGCGTGGTTGATGGTACAATCCGGGTCGAAGAGTGTAGAAGGCGGCGTAGTAGGTGGCACAATCCGGGTTGAAGGGTTGAAGAAGGTGGCGTAGTCGTTGGCACAATCCGGGTCGAAGGGTTGAAGAAGGCAGCGTAGTCGGTGGCACAATCTGGGTCGAAGGTTGAAGAAGGTAGCGTAGTCGGTGGCACAATCCGGGTCGAAGGGTTAAAGAAGGCAGCGTAGTCGGTGGTACAATCCGGGTCGAAGGGTTGAAGAAGGCAGCGTAGTCGGTGGCACAATCCGGGTCGAAGGGTTGAAGAGGGCAGCGTAGTCGGTGGCACAATCCGGGTCGAAGGGTTGAAGAAGGTGGCGTAGTCGTTGGCACAATCCGGGTCGAAGGGTCAGAAGATACGTGATCAAGGAATACGAGGAACTCTAGGAAAACTGAGGCGGAAGGCACAGTAGAACCTGGATAATGTGCTGGGAAGGAAGGCGGATTTAAATAGGGTTCATGGGATCATGAGAATATCTCTCACCTGGTTCTCGTAGGTGGAGTTGAGGTACCTGGATCTTTGATAGGTCAATGGGAGGCATTCGAGGATCTCCAGAGCAGGTGTCCCGCAGTACCCTTAATCGGCCAGCCGAGGGCGCCAGAGTACCTGGTTTTACAGTACATAGGAGGGTCTGTTCTCGCGCGTGCGCACATTCCTTTACAGGGCTTGGATCCAGCCGGCGGCATGGGGCGTCTCCTGGCTCTTCCTCTCCATCCTGCGGACCCGGAACTCGGAGCAACGCGCCACGAGGGACCTCGGGTGAGTAGGGAACCTTTCCCAGCATGGCGGTGTGGGCCGGGGGAAGGCCGCGGAGCGGGGCATGACAGGTAGGAGGCCATCCAGGAGGAGATGCCAGATAAACAGTCACTGACTTTGGAAAGGACAGGGGGAGAGAGATCAGGGGTAGAGAGGTAGGACTTTATATATTATTTCCAGCCATTTTCGTGCAGTAGTTTTTTGGAAAACACCTTTTAAAAGTTGCAGGGGTTTTTTTCCTTCTCTTTTTTCACCCCAAGCAACAGGTTGCTGGCTTTTTCCGGCGGCTGGTCGGCGGTCTGTTCAGTGGGTCGTCGGCTTTTTTCAGATCAATTAAGCGGTTTTGCGGCGGATTTTCAATTTGTTCGGCGGGTGGATTCGCCGCACTTCGGGGACGCTGCAGTGAATACTGAATATATCACAGGGTCGGTGAATCGAACTCGCCAAAGTGAGGCGGACAGGAATAACCCTGCAAGTCTCAAAGCAATTTATATGCGATATGCCAAATAAAATTATTCAGAACACAAATTGTTTCTAGAGCTGGACAAATAATTTTAATGCATATAAAGCATCATATGAAATTTTATTTTACATCAGGAGGTCTTTGCTTTTATAATATACTCTTCTGCTGACACATACATACATACATACTCGCACGTCATGCACAAGAGAGCTCAGCTTGTCTAATGCTTGCACTCCGGTTAAATTTAGACTAATGATATTCTATACCAACAATAACAGATAGTGCAAGCTTTCATGAACTGACATTACAGCTTGCGTTTGAATGGACTGTATCAGTGCTGTACTTTTGAGCTGTGTGACCAAAACAAATGTTACAGGCGGGAACTTCTGTTCAGTCCTCCAGATAAGAAGTGTTTCCTTTGTTTCTGTGAACATGCCTACATTTACTTTTTCTCAAAAATATATAGGGCCCTATTACAATCTTCGCGTTAAACCGCTCGCGCAACGCATGAATTTGTGCGCCCAGCGTTAAACGTTAAAACGCGTAAATCAACGCTGGAATTACAATCCTCGTGCATTTTTTCATCCGTCGATCAATAATGAGCGTAAAACACACGCGCACAAACGCACGCGTACAAACGCACGCACAGCAACGTTGCGCGCAGAAATCAGTGTGCGGACTGTTTTTTTACGCGATTCAGCCAATCAGAATTAAGAACCGCAATTGTCTCACGTTAAGTTTTTGTGCCTGTCAAAGTCAATCTGTGCATATATGCTGCATCAATAAAAAATGCACACACAACTTCTCAAATTTATTGGTTTGGTATTTGTAGAATGTGTAACTATACTTTGCTGTTTTTTTTTTTTGGGCTGGTGTATTTGGTTTCTGCCAGGTTGATAAAATTTGCCATTAACATCAGCTTTTAGGAGTTACTAAAATTATGCGCGCAACGTCTATGCGTTAATTCATGCGCATAGATTGTAATACCATCTGCGTACCAGCGCACAAACGCATTTGCGCTCACAATAGTATAGGACGCGCGACGTACAGTAAGCTCGCGCAGTGTTCGCGCAGGTTCACCCGTGGTAGACGTATACGCGCCTTTGTTGCGCTGACAATGTAATACGACGTTCAGCGCAAAGGGTTTAGCCCCTCGCGTTAATGCATTTTTGCGCCGGCTGTAATAGGGCCCATAGTATGTAAATTTCAACGGGCCAGTCCTTTTCAGGAAATTGCATTTTATTTATTTGACTTAAAGGAATCTCCATATGTCTTTGACAAAAAGTAAGATTTTTTTTTTTACAGATCCCCCCCCCAAAAAAAAGGTCAGTTTAGGGGGAAAAAATGAACTTGGAGCCAATAAATGCAAATTTCCTCTGCATTCCTTTCAATATATACAGTGTCTCACAGAAGTGAGTACACCCTCACATTTTTATAAATAATATATTATAATAATGTTATATCTTTTCATGTGGCAACACTGAATAAATGACACTTTGCTACAATGTAAAGTAGTGAGTGTACCGCTTGTATAACAGTGTAAATGTGCTGCACCCTCAAAATAACTCAACACACAGCCATTAATGTCTAAACCGCTGGCAACAAAAGGGAGTACATCCCGAAGTGAAAATTGGGCCCAAAGTGTCAATATTTTGTGTGGCAACCATTATTTTCCAGCACTGCCTTAACCCTTTTGGGCATGGAGTTCACCAGAGCTTCACAGGTTTCCACTGAAGTCTTCTTCCACTCCTCCATGACGACATCACAGAGCTGGTGGATGTTCGAGATCTTGTGCTCCTTCAAACTTCCGTTTGAGGCTGCCCCACAGATGCTCAACAGGGTTTAGGAGACATGCTTGGCCAGTCCATCACCTTTACCCTCAGCTTCTTTAGCAAGGCAGTGGTCATCTTGGAGGTGTGTTTGGGGTCGTTATCATGTTGGAATACAGCCCTGCGGCCCAGTCTCTGAAGGGAGGGGATCATGCTCTGCTTCAGAATGTCACAGTACATGTTGGAAATCATGGTTCCCTCAATGAACTGTAGCTTCCCATTGCCGGCAGCACTCATGCTGCCCCAGACCATGACACTCCCACCACCACGCTTGACTGAAGGCAAAACACACTTGTCTTTGTACTCCTCCCCTGGTTGCCACCACACACGCTTGACACCATCTGAACCAAATAAGTTTATCTTGGTCTCATCAGACCACAGGACATGGTTCCAGTAATCCATGTCCTTAGTCTGCTTGTCTTCAGCAAACTGTTTGCGGGCTTTCTTGTGCATCATCTTTAGAAGAGGGTTCCTCTTCTGCAGTGTGCGGCGCATGGTCTGAGCACTGACAGGCTGACCCCCACCACTTCAACCTCTGCAGCAATGCTGGCAGCAATCATACGTCCATTTCCCAAAGACAACCTCTGGATATGACGCTGAGCATGTGTACTCAACTTCTTTGGTCGACCATGGCGTTTTGACTATAACCTGTCCTGTTAAACCACTGTATGGTCTTGGCCTCCGTGCTGCAGCTCAGTTTCAGAGTCTTGACAATCTTCTTATAGCCTCGGCCATCTTTATATAGAGCAACAATTCTTTTTTCAGATCCTCAGAGAGTTCTTTGCCATGAGGTGCCATGTTGAACTTCCAGTGACCAGTATGAGAGAGTGAGAGCGAAAACAACAAATTTAACACACCTGCTCCCCATTCACACCTGAGACCTTGTAACACTAACGTGTCATATGACACCGGGGAGGGAAGAAGGCAAATTGAGCACAATTTGGACATTTTCACTTAGGGGTGTACTCACTTATGTTGCCAGCGGTTTAGATGTTAATGGCTGTGTTTTGAGTTATTTTGAGGGGGACAGCAAATTTACACTGTTATACAAGCTGTATACTCACTACTTTACATTGTTGCAAAGTGTCATTTCTTCAGTGTTGTCACATGAAAAGATAGAATAAAATGTTTACAAAAATGTGAGGGGTGTACTCACTTCTGTGAGATAATATATATATATATATGTGAATTTACAAATTTCTATATATATAGATGTGTGTGTATATATATATATATATATATGATATGATAACTTAATGACTCTGGAAAGTCTAATAAAATGTAAAGGTCAGGAACGCGGTGTGACGTGCAAGGAAAAAACGTAAAACATTCATCCATAATGAGTATAAATTGATTTCCTCAGAGAACATGTCAGAGATGGTACATGTGTCATGGCATTCTCCAGGATCCTGCAAATCGCATTTCCAGAAAGTTGCTGGAGCTGCCTCTTTCTGCCTGAAAGTATAAAACATGTTCATAGCTCCCTCTGATGACCACTGAAAACCACACAACATTTCTTCTGTTCGTGCATTCAGCTGCTGAGTGGTTAGATCTAATTGCTTCCAAGTGAGGTCAGCAAAAGGTATTTATCGAAAAGCATTGAACAACAACAAGCTCAACACACACACACAGAAAACCCCTCTTGCGTGTTGATTTATGGAAACAATTAGGATTGTGCTGGAGTTTTTCTGAGTTGAGAAATAGTTTGTCACTACAGGATCTCATGTTGCAGAGAGCAGGCGGCAGAAATGGAATACGTGTATTTCCAGCTGTTATCATCCAGAACCAGTAAGTTATATTTGCTTTTTTCTTTTCTTCTTTTTTTTGTGTAAATTAATTCTTACAGGATTCTGTGTTTGCAGATATGATTGTTTGCATTCTGATTGCTGAGACATTGAAATACCAGACGGTTCGTGACATTTTTTAGCACGCTTTTATCTGCATGTCTGCGGCTTTTTATTTGTAACATATTGTAAAAACTCCCAAAGCAGCGTCTGACAGCTCAGCCTGCGATGTATGCTGCTGTCCACAAAGCATGCTGGTGAAAGCGGTGCCTGATACCACGCATGTTGAAAGCAGAGAGAGGAGTTTAAACTTACTTAGCAGCTATTAGTAAGCACAATCTTAAAAAAGACTTTTCGACGGGAGACCCAAACGTGATCCAGCAGCTCCTGCAATACACATTGATCAGATGTTTTAATATCTGGTATTTGCATATGCGGTAGCTTGGGATAAAATAAATAGGGTATTATGTGAAACTTCTTTTGTATTGAGCATGCATATCTTTTTCTTAATGTGCACACTTAAAAACATGTTGCAATCAGCATATATAGACATGTACAAATGATTATTATAAATGTAAACATATTGAGAGAGGGAGAATTATTTATTGTATAAATGCACGTGTAGCTCCCTATGTATATGATTATTAGACTTTTACGTGTTCTTTCTATTGCAGTTCTGTTACCGTTGCACCTAACCGCAAGCCCAAGTAGTCTTGAATGTTACAACTGCCAACTTGATTCCATTCGGATCTTCTGAGGGACATTGTACAGGAAAACCACCACTGGGACATTGAGGTCTGGGAATATACCGAAAAAAAGTGGAAGCAGCCTGGAAGTGTCTACCATTAATTTTGTTCTAGCAGGTCCTGGACCTATCAACACAAAATCCACCAAGATTTAATTTTCATTATGATGTTCATGGACACCCAGAGCAGTGCACTATAATGCGCAAATGGATACTAACTTGGATCCTGCCATCTTTGCTCTACGGACCATACTTTCACGTTCTATTTCTAATGGGCACTCTGTCTCTCGCTTGCAATGACATGACTCCAGAGCAAATGGCTGTAAATGTGAACTGCTCCAGCCCAGAGAGACATACCAGGAGTTATGATTATATGGAGGGTGGGGATATACGGATAAGGAAACTTTTTTGTCGAACACAATGGTACCTATGGATTGGCAAGCAAGGTAATGTGAAGGGTACACAGGATGCCAACAGCAGCTACAGTAAGTAACAACCCCTATATTTCATAATCCATTTAACTGAATCTGTCGTATGATGAAGACCCCATATATCAAGTCTTACTTTTACATTCATTTATCAGAGTTCTCTGTTATGTCAGTGAGATGCGTGAGTTCCATCCATATTTGTGAAAGGTGTTCTTCTCTGAACTCATAACATACACAGGGTTATTCAGAAAGAGGTGAAAACCTTGAGACTGACTGGAGAATTGAAAATTCTAGGTCAAAATAGTCAAACCAGAAAAATTCTCCCATTTATCTCACTTTCCAAATTGGCTATTTGGTCTAGATTGTTCATTCTCCGGCCAATTCTCAAGGTTTTCACCTCTCTCTGAATAGCCCTGACAGTAAATATGTTTTCCATGAACTTTAACATTAAGATTGAAAACCCAATTCAATGCATTTTTTAAATGCCAATACAAAGACATATCTGTCTCTTGTATGTAAATGAAACATGGTATTTACTGAAAAACAGCAATGGCCATTCATTGAATTCAGGTTTATATTGTGGCTTTTGGGAGCACCCCATATATTACATATTTTGATTGGACAGTCTGGATGTTGATGGGATGTTGGAGTTGATGACATGATGCTGTGGCCCAGTCTTTTTGTATTATTCGGAGATTCGTGATCTGTAGCTTTTAATTCATGCAAAAATGGTAATAAAATACCACTGTAATTAAACCACCTTTGAGAATCGGAGCAGAGGCAAACAACTGCAGTATTATGTGTATGGGAAAAGGTAATAAGAAAAATAGAGATATAACTGAGGTCAGCTAGATCATCTTCAAAGGCGATATTGGACAGGGCATTGACATGTATAATCGAAGTAACAATAAACTACTCTTTTCACTTTACGAGCAGCCAGTAATCAAATCTCCAGCTGTTACAGAGCTGCAACTCCCATGGTGCTCAGTTACTTATTGACCGATCACAGCCAGGGTGATTGTCACGGGGGTTATGGTTCATCAACACAACAGCGACACTAGTGCTACTTGTTGGCTACCACTGGTATTAGCCACTTGAAGACAAACAACAGATCTTTCATATCTATGGACTGGTATTAGAGCACAGGAGGGGAATATATTCTAAAGAAATGTGTCAGAGCAAAAGGTCACACTGAATCTGAAGAATAACAGGCACTGGTAGAAAGCCTTCTGCTGTTCAGAGTGGTGGATTTGTGAGCACAAGAGGGAATTTGAAATCATTAGGCTGAGAAACATGCATCGAATAGGTTTGGATAGCCCAGAAAAAAAAGGCAGCTGACAGAGCAAGGGGTAGGTATCTGCTGTCAATTTTGTTTGCATCTTAACCCTTATGGTATGAGGGGGCGTGCAGTACATTGCAAAGCATTGGGTTGCCAAACCCTGAGGCACTAAAGTCATTCGAGTCCTATTATACTTACTACAATTTCCATGGATTATATACATAAAACTATAATTGCCTGGTTTGAAACATGAAATTCTATCTATGCTTAGGCTTCTTTAAACATACTATATGTAGTCTTTGAGGAATGAGTGGCTTACTGAACTGTGGGCTTAACAACCATGTAGTCTCCAACCATTCAAAGGATTGTGGGGGGCACTCCAGCTGCTGTGGGCGGCAACTCTCATCACGCTCAGATAATCGAAGGGGGATCTGTCAAAGTCTTTGCTGGAGGGCAAGATTGTTATGTCTGCCAAGCAATGTCACTAATTTCCCAAATAATGGACGAGTTCAACATGCACTCAGAGTAACAATCAAGCTGCAAGAACAATGTGCATACACGATAGACATGTGCATTCGTTTTAGTACTAAAACGATTTAGTCCGAATTTTGGGATAATTTAGTTTTAGTATGACTCAAGAGAAACGAAACTGCTCAGTACAAAAACGAAAGAAACTAAAATAAAATGCACTACATTTTAGTTTCAGTCCTTTTTGTGATATTATATTGATGAGTGAAGGAGACCAGCAATGAAGAGCGCAACATCGCAACATCCGAAGTTCTGCACCCTCACATGCCAATGCAGGAGGATGTTCTATACAGAGAGGGACATTAATTCAGGAGGATGTTCTATATATTATACAGAGAGGGGTATCAATTAATGCAGGAGGATGTTCTAAACATTATACAGAGAGGAGCCTTTTTTTTTAGCCCTTTAAATCCAGTGGCTGTGAGCGCGGAGATCGGCTGCTTGTTACATTATCTCTCAGTACAATGTATCAGGCTCAGCTGTTACAGTAACTGACTGCTGTTCATCACAGCGCTCAGAGTTTCAGTAAAACAAGGAAATAATATTGTTTTAACCTCTTACATATAAAAATATTATTTACTAGTTTTACTGAAACTCTGAGCGCTGTGATGAGCAGCAGTCAGTTACTGTAACAGCTTTGCCTGACACGGGGCAGTATTACAATGTTGGTGCTAACTTAACCAGAGCTGTTGTAACTGAAAACCTCCATAGTAGCTCTGGGAAGTTTACAACAGCTCTGGTTAAGTTAGCACCAGCTATATAATATGGCCCACATTGTGCTGAGAGTGAGAGATGCTTAACAAGAAGCGATCTCAGCCTCTGAGGAGCCACTACAATAGTAATTGTATCCACTGGTTTTCAGATGAATGAAATTAGTTTTCATACTAAAGAACTGAAAACGAATTTCTTTAGCAACTAAATAAATTGCATTTTAGTACTAATGCATTAGTTCAAAACGAAATTTTGTGCTGTGCACATGTCTAATACACGATGCTGCATACACTGCCTCGCTTCATATATGTAATTACGTCTAACAGGTGTAAAACTAATACACCTCATAGAGACGCGAGCAGAATGCATTGCTTGATGAACACCTACATAACAATTTTTTCCCAGAGAGACTGATTCAACGGGAGCGGAAACAAGGGATAGTTATAATTTATCGTGCCAAGTACTTAAAGGCATTCATTATCTGAAGAAGAGATAAGTGTGTATGTTGTAGACACGGGCAACTTATTATATTTCATGAAAAAGCACTTAAGTAGTATCGATACAGGGATGCATATCATTTGGCACATTCATTTAATGTGCTCCACACAGCCTGTTGTATGTATTAGGAAACTGCTGCACCACTTCAGTAGCTAAAGGTTGTAACTAGTAAACAGCACTGTGCAACATGTTCAACAACTGCTAAATTAGAGCAACGCATGTGTAACGAGTTCATACTGAATGCCGTAATTGATTATATTTATCTGTTGGTTGTTACTGAGCATCAGAAAACCAGTATTACATTATTATAGAGGTAGTATAATCTGGAATCTATTTAAATTTGCTTTTTTTTTTTGCAATCCCAAATCTACCATGAGGATTAGAAGCGTACAACGTGAAAAAAGGGAAATGTCAACAAGTGCAATCTATGCACCCGCCTTAACACAAAGACCGATATATCTGACACATTCTAAAATTAAAAGGTTTAATATTACATTGATATTATAAGATTAATCAATAAATACGTCCATTTGCTTCTAGTTATTTGAAGAGATGTCCACTTTGAACAACTAAGCTAATCATGCTTAACCTGGAATATCCAGGATTTACTCAGGAATCCCTATGAAGGAGATCTCCTTGATGTGGTTAGCAGTAACAAAGACTTTGGGAATAATATCCTACGACACATCTGAGAAACAGCTAATTGAATCCCTGGTAATTATTTCCTAGACAGCTGGTAACTATATGTGTAAGGTACATTAACAGCGAGAATACACAAATACATACAGCAGGTGTAATTATCCTCCACCAAGCAAATCTTAAGAGCTTCTTCAGTTGGTTCCTGGGGGTGAAGACTTTGTGTCATACTCAAGCACAGCTAACTGATAATGATGAAAAAATAATAGCAAGTATATAACGTCTACAATGCTAGTAATTGATTACTAATTTAGGGCTTGATTTAAATCTGTGGGGTTTTTTTTCTGAAAAAACCTTTGGCACTTATCACCCCCTCTCAGCACTTCATATATTTTTGAATAACGGCACACAGAAAAAACTGAGTTGAGTCGCTAAAGTCTGTATCTCCATTATAGGTGCAAGTGCCGATAATTAAGACGATATTTTAATGGGACATGAAATCCCAGTAAACACTTAATTCAATTTACTAAACTGATAAATAGCCGAATTGCTGTTAAACTCAGTAAAGTTTGGAGATCAAGCTCTTAATGATGCTAAGTTAATGACTTAATACCAAATGCTAAAGTAACAGAAGCATAAAACTACAATCCAACATAATATTCAACAACCATTTGCGGGTGCTTTAGTATATCCGGCTGGGTGGAGTAGAGGTAACATCACTGCTCTGCATGGAGAGCGCCTGTGGAGTCATGGGTTCGATCCCGATGAGCACCTCTCCAGTAAGTGTCCTTGGGCAAGACACTAACGGTACATACTCGCCACCCAGGACATACTTGAAAACGAGAGAAATCTCAATGTATCCTTCCTGGCAAAATACTTTCCCAAAAAAAAAAAAATCCAACCTGCAACAATAAAAACTAAATCCATTACTCTTAACACGGTACACCTGAATAAGAATATGTCGAATTGCATCCTGCAGGACTCTGATATCTTTATCGACCGGTAGTTATACTCACTGACATCTAAAAAGAGGAGAGGTTTGGCAAGGGGGTAAATCAAGCCCTGGCCTGCAAACATAATAAGGTTGTGGGTGGACCATTCATTTGCAGATTGATGCAGGATGAGGTGCACCGAGCTATCAGCAATTCAGGAGAGATGCCTACTTGGGGTCAATTTACTAATTTATGGAATTCATAAGGGCTGTAGTAGTAGCAAATTTTATATCTACTAAACATACTATAAATTATTTGATCATAGTAATGTGACCTGTTGTTTTTACACTTAAAAATATGTAAGTTAAAATTATAGAAAGCAATAGGGTTTAAAGGCTTGTTTCTGTTACAAAAGGGTTATTTGTTTATTCGGAAGTCCAAAAGGTGGCTGCTAGAGGAAGTGCTTTATCCAGTTTACACGCCTCTTTAATTGCCGTGGAAACCCGAGTATGGTTTACACCAATCTCAGCCACACAAGGTGACATGTATATGGTATCATGCTAGCACGTTTGTCTCAATATTTGGGGACACTTGGAAATATTTTCCAACACATGGATCACCAAGAAACAAGGTTTATTTCATTAGCATACAGGATGTAGAGGGTATTGTGGTTGGGATTTGGAAGGGGGGATGGGATTGTGATATGAGAGTGGGGTTGGAGTATGCGGTTGTGGTTAGGAGGCACACATGGTAGAAGGTAGGCTAAATGATAGTGATATAGGAGATGTTTACAACCATGTTTCCCAACCCTGGTCCTCAAGTTCCTCCAACAAGCCGGGTTTGTCAGATATGTGAAGCAAAGCACAGGTGATATGATTTGCTGCTTAGTGATTGCAGGATTCAGTCTGCTTTTCCCCAAGGTAATCCTTAAATTAGAGCATAGAAGGGGAATAAGGAAATGTTATATGGGAAGATGTTTGGGGTGTGCCTCAGGGGAATAGGAATGTGTGATTTGTAGAGGGCAATGGCTTATGCTGCAAGTTAAGGGGTTGGAATAGACAGAAAGGAAGGATTTTTGAAGTATGGTCGGTTATATCTAAATGTGTTACAGGTAGCTAGCTAAACAAATAAAAACTACTTACTAGGATCATAAAGCTTTATTAGCTTGATTATAACACTACAGCACCACTCATGTCCTCTACACATTTATAAGCCAGAAAGGGCGAGTGTTTTTCTGTGTAATTACTGTCTCTATAAAAAGTGTGGATCTAGGAATATGTTCATATTAACGTATCTTTGTAAATAGCCAAAGTTAGGGTTGATCTTTACCATACAATATATGTATTTAAAATGGAAATGTATGCGTAAAAGAGTTTACATGTGTAAAATAGAATATCTGTTCGTTTATTAAAAAAGGTACTTCAGTAAATCACCCTCGAACGAACGGTAAAGATGATGGTACCTACAATTTTACAACCAAAATTGCAACAACTGAACATTATGCCAAAGCATGAACAATGCCGAGGTGCATAACAATTTTAGAATAAAACCTGAATTGCACCACTTACAGCTTTATTACATTTAAAGACGGTCAACAGAGAAGAAAACACAATATCAATGTGAATGGGAGATGCTGGCTTATTATACAACATGCCAACATACAAGTAATTCATTATTGTCTTGGTCTATGCACTTTTCTGTGAAAACCAAGTAGTGAGTGTGGTATACAGTGATCACCTCTTTTAGAACTAATCTAAACACAACTACTAGTTGGATAACTCGCTGTAGGGTATAGTATGAACTCCGAAACATCCTCAATATATTTTGCCTCATGTAATCTCTTGAAGATGAATTTCAAGTTTGCTCAACTTTTCAGAGCTTGAGAAAGTCATCAGTTCACAGTTGACTTTGACTTAAACCCTTTGCCGCTGGGTGGGTTGTGTCCGGCAGGGGGGGTTAAAGCTGGCGGAACGTATTAGTATGCCGCGCTTGTTGGCCGCTGCAGTGGACCCCCTCTTCTGGCCTGCCTACTTAGCTTACGCGTGTCGCGCATCAGTGGCTGCAGGGGGACAGCGTGAGTTCAGGCTGTCCTGCGGCAGTCAGCGTCACACTCCGACAGGTGGGTGGGGCGAAGGAGGCCCATTGAAGCTAGCGGGGCATACTATGCAGCCCTGCAGCTTCAAGAAGAGGGGGCAGCATAGTATGCCCCTCAATGGGAAAGGGTTAATAGTTAGTTTACTACTTATTCTCTTAACTTGTGTAATCATTTTAACAAAACAAATGTTGTAGCCCTTAATCCCTCGCTTTAGAAATAGCTCAGTAATTATATCCTGAAGGAAGCTTGGTAGTTTATACTGCAAATGTAAAAGTGGTACATATTGATAAATCAATCATTCAGTCAATCAAGAAATCATCTCTCTTTTTTCTTTTACACATTTGGAACCCTTTTTCATGCGGACTTCTGTTAAAGTGATTCTTTGTCTGTGGAATTCCCATGTTCCTTTTGGGACGATGTGCGATAGCGTTATAATCAAAATGGTCTATATATCAACCTTAAGGGATGGAATGATTTGAACATTCTGAAAAGGTTTTCTTTATGTGGTCCATAGCCATTACCATGTTTCCTGAACATTCTAAATATATACATAGCACAAATTTACAATTTTATAAAGGAATTGCCGCAGAAAATAAACTGGGTAATCAGCCAACCACATGTTTGCAATAGTTCAACTGATTGTCTTTGATTGTCGTCATAGTCGTAGATAATTTAAAGAGAGGGTTTATTTTGTAGTTCATATTCAGTAAACATTCAGGACCGTATTCAGGCTCAGCCAGTGTTAGTGATCTGCGGAGACTTAGATTGAGCTGTGTTATGGAACCCAAAGGTCAAACCATCTTGCTCCAAATCTAAGAGTCAGCCGTTATAATATATGTTACTGCCGGAGAAAGAATACGGGCCCTATTACGATCCCCGTGCTAAACCTGGGGCGGTAGGGGGAAAAAACTGCACCTATGTTATTCCCCCTACCGCCCCCGGTTTAACGGGGGATTACAATGCAGGCGCATAAAAATGCTGCCTGCATTGTAGCGCCCGTTAAAAATCAGGATGCTCGCGGCAGCAGTGAGCGCAGCCGCGAGCATCCACTCGCTGGAGTCCATAGGACTCCATAGAGTTCCTCTCTGCCGGTCACGTGACCGGCCGGATCCCGCATCGCGAGATTCGGCCGGTCGGCGTAGGGATACGCAGGGAGAGACAGGGGGGATTTTTTCCCCCCGTCTTTCCCTGCTCCCGCCGGCTGGAGGAGGCGGTCGGAGCTGCGGTCGGAGCTGCGGGACACAGGTTAAGTATCAGATTTTTTTTTTTTTACTGTTTTAAGCTGGTGTTAATGGATTCTGCACTAGTGGAATCCATTAACACCAGGTCCTGACTCTGGTTAACTTTTCGTTGACCAGAGCCAGGCGTTAATCAGCGCTGGGACATTGTAATCCAGCGCTGATTGACACTTTGCGCTCCCCATGTTAAGTATAGGGAACGCAAAGTGCAGTAACCTCACGCTGAGAAGCGCAAGGTCCCAAACGGAAACGGGTTTTTTAACCCGTTTGCATTTGGATTGTAATATGCCCTGAACACCGCAGCTAATGGTAGTGCTCACGCAGGTGAGCGCTACCGTTAACGTGCAGAGTGTAATAGGGCCCTAAATGTATTGATGTCGAGCAGTGGCAAAATCACTTAAAACCAGCATTTGGGAGATGGTAATTCTTTTTTCTAGCCAAATACATTTATAACAAGAGATAGAAATTGCTTATTTTTCACTGGCACCTCACTACATTTGTGCTTCCTATACAATATATACAAAGTGTACATGTCCTGTAACTTGCCATGCAAGTCGAGCCATGACAGGTGTTTAAAGCAACTTTTAGTAGTTCCACTGGAATCAAGCCCATAGAATGCAAATCTTAGCAACTGCACAGGCTCCAAATTGACAATCAAAAATACAAGCTAGTCTTTTAACCCCCAGGAGATCTTTTTACTTCTATCCATCATTAACATCCTTGGCAAAAGTAGATAGTTGCAAATTATGTTAATTGACATGTAACACTATTACAATGTAAATCATGATTATACAAGAAATGTATAAAGGTTTGCATTACCTAAAGCATATTGAATTTTCAAATAACCCAAAATATAAATTACAATTACAAGTATTTATAACGCACAACAAATTCCTTAGCACTGAACAATAGGTAGGACAAAACAACCAAATATACATACACGTTATACACACTGAGTACAATGGGAGAAGAGGGTACTGCTCAAAAGGTTACCATCGAAAAGGAGAGGGGTGACATACCTAGGTGTGGGTAAATAGCTGTGTATGTGAGGTAGTGGGTTGCATGGTGGCTGTGTGGGAATTAGATTAGAAAAGGTATAATGGGGACAAAGTAGTGAGCTGATAGGCTTCTCGAAAAGCTATACGTTTTTTGTGACGTCTTGAAATAGTGTAGGGTCGGGGAGAGTCTAATGTTGCGTGGGAGGTAGTTCCATAAAAATGGGGCCAATTAGGAGAATTTCTGAATGAGAGTGTTGGGGGTGTGGGATCAAGGAGATCATAACATCTGATCTGATTGGCAGAGTGAAGTGGGTTGGTGGGATATACCTGCTAATTAGGGAGGAGATGTAGGCAGGGGCACGGTTATGGAGAACTTTGTACGTGAGCAAGATTATTTTGAACTGAATTCTGAAGGAAACAGAGCCACTGTAAAGATCGAAAAAGAAAGGCGAGAGTTGTGAGAGGTACAGAAAATGATGTGTATGAGCCTTGCAGAGGCGTTCATTACAGATTGCAGAGGAAGAATCTGGGATTATTTAAGGCCAGTGAAAAGAGGGTTACAGTATTCAAGGCAGGAGATAATAAGAGATTGGATGAGTATTTTAGTAGAGTTCTGAGTGAGAAAAAGGCAGATGCATAAAATGATTTTTAGTTGGAAATAGAAAAATTTGGTTAGTGACTGAATGTGAGGGGTGATGGTGACATCAGAGTCAAAGAAGTCACCAATACAACGGGCCTATGCGAAGAAGTAATAGCGGCACCATTCACCTGAAGGGAAATGGGTGCAGGCGTGTTAGCGTTAGATGGAGGGGAGACAAGAAATACAGTTTCCGAGAGGTTGAACTTTAGGAAATGAGCAGTCATCCATGTGGAGACAGCAGATAGGCAGGCAGTAACACAATCCAACGAAGGAGGAGAGAGATCAGGAGAGGAGAAGTAGATTTAGGTATCATTAGAATAGAGGTGATATTGGAATCCATAGGAACAGATGAGGTTGAAAAAAGAGAGGTAGTATAGATTGAGAAGAGTGGGGGACCCAGAACAGAACTTTGAGGTATCCCAACTGAGAGGAACTGGGGTGAAGAGGCACCAGCAAAGGAGACGGTGAAATATCAAAGAGAAAGTTAGGCAGAGAACCAGGAGTGTGCGGTGTCACTGAGGCCAAGTTGAGGCAGCGTGAGTTGAAGCAAATAGAAGAGAAGTAGAAAAATTAAATAGCATGCTCTTACATAATCGAATGTATGCTCCCATTCAGAGTGATTTAGCTTTTATATTTTCAAGCCATTGAACAGTGGTGATGCAAGAGTTTGTAAATCAAAAATGGAAAGGTATTTACAGTTATTTTCCTTATTAATAGATGGACATTGACCTGGTATTATGGGTGGCCACCTAAAATATAAATAAATCCAGCTTACTAGCCCAAGGCGACAATTTCCAACATTTGGTTTGCCATCAACATTCAGCTCATTGTTATATTTCTAGTTAATTAACGCTCATATTAGACATCAAGTTCATCTCCTATTGTAATGTGCATTTTAGAGATTTACGCCCATTATGAATGAACAGATTATTCCTTAATGATATTACTAGACTTTGTTTTTTCAATGAACTTTACAAATTAAAAATTGAAGCCAGACCATTAAAACATACTTTGACTTGAATAAAGGATTAGCTAACAAAAGTATGTATTTAATATATTTAATTATCAGCTATATAAACTAGCAAGGCCAGTTATTGCCTGAAGCACTTATCTTTTTTATGTCTTTTTGTCGGTTTTGTGACTGCGGTTTACAAACAATGACACATTTTCTTTCTAATCATCTCAATATGGCTGAATGTGGTGTTCTTTCCTAGGATTTCATAAAAATTAATTCAAAATCGACTTATATTTATAAATTTTTTTGGTGTGTGTGAAAACAACTAAATAGCCAAAGGAGTCGATTTTAGCCACTTATGTAATTTGATATTGAATGGATAATAAACATAGTGACTTGAAAAAGAAGTAAAAGCTGATAACCAAGCAAATAGCTGCAGTATAATAAACATAAAACTAAATATATAAACGCTTTAATGAATTGCTGCATCTATGAACTGACTGGAAAACTGTGCTCAATGGTTTTATAATTTTTGGAACCAAATGACTCAGAACAATGAGTAAGAGAGTGCCCAGTCTCATTAATGGTAAAGAGCTTATTCCAGAATTGAAAGTCAAACAGATAAACATTATTCTTTCAAATTAATGCATTCTAAACATTTTAAATTGTGTTTTAAAGAGATATAAGCAATAATATGGATACGAAGAAAGAATTAAAGGGAATCTCCCTTTTTACATAGACAAATAAGTAAAATGTTCTCTATTTCCCTTCAGATATATCTGAGCAGGAATTGACTACTGGAGAAATTGCAGCACATTAAAATATAAATAGTTTCTAAAACAGTATTTTATGCTTTAACACATCCTAGGGTATCTTTTCTGTCACAGTAAAAACCTAACCTATTCCTGCTCAGAGCTCATCCTGTTCAACACAAGTTCCTTAGGTTGGTTGGCAGCCCACCATCTCTATGCCTATAGGATCTATTGTGCAAGACTGTCAATTGTTTATTTACCGATTTGTGTATATCTTTCATTAGTACCAAAATAATAAAATGTGGCTATTATGGGACAGAGAAGTAAATTCAGTGACACAATACTCTGGTGCTTGCTAGTATGAAGGTGCAGCATCAAGGTTGATTTGGTGCTGATCAAAATTTGGAATCAAGATGTTAAAAATACTTACATATTATCCATAGTGTGACACTTATGCTTACCATGCTCTCTATACCAAATTCATTAAAAAATAAATACAGAAAATCTCTACCCTACCTGCCTGGGTTAGTAATACCTGGGAACACCGTAAGTCTGTTTCAGGGGGTGCGGTATGGAGAGTACTTACCTGCATAATAGTGGGACTGTTCTGCAACTGTACCACTGTGGAGTGAGGCCTGCAAATAGCTAACCAGGGCTCTTGGGATTCAACTCCCATGATCTTAGGCCAGCTTTGTTTAACAGAACTTTCGCTAGCGTACATCTTCCCCGCTGATTTCACAACTTAATCGTGTGTGTATGTGCTGCAATTCGTATATGTATGGCCCGAACGTGGAGGGGCCCGAATGTGGAGGGCCCTCCACCCTCACACACACAAGTAGATGCTAAAAGCTGGCAGTTAGTCATAATGTAACTCCTCACATCGATACTTCATGAGAGAATGGAACAATTTCAACTGACTAGCGGCATTTGTATCCCCAGTGTATGCAAATTTAGCCTTCTCTGGGTGATCGACCATGGAATCTGGGGTCAGATCAGGTGCCTCACTGCTTGCTGGCCATTTCCTCTCTTCCGTCTGATGCCCTGGGCCCTGCCACGTTTCCTCCCTTCCCCCTCCTTCTCCCCCTTCTTCCCTTTCAATTCTTTATCCCCACTCCCTCGATTACTCTTTCCCATGTCTCTATTCCCTAAATATCCTCCCCGTTAATACTTTCAAGACCACTTGCAGTCTGTTTATGCCCCTGGGTCACCCAGGTTTTGGTTGTAATGACCGTATCGTGGCTGGATCTCACACTTACATTCTCTTTAACCTCCCTAGCGTTCCAATTCTGACATATTTTATGTCAGAATCAGAACAATTTATTTGGCCCCCTAGCGGAAATTCGAGTGTTGCTCGGGGTTAAATGCACTGCAGAAAGCGTTAACCCCGAGCCACACTCGAGCTGCCGCTGGATACATACCTGACCCTGCGCTCCCTCGCTGTCCCCCACATTCTCCGGTAATCGCGACATCCTACTTCCTGGTTCCCTTCTCGCTAATGGTTAATAGCTTGTGAGGAAATATTCCATTAGCGGTCCCTCTTACGGGCTTAACCGGAATAGGACGTTAATGACCCTAGCGTCGGAGAACAACATGAATTAATGAAAAATAAAAAATATTAACAATAAAACAAATTTAACTCCTTTACTCCATAACCATTGACATAAAATTGTCATATACATTAGGACTTTTCCTATACCATTTCGTAATAACATTATATACACCCTTGCTGTATATGAGCGCCTAACACCGCCATCTGTGAGAAAAATCACAAAATGTGACAGTGACTCTGAACACTGTAAATTAGTGTCTTCAAATTAACATGAAAGCAAGGCTGTTTTATGGAATCATTAGGAAGACTTTGTGATGTTGCACTTTATGGTGATTGCTGCTGGTAGCTGTTCTAGACGTTTTGATTGGTATGCAGCGTACAAAGTGTTGGGAATTTGTTACATTGTCAGTTCTTGTCTGTGTTTTAATGCCATTTTTGGGGGTGTGTGGTTCCGGCAGTCCTAGGATAATTGTACCACATGCGGCTCTAGGCAAAACTGTTTTAGTGAATGGACCTGCTACTAGGAGGATCAAAGGAAAAACAGAATTGCACCCATTAATCAGAACATCAGATCAATTGAAAACTATTACCAGTTTAAAAAAAAAATAATAAAATTGACTAAACAGCTGTTTTTTTAACCATGATTATCTTTAAATATATACATGTGAAGACATCTGAAATGTCACTATTCTCTGTGAATAGACTGTTAGAAGCACTGTGACTTTTACAAGAATCATAATATAACTAATTTAAGGTTGATGAGATTATATCCCTATGATCACTGATAACAACTCTAGGAACAAAATTATCATTGAACCTTTGGCAATAATACTGGAGGCAAAAACAAACTTTCATAGAATTTACAGGGATTATCAAAAGGCTTTTGGAACGTGTTGTAAGCATGCCAATAAAGCTGGCATTGTTACTTAAATTGTATTCTAGTTTGTGTAAGACCTTTTACTGCCTTGGATTTATAACCGGAAGCAATAGGAAGTTGTTGGTAAAGATAATATTACTCATTTGCTTTTCAGAAGAGATACTCTTTTCAAATATAGTATAGTCAAAATAATATCTTAATCACAGTTGTATGCACAGAATGAGGATCTATGGCCAGAAATTTAGACATGCCCAGGTTATTTGACCATGGGTTAGTACTTTTATACCAAAAGGCTTGTGTACCACTCATTAAATGTTTTACATTATAATATTGATAAAGTATTATATATTAATATTACTCCACATTTAAAAATTTCTTGAATTCAGATGTAGGTAGAAGTGCCAGTTACTCTATCAGGCTTATTCAGAGAGAGGTAAAAACCAGGAGAATGACTGGAGAAGTTAAAATTCTAGGTTAAAATAACCAAACCAGAAAAATTCTCCCATTTATCTCACTTTCCAAATCTACTATTTGGTCTAGATTGTTCTTTCTCCTGGCAACTCTCCTGGTTTTCACCTCTCTCTGAATAACCCCCTATATCAGTGTTTCCCAAACCAGTCCTCAGGACCCGATAACACTCCAGGTTTGCCAGATATGTGAAGCACAGCACAGATGATATGATTTGCTGCTCAGTGATTGCAGGATTCGGTTTGCATTTCCCCAAGGTAATCCTTAAAATCTGGTCTTTTAGGGGTCCCTGAGGACAGCTTTGAGAAACAATACTCTATACTCTGTGCAACCCTAGTGACATGTACCGTGCTTCCCATGTCCAACAAATTGTGGGCCTCTACCCTCTTGTGTATGCAATGGGAATTTGCTGCCTTGGGTGTTAATCCTTTGTTTTGTGGAATATTGAAAAGCCATATTGCAAACTGAAGGTAATTAGATGGAAGAGTTCATCCTTTTCAAATTTTTCTCAAAAAAAGGCCTAAACATACCATGTCTTCTAGGGTGATAGAACAGATAACGGTTTTCTGAAACAGGAGGTGTGCTTTTTTTAACGCCCTTGTTTTGCCTCTGGTGGCATTACTAATTTGTTTAAAAATTTAGGGCCCTATTCCATTGTTAACACCAAAATGGAGACGGTAAGAAGCTGCGCCTGCAGATTTTCCCTACCATCTCCTCTTATCATATTCCGGGGGGTAGGTGCTATCGTGACACCTTGCCCCGGAACGAAGGGCAAAGCTGCCAAGCTCCCAAAGCTAGCCTAAACATTGCCCTGTTTTTCCAAATAATACTACCCTTACTAATGGATTGTGTGTGGCTCCCATTTCTTTATTCTTAACATACAGAGGAGTTGGTCACTCTCGACCAGTGTTTCCCAAACCTGTCCTCAGGACCCGCTGACACGCTGTGTTTTCTAGGATATGTGAAGCACAGCACAGGTGATATAATTTGCTGCTCAGTGATTGGAGGATTCAATCTGCATTTCCCCAAGGTGATCTGCAAAATCTGGCCTGGTTGAGGGTCCTGAGGACAGGTTTGAGAAACACTGCTCTATACCCACTGAACCCAGTAAACGGTTTTGTATTTATTTATTTGTAAGGCAGTTGGCCTATGTGAAAGCAGACCATTTCCTGTATTAAATGGGGGCTGGAGGCAATAGCATTAACCCCTTGCTGCTGCCAAGCATGCTATGCTGCCACGGCAGTGGGTGGGTCTGTACACCGAGGGATGGCATAGTATGATCCGCAGCTCTCTGACTATTCCTTCACCACACTGGGCCGGGAGAGTTGCCAGAGAGCTGTGGGAAGTGCTGTGTTACCCCGCAGTGGTCAGGCCCCATGCAGACCCCAGCATTAAGGGGATACTTAAATACAGAAAAAATGGCGTCGTGCCCATACTCACCGGAGCGGCAGCAACTGCCAGGAGTAACAGCCCAGTCAATGTATAAAACATAACAAGGAAAAAGAGTATCATCTGCGCTCGTTTCTATGTGTTCCATGTACAACAAAAATTAGGTTTTTGTTTGTTTCAATGGCCATTGCAACGTAAGCCCACTCGCCACTTCAAGGCACCTCTTTAGAGTGGGTACCTAACAATTGTAACCAAAAGGCCGCTCTACTGAGCAGCTCCAAGCCCCTCCAGCTGCTTTTCAGCCAAGGAGAGGCAAAGATGGTGGGCTTTATTTATACACGCACCAAACACTTCCCATTTGGGATCAAAAATAAATGATCCCAAATGGGAAGTGTTTGGTGCGTGTATAAATAAAGCCCACCATCTGTGCCTCTCCTTGGCTGAAAAGCAGCTGGAGGGGCTTGGAGCTGCTCAGTAGAGCGGCCTTTTGGTTACAATTGTTAGGTACCCACTCTAAAGAGGTGCCTTGAAGTGGCGAGTGGGCTTACGTTGCAATGGCCATTGAAACAAACAAAAACCTCATTTTTGTTGTACATGGAACACATAGAAACGAGCGCAGATGACACTCTTTTTCCTTATTAAGGGGATACTGTTCCACTGGCTAATCTAAGTTGAGTGGTATATGTGCAGTTTCTGTAATTTTATTTTTAAGCATCATTTACTTCAGATATGGACAAATATATTGGAAGATATGGAATTACTTACAATTCTAAGTGACGTTCAGCTGTACGAAAAAAAAGTACAAGTTTAACTGTCCCAAAAATATGGGGTAAACTATTTCAGAAAGACAAAATTACTGTAAAACAGGGTAAAAAATAATATATCCAATACATTATGGGGCTAAGACTGTAGGGGATAAGAAGTAGAGGGGTTACACATTAACCTCTCATTCCCCTCTGCACCCCTTCTGGTTTATACCCTTTAGTTGTTATTATTATCCTTTATTTATATAGCCTCCCTTAGAGGGGCGTGAGGGAGCAGGGGGCTCACATCAGTGTTTTGACCTCTCAGTCACACTGTTTAGTTTGTCCCTTTGACAGCTCCTCAAAATAACTCTACAGACCCATTGCAGTGTTTCCCATAAAACATCTTGGGCCCCAATAAACACTTGCCGTTAAGTTAATGGCTGGAGTTCCTATTATGACCTTGTTGCAGGTTTTGCTTGCTGTTTGGTGTCATTCCAGTTCATTACTGTACATTAATAACTCCTATACTTTGCATAGGAGCCATTAGTTAGTTTGTTCTTCTCTTCTGGACCCAGTATTTTTGTAGGAAATACCGTCTCTCAGAATCTGGTGTTAAGTGAATTAAGTGAACAAATTAAAATAGGTAGTCAAAGAGTTCCCAAGCTTGCCTTTAATCCCGCGGTGAAGAGGATAGTGCGATCCGTCACTTGCTCTCTCCGTGTGCAGTGGAAGACTGGGAACAAATTCAGGGCTACATTACACTCTTGCTGCTAATGTTAGCGTTCACCTGAGTGAGCGCTAACATCAGCCCAGGTAGCCACCGCATATTACAGTCCAAACGCTAACGGGTTAAGAAACCCATTACCGTTTGGAATCTTGCGCTTTTCAGCGCGAGGTTACTGTACTTTGCGCTCCCTATAATTAACATGGGGAGCACAAAGTGTCAATCAGCGCTAGGATTACAGTCCTAAATCCTAATGCTGATTAACGTCCGGCTACGGTTAGCAAAAATTTAACCACCACAGCCTGGACTTGGTGCTAACGGATTCTGCTGCTGCAGAATCCGTTAGCACCACCCAGAAACGCCCCCAAGAATCAAGATACTCACCTACTATCCCGAGGCGAGGACCGCGGCTCCGTCCGCCTCCTCCGTTCTGGCGGGAGCAGGGAAAGACTGGGGGAAAAAGTCCCCCAGTTTCCCCCTGCAGATCACTATGCCGACCTGCTGGATCTCGCGAGGTGAGATCCAGCAGGTCATGTGACTGCCAGAGTCTGCTTCAATGGAGTCCTATGGACTCCATCGAGTGGATGCTCGTGACGGCGCCTAGCGCTGCTGCGCGCATCCCGGGGCGTAGCACCCGGTGACAATGCAGGCAGCTTTTTAAGTGCCTGCATTGTAGTCCCGTGGTAAAACGGGGGCACTAGGGAGAAAACTGTGGGCGCAGTTGTTTCTCCCTAGCATCCCCGTTTTAGCACATGGATTGTAATGTAGCCCTCAGTGTCCCTTTGCGCTTCCTCTGTGGTTCCTGTGTGATCCCACTTGGGCGAAATCGTGCAAGCTCGAGTTAAGGTCACACTCTGTTCTATAGAGTTCTGTGGACTCCAAGAGTCAATATCAGTGGCGGCGTGCAGCACCACTGCTGGTATCTGCCTGCAGCTCCCGATTAGTCCCATTCGAGCTGCTAATACAGTGGCAGGCAGAGGTGTAACTAGAAACATCAGGGCCCAGGTGCAGGAATCCATGAAGGACCCCCACCCTTTGCAAAAATGTTTTTTTACAGATCTCCACAGTAATAAATGTCCCAGTAATATGTGGTGTGTATGAGAGTATCATAGAGCTCCAAAGTAAAACTCACAAATAAGTATAAAATATTATTAAAATAAAATAATATTTAATTTATTTAAACACAATTAAGTTAAATATAAAAATGATTATATTAACATAATTTATATTAGAAATATATACTTGTTACCTTTCTTAACTCTTTTTGTAGGGAGGAGGCTGAATTCCTCTTCGTCCAGTGGAAGAGCCTAGCCGAGGCCCCAGTGGCCTTGCCAAGGCCCTAGTGGCTGAGCGGCTTCACTGATGATTATGGGCCTCCCGGACTCAGGGGCCCAGATGCAGTGGCACCCCTGGTAGCTACGCCCCTGGTGGCAGGGTTGTAGTAGGTATGGTAACGAGAGCCAGTAAGGGATAACAACTCACACAGATTTTTTTCCCCCTTACTGGCTCCCTGTTACCAATAACAATGGAATATAGGGCCCCTTGTTTTTGTATGCATTTCTTCTGCAATGTTTCCACATGATTTTTAATATAGTAGGCTGTTGTTTAAATGCTAAGATTGTTAAATAGAGACTTGTTTCATGGCAAACATACATATGAAACTAATATTCTTAGGTATTTTTTCTGCAATAAAGTACAGTTCTTGGGGATGTTTATAGCCTATTCCATGGTTATAACTAATAACTTGTTGTAATATCAAGAAACAAACCCTGTACTTTTATGGGCATGTTTGTTTTTAATATTCTGCAACATAAATTTAAGTTCCCAAAGATATCAAATTAACCAGATATAGGTCTCCTGCTGAAAAACATGATGTCACTCGGGGGATAGAATTACCCAGTTCCTTTTTACAGACAATAGGAAAATTCTTAGAAAGCAAAGAGTTAGTAGCTTGCAGATTTAACTATTCAGCCGAAGAACAATATCATTACTCTTTTTAGTGTTATCACGGGACTCTTTAGACGGAATAACCATACTGTTGAGTTCAATAAAACCTGCTCTTAAAGAAAAAAAAACTAGGAAATTTTAATGCAAACCATAGGTACTGTACATAAAGCAATCAGTATTGGAAAATAAATCAGGCCTTTGTTCGGAATTGTAGACTATATAAAACAAAACATCTGAATGATGAATTGCTTTTAGCAAAGAGCAGAAATGATATGTTGTTTAAAATGATAAAACCACACAAGAACATGTATCAAATATGCTCAAAATTGAAAACTATAACAAAACAGATTTTTTTTATCTACTTAAATGGCCATTGAAGGAATATTAATCTGTTTTTGCTTTGTAGGTTAATGGGATTCTAATTGCATTTGATACACTTTCTTGAATGTTACGAACTAAGTGGCTGACTGCAGATTTTAATGTGCTGCCCAGAAGAAATGGGAATTGTGCGCTTTACAAACTTTGTTAATGATATATAAAGTAGTTTTAAAGCACTGTGAAATGAGAATACAGCTGGATTAAGGCTAGGGTCAGACGAACGCATTTTTCGCATCGTCCGTGAAAAAGTGCGTTCGAACGAATGGACGTATTTTTTCACGGAATACACGATAGCGGTCATACAATGCGCATTTTCATCCATAATTTTGTACGGATCATCAATAAAACACTTTTTGCGTCTGGACATTATGTTGGCCGGACATTAGCAGCGTCTGACGTCTCCTAATCACGCACACACGCTGCTAGCGGACGCAGCGCACTCTGTACGTCAGTACTAGCGGTATCACGTTCTCAAAAAATGCATTTGTTTGCCGCTTGCGTTGCGCGGCCGCACTTTCGTGCGGCCGTACTTCATATAATTGCCCATCATTGGCCGTCATTTGCTGCTACTACGGCCGTGATAAAGTGCGGCTGCACGCGTGTTCGCACTGCGTTCGTCTGACCCTAGCCTTAAGGTTAAAAAAATCAGCCCTTTTATTGCCTTTAATTCTTCAGTCTAGAATGTCTAAAAGATATATCAGCATGTAGATAAATTTTAATGTTCTTGAACCCAGGACATACTTGAAAACGAGAGAAATCTCAATGTATCCTTCCTGGTAAAATCCTTTACAAATAAATAAATATGACGGCACTCCAGGGCTAAAACTCACAATTTTATTGACACATTTAAAATCACAAGGGGTCATCATTTCAGCTCCATCCAGGAGCTTTCCTCAGGTCACAGGAGGAAAGTTTCTGGATTGAGATGAAACGTTGACTTCTTGTGATTTTAAATGTGCCACTAAAATCGTGAGTTTAAGCCCTGGAGTGCCGTCATATTTATCTATGTGCTGTACACTATTGGAGCCTATTGACGAGCACTGGGCACAGAAAAACAAGTAAAGCATGAGTGCCTGAAAACTGGAATATACTGTGTATATGTATATATATATATATAAATCACGAGTATAGCAGTACGCAGTGATACCTTTTTTATTGGACTGATGATACATTTAAAAGACAAGCTTTCGAGAGAATACCTATATTCCTCAGGTCTGGATGCTTACTGATCAGGAACTGATCAGGAACTGATCAGTAAGCATCCAGACCTGAGGAAGAGAGGAATCCTCTTGAAAGCTTGTCTTTTAAATGTAACGTTAGTCCTACGTACAGTTACTACGTACTGCTATACTCGTGATTTTGGTATCTGGACTAACATGGCCTATCGAATTTATATATATATATATACTCATATACTGATTTAATTTGTGGTGGAGGGCAAAAAATTAGATTAAAAGCCTCCACATTGCAAATAATAAAGTTTATTATTGCAGAAGTCATTTACAGGGGAGGCGTGTCCGAGAGCCGAGGAGAGTGGTCGCCTTTTTGATGTGCTCCAAGCTGTGCCGCAGGAATCTGTGTCCACGGCCGTTTTTATTTCCCCGGCCGCGGCTCACTCTCCTCGGGCTGCTTTATAAGGGATCTGGGACCAGCTTGCCTTACCCAGCGGCTGATTTTGCGGTGATGGGAGCCGTTTCTGGCACTCTTTCTCCCCAACCTGGTGTGTGCAACCGCAACGGCCATTTTGAGGACTACTTACGGACTGTCATCTGCCTTGGAGTGATCTACCTGGAGGTATCGAGAGAGGATACCGGGAGATGAGGGTGGTAGAGGGTCCTGGCCTCCTGGACGAGTGGGACTTGCGACCCGCTACGAAAGGCAACTTGTGGCTTCTGCTGGCTGACATGCGGGAGATGTGGAGGGCAGAGCTCCTTATCCGGTTTCTTCCTGCGGATCCTGACGGGTGCTCCATTGGTGGCCGGCCCGAGGCGGAACAGCCTTGTGGGAGTGCTGGCAAGCACGGAGGAGCTTGCTGCGGCTGTGAATAAGCAGATGCCAGTCGTGCGGATGCGGGACGACACTGGACCTTTGGAAGTCCTTGACACATGGCGACCTCCGGATGGGGAGCTCAGATCTCGTGGGCTATACTTACCCGATGTCGGAGAACTGCCTGTCCATGGATCGATGGTGGCCCAGTTCCCTTGGTGGTGGTGGAGGGCCCTCCCGTGCTGTCGGTGAAGATGAAGCTGCCGGGGACTGTCGTTCTGGCTCTTGCTGTTGCACACCTCCCCAGTGATCCAGATGAAGAGGTAGCTGACCCGGCGTGTTCTTGGAGGAGCTTCCTATTCGTTCTCCCACATGCCATGAATCCCTCTATTGTCCTGGACACTGGCTGATGTCCCACTGTGTCGTGCTTTATTCTCTGAGAAATTATCCCCTCCATGGTGACACCCCCCTGCTATTTGATGAGACACTTTCTGTCGCCATTGCTGTGTTTTTTCACCCCCACTGTCATTCACCCCCTCACATGCAGAGTTTTTTCCGAGACCCCCTCTATTTTTTCCTTTTGCTGAGGACTTTCAATTTTTTCTGCAACTTTATGTTTGAGATTTCCCCCCCCCCCTATTCTGGGATACCATTGTTATTATCTGAGGACTTTTGCTTTATTTTGACGCAACCTGAGGACGTGTTTTGATTTTTGGGACTAGATGTGATTTTTGTACATGCCTGTTCTGTGTTCCTACCCTTTTAATTTTTGTTTCCCCCCTTTTTATGTGCTCCTGGACGATTTTATGGTCCTGCTTGCTGACTTTTTGGGCTCGATGTTGTTCGTCTGTTGGAGCACTGGGACTCCCCATCCCCCCTTTTTTTGTGTGTGGGACATTGGGAAGTAGCCTGGGCGAGCCACTAGGGTGGCTTCCTAGGCTCTGTCCACCCTTTTGGCCCCAGGTCTCCCAGCCACGTGGCCCCTTCCATGGCCCTCGGTTTCCTTTCGGTTGCCGGGGTGAGCCAGGAATGCCATGAAATGTTTGGCAGTCCCTCACTACCCTTTCTCCCCTTTTTTTTTTTCCCCTGGTGCCCCCTCGGCGAACACTATTGCCCTCTTTTGTTTTTGCTGGATCTACCCTCCTGACGAGTTTCTGCACCGCCCCTGTTATTGTATCCCCCCTCCCCTAATTTTCGATATTCTGTTGCTTCCTACGAGATCCCCCTTATGTTTTCTGTGCTTTCTTTGTGAGTATTTTATTCGTCCCTGTGAGGCCACCTGACTGGTCGGTCTGTGACCCTTTGTTTATTGCAAAATAAAATTTTGAAATACAAAAAAAAGGAAGTCATTTACACATCCCAGCAATTCAGAGAACTGCTTCACAGAGCTTATGTGCTACATTCCCCATATGCAGCATGGAACTCTGGGTAAGACATGCAAACGACATTTGCTATTTCTCATTTTTTGCATCCTGAGTCTGTTTTAACACACAAACCTCAAATCAATGCCAATCAAATAACTTCTGCAATAATAAACTTTATATATATATATATATATATACACATATATATATATAAAATGTTCAATATTCTCTATCTTCTAGTCAAAGAAAGCTTTCATAAATTACAGCTGAATACACTATTATCTTTCAATTTAACTGATATTTTGAAATGATTCCAATCTGTTGGAAAAACGTCAACGGATTTATCTACAAAGCTTCTCATACACTTTAGGCCAGTGTCAGACGAGCATTTTGAAGAGTGGAAAGAACGTCTGTGAGAGTGGACGTTTCTTCCACTCAACGCCCGTCTGACGCCTGTCTAGCCGCCTCGCTGAGGATCCTATGGAGGATCGTGCTTTTCAGCTCCGTCAATGCGCGTCCTAGTGCTTTGATGGAGAGGCCTGCAGCACGGACGCAGCACGGCCGCTGTTGCACGCGCAATTTGTGCAACAGCGTCTGGCCGGCCCTGTCGCAGCATTGCAACGCTGCGACGGACGCCGGAAGCCACGTCAGTACGGGCGCACCTAGTGCGCTCGTCTGACACTGGCCTTAATGGTGACTTCTGTAGAGAAATATTTGAAATGCTAATAATTTACCTGGTGGCTAAACAGGACAGGAGTTAGGGCCGGTGCAAGGATTTTTGTCTACACAGGCAAAGGTGTAGAATTCTGCCCCCCTCCCAATATCTGTCGCAAGCTGATTAGCATCTCCTCACAGATGCATAATAACATCACAGAACCCCACAACAATAAGCTCTACAGCAATAAAACTCACACTCATACACACTGTAAATTATTGTGAGTTTTATTGCTGTGGAGCTCTGTGATATGCTCATACACACTGCACATTGCTGTGAGTTTTATTGCTGTGGATCTCGGTGATACGCTCATACACACAATGCACATTGCTGTGAGTTTATTGCTGTGGTGCTCTGTGATACGCGCATACACAACGCACATTACCGTGAGTTTTATTGCTGTGTATCTCTGGGATAAGCTCATACACACCGCACATTACTGAGTTGTATTGCTGTGGATCTCAGTGAGATACTTATACACAAAATGCACATTGCTGTGAGTTTACTGCTGTGGTGCTCTGTGATACGTGCCTACAGACCGCACATTACTTTGAGTTTTTTTGCTGTGGAGCTCCATGATACGCTCGTACACACTACATATTGTTGTGAGTTATATTGCTGTGGACCTCTGTGATATACTCATACATAGAGGGGGCCTTCATGGATTCTTGCACCTAGGCCCTGAGGTTTCTAGTTACGTCTCTGCAAGACACACTCCCGCTCACTCAGCCTCCCACTGACACACTCACTTGCACTCTTTCAAGGTTTACATACTCACTGTCTCAAACTCCCTTACATAGTCACTCAGTCTCACACTATTGTGCTGTCTGTCTCTCTCGTAGCAGTAGCTGGGAGTGAAAGAGTTACAGATTGTTATGTCACTCAGCCCCGCACTCCCCTCAGCTCACAGTGCAGGTGGGAGGAGGAGCAACTCAGTTTCACATGCTCAGTGCAGTTTTTAGCTATAACTAGGTAAATACACTGATTGGTTAGCTTAAAGTGCCTCCTGAGGTGTGCGTGGAAGACTCCAAGAAAGAAAAGCAGGTAAATAGGAAAATTTATCATATTTATGTAACCCCTGGAGTACAGTAATTCTACTACCCTGCAGTTTCTATGTAGTAACCAGCAGATGGCGACCTTCTGTTTGCTCTGGAGATTCAAGACTGTGTGGCTCTATGGTTTTGTGTGTGGAGGCAGGGCTGCTAGAGAGGAAGCAAGAGAGAGGAAGCTGGAAGATGATGGTGGCTGAGATTTGTGGTATTGTGTCCAGTGCTGAAGCATCCTGCATAAAGGCTCCCAGCAGACTCTGTATCCAGATCAAAGCACAGAACTGTTCCTGGCCGTGATTGTTCTGCAGAAAGAAGGAATCCCAGTGGAGCAGCTTCTCCCCTTCCTGGACAAAATCTGATTGCAGACTGTGGAGTGGTAAACTGAGACCTCTCCCCTTGGTTTTACAACAAGGCACTCTGACACTGGTTACTAAAGCAACAGTCTGACTTCTCTGATCCCTGGAACACCCCAGCATATTACAAACAAAGTGGATTACAATTATTCTGGGCCCCAACAATGTGCACCACCTACCTATGGTACCATTAGGGAAAAGACTAGGATGGGCCTCAGTATTGTTTGTGGGTGGGTAAACTCATACAGACTCTTGCGTTATTTACCTATTCCACTGCATTATGTTTATTTACACTGTTACATTTATGTTTGCATAGAGTTTTGCTGTGCAATACAAACTTCTATAATAGACAGCTCTGTGTTGATTTATTGCTTGTTTAAATATGTTCCCAACTGGATCTCACACCCAAAGCCTGGATGTCCAGTTGGGTGGAGGCACTGCCGCAGTCATGTACCCCAACTCCCAGGTAGCGGAGGCTCAGGATCGGTTTGCAGAGCGCTTGAAGGTAACTGAGGTAAAAGACCACAGGGGTATTTGTGGGACTACGCAAAAACCCATTACATTTACTTGCTATTTATGTCTGCTGAATGACACTACTGACTCATTTAAAAGGCATTGCACATTTCTAAAAGCACACTAGCAAAGCATGCATATTCCTTTAATCTCACTGATCTTGGAAAGGACCTGTGCTATCCTATAGAGATTTTATCAATGCAACACATGGTTAGCATGTAGTACCAACTCTCCAGTACCCAAATCACCTAATCTGTAATATATAGGAACAAAGTTACTTCCCTTTTGATATCTGTCATTTACAGTATATCCATTCTAGGTTGTTCATCAATATATTAAACACATGGATTTGTCTACATAAATTACAAAGGGCCCTATTCTAACCCTGCCATTAAGTTAATGGATGGAGGCACTATTTTGACCAAGATAGAAGGTTTGCTTGCGGCTTGGAATTAGTGACTTCTTACTGTACAGCTCCGTGTTGCCGGAAAGAGGGAAATAGGGCCTTGTGGTCAGGATTGCCTTAGAGAGATGTTTAATGGATTTTAAATGGTCATGTGAGCTGAGTGTCCCCAACTCCAATCGCAATCGGCTGATTCTTCAGGCTGTGACAGCGTTTAAATGTAGATGGTTTAACTATGCCAGGAAAAAGCTACCCCATGAAAAAGCACTGCTTCGGCTATTCAGAGAACACAAACCAGCAGTGAAAGGTTCCCCTTATGCCCTGCCATTCGGTGGTTCAATTCGGCAAATTTATTCAGGAGAATCCCATAGGCTTCAATGTTAAAAATATTCCTGTTTTAATTCAATATCTAATAAACCGTTCATTATAAAATTCTGCAGTAAAGAGTCTCTTTATTTATAGATTTTTAGGATATTTTAAGCATTTTTCTGTATTTTTTCTTTTTTTAAAAGTCCGATTTTTTTTTTAAGTTTACTTATTTTTTCTGTAACAGCCCTCTTTATTATCATTCCCTGGACCTCATATGTAAATTTCAGACATTTTCGTTCAGTAGTTTCTTTGCAAACAGTGTTTCACTTTTCAATCATTCATACAAACTGTTTTCCTAATTTATTCACTGCCTCTTCTGCTGTGTCGGAGGCTGCGATCGGCTCCTGTTCGGGTTTTTCTGTGATTTTCGGCAGGTTAATCCAGATGTTTTTGAGGGTTTTCAGCGTGCATTCGCTGGGTTTTGCGGTTCGTTTTCGTCGGGTTTGCGATGACTTTTCCCTGCAATTCGGGGACCCTGTGGTGTTTGCTGAATACACCGCAGGGTCACCGAAATGGGATCGGCAAAAGGAACCGAATTGAAGAGAATGAAAAGTCACCGAACGTGCGGTGACTTTTTGAATCTCTTTGAATAACCCTGATAGTCACTATGCTACATGATTACAGGTGCATTCCATATCGAGGTATGTTAATAGAGATCTCTTAAGGGAGGCTGGGGAAAGATTTGATGGGGTCTGGGAGGTTATTAACCTCCCTGGCGGTATTCCCGAGTGTGACTCGGGGGTTAAATGTCGCTACTGCGAACGGTAACCCCGAGCCACACTCGGGCTGGATGTTTACTCACCTCCTCCTGGCTCCCTCGCTGTCCCCGCTGTCCCCGCTGTCCCCGCAGTGTGATCGCAGCGAGCTGCTTCCTGGATGGCTCCCTGCGAGTCACATGATGCAGAGGGGCTGGACCACAGCAAATTTCATTCACAAAACTCACTGAATACAAATGGAAATGTTTATGAACGGCCACTAGGTGGCAGTACAGGATAAGAAATAGACCATACATTGTCTCACCCTTGTTCTCAGACAGATTTCAGTGTTTTTTGTTGTATTTTATTGAATATCATTTATTTGCATTATTTTGGATAATTATTTTTGGGATAATAAATTATTATTTCGTGTTTCAAACTTTATCGGACTCCGTGTATTTACTATTTTTTTTAAATTAATTAATTAATTAATTTATAAAGGATTTTACCAGTAAGAACTCTTGATTGCACTGATTTCAGTGCGTGATTCCTAATTATTACAGGCTAACTATGTACAAAAACACGTTTCCTTTAAAAAAAAATTGATACGCTTTTAGACACAAAATTTTTAAAAAATTAGACCGCCAGGGAGGTTAATTGTGGTGCTCTGTAGCAAAATGAGGATCTTTTTGTATTGTGGTATTGCAAGTAAGGTGCCGGTCCTGGATGGGAGGTTATATGAGGAGGGAACTGCTGGGGGAAGCAGACTATTCAGGTAGGGTGGTAGCACTAGCTTCCCAGAAAAGATCCTATACACCTGGTTGGAAAGGTGAAGGGTGCGTCTGGATTCCAGTGACAGACAGTTTAGCTCTTTTAACATGACACAATGATTAATATGACACTCCTATTTTAACCTGCCAGTGTCCCTTTAATTATTACGCTTTTTGTTGTACATAGTTTCCAGATTGTATCCATTGTTCACTTAGAAACATAGAAACATAGAAAAATGTCGGTAGATAAGAACCTTTCGGCCCATCTAGTCTGCCCAATTACATAGATACTTTACCTGGATTTATCTTTTGTTTAGGATAGCCTTATGCCTATCCCATGCCTGCTTAAATTCAATTACTGTTTTGGCCTCTACCACTTCAACTGGAAGGCTGTTCCATGTATCCACCACCCTCTCAGTAAAATAATGCTTCCTGATGTTACTTTTAAACCTTTGCCCCTCTAATCTAAGACTATGTCCTCTTGTTTTGCTACTTTGTTTCCTTTTAAATATACTCCATTCCTCTACCTTGTGGATTCCCTTTACATATTTAAATGTTTCTATCATATCTCCTCTGTCTCGTCCTTTTTCCAAGCTATACATGTTAAGATCATTAAGCCTTTCCTGGTAACTTTTCTCCTTCAAGCCGTACACCATTTTAGTAGCCCTTCTCTGAACTCTCTCTAAGATGTCTATATCCTTCTGGAGATACGGTCTTCAGTACTGCACACAGTACTCAAGTGAGGTCTCACCAGTGCTCTGTACAGTGCATGAGCACTTCCTACTGCTAATACCGTCTCCAGTACTGCACACAGTACTCCAAGTGAGGTCTCACCAGTGCTCTGTACAGTGGCATGAGCACTTCCCTTTTCCTACTGCTAATACCTCTCCCTACACAACCAAGCATTCTGCTAGCATTTCCTGCTGCTCTATTACATTGACTACTTACCCTTAGATCCTCTGCAATAATAACCCTAAATCCCTTTCCTCAGATGTTGAGGTTAGGACTGTATCAAATATTCTATATTCAGCCCTTGGTTTTTACGTCCCAGGTGCATTATCTTGCACTTATCCACATTAAAACTCAATTGCCACAGTTCCGACCATTTTTTTAGTTTACCTAAATCATTTGTCATTTGGCTGATCCCTCCAGGAACGTCAACCCTGTTGCAAATCTTTGTGTCATCAGCAAAAAGACATACTTTTCCATTAATACCTTCTGCAATATCACTAATAAAAATATTAAAGAGAATGGGTCCAAGTACTGACCCCTGAGGTACCCCACTGGTAACAAGACCTTGCGCCAAATAAACTCAATTTACCACAACCCTCTGTTGCCTGTCACTCAGCCACTGCCTAATCCATTCAACAATATTGGAATCCAAGCTCAAAGATTGCAATTTATTGATAAGCCTTCTATGCGGAACAGTATCAAAAGCCTTACTTGAATGCATACATTATCTCTTTCAATTTCCAATGGATAGAAAAAGCCTGTATAATTCATCCACAAATTAAATCATATAAACTATGGAATTAAACTATCTGGATTACATCCAAGCCTTGGGAGCTTGATTTAGTAGAAGATTCTGTTATATAATCACTCGGTTTGTCAATTCACAATTGTTTGCAAAAAATTATTACTATGAAATAGGTTTTTAGTTCCAAGACAGCAAACCATATGAACCAAACCAACATGCGCACCATCCAGAAAGTATATTTATGGGGATGAATGGTATATAGCATGGGATCTATAATACTATTGAAAGATACATATGTGCAGCAACGTGGGTGATAAAAAGACAGGAATAGGTTTACTCTGACTTAACCCGTCTACTTGCAAAAACAAACAATCTAGCACAAGTCCATAATTGTTTTTTATTTTAAGAACCAGCCATCTATTTATGTGTCTATTTCAATCCATTTAAAGACTGAAAAATAGATGTCAAGTGCTACACTGTTGGATCAAATTAAAAGCAACTGAGCCAAAAAATTATGTATTACTTATAATTTCTATAGCATCACTGAGAGATAAAATAAATGCTTAAATCTTACTGGTTGTATCACAAATCATAAACTGGAATTATAAACCTAGAATGGTTCAGCTCTATGTATCGTTTTTACCTTGTGTAGTCTGACACATGACTAGTACATTTGCACATAAGCCTACTTTATGGAAAAACATGAAACAAGTAAATATGAGCACCATTTCTAGTTCTAGTGCAATTCAAAGAGGCAGGATGAGTTTGGCATGGGCACAACGCATAGTTATTACTGTACCAAACTCAATATGGCAGATCTGTCAATGCCGGAGCAGTTGCCATCCTGGAGGATATCCTGCAGCACCATGCAAGAGCTCAGCATTTTTCAAGCAGACGAAAACAAGAGGATATATCCTGACAATATGGGCCAAATTACATTCCTAACGGTAAAATGGGAGCGCTACGGAGGAAAAACTGCGCTCACAGTTTTCCCTCTAGCGTGCCCGTTTTACTGCTAGATTACAATGCAGGCACAAAAAAGGCTGCTTGCATTGTTACCGCGCGTTGACCCAGGGGATGTGCGCGGCAGCGTTAAGCCGTGCGCACCTCTCAATGGGGTCCGTAGGACTCCATTGAAGCAGACGCTGGCGGTCACATGACGCCTCGGTCAGCGTAGTGATACACAGGGGGAGACTGGGGGGACTTTTTCCCCAGAGTCTTTCCCTGCTCCTGCCGGACTGAGGAGGCGGACAGAGCCGCGGTCCTTGCCGCGGGACAGGAGGTGAGTATACGATTTGTTTTTTTCATTTTTTTGGCTGGGGTTAACGGATTCTGCACCAGCTTGTTAGCACCAAGTCCTGGCTCTGGTTAACTTTTTGTTAACCGCGGCTGGACGTTAATCAGCATTAGGACTTTGTAATCCTAACGCTGATTAACACTTTGCGCTCCCCATGTTAAGTATAGGAAGCGCAAAGTACAGTAAGCTCGCACAAGGTTCGCACAGGTTCACACACGGTACACGATTCTGCCTGGTTGTAGCACTGAGTATGTAATTCGCAAATGGTTTTACCCCACGCGTTAAAAATTACTTATGCCGGCGCAAACGTTTGCGTCAAGATTGTAATGTGGCCCCATATGGGGTACTGTGGAAGCTCTAAATTTAGACAAATGAATTTATAGGTTTATGCTGCCTACTAAGGAAAAAGCACAAAATACCGACAGAAATGTACTATGTTATAGGGCAGAGAAAAGAGAGGTTCCTAGTGGCGCAATATGTAGTTGTAATAATATAAATGGACCATGTGGGCCAATGCCCTCTGGATTAATAAACCTGGTAACTCATAGTTTACAATAGTGCACAGCAAAAATAAGCCTATTTTGGTCCTTACAGTCAGCAAAGACTGATAATAAAGTGCAAGATTAGACAGGACTCAATGTGTGATGCTCACAGTCATCAGTGACTTATAATAAAGTGCAATAGTGATGACAGTACAAATTCACAATAGTGCAATTTCTATAAAGTGCATACAGTGCAATAGTGAAATATTGCAATATACATTGGGTGTTATAACCTAGCTGTCCATTCTCGTGTAGGATCCAGGTAAATAAGGTGCAAATCGTGCAAAATGAACAGTCCAAATTGGAATACGGCGATTCCTATATATCCAAAAGTGCACATACAAAAGTGCTATATAAAACGAGAGAGGGAAAAAAAAGAGAAGAAGGGGGGTCAGTCTCACTGTTGACCAATTTTGGATGGATTCTGGATGTAGATTCGTATCTGGGTACGGCACCGGCTCCTTGTATCCTAATGAGAGACTCTCAGTCCAAGGGAGAGTGGGGAGAAAAAAATTGGAGAAAGTGCAATATTGTATATATCATCAATGAAAAAAGTTTTTTAAAAAGCTCACTTACAATATTCAGAGCCTATTTGGTCCAGGCTCTGGGTTGAAACTCTTTGGCCTAATAGAGGGTGGCCACTTCCCTTCTTTTTCGTCACCCTGGATACCTCAAATAGAGAAGATATAGAGAGACGGCACTCTCATAGCATAATCTATGCCAGTACGGTATACAGTGCAAGGAATAAATGATCTCACTCACCCATTTAGGAGCCTTGTAGTGCCAGGCTTAACCGCTCAGCGTTGGTATGGTACCTCTTTTTAGGTGGGTATCTTACCCTCTTTGGTCTCTTCTGGTCTCCTGGGTGGATGCAGGTAGTAGATCAGACACAGGGGTCCCTATGTCATATACCCTCTGGCTATTTGGATGAGTATATCACTCCCATGAGGCAATAAGAATGTTATAGGCCTTATAGTGATTTAAAAAACAACATTTATTGCCTTGCACTGTATACCGTACTGGCACAGATTATGCTATGAGAGTGCCGTCTCTCTATATCTTCTCTATTCACCGTGCCAAACTTGGAGATCTTCCGTTTAGCATCCTGAAATGAAAAGCTGCTTAAATCTTGATTAGTCATTGAAGGTTTTTTTTCTATAATGTTTTTTACAACTGTAAGGAGAACTGATGGAATAGGATCTCTATCCACAATATTAAAAATCTCTCTAAAATGCCAGTTCACTTAAATGAAGGCAGTTGATCAGCTATAGCTAAGGAGGACTATAATACTATTGAATGTCACGGCAATTTGACATTTTATGTCAAAGTCTTACAATTTGGAAAATTGAGTTTTAAATTAAACTATTGACATGCCGTCACAGCAAAATATATGCGGAATTTGATTGGCTGATGGTTTCATCTCCACTCTGTAGTTTTTATTCACTTAATTTTTAATTGTAAACTATCATAGAGGGCTCGTAAAAGGTGATGTAATGCAAGGCAGCCATCCATGATGAAACTCTGACAGATCTCTGGATCTAGATCTAATAAACTTACTATTGCTGCTTTAGATTATAATAATATCAATATGTTGCATTCATTCTCCAGTTACTCCTTTAAATGTTGTTCTACAGTGTTTACAGTCTCAGTTTGCCTGTTTAACTACTATTTCAGCAGCTGTGGGAAGCAAGATACATCCACAGAAATATATTAGATATTGACAAATAATGATAAACAGAAACACTGACACATGTAAACACAGTTACAGATATACACACACAGTCACATATGTACAAGGTGCTCAGGTTCCCATGCAGGCTGCCAGCACAGTTCTGATACGATATTAGTGGCATGCAGCTCCCATTCTTCACTTACACATACTGATACCCATGGTGAGGTGAAGAAAAAAGACTAAACATTGTGACCTGCTCACTTCCGTGGCCTCCTACGGTCCCTAGGACTACCAGGGTTGATCCAGAAAGGTCACACATCGGTCCTTAGCCATCTTTTCTACCCTTTCCTTTTTTTTATTTCGGTCCTGGAGCACTTTTTGGTGTGTGTGTCCCCCCCCCCCACCTTCCCTGTTTCTCCTGCCACACTTTCTGTGTTTTTGTGATGCTTTTGTTGTAATGTGCCTTTTGAGACTTCGCCCTACGTGGTCGTTGTGCTGTCATGTTTGTTACCTGATGACATTTTTCTACAATAAAAAATTAGCGATATAAAAAAAGACTAAAAAGGGTTATTCAGAGAGCACCAAAATTCCACTGGTTGAATAAAAAATAATAAAAATGGGAAGTTTGTTTTACATTGAAGCCTATTGGATTCGCCTGTTTAAACATCTGGACATTTCGCCAACATTTTGGTGCAGTTTGGCGTTCTCTGAATAAATTAACCATTACTTTTCTGTTGGGATTTCACTGCTGCCGAAGGTCACCAAATTGTGGTGATCTGAGGTGAATTGCACTGTATTTCGCTGGCAATTTGCCAATATTTGGTGAATTGCCAGCTTTCTGAATAGTCGAATTGCAATGAAATTCAACGATCGGTGCAATTCGGTGGCAAATTTGGCTCTTATTGAATAACCCCTTAAGATACTGCGAGCAGTATTACAAAGCTGGTGCTAACTTAGCCAGAGCTGTTGTAAATTTAGCAACTCCATAGACTATGGGCTACATTAGATACTTCGTGCTAACGTTAGCGCTCACCTGCGTGAGCGTTAACATTAGCCCTGGTGGCCCTAACTCGGGCGCAACATATTACAATCCAAACGCTAACGGGTTAAGAAACCCATTACCATTTGGTACCTTGCACTTTTCAGCGCGAGGTTACTGTACTTTGCGCTCCCTATACTTAACATGGGGAGTGCAAAGTGTTAATCAGCGTTAGGATTACAGCGTCCTAACACTGATTAACGTCTGGCTACGGTTAGCAAAAATGTAACCACAGCCAGGACTTGGTGCTAACGGATTCCTCTGGTGCAGAATCCGTCAGTACCAGCAGAAACCCCCCAAAATTAATCGTATACTCACCTCCTATCCCGCAACGAGGACCACGGCTCCAACCACCTCCTCCGTCCGGCGGGAGCAGGGAGAGACAGGGGGAAAACGTCCCCCCGTCTCTCCTTGCAGATCACTACGTCGACCTGCCAGATCTCGCCTCGCGAGATCCGGCAGGTCTTGTGACTGGCAGAGGAGAAACTCAATGGAGTCCTATGAGTCCTATCCCGTGGCTTAGCGCCCGTTAACAATTCAGGCAGCTTTTTAAGTGCCTGCATTGTAATATCGTGCTAAAACGGGGGCGCAAAGAAGAAACCTGCAGGTTCAGGTTTTTCTCCTTTGCGTCCCCGTTTTAGCGTGAGTAATGTAATGTAGCCCTATAATGGCTCTGGTAAGTTTACAACAGCTCTGGTTAAGTTAGCATCAGCTTTGTAGTACTGCCTGCGCGTGTGTGTGCTCATTCAGTATAAATTGCACAGGGGAGTAAACAAACACAGCAAACATTTCCATTGACTTCCTCTAAAATATTTGCAGATACAGGATTTTTCTTTACCTTGTTAGTAAAAACTCCATTGGTGCCAACACCTTCAGGGCATAAAATGCAACATTATCATGGTTTAGTGCTACACTTCTGAAACATATGAAATAATTGAATGGCAGACAGAAGCAACAGAATATCAAAGAAAGTCAAAATATACATGTGATGGTATGCGGTATGCCCACTCTGAGGTTTGCGGGTTTTCATTTTTAAAACTCTGTAACTTGGACAAGATTTTAGTAATTGCAGAGGCAATGCTCTTAATGCAGACTGCATACCTAATCTAATTACTGTCAGTTGTGCACATTTTGTACAGATGGACTGTTGCTTTTTTTTTACCCAAATCTTAAAGCACATCTTGCGGAGACTAATCCGTTTATGAAAATATTACCAGATGCCTTACACATACAGAAGGAATAGGTCGTTAGTATTTTGCCCATTGTGTAAGCCAAGGGTGCTCAGCATTGGCCCTCCAGCTGTCTTGGAACTACATCTCCCATGATACTCATTAGGTCAACAGAGCCTTGAGGGAAATATAGTTCCAAAACATCGGAGAGCCAAGTTTGATGACCCCTGGTATAAGCTTTACTTCATCCATATAACACTAGTCTGTGCACCGTTACTATGTGCAAAACATTGAAATAACCTGCTGTACAAAGTTAGCTTTGCAGAAAGAATTGGCTGACAAATACCAAACTAAGGCAATCTCCTGCTTTGTCTCGCATTAAGTTATGCAGGCCACTCGCATGTGATTATGTGATTAAAGAGATTTGCATTACAAGTGGAATGCAGGAGCCTATTCGGAAACAATTCTGATCTTTACTATGCATATGTCTCCCAAAAGAAAATAGTCTATTATACAAACTATTTGCACTTCGACTTATGAGACATGATAATTATCTCTCTTTCAAATTCCAAGTGAATGAACATTAAATGCGGTATAATAGGTCTGAAAAACAGATGGCGTCTTTGTGTCACGCACATAAACGCAACAAAAAAATAATCTTTGGAGGGATTGGGATTCAGGACTATGTGACGAAGCACGCTATAAATGTATAAAACGTAGAATAAGGTGACTGAAAAGCAAATATTTTGATAACTCAGATCCAAATCTGATTAAACCTGTCTCACAGTATGTAGAGCTTCCTATAGGTAATTCAGAGCTGGATAGCTTGGCAAGGTTTTGTGAGTAGTAATTATTAAATGGGTAGAACCTTTCAATAACCGTTTATCCCTTTATAAAAAGTAGAGTAAAGCCTTGTGTTTCAGCGAGGTTAAAAGATTTATAGAAATGATTATAGTGCTCACATTCAAGAGGTCAGGGGAGAACTACAGTTACCACCAGAGTACAGAGAGTGGGGGGGTTTCAAAAAAGTTGTATGCAAGAGTTCAGGCAGCAAAGTGATACGCAGAGGTGCACTGGAAAATGATTTGTTCCCAGTGTACCTTTGCCACCGAGTGAGGAAGCGGTGGATTGCGCCATTCTTGCCACCGAAGGATCTGAGGTGAGTATGGGATTTATGGTGGGGTTAAAAGAATGTGTTTTGTGATTGTGCTGAAACACAATCAGATAACACCAAGGTCTGAAAGACGTGATTCTTTTCAGAATAATGTCAGATGCAGAGGAAAACAGGCTGGAATAGCTTGTTCACCATCTGCTGGGGCTCAATTAGCGTCTCCCATACAAAGAATAAGAAATGCTAATATACAGTAACCAAGCGCACCATCTGAGGAGCAAGCTCACCTTCCGTCTTGGATGTAAGGTACCAGCTGGGTGGAGTAGAGGTAACATCACTGCTCTGCATGGAGAGAGCCTGTGCAGTCATGGGTTCAATCCCAGCGAGCAACCTCTCCAGTAAGTGTCCTTGGGCAAGACACCTAACGGTACATACTCGCCACCCAGGACATACTTGAAAACGAGAGAAATCTCAATGTATCCTTCCTGGTAAAATACTTTCTCAAAAAAAAAAACTCTGCAAAACGGGGAAATGACATGCCAAATAAAATAATAGTCTTAGGGCACCATTACACTCTTCACGCTAAAACGGGGATGCTGGGGAGAAGAATCTGCGCCTGCAGGTTTCTCCTTTGCGTCCCCGTTTTAGTGTGATATTACGATGCAGGCACTAGATTAACTGCCTGCATCGTAATGCAGCTCTAAGCCCCGGGATGCATGCGGCAGCACTAAGCGCCACCGCGGGCATCCACACACGATGGAGTCCATAGGGCTTGCCTTGCAAGATCTGGCAGGTCGGCATAGTGATCCACAGATGGAGAGTGGGGAACTTTTTCCCTGATAAAGGCCTTTAGGGGCTGAAACATCGTTTTTTTTAATGTCATTTCAATAAATTCTGTGTTTTTAGAGAAGTCCTCGAGTGCCTCCTTCCACCATTTTATTGATATGTATACACACACACATACATACACTTTTCAGACCTCAGTGTGTGTGTAATATATATATATACACACGCATTTCAGACCTCAGCCCAGACCTCAGTGTGTGTGTATACAGTGGCAATAAAAAGTATGTGAACCCTTTGGGATTACGTGGAGTTTTGCATGAATTGGTCATAAAATGTGCTTTGCTCTTCATCTAAGTCACAACAATTTGAAAAACACAGTCTGCTTAGAATAATACAACACAAACATTAGCAGTTTTCATGTTTTTATTGAACAGAACATGTTAACATTCACAGTGCAGGGTGGAAAATGTATGTGAACCTTTGGACTTAATAACTGGTTGACCCTCCTTTGGCAGCAATAACCTCAACTAAACGTTTCCTGTAGTTGCAGATCAGACCTGCACAACGATCTGGAGTAATTTTGGACCACTCCTCTTCACAAAACTGTTTCAGTGTAGCAATATTTTTGGGATGTCTGGTGTGAATCGCTCTCTTAAGGTCATGCCACAGCATTTCAATCGGGTTGAGGTCAGGACTCTGACTGGGCCACTCCAGAAGGCGTATTTTGTTTTGTTGAAGCCATTCTTTTGTTGAATTACTTGTATGCTTTGGGTCATTGTCCTGTTGCATCACCCATCCTCTGCGGAGCTTCAGTTGGCGGATAGATGGTTTTACGTTTTCCTGCAAAATGTCTTCATAAACTCTGGAATTCATTTTTCCATCAATGACAACAATCCGTCCAGGCCCTGAGGCAGCAAAGCAGCCCCAAACCATGATGCTCCCTCTGCCATGTTTTACAGTGGGGATGAGGTTTTGATTTTGGTGTGCTGTGCCTTTTTTTCCTCCACACATAGTGTTGTGTGTTTTTTCCAAACAACTCTATTTTGGTTTCATCTGTCCACAGAATATTTTGCCAGTAGTGCTGTGGAACATCCAGGTGCTCTTTTGCAAACTTCAAACGTGCGCCAATATTCTTTTTGGACATCAATGGCTTCCTCCGTGGTGTCCTCCCATGTACTCCATTCTTGTTTAATGTTTTCCTTATTGTAGATGTGTCGACAAAAATGTTAGCATGTGCCAGAGATTTCTGTAACTCTTTAGCTGACACTCTAGGATTCTTCTTTACCTCATTAAGCATTCTGCGCTGTGCTCTTGCAGTCATCTTTACAGGACGACCACGCCTAGGGAGAGTAGCAACAGTGCTGAACTTTCTCCATTTGTAGACAGTCTGTCTTACTGTGGACACATGAACATCAAGGCTTTTGGAGATACTTTTGTAACCCTTTTTATTATTATTATTATTATTCTTTATTTATAAAGCGCCAGCATATTCCGCAGCGCTGTACAATAAACACAGTATAGACAGGGTTACAATACATTGAACAACATTTGACAAACAGTACAGGAGGAGATGAGGGCCCTATTCCCGTAGGAACTCACAATCTAGGAGGGTTGGGGTTGGAAACAGGAGGAGAGGACTGTAAGGTGAGAGTGATTGATGGTTGTGTCAGTGAGTTGGGTGGTAGGCTTCCCTAAATAGGAATGTTTTAAGGGAGCGTTTGAAGGAAGAGAAGTTAGGGGAAAGTCTGACAGTACGAGGGAGAGCGTTCCAGAGAGTGGGGGCTGCGCATGAGAAATCCTGCAGTCTATCATGGGAAGAGGTGATGCGGGGAGAAGCTAGGCTAACCCTTTCCAGCTTCATGTAAGTCAACAATTATTGATCGTAGGTCCTCTGAGAGCTCTTTTCTGCGAGGCATGGTTCACATCAGGCAGTGCTTCTTGAAACCAGTAAACCCAAAACTGGTGTGTGTTTTTAAAGGGCAGGACAGCTTTCAGCAACACATCAAATAATATCACACTGATTGGACTCAACGTTGGCTCACTCCTGGCTCCAATTAGCTCTTGGAGAAGTCATTAGGCTAGGGGTTCACATACTTTTCCACCCTGCACTGTGAATGGTTACATGTTATGTTCAATAAACACATGAAAACATATAATGTTTGTGTTGTATTATTTTAAGCAGACTATGTTTTTCAAATTGTTGTGACTTAGATGAAGATCAGAGCACATTTTATGACCAATTCATGGACAACTCCACGTAATCCCAAAGGGTTCACATACTTTTTCTTGCCACTGTATATATATATATATATATACAGTCAGGTCCAGAAATATTGGGACATCGACCCAATTCTAACATCTTTGGCTCTATACACCACCACAATGGAGTTGGAATGAAACAAACATATGTGCTTTAACTGCAGACTGTCAGCTTTAATTTGAGGGTATGTACATCCAACTCAGGTGAACGGTGTAGGACTTACAGCAGTTTGCAGATGTGCCTCCCACTTGTTAAGGGACCAAAAGTAATGGGACAATTGGCTTCTCAGCTGTTCCATGGCCAGGTGTATGATATTCCCTCATTACCCCAATTACAATGTGCAGATAAAAGGCCCAGAGTTCATTTCAAGTGTGCTATTTGCATTTGGAATCTGTTGCTGTCAACTCTCAAGATGAGATCCAAAGAGCCTTCACTATCAGTGAAGCAAGCCATCATTAGGCTGAAGAAACAAAACAAACCCATCAGAGAGATAGCAAGAACATTAGGCGTGGCTAAAACAACTGTTTGGAACATTCTCAAAAAGAAGGAACGCACCAGTGAGCTCAGCAACACCAAAAGACCCGGGAGACCACGGAAAACAACTGTGGTGGATGAATGAAGAATTCTTTCCCTGGTGAAGAAAACACCCTTCACAACAGTTGGCCAGATCAAGAACAATCTCCAGGAGGTAGGTGTATGTGTGTCAAAGTCAAAAATCAAGAGAAGACTTCACCAGAGTAAATACAGAGGGTTCACCACAAGATGTAAACCATTGGTGAGTCTCAAAAACAGGAAGGCCAGATTAGAGTTTGCCAAACAACACCTAACAAAGCCTTCACAGTTCTGGAACAAGATCATATGGACAGATGAGACAAAGATCAACTTGTACCAGAGTGATGGGAAGAGAAGAGTATTGAGAAGGAAAGGAACTGCTCATGATCCTAAGCTTACCACCTCATCAGTGAAGCATGGTGGTAGTAGTGTCATGGCGTGGGCATGTATGGCTGCCAATGGAACTGGTTCTCTTGTATTTATTGATGATGTGACTGCTGACAAAAGCAGCAGGATGAATTCTGAAGTGTTTCGGGCAATATTATCTGGTCACATTCAGCTAAATGCTGCAGAACTCATTGGACGGCGCATCACAGTGCAGATGGATCAGGGCCGTCTTTAGCGCAGGGCAAAAGGGGCAGCTGCCCTGGGCCCAGTCAGTGTTATGGGGCCCAAAGCAGCTGCTCTTGAGCCCACAAAAATCGTGGTGTCACAGGCTGCCTCCCCTCCGTGGTGATGGTGACAAGAGACCATAGCGAGGAGCTGAGGCCGCACGAGAGAGGGATGCATCTTGGGAGCGGTATTTGGCTCCTCCCCCTTCTCTTCAACATGCAGTTCCCCCCGCAAGAAGATCCTGGATTCAGGAAGTAGTCAGTGCTCTGCCCCGCCAGGCCAGCCTGTCTGAGAGACTACAGCAGCATGAAGTAAGAAGCAGGGCTCTGTTTACAAGACCCCCTGCTCCCCCACCCCTCCAGCTTGTCTATGTCACATGTTAATTTGTATATTGATGGTGTGTGTGTTGGGTACATTATGTATATATATATGTGTGTGTGTGTTGTGTAGAATATGTGTGTGTGTGTGATGTGTAGATTATGTATGTGTGTGTGATGTGTAGATTATGTATGTGTGTGTGATGTGTAGATTATGTATATATGTGTGTGTGATGTGTAGATTATGTATATATGTGTGTGTGATGTGTAAATTATGTATGTGTGTGTGATGTGTAGATTATGTATATATGTGTGTGTGATGTGTAGATTATGTATGTGTGTGTGATGTGTAGATTATGTATGTGTGTGTGATGTGTAGATTATGTATAGGTGTGTGTCTGATGTATAGATAATCTACACATCACACACATCATATATATTATGTGTGTATATATGGTGTGGAAATGTATGTGATGTAAGTATCAAGTGTATATATGATGTGTATATTATGCGTAAGTGTATATATAATGTGGAAATGTGTATATGATGCAAGTGTGTATATGATGTATATATTACGTGTACATGTACAGTATATAGAATGTGTACATAGGATGTGTACGTTCACAAAGGATGTATATACAATAGTACATATATATATAGTGCATGATGTGTACACACAGAGATATTGTGTTTTTCTTACAGTACGTGTAGTTAGGATGTGTTTGTATATAAAGGATGTGTAATTGTAAAAATAAAAAAAAATAGGCTTGTCTCATTTAATTTAATCTGTGTGTTTTTTTTTTTTAACGTTGGGATGGAGAGTAAAATTCCTATGGGTGGCCCCCAAGAAAATGGTTGCCCAGGGTCCAGTCAATATTAAAGACGGCCCGGAGATGGATAATGACCCAAAGCATACTGCAAAAGCAACCAAAGAGTTTTTGAAGGGACAGAAGTGGAATGTTATGCAATGACCAAGTCAATCACCTGACCTGAATCCCATTGAGCATGCATTTCACTTGCTGAAGACAAAACTGAAGGGAAAATGCCCCAAAAACAAGCAGGAACTGAAGACCGTTGCAGTAGAGGCCTGGCAGAGCATCACCAGGGATGAAACCCAGCATCTGGTGATGTCTATGCGTTCCAGACTTCAGGCTGTGATTGACTGCAAATGATTTGCAACCAAGTATTAAGAAGGGAAAGTTGAGTGTATCCTTCACTCCAAAGATAGAATGCAGAAAAAAACACTTTACAGTGAAAAAGGAGCGCTTAAAGGTTAGACAAAGACCACACATATATTGAACGGAAAGATGAAAACAAAAGAGCTCTATTTTTCTTTCTTTCCCTTGTTCTTATTTCAGTAGAATTATAGATCTGTTAGATACCATCAGATTCTAAAAGAGACAAGGAGAGAATCTCATTGCATAGTATTATATATACACCAGATATATCAGAAAGAAATTAGATTTCCACTCACAAACAAGGAGTCTGCAAGACTCCAAATGTATGCCTTTAAGCCTCTTCTGGGGGGCTCCACCCATCAACAGGAAAAGAGATTTTCAATACTTTGATAAAAATCAGAAGGAATTGCACTCACGTAGGTTAAATTTTTCATTTAACCTACAGAATTACGCTATTATTGATTTTTGTCTCGAGATCATAACATACTTCCGGCCTAAAGCTACTATCAAGCCTGGAAGAAAAAGTATTGAAAATCTCTCTTCCTGTTGATGGGTGGAGCCCCCCAGAAGAGGCTTAAAGGCATACATTTGGAGTCTTGCAGACTCCTTGTTTGTGAGTGGAAATCTCATTTCTTTCTGATATATCTGGTGTATATATAATACTATGCAATGAGATTCTCTCCTTGTCTCTTTTAGAATCTGATGGTATCTAACAGATCTATAATTCTACTGAAATAAGAACAAGGGAAAGAAAGAAAAATAGAGCTCTTTTGTTTTCATCTTTCCGTTCAATATATGTGTGGTCTTTGTCTAACCTTTAAGCGCTCCTTTTTCACTGTAAAGTGTTTTTTTCTGCATATATATATATCACACACATATTTCAGACCTCAGACCAGACATGGGGCGGCTTTCAGAATGCTCTAACGGCATTCGGACAGACCCCTTGCAGCTCACCGTGTTTCAACGAGCGCCGCTGGCAAAGTCTTCGATCAGCCGCTCGTTGGGAAGCACCCAGACGCGATCTCGCGATCTCATGCACAGTTCGAGATCTCGCGAGATCGCGGCTGGGGCTTCCTAACGAGCGACTGCTCGAAGACTTTGCTGGCGGCGCTCGTTCCAACATGGTGAGCTGCAGGGGCCTGTCCGAATGTCGTTAGAGCATTCTGACATCCGCCCCAGCCCCTCGGATGCCAGTAAGCCAGCTCAATGCTGGCTTCCAGTATCAGGGGCATCTGCACGAGTACTAAGTACTCGTGCACATGCCAGTATAGGCACCGATACTGATACTAGTATCGGTAGGTACATAGTATCCTTATGTACCTTTGCTTGCGATCTTTCAAGTAAGCCTATTCCCAAGCATCTTTTTTTTCTCCTTCCCTCCATCTATTATGCTTACTGTGTCTTACTCTCTTTTATTTTATTATGAGGATGTCCTGAGCCAATCACTGAAATCGGGATTGAGCCCCGATCTCGGCATTTTTTAGAGTGTTTTTTTTTCAAGACAATCCAAATCCTCCGAATGCTATGCAGCGAGCTTCCCAACCTCCCAGTGGGAGTCCCACAGCCTTGACATTGATTCATGGCATCATCCCTGCCTGCCTGCAAGCTATGGAAGACACTGGGAATACTTAGGGAGCCTACCAGCTGGAGTAGGTGCCTCTGCATTGAAATGCAACGACTTCCCTGCCTGATGCATGTTATGTGAGAAGGCACAAAAACTGCTGAGTGAATGCAAGGGCGCCGCCAGTTTTGCTGCAGGGCTTTTGGTATTAGATCAGAATACCTCATAGCCTGGATCAGACTGGTGCCCGAAATCATTTACTATAGAAGGCCTCATCTATGTAAAAATGCGGAATAAAATTGAATAAAAAAAAAAAAAAACACCTGTTTCTAACCCAAAAGACTTAGGGCAGTATTACAAAGCTGGTGCTAATTTAACCAGAGCTGCTGTAAACTTACCAGAGCCATTATAGTCTATGGAGTTGTTAAGTTTACAACAGCTCTGGTTAAGTTCGCACCAACTTTGCAATACCACCCTTAGGGCCACATTACAATCTAGGTGCTAACGTTAACGCTCACCTGCGTGAGCATTAACGTTAGTCACGGTGGCTACCGCATGTGACGGAACCGTTCTCTTCCGTCTGTCCTGGCTCTCCAGACACCCCTTCGTTGCGGTCAGCCCGGCTACTGGGAGTGCTGTCCTCAGCGCCTCGAGCAGCTTGACCCGCCTGCTTCTAATTCTCTGCCCTGGAGCTGTTAGGAATTTCCAGAGGGCCGCTCTGTGCCTTCTGGGGGTGATAGTGGGTACCCTGAATGAGACACCAGACGAGCTGTATGTTCCCACAGGATTCTCTGACTTTTAATGAATAAAAACGCCACCAATTATGCTGAAATCCAACAGTCATAATTTGCATAAATAACGCACCTCGTCCTACCAATATGTTAAGTACATTATGTCAGATAGGTATTTACAATAAACATTCTTTACATTCTTTAGCCTTTAGCTCACACAACATTTACATAACCTATTGTTCTAACACATCAGATTAAAGACAAACACTATCACAGATTTCTTGAATTAAACATGCAGCCAGATAAGGGTGAAAGCCCTGTTGCATAAATTACACAGCAGTAAAGCTTGTTTACTGGCTATACAGAAACACATTTACCTACAGGAATATAAGTATTTAAAACTAAAGTTACGCCATTTTACACTAAACTAATTTAAACTAAAGCCAAACGATGTAAAATATATTTAAAAACACACGATATAATTGAACATAAAGTCTCTTGGGGTTTGAAGCATGGAGCGTTACATCAGCTCCATGACACCGCATATTACAATCCAAACGCTAACGGGTTAAGCAACCCGTTTGCATTTGGTACCTTGCGCTTTTCAGCGCGAGGTTACTGTACTTTGCGTTCCCCTTGTTAAATATAGGGAGCGCAAAGTGTTAATCAGCGTTAGGATTACAAAGTCCCAGTGCTGATTAACGTCCGGCCACAGTTAACAGAAATTTATCCACAGCCAGGGCTTGGTGTTAACGGATTCCGCTTCTGCAGAATCCGTTAACACCAGCCAAAAAAAAAAAAAGTGATCGTATACTCACCTCTTGTCCCGCGGCTCGGTCTGCCTCCTCCGTCCGGCGGGAGCAGGGAGAGACTGGGGGAAAAAGTTCCTCAGTCCCCCCCTGCGTATCACTATGCCGACCGGTTGGATCTCGCGAGGCGAGATCCGGAAGGTCATGTGACCGCCGGCATCTGGCTCAATGGAGTCCTATGGACTCCATCGAGTGGAGGCTTGCGGCGGCGCTCAGCGCTGCCAGGAGCATCCCGGGGTGTAGCGCGCGGTAACAATGCAGGCCATCTTTTAAGCGACTGCATTGTAATCCCACGTTAAAACGGGGGCGGTATGGAGGAAACTGCCGGCGCAGTTTTTTCTCCCTAGCGTCCCCGTTTTAACATCAGGAATGTAATGTGGCCCTTATTGTTCAGTGACATAGGCCTGAAATTATCCAATATAATGATTTTAAGAATCAGTATGTTCTCATGGTAACAAATAAAAGGTACTTATTGCATGCTTATTCTTTAGATATACATAAAATCATTAAAACTAAAAGGTCTGCGCCCCCTTGATAAAAGCACGATTAAATGTATCATTACGTGGGAGTCTAAAATTCAGACATACACAAATGAAACCATGAATTTAACCTAGAAGATCTACTCCTACTCACTTTCCAAGGAATCTATTTTGTAAAATGTTATACATTTCTGATTAATGAACTGCTAATTCTATCCAAGTATTAAATATTAAACTCTTGCAAGATTGTTTGATTCCAATGAATATTTTGTATATTTTGCCAGGCCATACACCTTCAATAGTGTTGATTTAAAAGTGCAATTTATCAGTAAAAATATATATTTCAGCATTTGTGTGTATTTAAATATCACGTGGATTAACGGTTCATCCATTCTGAAGCAATATGACTCGTGACTCGTAAACAAAGTTAAACATTAACAAATATATGTATGGAGACAGAATATAAATATGATAACCAGTTGTCTTCATTTTAAGACAGTTCATGGATTTACTGGGAAATTAAAATGTATAATTTATTTTAATGGCTGTCTTTTGTTTGTGTGGTTTTTTTTTTCCATAAAGCATGTCTTGTTTATTATATGCCAAGCATTTTTCATGGATGATTCTAGCTCATCACACAAACTTGATTATAAGGCAGGGGATTTTTTAAGAGTCCAAGGAACCTCTCAGTTCTTCAAGAGACTGTTAATGGCTTGATATAATTTAGCTCGATCGCTGAAATTTACTGTTTTGTTTGGCCGCAATCTGGCCGGTTTTCGGATGAGCTGTTTCAAATATGGATATACTGGTATTTCTATTCCATTTAACATGTTGGCTCACTGGCTCATTGAAACTCACACATATACCTCCTAATGGAAGTTTCAGCAAGCCGAATTTGAACAGTATGTCAGGAGATAAAATTTGTTGGTAAATGGTTCTTCAGACAGGGAAACAGAGTTTAGCATATTGAAACCTTTATTACTATTAGTGTGTGTTTACCGTTTCTGTGAAGTGGTAAAGCCCCTGTGTTAATCAGAGACAACACATAAAGTGTGAGACATGTGAGAGGGCTGCCCTGGAAGGCTGGACATTTAAACGAGTCTCCCTGTTTTTCATGTGGTAAATCCACACTAAATGGGTCATTCACTAACCTTCAAATTTGCCACTGAATTGCAATGAACGGGGAATTTCACCGTAGGTGAAATTTCGGAGCTATTCCTTTATACATAAAGCTGTCAATTCGCCGAGTACAAGCGAATTGACAGCAAAATACAGTGTATTTTCCTGCGATTCACCGACACTGAAATTGTCCCATAAGGAACTATTGATTTGAAAGTTTAAACAGGCTTTAATCCGGTGGAATACATGTAATATCTTTTTTTTTTTCTTTTTCAAACACCATTTATTCTTTTTATTTTTTGCATTAACCTTTTTTTATTTTTCAAAAGATCTTTTTCTATTCTTTAAAATACCTTTTTTTAATTGACCTTTTCTAATATTTGGAAACATTATTACTTCATTTTTGTTGATTTAAGCTCCCATTAGGAGAGTAAGGGAATTTGACAATGACCATTCGATAATAATAGTGTAATAATAATTGCTATTAATAACAATAGTGTATTCACCAAATTTTCGGTGAAATGGAATCGCCAAATTGAGCAAAAATGGGCCGAACTGCAAAGCACCGAAATTGTGTTCAATTTCGGTGCTTTGTAAATGGATCCCTAATATTTATATCCTATGTGACACCACCCATCCAGCATCAGGTGTTTACCTTTTAACTGCCTGAATGCAATCAGTCTGCCCTATATAACAACTAAGAGTGGCTCCATTGAGCCTTTGCTCCAGTGACATTCCCAAGTGGCATCCTAAGTGGACGTCTAGAGTTGATTTCCTGGAGTTGCGGGACTGGAGGAAGGAACTGCAAGGCCCACTTTTTACTCTGGGTAAACGCACGTCTATATTATGCTTTCTCTCACGCTTCTGCTCTTTACTTCTACCTTTCTCCTTAAATGGAACTCCTGCCCCACCGACCCCTACACTATCTGCATCTCTCCCTCCCTCCTCTCGTCCCACATGATGGCCTCACATGAGCTCCTTTGTTTCCTCAGAACATGGTCTCCCTCTAACTCTCATGCTGCCAATCACTCCCACTCCCACAAATCCCATTCCCACCTTCTCTTTCTCACCCTCCTGCTGTTACTCTATTCAGGTGACATATCCCCTAACCCTGGCCCCACAACACATCCAATACTTCCCTCTCATCCTATCTCCATCGCACATAAATCACCTCCCTGCATGCCCAGCAACCTCATTCCCGTAATCCCTCAGCGCCTGTCCTCTTTCTCCTGCGCCCTCTGGAACGCTCGCTCTGTGTGCAACAAACTCACAGCAATCCATGACCTCTTCCTTTCAAACTCCTTCAACCTCCTAGCTTTAACTGAAACCTGGCTAACTCCCTCTGACACGGCCTCCGTTGCTGCTCTCTCACATGGCGGTCTACACTTGAGCCATACCCCCAGACCGGGTGAGAAAAATGGTGGCGGGGTCGGAATCCTGCTCTCTCCCACCTGCACCTACCAACATCTCCCTCCACCCCCATCCCTCTCCTTCTCCTCCTTCGAGACACACTGCATCCGCCTGTTCTCTCCTCTGGCCCTCAGGGTGGCAGTCATCTACCGCCCACCGGGACCAACCTCCCAGTTCTTTGACCACTTTGCTACCTGGCTTTCTCACTTCCTGTCTTCTAATCTTCCATGCCTAATTCTCGGGGACTTCAACATTCCCATTGATGATCCTTCCGCCCCTGCTGCCTCCAAACTTCTTTCACTCACGTCCTCCCTTGGACTCACACAATCCTCCCTCCTCCCTACCCACCGCGATGGTCACGCTATTGACCTTGTCTTTTCCAACCTCTGCTCCATTTCTGAGTTCAACTGTCACCCTTTCCCCATCTCTGACCACCACCTTCTCTCTTTCAACCTATCTGGACTTCCTAAACACCCTGCTCCCCCACCCCGCACACACACTCGCAGAAATCTACATGCTGTGGACCCCCATCAATTCTCCAATCTACTTCACCACCTCCCTCACACCTCATCCTTCACCTGCCCTGATGCTGCCACTAATCACTACAACACTACACTTATCTCTGCTCTAGACACTCTTGCTCCTCTTCGACTCCTCTGTAAGGCCCCATGCCGCCAGCTTCAGCCCTGGCACACCCTCCAGACTCGCTACCTGCAAAGATGCTCCCACACTGCAGAGCGTGCCTGGAGGAAATCCCGCTCTGAAGCTGATTTTGTTCACTTCAAGTTTATTCTCCGGTCATACACCTCTGCCCTCCACTTGGCCAAACAATCCTTCTTCTCATCTCTTATATCTACGCTGTCCTCCAACCCTAAACGGCTCTGGTCCACCTTCACTACCCTCCTCTACCCACCTGCACCTCCCCCCACAGCTGCCTTCAGCGCTCAAGACCTGGCAGACTACTTCCTCAGTAAAACTCTAACTATCAGAAGCAACATCCCAACACAAGATAGTTATCTGCCACCTCCACTCCCAGAGGTCCCCTCTGCCACCCTCTGCCGCTTCCTCCCAGCCACTGAGGAGGAAGTCAATTCTTTATTGTCCTCCTCACATCTCACCACGTGCCCGCTCGACCCCATTCCCTCACATCTAATTCCTCCCCTCTCACCCCTGCTCTCACACACATCTTCAACCTATCTCTCTCCACTGGCTCCTTCCCATCCGCCTTCAAACACACGCTAGTTACCCCTTTACTAAAGAAACCATCCCTCGATCCCAACTCTCCATCCAACTACCGCCCTGTATCCCTGCTTCCCTTTACCTCTAAGCTCTTAGAAAAACTAGTCTTAAACCGCCTCTCCCTCTTCCTGTCCTCCAATTCCCTACTTGACCCCCTGCAATCTGGCTTCCGTCCCCTACACTCAACTAAAACTGCCCTCACCAAAGTCACCAACGACCTCCTAACTGCTAAAAAACACGGCCACTATTCTATTCTCATCCTGCTTGACCTCTCGGCTGCTTTTGACACTGTTGACCAACTCTCTGGGTCTCGGTGACACTGCACTTGCTTGGGTTGACTCCTATTTATCCAACAGGTCCTTCTGTGTGTCCTTTGCTGGTATCTCCTCCTCTTCATTGCCTCTATCTGTTGGTGTACCTCAAGGCTCTGTCCTTGGTCCTCTGCTCTTTTCCATCTACACTTCCTCCCTGGGCAAAATCATCAACAGCTTTGGCTTTAATTACCACCTCTACGCTGATGACACTCAGATCTACCTCTCTACCCCTGATCTCTCTCCCCCTGTCCTTTCAAAAGTCAGTGACTGTTTATCTGGCATCTCCTCCTGGATGGCCTCCCACCACCTAAAGATCAACAGTCAAAGACTGAACTCCTACTTATTCCTCCCTCCAATGCCTCCCCACCTCCTGACTTCTCTATCACGGTGGAGGGTATCACCATCTCCCCATCAAACCAAGTTCGCTGTCTTGGAGTTACACTTGACTCTGCTCTTTCCTTCATCCCCCACATCAAGTCTCTTTCCTCCTCCTGCCGATACCAACTGCATAATATTTCCAGAATTCGGCCATTTCTTACCGCTGTCACCACAAAACAACTCATACACGCCCTGGTAATCTCCCGACTCGACTATTGCAATAATCTCTTATCTGGCCTCCCTCTGTCCCGCCTCTCCCCCCTACAATCCATCCTGAACGCCTCCGCCAGGCTAATTCACCTCACCCACCGCTCTGTCTCTGCCGCTCTCCTCTGCGAGTCCCTTCACTGGCTCCCCATCCACTGCAGAATTAAGTTCAAAATCCTTATCCTTACCTACAAAACCCTCACTAACTCAGCTCCCCACTACCTGTCCTCACTAATCACCAAATACACCCCAGCCCGCTCCCTAAGGTCAAACAGTGACCTGCGCCTAGCTTCTCCCCGCATCACCTCTTCCCATGATAGACTGCAGGATTTCTCACGCGCAGCCCCCACTCTCTGGAACGCTCTCCCTCGTACTGTCAGACTTTCCCCTAACTTCTCTTCCTTCAAACGCTCCCTTAAAACGTTCCTATTTAGGGAAGCCTACCACCCAACTCACTGACGCAACCATCAATCACTCTCACCTTACAGTCCTCTCCTCCTGTTTCCAACCCCAACCCTCCCAGATTGTGATTTCCAACGGGAATAGGGCCCTCATCTCCTCCTGTACTGTTTGTCAAATGTTGTTCAATGTATTGTAACCCTGTTTATACTGTGCCTATTGTACAGCGCTGTGGAATATGCTGGCGCTTTATAAATAAAGAATAATAATAATAAATAATAATTTCTGACCTAAAATGTGCTTTAATTACGACTTTACAAGTCGACAGGGACATTTTTTTTTATTTCAACTGTAGCTGAATCAAATGAATCAGCCAATATTTGAGAAAAAAGGATGGTCTAAACTAACCTATAGTTTTTGCAAAATAAGAGTTGATCTAATTAAGTTCACCCTTAACTGTTCCATTAAAGAGCAAGGTGAAAAAAAAATTAACTAACCTTTTTTTTTTTGCCTTTGAATGTTAGTGCTGAGCTCACAGTGTAGCAGACCTGAACATTACATGAAAGCTCCCACCGGGCTGAAGAGTTTGAGAACGACCTCTCTATGGGATATATTTAACCCTTTCGCTGCTGAGCTATTTCACGCCTGTGTGCTGAGGTCATTTTTACCGGTTTCGCTCATCATGGGCTATTTCCTTGAGATAATTGGGGTAATATTATTTATCCTGATTGGGGATCTCCAAGATCAAGGTGGGTGGGGATATAGTCCTTTACCCTTGATTGTTCAAATTATATTGGGTAATAAGTATTTATTATGCCATGTTAGGGACCTTATTGTTGGTTAATTATGTTATTTGTTTTCCTTCTATGTGGTTACTATCCTTTACATCATGGGGAGCGATTTCAATACAAGAATTTCCAGTATAGAGGTGCCATTTTATTGCCAATTGGACGTTATTCGGACTTCTGTTTCTTTATGTGGGCACATCAGATAAGAATGTAGAAGACACAGAGCCGTTTCGGACTTTCGTTTTCGAGATATGGTTATACAGGATGTGAGCGCAAGGTTTCCGGTTTCGTTTTCGACGTTGGCGCGCAGGCGTAGAGGTGGAGGTCCAACCACTTCCGGTCTGCGTTCCGGAACTCCGACGGAGCGGCAGTGTCGTGGGATGATGACGCCGAAAAAGCGACCCAAACCAGGGGAGGGCATGGACCCTTGTTTTTCCCGCACTTTCAGACCCCTCTGATTGGAGGGTCAATTAGACTGCATTGTTTATAAATGAATTAGGGCTTTTATGGTTTTTACTGCTGCTGAGGAAGCCATACAGTCTATATTGACTCAGGCGAAACGCGTTCAGCTATTTTTGTTTTATTGTATTAAATATACTTTTTTACTACTCCAATTTTATTTTCATTTATTCTACCCTAATTCACCAATTTTGTGCCTAGTCATTTGGCTTCTACTACATGCTGCTATACGCATCCATTGGGGCTTTTATTAAGAGTTTGCCCACTTGAAACAACCTTTGGGCCTTTCCATCTGAGCCCTGGTGGCTCTTGAGCACGTGAGTGGTCTGATTTTTTTATAATTAAAACTGCAAGAATATACAGAATCACCCTATGTTGCCATCTTCCTTTTTTTCCTATTTATATCCATTGGGAGTTACCATCTATATATATCCCTCGGAAATCACCACCTACTGAAGTGGCCAGTGGGAGGGCCCATCTAAATTCTACCCACAGGCGAATACTGCTAGAGCCGGGTGAGGCTCTCTATAGCGTGAGTGAGAGCTGATATATCTCCTAAATTATTTATGTATACAAACAATATTGCACTATGTCTGTCTTCTTTTTGAGGTACTGATCCTCCATCAACTGAAGACACTTGTTATTCTGTATTGGGTAATTAATATTTATTACCCTCTTTTCTACACACTGGGAAGCGCCGCACCTCTTTTTCTTTTATTCTCTATGGGATATATTTAACCCTTTCGCTGCTGAGCTATTTCACGTCTGTGTGCTGAGGTCATTTTTACCGGTTTCGCTCATCATGTTTAAAAGCGTTTTGAAGCCTTATTTTATTATATGACCCAGACATATTATATATCGTTCTTTCCGGCAGACTCTGCCGATTCATAAAATATCATTATTATATGTATTCGTCATGTCCTGTCTGTATAGTATAACAAAAAATCCAATAAAATTTAAATTTTCAATAATTTACAACATGTAAAGTGTTTTTTTTTCACATTTTAACATGCGAGCGTTTGCGGTTATATTTTCTATGGGTTGCGCTGGTTAAAAAAATTAGAAATCGTTCCATTTTTTTGGGGGGAAAATCACGTAATTTTTAACAAACGCACTCCATACAAAAATCGTTAGTGCAGCACATTGTTCACATTATAAATGAAATGGGAACAATATTGCTGCATTAACAAAAACAAAAAAAACTTATTTTTTATTTTTTTAATACTTTTTTATTTTTATTTATAATTTTTTCCCCTTAACTTTTAACATGGTCATGTTTGGTATCGGAAAGGCCATGCTCAGGCCGATCCAACGATACCAAATATTAACCCCTAGCTGCCACGGATCGGGAGATAGGGGGTTCATTGGAACCCCCCATCTCCACCATTGGTGTCAGCTAGGGGTTAACTCCAGAACTGACGTCATCGCGCTACGCATGATGATGCCAGTCATCAGGGGGAGATCCCGGAAGCTTGGCCGACATCCAAGATGTTGGCCAGCTCCAGGTGAGGATCGTGATTTGGCGCCTTTCGGTGCCGAATCACGATCTGGCCCCCAAGGGCTTAAAGCCAGCCACTCTTTGGAAGGGCAGGCTGTGCCCTTCCAATCGGTGCCTGCCTTTAACCGCTGCCTCCAGCCAATCGGGAGGGAGAGAGATCCAAAGGACCTCCCCCCTCCCTTTCAGGCACCTTCCCCGCACTCGCGGGGGGGGGGCTGAAATAGAGGTCATCACGCTTGCCGGGGTCCGGAGTACCGGGCTGACATCAAAGATGTCAGCACGCACTGGGGGGCACAGCAATCGGCCGGGATCCCGGCTGATTGCTGCCTCCTGTGCTAGGACGCGCTCAGTGCGTCCATAGCACAGGAGAACCACTTGGCTGGACGCGTCCTTAGCAGCCAAGTGGTTATTAAGGATTTAATATTTACTTATTATTTATTTTTCTATTCAACATTTTGTTTCCTTTGTAACTTCCCATCTTGGCTACCAGTCTATGTAAAATCCACCCATATCAGACCAGTATGCATGGGGATAGCGGAAATACAGAATGTTGACGCACATGTTAACAGGAAGAGATAGTGATAAAATCACCAGAGGAAGAGCTGCTGAACCAGGGTTATAAGGTGCATCATCCTTCTATAAAAACTAGAATTTTATCTATATAACATTACAACTAAATATTTTCCAAAGCAGCCCTGTGAGTTTAAATAAAAGAATGCAAACTGACCATCAAAAATCTCATTATTAACACTTTCACTCCCGAGTTTGAGATATCTCAGGCTTCAAAAGCACCATCCGGTGCCCCGATAGAGATATATCGATCTGCAATTGTGCAGCCCAAAAGCAAATTAAATTTGTTTGCTGCAAACGAATTTCATTTGCTTTTGGGCTGCAGACGTTTCCCCCAAAAGTTTTTTTTTTTTTTTTTTTTAAATTCTTTATTTAGAATTTCAATAGGGCCACATGTCGACCAACAAGAAAGCAGCCACACAGGGCTGTGATTCAACTGTCGTAAAACATTATATAGATAAAAAAATAAAAAAATAAAGAAGCGTATTGAGACATCTGCAGGCGCCAAAGCAATGCCATCATAAGGGGGTGGGGGAGAAAAGGCCTGAAACCTAAAGAAAAAAAGAGAAAAAGAAAAAAAAAAAAAAAAGGGAAAAGGGGAACATAAAACATTTCCAAAATCCCAAATAGCTATACAGGCAATGAGGGAGGGGGGGTTGATCAAGGGGGCTCACAACACAATCCCCAAATCCATCTGAATAGCTCCTCAAACTATATAGAAAGAAAATTAAAAACAACAGAGAAAGAGAGGAGGTCTTCCTATAACATTCCGAGCAGCAAAAGACAACAGATAAACAACGAGACGTGAGTCACAAAATGCAAAACATGAACTAAAAAGAACGCATTGAAAAAGAGGCGGCTTCTCATAAAGGTGTTGTGCAAACAAGTCAGATATTCCCATCACCTAAGTTTTCAGCCCGGGGAGACGAGCGCACCATCCGGCGCAAAACCCGCCCCCAGTAAAACAGGCCAGGCCTCGGCCGGTTCCGAGATTACATACGACATTTTGTTATGGGTAACCACTAATGAGCCGGCTGGACCCCAGCGGTACCGGACCCCTTATGCCTGAGGAAAGTTGTCACCTCGCGGTATCTGCGGCGCGCCATCAGCGTTGCGAAGGGCAGGTCGTGAAATAATTTCAGGGTTACTCCATCAAATAGGACATCAGCTCGCGCCCCCGGCGCTGTCATGATCCGTGTTTTGGCTGCCACATCTGCTGTGACCGCGATCACATCTCTCGGGGCATCCCGTGGGGCCTCAGCAGCCTTGCGAATGCGGTAGACCGTCCCCCAAAAGTTTTAGCACTGTGAGCATAATGCCCATAGAGCTAAAATTGTGTAAAATCAGCTGATGGTGCCCTGACATCGGGCATTCAGTAGCCAATGCAGGGAAGGGAAAAAAAAAAAAATCGAGCTGCAGCTGTAATGCCTGTAACTCAATTTGGAAGTAGATGGCACCATCTACTGGCCAAATAGGTTATTTACCATAAGAAATACAATGGAAATAGGACCAAATATTTCTTACTGTATGATTAATTAAGAAAGATTTTACAAAAAAAACATTGGCTTCTGACCATGGTTTTTTTAAAAATCACTTGGTAGTGATGGAGTTAATTAGGAATTTTGATATAAAATGCAGTGAGATTAAAGTCCCACTCTACTATCTTGGTTTCTATACCAGTATTTACAAAACAAGTCAAAAAGCCTAAAATAGCACAAATAATATACTATTGAACAAAATATGAAAAAAAAGTGATATCTGATATATACTTTTATTCCTAGGAGGTAGATGATGTGTTAATACACCTGCAGGGTTATTCAAAGAGAATCGAAAAGTCACCGCATGTTCGGTGACTTTTCGTTCTCTTTAATTCGGGCCGATTCGGCAATCCCATTTCGGCAACCCTGCGGTGTATTCAGCAAGCACCACAGGGCCGTTGAAGCGCAGGGAAAAGCTGCCGCAAACCCGACGAAGAGTCACCGCAAAAACCCGGCGAATGCACGCCGAAACACGCAAAAACATCTGGATTAACCCGCCGAAGACACCGGAAAAACCCGAGCAGGAGCCGATCACACGCAGTGAAACCTCCGGAAAAAGCCGACACCGCAGACGAGTGAAGTGAATACATTAGGAAAACAGTTTGCATGAATGTTTGAAAAGTGAAACGCTGTTTGCAAAGAAACTACTGAGCGAAAATGTCTGAAATTTACATATGAGGTCCAAGGAATGATAATAAAAAGGGCTGTTACAGAAAAAATAAGTAAACTTAAAAACAAAAAAAACAAAAATCTGACTTTTTACAAAAATAAAAAATACAGAAAAATGCTTAAAACTTCCTTAAAAAATCCATAAATAAATCTTTACTGCAGAATTTTATAATGAATGGTTCATTAGATGTTGAATTAAAACAGGAATATTTTTAACATTGAAGCCTATGGGATTCTCCTGAATAAACCTGTCGAATGAAACCACCGAATGACAGGGCATTTCGGGAACCTTTCACTGCTGGTTTGTGTTCTCTGAATAGCCGAAGCAATGCTTTTTTATGGGGATATCACTGCCCTCGAACAGGCACCGAATGTGCAGGCAATTCGCCAGGATTTGGCGTATTGCCTGCTCTCTGGATAGCCGAATGGCCAAGAAAGGTAACCGAACGCTGATTTTCAGCGTTCGGTTCCCTTTCGGCAGCAATTCGGATCTCTTTGAATAACACTGTAGGTAAATTCACTCGATTAATATAGAAAGATACTTCTGTTTCTTTGATTAAAGACCATTCTCCATGGGCCATAAATTAGTTAACATTTACACAGGACGCAAAAGTTCTTATAGTTACTATTAGTGTTAGCGTAGCCACTATGTCATTAATCACCACAGCTGGTTTGCTTGCTTAGCACTGTATATTCAAACCATCGTGTAATGTTATAAGAAGTTTTTTTGTACAAAAATTTGGAATGGTTTCTAAATCTTAGATTGAAGTCCCATGTTTTTTATTTTCAACATTATACTTACTGGTTCCAGTCATTAGCTTACGGCTCAAGCTGCTATTCAAACCGAAGTGCAGACATTGGGCCATATTACATTCTACACTCTAACTTTAGCGCTCCGCTGTGTTAGCGTTAACGTTAGCTTTGTTGGCCATAACGCGGGCCACCGATATTACATTCCGAACAGTAACAGGTTAAAAAACCCATTAGCGATTCAGAGTGTGCACTTTTCACGCGAGCTTACTGTACTTTGCTCTCCCTTTGCTTAACATGGGGAGCGCAAAGTGTTAATTAGCGTTAGGATTACAAAGAACTATCGCTAATTATGTCCCGCTGTGGTTAACTGAAAATTTACTCATAGCTAGGAGCTTGTGCTAACGGAATCCGCTTCTGCAGAATCAGTCAGCACCAGCTGAAACCCCCCCCCCACCAAAAAAAAATATAATCACATACTCACCTCTCATCCCGCGACGAGAACGGCGGCTCCATCCGCTTATTCTTGCCGCTGGGAGCAGAGGGAGACTAGGGGAAAAAAAATCACCCAATCTCCCTCTGCAAATCACTCCACCTTCCTGCCAAATCTCACAAGGCAAGGTCCTGCAGGTCACATGACCGGCAATGGAAGCCGCAATGGAGTCCTATGGACTTCATGGAGGGGATGCTCGCAGAGGTGCTTAGCCCTCCCAGCAGCATCCCGAGGCTTAGCGCTGCGTCACGGGGCAGGCTGCTGAATTAGTGCCTGCCAAGTAATATCACGCTAAAACGGGGACGCTAAGGAGAAACCTGCAGGCGCAGGTTTTCCTCCTTAACGTCCCCATTTTAGCATAAACAATGTAATCCATTGCTTACAGCTGGATGTGGCATCTCGTTACTGTAAATTAACACTTTTGATAGTAGCCATTAATTTGCCAGTCGCCAGAGCAGAACAAGCTATTCCATAGAAGCTCATTCTTCTCAGCTCGAGTCAGTACTCCGTAATGAAACTGGCTCTCACACCATAGTGTGAGATGATTATGCTTTTCCAAAATCACTTTACAGTTTACAATAGACAAACACTAAAATAATCCATTACTTACCAATGATTCCAAATGCAGAGGGCTGACCATCCACTGCTTCCTCTGGCCATTTTCAGTGGAACACTGGTAACAAAGAGTTCCCAGTGTCTTTCCTTGGCTCCAATATGATCCTGTATACATGAACTCGCGCAGGTTCAGGTTTGGTTCCATTACGTCTCATAGGCTTCCGGAGCCGAAACCAGTAGAGACGTGAGCTATCTACAAGTGCCTCCCAACTTTCATGACATGACCTGCTGAAACAGCAGTCCGTTCACAATAAAGCCATTAATACTGAGCCGTTAATGGATAACAGCTGGAACACCATCTTTTTATTAGCAAATCATTATTAAGGGCTCAGATGAAATAAAGCCCAAAGACTCCGGTGAGATGGAACTTAGAGAAGCAACCCTCCCATGGATGTCTTTTACAGTGAAAAACATCCTTGGTGTCAGCTCTGTATATTTTCAATACTCTACTGCAGACAATATTGCACAGTAATCCAATCTTTTCCATGTATACCAATTTACTGAATTATTTAATGAAGCCAATATGGCAATTTGAAGCACTGCTGTTTCTTCTTAAAAAAGGGTCAATGACATCTTAGTAATTAAGACTGTAAAAACAAAGCATACATTAATTAGAAGGATGTTTTTAGACTGTAAATTACTGTTTCTCTACTTGGTCTGTAATTTTGAGTAATCACAATCAACTGCACAAAAGATACACAAACACCAATGTCTTAAAATATATATAGTGACAGAGAGAGGTGCAATGAAAGATGAGTGGAAATTGTTCATTAAATGATTACATAATCTTAATTGAAACTGACTTTTTTTTTTAATGGCTGATGTAAAAATGCTCTTGTAAAATCAGTGGAAGCAATTCTTCGCAAACAGAATGTAAAATGACTGAGTCCTGAAATTCCCGAAAAATATTAAGATGGAACTGTAAATAAAAAAAATAGTAATCAAAAACTACAGGAGGTGACTAATAACACCCGCCTTCCAAAAAAACCCCATAAAATAATTGTAAACCACTTACTTATTATTCCCCTGCAGTCATCTTCTTTTTTTTATGTATTAAGGTTTTTATTATAAGCGATAGTCAGCAAGACAAACATGCATATAATAATGGCCTCGAAGGGCCAAAACATGGCATCACAAACAGCCAAAAGCGGTCGCACAGGACCAGAATATGTCATCTTAAAGTAAGAAGTAATCTCAAAAAACAGTAAAAAGCAAAAATAGGCACTGCATGAAATAAGTACTGCTAAAAGGTATCTGAGATAAGGACGGGGGGAGAAGGAGAGAAAAAAGGGGGGAGAAGACGGCAAAGGCCAGAACAGTGCCTACCCTGGCGTGTTCCCGGACAGCCGTAAGACCGCAAGGGGGCCAAGGGGGGGGGGGTGGATGGCACCAGGCCCGGGCACTCTGGCGCCAAGCTGGGAGCCAGGCCACTGTTGTGCCCCCCAAGACGTCCCGGATATGGCAAAAAAAAACACATAAAGACCTCAAATTCAGCAAAAAAAATAGCGTAAAAGTGTCATCGTGAGGCAAAAAAAAAAAAAGAGGGGGGGGGAGAAAAAAAATGTCCTCACGATGAAGTGAAAAATATGAAAAGTCAGTTCGATGTCTCAGCCTGTGACCAACCATATGGTGCAGTAGGTCGCTCCGGCAATCACTGACCCTCCCCGAGGTGACCGTCGGGCAGGCAGACCCCATAGTGGCGCAATCACGGCCGAGGCAGGACCGTAGGACCAGGGCCCACACCGCAGCCCTCCAGCGGGGCGCGCTCCGGCATCCAGCATCACCTCCACTCCTGCTTGCGACGCATCCAACATCACCTCCACTCCAGGTTGCGACGGTGGGTACACACGCAGCACCTCAGGGATCTCAACCCCTACCACCACGTCCTCAGGGACTGGCTCACCTCCATTGGAGCTGTCCGCAAAATAAACGGGGAGGACCACCTTCCATCTAGCAGGCACAGCCACCACCACCGGGTGTTCAGTTAGGTCCTCCGTCGCCTTCTCCCATTCTCCACGCAGCACCGCCATCAATGTACGCCAGGAGCCTTTAGTTATCGGGCTCCCCTCGTCTTCTGGCAACATCCTCAGGCACTCCTCCAAGTCCTCAAACACAGCCTCCAGGTCTCTGACACGAGGGGGGAGCATCAGCCGCCTCTGTTCCGCGCTCATCTCCCTGAACTCTGCTGTACCACCATCTCCCGATCACTTGACAGCCAGTCGCCCGGCACCACAGGTGAAGGCCTGGATGACGAGGGGGTAGGACCAAAGAGCCATATAGTAGGCCTCAAAATGGCCACCGGCCGATCACGTGTGCCGGGGAGAAGGGCCGCCAACTCTGCTAGACCCTGGGGGGGAGCAAGTCAGGCTCCAGGGCACTCTTCCCAATGTCCAGCTAGGTAGGGACTCCCAAAAAGGGGCAAAATCGAGGTGGAATCCTGGGGCAATCCCCCACAGCAATCGCACCCGGAGCTCCGTCTGAACACGTCTGCTCCCTTTCCAGCCAGACACGCCCCCCGCAGTCATCTTTTATTTCTTTGACTGAATATCGGTAGAACCAAGGAGATACTTGTCATTGTGAAGCCCAATCAATTATGAAACACTAGTTGCCCTAAACAAAGTCCCAAAACAAAAACTCTATAAGAACATACAAATGAATTTAACACAAAACTAACCTGAGTAATAAAAGTTTCCCAGGTGAGAGATTGTGCACAGAGACATCCACACTATTACAGTGAGTAGCACGCTGTAGTGGTTAGTGCCATTAGTGATTCACTTGTATCTTACTCCAATGTGATGGTTTGTGCCTTTGCTGTGGGCATGCACTGGTGGCAACTCTCATCATGTCATAATGACCCAAAGTGGGCTTCATGAGACCAGACAATGATTTTTTAAATTATTTTTTTAACGGGCAAAGAGTGATGGCTAGACAACTGGGCTAGGGCATCTCCAAAATGGCAAGTTTTGTGGGGTGCCCCTGGTATGTACCTACCAAAAGTGGTGTAAGGAAAGACAAGCAGAGATCTTATATCAGGGTCACGTGTGCCCAAGGCTCATTGATGTGCGTGGGGTGCGTAGGCTAGATCATCTGTTCAAAACACACTGAAGAGCTACTGTAGCTCATATTGGCCAAGATAAGGCACATTTGATATGCGACACCTACCTAGAGATTGTTAAACACCATATACACGCCTTCATTGCAATGTGTTTCCTAATAACAGTGGCCTCTTTTAGCAGGATAATGCACCTGCCACGCTGCAAAAAATGTTCAGAAATGGTTTGAGGAGCATGGCAAAGATTTCAATGTGTTACATTGTCCTCCAAGTTTTCCAGATCTCAGTCTGATTGAGCATCTGTGGTATGTGTTGGAACAACAAATATGTTCCATGGCGGCTACACCTCACAACTTTCGGGATGTAATGCATCTGCTGCTAATCCCTTGGGACCAAATACCAGAGGACAAGTTCAGAGATCTTGTGGAGACCATACCTTGAGACATCCAAGCTGTTTTGGCATCATGAGGGGACCTACACGATATTAGGCAGGTCGTTTTAATGTTGTGGCTGATCAGTGTATCAGGTTTGGAGAGGTGGTAGTACAAAAAGAGTGGGGAGAGAAGTGAGTGAATATTCCTGAGAACGCTTTAAGGGGATTTTTTTCCCGATCTTAGTGGTTAATGATGGGTCACTGTTAATAACTTTCAGTTTTCACTATTCTCTGCAGGCTGAATTTTGATATCCCCTTGCGTGTCTAATGTGTACAAATGCACGAAGATCTCTATTTCTTTATAAAGTATTTTACCAGGAAAGATACATTGTTATATCTTCAAACCTAAGAAAATGAATAGCGTAGTTTCTATCATAATGTTTCAATTATCCGCAATACTCAGTTTCAGGGAGTGATCTCTGTTGAGGGGGTCTTGGATTATTGACCCACCAATACTTGCTGTTCTATAAATACAATAATTCCTTTAGAGCACAATTTCCAGCAAGTGGAACTTTTCACACATTTTCTGTCATACAATCTTAATGCTTATCAGATGTTTTCATTTTTCACGTTTTTCCCCATTTCCATGTAACTGTTTTAATATAGTACATTGCTAGTTACTAAATAAATAAGGAATGAATAAGTTTTCATTTCAACTACAAAAGCTTTAGCCTCATCCAGGAAAGAATTGCCAAATAGATTTGAAAATGTATTTAATTTAACAGGGCTCATCAGGAAATGATCTATTGTTTTATGCATCACTAATATTTCTACTTTATGTGTTGGTCTAACTAACATATTAATTCTGTCAACTGTAAGTATACGTTTAAAGTATGAACAAAACCCCAAAAAATTAAACATGCTAGATATAAAACACAAATAATGATAAAAATATGACTTTCAATATGAAAAAAACCTTTAGCTGTCATTTGTAATTTATCTTTCACATTGCATAGTTTCCTTTTCAGTAGATAACAAGGTGTCTCAGATGGTGCAATAAATGGTTTCCTTATGTGAATAATATGTCAGAAATGTGTATGCGCTAACATATATACAAATGTATGATTTATGTTTCTGCATAGCTAAGCTACATTATTGCTTAAGTGCTTTGAGTAGCTCTATTAGTTAACTCATGCAGCTGTCATTTTAATGTATTGTAGCATATTATGAAATAACTTCTCAAACCGGTTTTCCAAATTCCAATAAATTTAAAAAAAAGCTAAAATATTTAATAAAGTACCCTTTACACCCACCCATGTATATAATTTAATTGTGGACTCAACCTGAATACTTCTTCAAATGAAAGACATGTTTATTTCATATAAAAATGGTAAATAGGTTCTACTGCCTGCTTGGCTCAAGGTATACCGTTTTAACAAGGTATCATTGTTTGTTTTAGGAAATCAAATATTCAGAATTTTATTTTTACAATATTGAAAAAAATAGGAAAAGGCTTAAGTATAAAAAAACAAGAGAATCAGGCATATGAAAATCGATAAAAATTAGAAAAAAATACATTGCAATTATTGAAATAATCTACTTGTAATAATCTAGAGTTAAAGTGCACCTGTTGCGCCCAAATTAAACTGGGTCCAATTGAAAGGTACTCACTCATACGTGAATTATCATTTTTTTGCTAACACATAAATTGGGAAATTGTCTGTTATTCCCTGTCACACTCTTTCGGTCACTCACTTCCGGTGACATGCTGCTGGGGTGAGTGATAGCTGTGAATGGTAGAGCTGATGTCACCAGTTGCTGTGCCAAAGCCTTCTTACAGCTTTGCCCACAGAGAGGGAAACATGGTGGCGCCCAGGCGAATAAAGACTACAGTATCTCATCATCAAGGGATGAGATATCACATTGATATTTAAGACCAATCTACCAAAAACTATTCCGAATGGGATATAGCAGGGAAAGGGAACATGGGCATTCCAGATTGACTTTAAGACCTTCACTTCCAAGTAATTCTCTGTAATACGACTGCCAGGAACCAGTGATTTTTTTGGAAAATCATGTTTCATTAATTATACCGTAAAAAACCAATGGGAGGATTGGGAAATTGTTCAATGTATTTTTTTTTTTTTTGAAGACTTTATTTTTGAGCGACAGAAATCCATATCATCAGGGATACAAAAAGAAAAAGGGGGGGTAGTATATTCATTGCAAAATCGTCAGATAAAGGTATCACGAGACTGTGAGTTCCCCGTCCCCATCTCCAATACAAGTTTGCCGCTACGTTTATGTACGGATAGAGAATACAAGAAAAAGAAAGAAGAAGGAAAAGAAAAGGAATAAGAAAGGAGAGAGAGAGAAGAGGGGGAGGGGAGAAGCCTCCCAACTCCAGTTATAGTGACTGTAGGCAAGAGTCCTTCTACTATGTTCTGCATACAAGGTCTAACAGTTTAAAGGGACAAGAGTAATCGGCTAAGCAAAGAAAATAAGCCATGACAATACAGGTCTAATGACCCCCTCAAATGGTGCAACTAGGATTGTACGAGAGCCACAGGGACCACGTTTTAGAGAAGGAGTCCATGGTTTGGTGGACGATAGCCGTCAATTTCTCCATCAAAAAACTGTCTCTAATTATGCCCAGAACCTGCCCCGTGGACGGAGCTTCCATCCGTATCCACCCCTCCGCCACCGGTTCAATGTATTTTTTAATGCCCAACATGGGTTACTTCAGCTGGGGCTCTGTGTTGTTCAAATAATTTCAGCACCCTGGGTGTCATGCTGGAGGTGCTAAGACTTTAGGACACAAACTGAAGCCCATTTGTAACTGAATTTCATTTTGAGTATACAAAATTAGACCACATTGTGTATACCAAATATCAGAGCAACAGCAGGTGCTTTGAAGTTCAATTATACTCGTTCTTGGTAGTTAAGGGGTTAAAATGTTTTTCTATTTAAGTTTTGAAATTCTAAATCATAAAGAGTCTAAGCAGTGTGTAACAATAAATATTTATTTAACAACAAACCGGTAACAAGTAAATTGAAATTTTATTATGTTGTTTCAATTGTATTTGTTGAAACCCAGTTGTTTCTTGGATAAACTGTTTTAAACATACATGTCCAGACTCATTGTGCACGAGCTCTGTTTCAAATTTAATAAACGCTGGTAGTAATGGAAACGGTAAATTCCTCCCTTGCATGTACATAGATATGTTAGTTGGTCTGTGGGAGGGAAAAATATGTGGATTTCACAAAATACCAGATGATACCAGGAACAATATTTTTCTATCTTCAGTACTTGTTAATTCAACCAAGTGTACTAATATGATAAGATCAAGGGCCCAATTCCAACCCAGACATTAACAGAAAGATTGTAAGCTCTTGAGCAGGGTCCACTCACCTACTGTACTGTGTGTTTAACCTGTATGTTTATTTGTTGTTCGACCTCCCACTGTACAGCGCTACGGAACTTGTTAGCGCTTTATTAAAACTTGTAACTGTAACGAATTGAAAAATTGTATATCAGCTGTTATCCATTAGCATTAATGTATCTATTGCAACCAAGATGCAGAAGATGTGGCTTGAGACATTAAAAGGGATTATTCAGAAAGCAACGAACTTGCCACCAAATTGCACCAAAATGGTGAATTTCATGGCAGTTTGTCTATTCAGAAAGCTGACAATTCACCAAATACTGGTGAATTGAGAGCGAAATAAGGTGCAGTTCGCCGCAGATCGCAGAAATTCAGCGACCTTCGGCAGCAGCGTAATTGTCCCATTGAGAAGTGATCTCTATTCACAGAACACCAAACTGCACCGAAATGCCCTGATTTTCAGTGATTCAGTTCGACAGGTTTAAACAGATGTATCCCCTAGAGTTCATTGTAAAAAAAATATCTTTTATTTTATTATTCAACAGTTTATTCATTTCATTTTCAGCAAACCGTCCTTTTATATATATGTTTCTTGGAACACCTACAGTATATGTATTTTTTATATTCTTTAGACAAAATTTTTGATTCACAATTTATTTTGAAAGGTTTTTATTAAATTCTGTGAACAGACCATTTTTTATTTTTTTATATGACCTTTTTATTATTTAGACACATTTTAAATATAATTTAATAAAAAAATTTAATAAAAATAATGCATTGGTTTAATCACCTATTAGAAGAATAGCCGAGTTCTGTCTTTTTTTGCATTTCAGAGGTCAGTTCGGTGGTCTTCGGCGATTCCATCTTTGAGCACTTCCAGGACCCTGCTGTGAATAGTGAATTCACCGCAGGGTCGGCGAAATGCAATCGCTGAAGTGCATTGAAGTGTGCTGAACTAGAAAGCACTGAAATTCCATGTCCAGCTTTTGATCAGGCCCTTTAATGGCTCTGGGCCCTTTACACCAGGGTTTACGTGTTGTTATGAGCTTAACCTCAGCTTATAGGAGGTGTTATATGTTCGAGGTTCGCACCTAGATCATTTTTTCTGCAGATTGGAATAGCTCTCTATTTTTGCAGTTCTTTACAACTGTTAAAAGTAAGTAAATTTATGTTACGTGTAGGAAACGGCAAATACTTGTCAAAAAAAGTGCTTTAACCCCTTCATTACTGATATTGAGATATCTCGGGATTCAAAGGCACCATCTGGTGCCCCGATATTGAGATATCTCGATATGCTGATCTGCAGCCCAAAAGCAGATGGAAATTTTTTGCTGCAAACAAATTTCGTTTGGGTGCACCTTCTGCAGCCCAAAAGCAAAGTTCTATCCCTGTGGGCATAATGCTCTAAGAGCTAAAACTGTAAAATCAGCTGCTCAAAGCTATGAAATATTGGGCTTTCAGCAGCCGATGCAGGGAGAAATAAAAGAAAATAGACCCGCCACTCAAACCTAACTCAATTTGGCAGTAGATGGCGCCATCTACTGGCCAAAAATAGGTTATTTACAGTAAGTCGTACAATGGGTATAAGCTCAAATATTTCTTACTTTAAAATTAATTTAAAATGATTTTACAAAAAAACAATGGATTCTGTCAATGTTTTTTTTTGGAAAATAACTCGGTAGTGAAGGGGTTAAGGGTTCATATAGAATAGCAAGTAGAAAAATGAAGCAAGATTAGCCAGTCCGTTCTGTTGTACAGCCAGAATGCTATGCGTAGCAGCAAGAGCGGAAAAGGGAAAAGGCCCCAAAACGTTTTGAAAACAAGAGACCAGAGACTTGTACAAACAAACGCATAGAGGATCTTGCATTTAGTATCAAATGGGTATAAATGAATGAGAAGACACTAGCTTGCAAAAGAGTGCGACACGCCACAGAGTTGCATTTCACCACTGCAACCTTTTCAACTATTTCAAGTTTATTTACAAAGGAAGTATTTTAAAATAAATCCCCCCTAGCATTCATGCTTAACAGAATATGAAAAAAGGGAGACTTTTCCAGGTGTGGATTTAAACTAATCTCTGGACATTACAAGCATAATACACAGTGGTAAAGAGTGCATAAAATATTATTCAGGAAGACAATCAAAGTTGCTTTTAGGGAAATGAATAATTGTTTATCTTCACATTCATAAATCACTGCAAATCCTATCAGTCCTGGATGACCAGAAAGGTCAGACAGATGTTTTATCTTCCTAAAAGCACAATATCCAGTGGTCTGTTTTGCATCATTTACACGTTCTAAGCTTTCTGTTTCTTTTTGTATGTGTTGCTGCTAGATTTTCTCACAGATGCTTTCTCACGGTGTTTTCTATTCAGCATGCTATGATGACAGCCCTAATGAATTTCAGTCATTACAATAAAAAGACCGTAGCTGTATTTCTACATTTTTGGATTACAGGTTATTTCCTCCTTCTATATAAAATGACACCTTCCGTATTAATTCAAAATATAAAGGGCAGTACTACATAGTTGGTGCTAACGTAACCAGAGCTGTTGTAAACTTAACAACTCCATAGACTATGGGTACTAATACATTGATCACGCTAAAACAGGGACGTTAGGAGAAAATCCTGCGCCTGCAGGTTTCTCCTTTGTGTTCCCGTTTTAGCGTGATATTATGGTCCAGGCGCTAATCCAGCAGCCTGCACCATAACACGCGCTAAACCACGGGATGCTCATGGCACCACTAAGCGCCGCCGCCGCTAGCATCCCTTCCATAGGACTCCATGGAGGCTGATGCTCACCTCGCGAGATCCGGCAGATCTGTGTAGTGATCCACAGAGGGAGACTGAGGGACTTTTCCCCCCCAGTCTCTCTCTGCTCTCGGTGGCAAGAAGGAGCGGATGGAGCTGCCGTTCTCGACACGGGATTAGAGGTATGTGATTTTTTTGGGGGGGTTTCTGCTGGTGCTGACTGATTCCGCAGAAGTGGAATCCGTTAGCACCAGGTCCTAGCTGTGGTTAACTTTCGAGTTAACCGCAGCAGGACGGTAATTAGCGTTAGGACTTTGTAATCCTACTGCTAATTAACACTTTGCGCTCCCCATGTTAAGTATAGGGATCACAAAGTAGAGTAAGTGCTAATGTTAGCTTTAACATTGTAATAGGGCCCTAAAATGGCTCTGGTAAGTTTAGAACAGCTCTGATTAAGTAAACACCAACTTTGTAATACTGCCCTTTAAGGTTTTACTATCTATAAAACTAAACACATGTACAGCTTGTATTGCATAGTTCTTATTTAAATTTGCTTCCTAAATCTAGTTTGAATCTGTTCTATTTTATTCAGGTGTTATGGAAATCAGAACAGTATCAGTTGGAATTGTGGCAATTAAAGGAGTGCACAGTGAATATTTTCTAGCCATGAATAAGTCTGGAAAGCTATATGGGAAGGTAAGATGTTCATTGAAACTCTATTAAAGATGTGTGCCTGTACCTTAACGATGTTCATATTGTTTGCATAATAGACCCATGACCATCTACACGTTGAGTAAAAAAAATCAATCACTTTGCCTCCTAGTATTCGAGCTAGTAGCAAATGCCTGAATGCCAGCCAAGTTTAAAGAAAGAAAAAAATATATACCATGCTTAAAAATGCTGACTGTTAGCAACACGTAAAATGCTCATCATTCTTTCTAAAAAAGAGAAATACTGATCTAAAGAACCTAAGAGATTGCCACACATTTACCTCCTTATTTACTGTTCCATGAGGGATGCCATGCATTTTAACTGCTTATTGTGTTTGCGGTGGGGATCTTTTTACGGGCCCTATTACAACCTTGGCATTAATGTAATCAGAGCTTTTGTAGACTTAGCAGCTTCATAGACTACAATGGCTCTGGTATAATTACAACAGCTCTGGTTAAGTTTACTTGAGGGATGGAATAAGGTAGCAGGGAGCTGGTAAGTGAAAAAAAAATAGTTGCAAGACCTCACCATCTCCAGGCCCAACTCCATTGTTGTTGGTAAAATGGAGACAGTAAGAAAGAAAATCTGTGCCTGCAGATTTTCTTTTCCATCTCCATTTTCCCGTACACATTCAGGGGTAGGCGCTTTGTTAGCTACTAGCTCCGGAACAAAGTGCAAAGTGTGCCGCCCCAAGTATCACCTCGTGTAGTCCATATGACTTCATGGAACCCTGCCCATCCTGGCTGTGTGCTCAAGCAAGTTTGCTCTTGTGAGATCGTGCAGCGACGTGGAGGAATCGCATAGGGAAACTAGGACTTATTCGTTCACAGTCTCACTCTGCTCCCGGCGAGAGGAAGCGTCAGTGCCACCCTGTGCACCACGGGATCAGAGGGGAGTACAGGATTTAACATAAAATCACTTAACAGCTTTGAGGAGACAGTATTTTTCTGTGAAATATTGTTCCCCTGGCACCTCCGCTTCCATGCGAAGGTGTAAATTAAGAATAGGGGATGACAATTTACAGTAAGAACGCACAGGGAAGCGCTACATTCAAGCCTTAAGCCAAGTTTGTTGTAAGAACACAATAACGGTTCCCTTGGTAAAGATAACTAGGAGTTTCCTACAGGAATAACATCTCCTGTAGTTATTTTAACGACAACTATGGAATAGGGCCCTCCATGTCACTATATCTTTTCCAACCCAGCTGGTGTCAAGTATAAACAGGGAGTCGCTGATGATATCGGCTCCTGGACTCCATAGGGCTCCATAAAGCAAAGCACAACCCTGCAGATACCCAATACTCTGCAAGTATCGCGGAAGGATGGTTGGAGCGATTTGTTACAGTTGTGATAAAGGCACTGGATACAAGATTCAGTTATCCCGCTTTCTTTTACTCCATCATAAAAGCAGCAAATCAAAATAAACAAAACATCAAACGCGTACTCCGTCTGTGGTGCCTAACTAAACATAGGATACACTCTCTCTAGATATATTGGGCAGCTAGACCACTTGCCAACAAATGAAACAAAATATCAAGGTACTTCCCTTCAGGAGGTTCTTTCCTTGCTGCAGCCAGTACACAGACTGTTCACACAACTGCTTGTTCTCTCTCCTCTCCCTCTGTGAACCCCCCCCCCCCCACACACACACACACATAAACACTCACACACTCACAGCAGACTGATTTAGGCACAGGTTTTGGATTAACCCTCTAGTGGGAAAATAGCATTCTCCATACACCTAATATACAGGTATATGTGGTCTACAACCCTGCCCCGCACACTGTCTGTCAGGGTAGGTACCTTATAGGTACTGACCTTACAGGTGATGAGGCCGTTATGCAGGTCTCGGGGATGCACACACTTGTGGGAGAGGAGAACAACACAGGAGGGCTGTGGGACAGGGCACACTGGAACTCACAGGTTGGCTGAGGGTAATGAGGAAAGCAATCCTTGAGTCCAGATACGAGGGTAGTTGCTCCTGGGAGAGCACGGTGGGAAGGGTAGTTGCTCCTGGGAGAGCACAGTGGGTATTGGGGGGGTCTTGGAGCAGGGGAAACACGATGAGTAGATAGGGAAAGCAGGTTTCTGGAGCTTGGTATTTGCAGGTCTTATTCCTGGGAATAAGTAACAACAATGAAGCCCTGTGGGAAGGTAGGAGGGAACTTTTATTGATTAGCCCAGAGGTGTGTCATGTGACCTGAGGGGTGTGTATGTGTGTGTGTGGTGATTTAACGGTTTATATACACTGATGCTGAAAAGGGCAGCACCTTTCATGCAGCTGCCACTTGCATGGAATCACCTAGGAACGGACAGGTACGGTCCTGACAGTACCCCCCTCTTTAGAATCGTACTCTGGGCGATGAAGTGACCGGAACTCCAGCCTGGGTACGCATCTTTCTTTGGCGTCTTCTGGTCTTAGCTTTGGAGCTGTTACTGATCACCTCGGGGGTCTCACTCTGGGTCACGTCACTGGTTGGTAGGTCATTTGCATTTTCTAATGTGCCGTCAGAGGATGCAACGGGGGCTTTGGTGGATGCAGACCTGGGCTTAGGTGCAGGCACGGTAGCTTTCACCGGTTGGGGCGGCGGTGCAGGCTTGGTCATCTTACCAGGCTTGGTCACTGCAACAGACTTGGGAATTGCTGCAGGCTTAGGCCCTGGTGCAAGCCTGGTCTCTCCACGCGGGGGCAGCGTGATCTTGACACGGGGCGTACTTCTTGGCATAGGAGGTTTGTCAAGTCTTCGCCCAGGGACTTGTTTCTTGGGTGGTCTTATTGGGCAGTCTACCAAGAAATGGTTGGAACCCCCACAGTACAGGCAGAGATTGAGGGTTTGCCTTCTGGTACGCTCCTCTGGAGACAGGGGATCACGTTTCTTTCCAGCAGGAGTACGCACCTTAGTGGAGGAGTCCCATACTGTTTGTAACAGCTCTTTCATGAGGGTGGACAGGTGTTGGAATAGGTCCTGGAAAGTTCTCCTAATCACCTCCATTACAGCGTGCATTACTGCGGTCTCATTCCTTTCTGGCTTCATTGTGTGTCAGGTTTAATACCTTACAGGTACTGACCTTACAGGTGATGAGGCCGTTATGCAGGTCTCGGGGATGCACACACTTGTGGGAGAGGAGAACAACACAGGAGGGCTGTGGGACAGGGCACACTGGAACTCACAGGTTGGCTGAGGGTAATGAGGAAAGCAATCCTTGAGTCCAGATATGAGGGTAGTTGCTCCTGGGAGAGCATGGTGGGAAGGGTAGCTGCTCCTGGGAGAGCACGGTGCGAAGGGTAGTTGCTCCTGGGAGAGCACGGTGGGTATTGGAGGGGTCTTGGAGCAGGGGAAACACGATGAGTAGATAGGGAAAGCAGGTTTCTGGGGCTTGGTATTTGCAGGTCTTATTCCTGGGAATAAGTAACAACAATGAAGCCCTGTGGGAAGGTAGGAGGGAACTTTTATTGATTAGCCCAGAGGTGTGTCATGTGACCCCTGAGGTGTGTGTGTGGTGATTTAACGGTTTATATACACTGGTGCTGAAAAGGGCAGCACCTTTCATGCAGCTGCCACTTGCATGGAATCACGTAGGAACAGACAGGTATGGTCCTGACATGGTCACAGTCTTCCACTGTTTACGGTCAAAGGTAGCGGTGGATCGCACCGCCCTCTGCACTGTAGGGTCAGACATAAGCTTGGGAGTTTTTGGGGGTGTCATTGTAAGGTGTTATAGTGTACCCTCTTTCTGTTGCAGACATTTTTGGTGTGTTCTTTGTAGCTTAATTGAACCAGTAAACGGTTTTATTTTACAACTTAAAATGGAGTTTTGTGAGTTTTTTTCATTTCTTAACCTCCCTGGCGGTCTATTTATTTGGAAAATTCTTTGCTGAAAACCGTCTATTTCCCCCCCAGCGGCATTCCGATTGTGGCTCGGGGTTAAATTCCTATGCTGGAAGCGGTGACCCCGAGCAACACTCAGGATGCCGCTGGATACATCACCTCTCCCTGCGCTCCCTCGATGTCTCCAGCTGCCTCCTCCGGCGACCACGACTTCATTACTTCCTGGTTTTCTCCTCGCGAGAAGGAATCCAGGAAGTAAAACGCTGCGATCGCCGGAGGAGACTGCAGAGATCATCGAGGGAGCGCACGGAGAGGTAATGTATACAGCCCGAGTGTGTCTCGGGGTTACCTCTCTCAGCGGTGAAATTTAACCCCGAGACACACTCGGGAACACTGTCAGGGAGGTTAAACTGACTCCTCTTCTCATGGAAGTGGCCATCTTTTCTGCTTGTGGGTGGTGCCCTTTTCGCAAGTTGTGTGATTGACAGCAAATCTGTGTGGATAGGCTGCACCCAAGGATACTTGCGTTGGGGCAGCTTTGATAATTAATTTAATGAATTTGTAGGCTGAGCTTTATTCTTCCCATTTATTTTGTTATTTTAAGACAAGGAATTGTCCTTGTCCTATTTTTAAAACTATATATATATACTAATTAAGATTTCTTGCTCTTCTGATTTGACAGAAATCCTGTAATGAAGACTGTAACTTTAAAGAGCTGATTCAAGAGAATCGTTACAACACCTATGCTTCAGCAAAGTGGACAAATAATGGAAAAGATATGTTTGTTGCTATAACCAGCAAAGGTTCCGCATTGAAAGGGAAAAAGTCAAAGAAAGAGCATAAAGCCTCCCATTTTCTTCCAGTACCAACATCCTAACCTGCAACAACTTGTTACTCACCAGTTCCAGCAGAAAGATTTTTTTTTCTATTTTAATATTATTAATAATAAAGTATCAAGGCCACAAGAAAAGCTGGATCTACTACTGAAAATCCATACAAGCTGGACTTGCGCATTTATGTGGATTTAAAAAGACTGCTACAAAAAAGTTCAAGAATATGTAACGAAAAAAAACTTTAAAAAGATGGACACGTTATAGTTAAATTCAGGTTGTAAAAATTCTGACGATTTGTACAAACATATGTTAGTAATAATCCAGGGGTATTATTTTTGTTAAATTATCTGACCCCAAAGAAGGATTGACTTGATTATCTGATGATTTATATTTAAAATAAAAATCTGCTTGTTAAATATGGCTGCTAAAAAAAATTGTTGTTTTTTTTTTTGTTTTATTAAAAGAGCAGATAATAGTGTTATGTAAAATATGTCGGATTTTTAGGCTGCTGGAAAGATGTCAGATTTTCAAGTCAATTCTACATGTAGACTTTGAGCGGTACATTAAAAAAAACCCTTATTGAAGAAATTGTATGCACATTTATATTATAAGAAAATATTTTTTTAAGTTTGTGACTATGGCATTCAAATACACATGTATTCATGGAATGAGGTTATAAGGTCACAGATCTAGTTAATTCTCATTATCAAGAGTGCCTAACGCTGCTCATATTTTAAAGCAACAGTACTACCGATACGTTACTCACTTGTCTATGTGCAGTTTGGTCTACGTATGAGAACATTGACTTCTTGCAATACTGACTTAATAAAAGCCTTTCAGATATTACAAAAAAAACTTTCATTGTTAAATAATGTTGTCACTTATGGACTGTAGACTCGTTTTTTTTGGAATTCCAAAATTAGCTTGTGAGGAATTGGCATGTTGCTAGTATAATTCAATGTCATATTTTAAGCTGATGGAAAAGGGTTGGTTTTCTCCAAGAAATCATCCAATGTGAGGCTACAAAAATGTATTAAATTACCATTCTTAATCAAAAAGTGACAGCTTTCCTAGAAACCCAAGTTTTATTGCTGCCCAACTGAAGTGGGGAAAAGGAAGCAGATAATTGAGGAGCTATAAGGGAAACAGTCATATAAAGAATATATTTTCGATTTCAAAACACTTCTAATAGACTACGTCTCATTTACTCTTCCACCATAAAAAGGAAGATCTGTCTGTGTATACAAAGAGGGTTTCTGTTCTGAGGACTGGATCAGGGTGGGTATTGTATGATCTGAAGAGAGTTCCAGTATGAAGACCAGCACCTGACAACAAAAGCGCAGAGACACATTTGTGACCACAAATGTCTCAACACTTAAGGCTAATGTCAGACGAACGCAGTCAGAGCGCACTCTGCGTGCGTGCACAACGGACCGGACAGACGTACTGACAGAAGATACTGTAGACACCACACGGTCCGTTTTTGTTGACGGACGTAGAAAAAAAAAAGGGAATTATGGGAAACAAAATTAATATGAAAAAAATGATAAAAATTTGAAAAGGATATGAAAAGCCATTTTGTGCGTCAACGTGCTGGATGTTGCAAATGCGCTGCATCTGACATCTCATCACTCACACAGAACGCTACACGACGTGGCGCACTCTGCGCGTCCGTCTAGCGGCTTTACGTTTTAGCCTAACTTACGTCCATTTGCCACGTGTGTTGTGCATGTGTAGTTCAGTGCGCACGTACTTCGTGTGTGGGTCTCTATTGATCATGATTCTATGCTATGGCGGACATTAAACTGTGCGGCAACACGGACGTGATCACTGTGTTCGTCTGACATTAGCGTAAAACATACAGGTCTATTCACTAAAATGTGAAACTCAGGAGAATTGGCAGGAGAACAATCTAGACCAGTGTTTTTCAACTCCAGTCCTCAGGACCCATTAACAGGCCAGCATTGTGGGATAGCTGAAGCACATCACAGGTGATATGATTTGCTGCTCAGTGATTGCAGGATTCAGTCTGCATTTCACCAAGGTGATCCTTTAAAACCTGGCTTGTAGTGGGTCCCGAGGACTGGAGTTGAGAAACCCTGATTTAGACCAAATAGCTGATTTGGAAAGCGAGATATATGGGAGAAATTTTCTGGTTTGGCTATTTTGACCTGGTTTTTCACGACTGCCAATTCTCCTGAGTTTCACCTTTCTTTGAATAGAACTGATAGCCGCAGCTGCATGCATTTCAAAGAGTTTTACCTGAAAGCTTATTCTTTATTCTACATGGAATCACGAGTGAGGCCTAAGATCAAAATGTGTAGGGAAAACAATTATCCAAATTCACTCAGATTAAAGCAAGAAAAATGAATAACTAAAAGAAGATGTATAGACACTCCTCTGAAATATTGGGCAAATTAAACTGCTCATCGAAACAATAAGAGATTTAACAAACCACAGTCCTATAAAAAATGAAAAAAATATTTGGAATCCGCATTTAGCTTTACCACCCGTGGTACTCAAAGAGTTGAAGGGGAAAAAAAAAAAGATACTCCTTCGGATTCCTGTACACGTGCCATGGGGATCCAATTTATTTTCATCTCATAGAAAATATAATTTATTTAGATCTGAAACAATGCAAAAGATACAATATTACATGTAATATAACCTATACCTTGTATAATTTCTCCTAGGGCATATGGCTTCTAAGATTGTTTTTGGAACAATTATTCATGCCGATCGTCTTGTTTTATAGCATTAAACTATATTATAGTTGTATTTGAATTTTATTGTTCTAAGTTATTTACGTTGATGTTATTTATAAAAAAAAAAAAAAAGAACTTATTAAGCTCTGTTTCATATGCTTTTAATTCAAGCAAAATAACAAAGGTTTTTGGCGAAGCTGCGTTTCTTTCCCCGGTGACCAGACACCATGTCTAGTACACAATACGGCTGCCAGCATACACTGGATGGCAGACAAAAATGAAAGCCTTGCGGCAACTGTAAGTAACAATAAACATCTCGCAGGGAACAATAAAGAAATTTAATCTATCTTTTACCTGATAATACTCCCAATCAACAGAATGGACATTCAGCTTCATTGTTAAAATAAAAGAAATATTTTTGGCAATGAATGTTCCCGCAGTCCATTAGAAAAGTAGCAAAAGCATATAAATGTCCAATAATTCTGCAATTTGTAGTTAGATGCCTTACAAGCAATTATGTGCTTATTCTCTGAGTGTTTATATTATAAAATTAAATTTGCTCCTTTATTGCAGCTAAGCTGATCGAGCGTACTTGTTCTCAGATCTTTTGAGATATGAGTTTGTAGTCTAATGCTGGGAAAAGTACAGACTAATTCAGCGAATAACAGTGCTACCTTACCTTTCCTTCTCTCCAGGATGGTTTCACAATTAATACTATACCATTTTTCATAGTAGATAATCGCCATGTGTGTGTCCAGTAAGACTACCCTGCATAAGTTACTATTTATAACTGTTACTGGCATACTGAGAGAAATGACAAGATGAATGTATAACAGTGAAGTTGCTTATTAAAGGGACTGAAAACAATATACAAAACAGGCTATTAATAAAATTCTAGAAAGATGCTCACACTTGAAGTTTCTATAATTGCTTTAAATCACCAAGCGTTGCAATTTCTGAGTGAGCTGCGCCCAGATCAGGAAGTGACTTAGCCAATCATCAAGCACTAGTAATTTGTAATGGCAGTTCTTAACCCTTTAAAGACACAGGACGAACTATTATGAACTGCATTAAGCGGTATTTAACTCCGCTGGCACAGAATAGTCCTGCACGTCTTCTGCCCGCCTCCAGCCGATACTCACCTCCTCCAGCAGCTCCAACGCTGATCTGACTTCCACGAAGTCAGATCAGAGGTTTTATGTCCTCCCGGCACACTGACATCATCGCGCTGGGCACGATGATGTCAGTTTCAGGTGCTCCCCTGCTCCAGCAGATCCTTTGGATCCATCTATCTCCCCATCGCCGGGGGGTAGCTGCTAATGCCAGGCATCCCTGGAAAGGTCACTGTCTCACTGACCAAACCCCCCCAATACCACCTTCTGCACCCTCACTGCCCCTGCAACCCCCTAATGCCATCTTCTGCACCTCCACTGCCGCTGCAACTCCCCAATACCCCTTTCTGCACCCCCACTGCCCCTGCAACCCCCAATACCACCTTCTGCATCCCCACTGCCCCCGCAACTATCTAATACTGCCTTCTGCACCTCCACTCCCCCTGCAACTCCCCAATACCACCTTCTGCGCCCACAATGCCCTTGCAACTCTCCAATGGTGTGCCGAGCAGCCAGATCCTGGGGTGCACCAAGAGCAGCCAGATCCCGGGGCGCGCAATAGAGCAGCCAGATCCCAGGGAGCGCCAAGAGCAGCCAGGTCCTGGGTAGCGCCGAGAGCAGCAAGATCCCGGGGAGCGCCGAGAGCAGCAAGATCCCGGGGAGCGCCGAGAGCAGCATGATCCCGGGGAGCGCCGAGAGCAGCCAGATCCCAGGGAACGTCGAAAGCAGCCAGATCCCGGGGTGCGCCAAGAGCAGCCAGATCCCAGGGTGTGACGAGAGCAGCCACATCCTGGGGTGCGCCGAGCAGCCGCATCCTGGGGTGCGCCGAGCAGCCAGATCGTCAACAATAGACTGCCCTCCGGGCAGGCTTAACATCTAGTTTACAATAAAAAGAATAGCCATGATTTCAGCCATCGGGCTGTATTAAATCGAGGCCTATGTGCATGGAGATAGGGAGCAAAATTGTACCATAATCTAGGCAAGGGCACATATAAAGAGCCCTTTTAAATTAAAATGCAAATATTTATCAACTTCTAAAGCATGTGTAGAGTTGCACAAAATGTAGGCATCTTAAGACAACATTTAATTTTTTAGGTTTCTCACTTCTCTCCAACCACCTACATATTTATCTTGCTCATGTTACCTATCAAACAAATAAAGCATCAGCACTATAGTGAAATACTCTAAAACAAAATAGCCCACTTCTTTGACAACAACTAAAGACTCCCTTTTTGTCAATACTAGGATTAGTCTCCCAATCAAAAAAATGGAAATTTTGATTTTCATATTCCCACTAGAAGATGTACCCCCTCGCTCTTGATACATTTTAACTATATTCATAAAACTGTTTATTCATTCGGACCCACAATATTCATAAACTGCTATTCTTGGTCTTCATTTTTAGTTTCCATTGGTTGATTTTATCTCCCAGTGTCTAACAGTACCTTGATGACATGATTCAATTTCATTTTAACAGTAACATACAAGCTTGGGGTCACTCTCTTAATTTAGGAGACCATATGAAAGATCCAATTTTCTAAGCCATAGATTTCTTTAAACTCTTACAGAAAAACAGCATAAAAACGACGCTCTACTATGTCTACAGTTCTATGGCACACAAAGCTGTGAAGCTCTTAGGAGTAACTCATTGTATTAAGAATCTGCTTCTATAGTCCTGCCTTCTTTCTACTCTTCTGTCTGTGACTGCCGCGCAAGATAAATGGGTCCGCACGTCATCTGATGACGCCTGCCTTACGCGCCGCTAATATGGTGCTGAAGGATTTGGCGGGGATCTGTGTGTCTCCACTGTTGGCTCCGCAAGCCGGGCAAAGAGCAACAGTGTTTTAAAGGGCCACTACCACTTACATAAGCTGTAACTAGATTACTTGTGCATTATAAACAAAACCACCTTATAAAACACATGCTGCTGTTTTTTTTCTTATTCTGAAGTAATTGCATGTAAAAACGAAAATAAAGTGTCCCACCCCCCCAAAAAAAAAGAAAGATTTTAAGAAAACTACTGAAGATAAATGAAACTAATAAACATGAGTAAATAATTCTCTGTATGTAAAAAAAAAACAATAACTCCAGGATGTACTCATGTACTGGGTGCTGCAATTACCTGTCTCCTGTAGGTAACTCTTTTGGTTTCACCTGACAGATAAATATTATCAATTCTCATTGGTGCTCACATTGCTGGACCAGTGCTGTTTTATAGATGGAGAAGTCCTGACCTCCTGACAGGTGCCATTTAAGGAATACAATAAGCTTCACAGTACTTTGGGGAAAGGTATCATTTTATAGATGACAATGTTGCGTGATACTGTAGTCAGTAATGGGAAACACCAGAGAAGGTCAATATATATGTTGGAATGAATGGAAAGTATATTAATGCAGTAAATGTCAAGCAATATAAATACCCCAAGTATTTCAAGGTTACAGGAGACATACTTGGGCGTGTTTGTTGCTTTTCTAGGTGAATATCCATCTACTTATCAAAATTTATTAAGAACAACTAAACCGTCAAGGCTTAAAACAATGTGAGCAATGTTAAGTTTTTCACGCTAAAACGGGGACGCTAAGGAGAAAGACCTGTGCCTGCAGGTTTCTTAGCATCTCCGCCTCGCGAGATCGGCAGGTCAGCGGAGTGATCGCAAAGGGAGACTGGGGTAGTTTTTTTCCCCAGTCTCCCTCTGCTCCCAGCGGCAAGAAGAAACAGTTCTCGCTGCGGGATGGGAGGTGAGTATCTGTTTGTTGGTATTTTTTTCAGCTGGTGCTGACAGATTTCACAGAAGCGGAATTTGTTAGCACTAGTACCAAGCTGTGGTTAACTTTTGAGTTAACTTGTCGTAATTAGCGTTAGGACTTTGCAATCCTAACGTTAATTAACACTTTGCGCTCTCAATGTAAAGCATAGGGAGGGCAAAATACAGTAAGCTCACGCTGAAAAGCGCAAGCTCAGAATCACTAATGGGTTTTTTACCCGCTAGCGTTCGGATTGTAATATGGGTGGCCCGCACTAGGGCCACCAAAGCTAATGTTAATGCTCATACAGCTGAGCGCTAACGTTAGCGTTATTAATGTAATATGACCCTGAGTATGCTATGGGCCACTCAAAAATTTACTAAACTAGACATAGACCCTATGAATCTCACGTTCTGCTTTACTACATGCATCTGCTTACCATTTGTCTAAGAGCATATATCAAAACCCGGTTACATTATTTGTAGCATGGCTTATAGCCAAGAAAGTACCTGCTTGGAAGTGATCAGTCCCCGCATAAACCCTTATCTTATTTCATGCTCATTTACTTCTATGAGGTTTCTTCAAGGTTTTCTACATTACTCTTTCTCACTCTGAGCACAAATTTATATACTTTTATTGCAAGACTATGTGAACAGAACCAACCACACGTAACAACTTAAAATATGCTACAATACATGAACAGCATATTAACTTACCAATGTGTGTACTTGTGTCAGACATTATGCAGGCGCCATAAAAATAGAAACTCTTTAGAAGAAACCAAAACTACGAAATCATAAAATCTCCAGACACCAAGCTTATAATATTTTACATAACTCCATAACTCAACTCTCCTTAACTCAACTCTCTTTAGACATTAATCGGAGTAAAGGAACACTCCGTGTCAAAATCTAGGGGTGAGGGAAAACCAGAGAGATTAAATAGTAATGATTCCTGTCCTCCCTGTCCCCAACTCTGTTTTAAACTTCTAAATGTTAAATACACAAATCTCTCCAATTCTTGAGACTCCCTCAATGCGCCTGTGAATTAGCAGTGTCTGCTGCAGGAAGCACTGGGCTGGTCATTCAGTCATACACTCAACCAAAGCATTGAGAGGCACTGGCCAATTTGTGAAGCATGACAAGTGCAGTGAGGATAAGAATCCCATGGAAGGTTGTCCTTATGTGAGCAGATTGGAAGGCTGTAACAGCCCCTTTGGAAAGTCGATTGGGAGGGGCAAGGGGGGACACCTAGTACACCACAACTAATTAAGTTAACAAGGTTATGATAGCTAGAGTGTCCCCTTAACATACTTAACACATTTAAGTGAAAGTGACTTAGTATCCAAACACTTATTCTAAAGATTCTAACTGCAGTGACTTATAAGAAGATAGTGTAAACTTTATTGGGCCTACAACTGTTCTGAAGAGTATTTAACTTTGAAAATGCTCCCAATCCTGGGAAGATGTGTACCACTGCCTTTGGGAAATCTTTTTACAATATTTTATGCCAACATCTAATTACTGTTATGTTTCCAAATTTAACCAGCTCGGCAAACATCAGCCTTTTTAGTCTACTTCCACCATAGTATAAACAACACTGCAAACATATCCAAATAGTCGTAGCAGTGACATAAAACCAACTTACATGTTTGGAAATTTTCTTCTATACCACCAGTTTCTTTATGTCAAAATAATGTGTTTCAAATGGATTGACTAGACACTTTTCACAATAAAAAAGTTATATCATTAATAGAAGTGTGCATTTGTTTCCTAACAAATCACAATTCGTTTGAGAATTCGTTAATTCGTATTTCGGAAATACTTCCGAAATAACGAATTGATTTCTTCCAAATTTAAACAAAAACTAAACAGTATATAACAAAATTGATTTGTTTTGATTAGTATTCAGCACCGCAGACCAATTTACAGGGATGGGGTGCTTTGTGAAACAGTCAAATGAATCCAATTCCTTTCATAATACCGGCTGGGTGGAGTAGAGGTAGCATCACTGCTCTGCGTGGAGAGAACCTGTGGAGACATGAGTTCGATTCCAGCAAGAGCACCTCTCCAGTAAGTGTCCTTGGCAAGACACCTAACGGTACATACTCGCCACCCAGGACATACTTGAAAACGAGCGAAATCTCAATGTATCCTTCCTGGTAAAATACTTTCTCAAAAAAAAAAAAGTTGTTTGCTTTAGTACGGACTTGTACTGTAAGTTGGCATCAATGAATTAGTATTCAGCACCACAGGCCAATGGACAGCTCAATATTTAACCCTAGCTTGCCTTTTAACAGCAGGATTTGATTTATTGGGGTTTTATTTAGTGATCCGAATATCGAAACGATATCAAATATCGACTATATTTTGTCAATATTTTTAGCTTATTTGCCATGCTTGATACCAACACTGCTCATTTGTTTCCATGACAGTATCTATGATTATGATTCTATTTGTTATCAGCTATTACTACTGTTGGTCACAATGTCTCTTTGCAACCATTATAACAAAATAGTTTTTCAAGGAGAAAGAAACTCAGAAATGTCATTGGGCTTTAAGTGCCATCAAGGAATAAAGCGTCTTTATAAAAAATAAATAAATTATACCACCAACCTAACTTCTTGTGATCTCGAAATGGACAATGCTACTCAAGCGACAGAGTTTGCTGTCAACAGTTTTTTTCTTAGTTTAAAATGCTCACCAGAAAAAAAGGAGTTTAGTGGTTAATCAAATTAGTTTATTGAAGGAATTTAACCTGCTAACAGCACTAATTTTAGCATGATGATATTACTACACCATCTTTGATTACAACAGAATAATCCGTATTCTTTGTGCTTCTATTACAAACCTAAAGTCATTATGCTGACAGAATCATGGTTAACCCCTAAAGTGCCAGACTCTGCCATAGCAATACAAGGGTATTCATGCTCTAGAAAGGACAGAGCTAAGAGAGGAGGGGGAATTGTTATCTATGTTGACAACTCCATAAAGTTCACCCCGTTGCAGAATCCTAGCTCCCCAGCCACATTTGATTTCCTTTCTGGTACTATTGAGATCCAGTTCAGTAAAACAATTATTGTTGCTGGATTCTACCGCCCACCGAGTTCCCCAGTGCACTCCCTTTCTGACATAACCCAAATCCTTAGTAAATTAGCAGCTCAAAACCAAAAAAGTGAACTGCTGGTCCTCGGCGACTTTAATGTTGATTGGCTGAATCCTAAAAACAATAAACACTGCTCACTGTTTAAGGCTTTGCAGCTAACACAATTAATCTCCTCCCCCACTCGCATTAATATGAAAAGCCCTAACCACACCTTGCTGGACTGGATTCTCTCCTCATGTCCTGATCGAATACAGGAGGCAGGCATTCTCGCTAACAGTTTCAGTGATCACTGCCTAGTGTACTGTGTGCACAAAATAAGGGCCACAAAATGTCCACCAAAGGTAATAATCACCAGGTCTTTCAAGAAATTTAATCTTGAATCCTTCCTAAATGATCTCAAACAGCTCCCATGGTACAGACTAAACCTAATCCCAGACCTGGACTGTGCAATTGAATACTTTCAATCCGAGCTCCTGAAAGTCTGGAACACCCATACCCCACTGCATAAAGTGCAAGTAAAAGGGGCCCACCTCCCCTGGTTACAGCTGACCTCACGCATATGTACCAGTTTAGAGACTCCCTGTGGTCAAATTTCAAGAGTACTGGATCCATGAATGATCACTGTGAATACCGAAAATGCCGGAATGCATGCACAAAACAAACAAAAATGGCTAAAGCCCAATACTTAAATGAAAATTTAAACAATAACATATCAAACCCTAGAAATTTTTGGAAAATCATAAGTAACATACAAGCACCCCGTCCACTCCCAACTGGCTGCTGTCAAAGTAAACAACCAAACTGTACAACACCCCCTAGATGTAGCAAATGCTTTTAATAATTATTTTGTTGGATGCACAACCACCCTGATTGCTAAGCTAGGAAATGACACTCAATCAGAAAGGCCGCACACGGGTCAGGCCCCACCAACTGTGCAAAGACCCTGTAACACAGAGAAATTCAGTTTTAGACCAGTGCCTGTCAATGTCATCACTAAACTTCTCCGTAACCAAAAAATTAAAAACCAGTCTGGACCTGATCAAATCCCAGCAATGCTGCTGAAAATCATTGCGCCAGCAATTGCAAAACCTGTTGCAACCCTAATCAATGAATCACTGGCGACTGGATACATACTCAAACTCTGGAAGACTGCAAGGGTGGTACCTATCCATTAAAGTGGAGACAATACTTTGGTATCCAACTACCGCCCAATATCACTGCTCCCTGTAATGTCAAAAATTCTGGAAAAATGTGTCTACACTCAATTACGTGAGTATTATCAGTATCGGAACTATTTAACCCCAGATCAATCAGGCTTTCGTCCAAATCATTCAACTACAACTGCCCTTTAAAAAGTTTGTAATGATATCCAAGCTGGTATGGAACAAGGAAACCTAACTGGAGCCATCTTCCTTGATTTTGCCAAGGCCTTTGACACAGTAGACCATGGCATCCTATTACAAAAACTTAAAAACTCTGGCACTGGTGATAGCACGCTAACCTGGTTCCAATCATATGTGTCTGGTCGGTCGCAATATGTGTCCATTTCTGACAGCACTTCCCTTCCCTTTCCAGTCACGTGCGGTGTACCCCAAGGCTCGATACTAGGCCCCCTGCTATTCACAATATTCATATATGATCTGCCCAATGTCTGCAAAGCCTCAACTGTACACATGTACGCAGACGACACTGTAATCTATACCAGCAAACCAAATCTCCTGCAGCTGGAGGCAGTGCTGCAAGAACAATTCACAGGGGTAGAAAAGTGGATTGAAGATCACAAACGTTTTCTAAATACTGACAAAACTGTTACAATGCTCTTTGGAACAGCACCTAAACTACACAAATTGCAAACACCCCATCTATGTGTCAGGACAAGATCAAATGACACGCTGACTACAGTCACTTCTCTCAAATATCTAGGTATGTGGTTAGACCCACATCTATCTTTTGGCCCCCACATCGAAAAACTCTCATCTAAACTCTACCCCAAACTAGGTGCCCTGTACAGAAACAAATCCTGCCTGAGCCCCGCGGTAAGAAAGCAGATTGTACAACAAATGCTTATGCCAGCCATTGAATACGGAGATGTAGTGTATGCAGCTGCCCCTCAAACACACCTCCAGAAACTTACTACATTGTATAACTCATTCTGCTGCTTTGTGCTACAATGTAACTACATGACCCACCATTGTGACATGTTAAAAGAACTAAACTGGCCGTCGCTGGAATCTAGACGCACCCTTCACCTTTTCAACCTGGTGTTTAAGAGCTTTTCTGGGAAGCTACCACCCTACCTGAATAGGCTGATTGTCCCAGCAGTTCCCTCATCCTATAGCCTCAGATCCAGGACCAGCACCTTACTTGCAATACCGCAATACAAAAAGAAAGTGGCTCGATCCTCATTTTCCTACAGAGCACCGCAAATATGGAATAACCTCCCAGACGCCATCAAATCTTCCCCAGTCTAAAGTACCTTAAGAGTTCCCTATTAACATACCTCAATACGCAATGCACCTGTAAACATGTAACATAATGACTTTATTTCCTATATATTTATTTTTCTGTTAATATCTTGCATTTTACTATTTTGTATTTCTGTAACCACTCAATGTTCTTGAACCCAGGACATACTTGAAAACGAGAGAAATCTCAATGTATCCTTCCTGGTAAAATCCTTTATAAATAAATAAATAAATAATTCTCTGTATTCCTAAAGCAGAAAATACAAAAACTCTGTTCATCATACAGGGGTCTAAAGTCAGCCCCTACCATGCTTCTTAATGTGAGAACACTATACCCACTTATTTCATGAATACATGAAGGATTTATGGAAGGAGTCAATTTCTATTGATTATAAATGATCATAAATTGCTTTTGCGGTGTTAGTTGCAGGCTCATTGCAATTATTGTAAGTTCCTTAAGTGAAAATGTTAGAATGTTCAGGATCTCGTCATTGATTCATAGCGATAAATAATTCATAAAAATTCAATAACATGATTTCTACTAATAATAATAATCTGCACAAGTGCAGTCAGTGAAATAGAAGCTTCGTGGATATTGTTCCATGTCTCTTCCTTTTTTTAACTAATGGTATCAGTGAATGTAAAATTTACTACATTGCTTAAAGGGACACTTTACTCTTCCTGAACAACATATCCACTTTTTAAAGTGGCTAGGATATAAATAAGGAGTGCCCCCCTCCCCTCCCTGCTGCCCCAATCTGGAGAGGTAGCGGCAGGAGGAGGAAAGAGACTGAATGTGGGGATGAAAGAAAGAGCCGAGTCAACTTGAAAATGAGAGAAATCTCAATGTATTCCCTGGTAAAATACTTTTCAAATAAATAAATAAGTGTAACTCCGAGACAATGAACCTGGTTTGATGGGGAGATAGTGATACCATCAACCATGATGGAGAGGTCAAGAGGTGGGGAGGCATTAGAGCGAGGAATTAGTAGGAGTTCCGTCTTGGACATGTTAATCTTTAGGTGGTGAGAGGCCATCCAGGAGGAGATGCCAGATAAACAGTCGCTGACTTTGGAAAGGAGAGGAGGAGAGAGATCAGGGGTAGAGAGGTAGATCTGAGTATCATCAGCATAGAGGTGGTAATTAAAGCCAAAGTTGTTAATGATTTTGCCCAGGGAGGAGATGTAGATAGAGAAGAGCAGAGGACCTAGACCCTGAGGTACACCAACTGATAAATGCATTAAAGAGGAGGAGTTACCAGCAAACCACACAGAGAAGGACCTGTTAGACAGATAGGAGTCAATCCAAGAGAGTGCAGTGTCACAGAGACCAAGAGAGCTGAGAGTTTGTAGAAAGAGGGGATGGTCGACAGTGTCAAAAGCAGCCGAGAGGTCAAACAGGATGAGAATAGAATAGTGGCCGTGTTTTTTTAGCAGTTAGGAGGTCGTTGGTGACTTTAGTGAGGACAGTTTCAGTTGAGTATAGGGGACGGAAGCCTGATTTCAGGGGGTCGAGTAGGGAATTAGAGGACAGGAAAAGGGAGAGGTGGTTGAAAAATATTTTTCCAAGAGCTTAGAGGATAAGTATTTTCATTTACACGGTCAATAGCCATCATTAAAAATGCATTTCAAGTTTTCTAATCTTTGCTCTGGGTTTTAATTAGAAAAGGAAATGTTATATGGTGGAAGGTATTGGATTAGGTTTGTGACCAGTGAGGAGCCAGTGTTCTATATTCTCCCGAAACTGCATAAGGATGCAATAAATTCACCTGGTCGGCCGATTGTCTCAGGTATAAATTCAATATCCTGTAGAATATCTGAGTATGTAGATAACCTCCTACAATCAATAGTGGTGAAGACTCCAGCATACTTAACCCTTTCAATGCGGTGGATGCGCTCAGCGCGTCCAACCGCATTGCTACTTGGCTGCGGAGGACGCGCTGAGCGCGTCCTCCCTTTGCAGCCCGCGATCAGCCGGTATTCCGGCTGATCGCTCGGCCCCCCGGTGTGGGCTGACATCATCGATGTCAGCCCAACCTCCGGGACCCAGCCGGGCACGATAGGCGTCATCGCGCATGCGCGATGACGTCTATTTCAGGCACCCCCCCGCCATTGCAGGGAAGGTGCCTGAAGGGGAGGGGGGGTCCTTCGGACCTCTCCCCCTCCCCATCCGTGCGGGCCAGAGATTAAAGACAGGCACCGCCTGGAAGGGCACAGCCTGCCCTTCCAAGCGGTGGCTGTCTTTAACCCTTAGGGGGCTGGATCGCGATATGGCGCCAACATGCGCCGTATCGCGGTCCCCTCCCGGAGCTGGCCGACATCTTGGATGTCGGCCAAGCTTCTGGGATATCCCCCTAATGACTGGCGTCATCGCGCAGAGCGCGATGGTGCCAGTTTTCAAATTAACCCCTTGCTGCCACCTATAGTGGAGATAGGGGGTTCCAATGAACCCCCTATCTCCCGATCCGTGAGGGGGTTAATGTTTACTATCATTGGAACGGCCAGAGCGTGGCCTTTCCAATGATACCAAACATGACCATGTAAAAAGTAAAAAAATAATAATAAAAAAAATTTAAAAAATTTAAAAAAATAAAATAAAATTAAAAAAAAAATGTTTTTTGTTTTTTTTTTAGATTTATTAGTGCAACAATATTGTTCCCATTTCAATTATAATGTGAACAATGATGCTGCACTAACGATTTTTTCTATGGGGGGCGTTTGCTAAAAAACACGTAATTTTCCCCAAAAAAAGTAACGATTCCTCATTTCTAATTTTTTTAACAAGCGCACCCCATAGAAAATATAACTGCAAAGGATCGCATTTTAAAATGTGAAAAAAACACTTTACACATTGTAAATTATTGAAAATTCAAATTTTATTGCATTTTTTGTTATAATATACAGACATGACATAACGTATACATATAATAATGGCATATTATGAATCTGCACAGTCTGCCGGAAAGAACGATATATAATATGTCTGGGTCATATATTAAAATAAGGCTTCAAAACGCGGTTAAACATGATGAGCAAAACCGGTAAAAATGAGCTCAGCACAGGGGCAGGAAAAGGCTCAGGGTTAAAAAATACCATTTCAGTTTTCAATCTAATAAAAGATATTGAATGGCAGGATGATTTCATCCTTGCTACATGCGATGTAGCCTCTTTATATTCGATTATCCCGCATGAAACAGGTTGCTCAGCAGTAAAATACTTCCTTACAGAATCTAAAAGTTTTAAAGAAGAACAAATGGATTATATAATAGAGGGCATTTTATTAATTCTCACGAACAATTTTTTCTGGTATGGAGATTTTTATTTCCAACAGAATGGAACAGCCATGGGGACGAGGTTTGCCCCCAGCTATGCGAATTTGTTCATGTCGCATTGGGAGTCCAATGCGGTATGGACTGGGCATGGCAGGGGGAAAAACCTCGTCCTCTACAAGAGATATATCGACAATATTCTCATAATCTGGCGTGGTGACATGGGTTTATTAACACAGTTTATACATCATCTCAATGATAATTCTTTAGGAATCAAGTTAGAATCCTGTATAAGTACTGAAACAGTAGATTTTCTAGATTTAAATATCTATATAGAAAATGGAGTTATGAAAACCAAGACTCATTTCAAGAAAGTACAGGTAAATAGTTATATACATCAGTCAAGTAATCATTATCCACCATGGCTCCATGCAATACCTAAAGGGCAGATGATGCGAGTTAGAAAAAACTGCACAGATGTACCACAATTTCTACAACAGACAGATAAAGTGGTGACTGATTTTAAGGATAAGGGATACAAGGAAGAATCTCTGGAACAAGTGAGAGAAGATGTTTTGAAAATTATTATTATTGTCATCATTTATATAGCGCCAACAGTTTCTGCAGCGCTTTACAATAACCAAAGGGAACTAAATACATATAAACGGACACAGGATGGAAACAAGAGGTGTAGAGGGCCCTGCTCATAGGAGCTTACAGTCTAGATGGATTGGGGTTGAGGAAGACAAGAGGAATTGCAGTAGATAGCAGGAACATTAGTGCCAGTGGTTCGGGAATGGTGGGTCAATAGAAGCGGCTTCAATCAAGTGTGAGTAGGTGAGCAGAGGGATGAGTTGCATCAGTGATGCGGTACACTAATCTGAAGAGATGGGTTTTGAGGGAATTCTTGAAGGCCTGAAGGTCGGGGAGAGTTTGATAGGGCGAGGCGAGTCATTCCACAGGACTGGTGCTGCCCTTGAGAAGTCTTGGAGGCGAGAGTTGGCTGTGCGTGTGTAGACCGATGACAGGTGGAGATCACCTGCTGAACGGAGTTGTCTAGATGGGACGTGCTTGCGGAGTAACAAAAACATGTAGGGAGGGGTTGAGTTATTGAGTGATTTGAACATGAGCAACAGTATTTTAAACTGTATCCTGAAACGTTCAGGAAGCCAATGGAGGGACTGGCAGAGTGGGGAAGTACGCAAGGTGCGTTTAATGAGCAAAATAAGCCTGGCCCCTGCATTCATTACAGATTGCAAAGGGGCGATACAGGAGTTGGGGAGGCCAATAAGGAGCGAGTTGCAGTAGTCAAGTCGTGAAATGACAAGAGCATGAACCAGCACTTTTGAGGTACCTTGTGTCAGAAATGGGCGGACACGGGCAATGTTTTTGAGTTGAAAATAACAGGATTTGGTCACTGTCTGGATGTGGGAAGAGAATGTTAGGTCAGAGTCAAAAGTGACGCCAAGGCAGCGAGCTTGGGTGTTGGGCTAATGGGTGTTCCATTTACTCGTAGAGAGATAGGTGGTATTGGGTTCTTCTTGGAGGGAGGAATGACGAGAATTTCAGTTTTGGCAAGATTGAGTTTAAGGAAGCGGGAAGCCATCCAATTTGAGACAGCGGAGAGACAGTCAGTGACTCGATCCAGGAGACCTGGAGAGAGGTCAGGGGAGGAGAGGTAAATGGATAGGAATCAGTTGTTGAAATATAAAGAAAATAAGGAGTATCGCCGATGTGGCTTTCGTTTTAAATTATAACACCACTAACCAAACTATCAAAAAATCGATTAGTCGGTACTGGCCAATTCTTAAATGTGACCCCATTCTCAGTGATATCATACCGGATGTAGCCAGAATTATTTTTAGGGGAAGTGATACTATAAAGAAAAAATTAGTTAAGAACCATATACCCATTGCTAAAAACAAAAGGGAATTTTTCAATTTACAATCAGGCTTCTACGACTGTGGCCGTTGTATAGCCTGTCGGAAAACTGATAACCACAAAAGATTAATTCAGAAATTTAGTACTGTTGAGGGAGGACGAGAATATAAGATCAATTCCACAATGACGTGTCATTCTAAAAATGTAATCTACCTGATGAAATGTCCATGTAATAAGATCTATGTAGGTCAGACTTCACGTTTACTATATATCAGAATTAACGAACACATGAATAATATATGCAGAGGAAATGAGAAACATAATGTACCTTTACATTATAAAGAAGTTCATAATTGTGACCCCAAGGGCACTCAATTTTATGCTATAGAGAAAATTCAGAGTCAGTGGAGAGGGGAAGATCTACATCGCAAGATGATTAAAACAGGAATGAGATGGATCTATTATTTAGATACCTTAGTTCCTAAAGGTTTAAACGCTGATTTTGAAGTATGCCACTTCTTTTAATTTTTATTATTATATTTCTCTTTTCTGAGAAAACAATTGTGTAAATTTAAGAGAATATAGATTTGATATAAGTCCTTTGTCCTTTTATAGTGGTATGAATATGCCACTTTTTAGCTACAAATGTTTGTACCAACTGTGATACGATTTAAAAGCTTAGAGAGACCTTTTTCGATCTTTATCCAAGCGTTTCTGTTTCTATACAGAGGCTTGAGAGGATTGAAGACTAAATACGGCCATCGATGTGCTTATTTATATATAATATATTATGATCGGAGCCTTTCAAATGCTCGGACTAGGCATTGCGAAAACGAAAGAGATATCACCTGACCGCGCATGCGCAGAAGCACGACTGAAACGAAAGCTCTTTTGATTGGTCCAATGGAAGCCGTAAATACGTCAGTACGAAAGGCTCGGAAACAGGAAACGGATGGTGAACAGCGCGATTAGGTGAATCCAATTGACTGATTGATCAATCAACTATAGGTATTTATAAGTACATTCAACGGACATCACTTAATTCCCGACTGAGGAGGCTTACTGGACGCAAGCGAAACACATCTCGGGTTTTTATTTGGTATTTTTACTGTCATTTCTTTTATTAAATAAATTTATTTTTATCCTTGGATGATGCTCTCTCTGGAATATATTAATGACCAACAACCATTGCTCCATGATTGAGGATGGACCCCCTCTGAAAGGATAAGAGGTCCACACACCATTTTACAGAGCCACCATTCCAGGAGGTTCTGGATCACGTGAGTTGAAAACCATCGGCACACAATTTCTTTATATGGAAAAACGATAATACACCATATCAATATTCTTTATTTTGAGGTGTACCTGTTGCTGAGAGTCCATTTGGGATATCTATATGTTGGGCGAGGTCCCCCCTGTTAAGAGACCTGTAGGCAAAATACTACAAGCCATTTGGGGCTCCTTCCTTGTGAGTGAGACCACTCTTTTTCCTACTATGATTGTTGCATATCAAACTGTACTATACGATTAGGTTTTCTGTTCTTTTTTCCTCATAGGATCCATCCAAACACAGACTTCCTGTTTGGAATATACAACTATATGCTGATACATATAAGCTAACTTTACATATATATTTTTTCTGTGTGTGCTCATACACTGTATATACAGTATTTTAGCGCTCCCTATTGGACACATTTTATATGTGTATTTCTCTATGTAATATTTGAGGTGAAGGGTACACCTATAATAGGTGAGCAGCAAGCGATACACATATCATATATACAATATAAATATATATATAAATAGCGCCGAACACTTTGAACGTTCAGTTCTGCACCCATCAGTGAGGAGCTAGCCCTCAGCATTGTAGAGACCATATAACAACACATTCATCTTTTTGCTTCACTGACAATGGCTTTCCAAATAGTATTTCAATAAATCTTAAAACTTTGTTCACTTTGAATCAGACAACACCAAATATTCCGTGTTAGAGGAATAACCTGCATATAAAATCTTGCACAGATTTATTTAATTTTAAACCTGATATTAAGTGTGACTTTAAAAGACAAAGGAGAAACAAAAAGATGTGGACAAAATTAACTCAAATTACTACGCTACTTTTCTAAAAAAATTAAAACATCTAAATTAAAACATGTCTTTGATCTGGCATGGTATGTTAATTCGCAAATCAAATTAATTAAATTAGTATTTGCAGTTGAACTTGAATTAATATGAAATTAAACTGCATAGTGATATATACAGAGCTGCACATTTCTATATAAAAAATGTATACCTATTTTATATCTAAAATTGGTACTAGTTATATATTTATTTCATTACGATAAGCAAAAACATACCTGGTATGAGGTTAATTTGTGATATGTCCATGTATTTGTTCCTGATCTTTTCAGGTGAGCTGGGACTGTTTCTTCCAGGACATTTTAAATCCCATTTTGTCCACAAATAAGGCATGGGTTTAATACCTTTTGTAAAAATAAAATACAAATAAGTTGATTACTTTCCTTAATGAGCCTCATTCGTTTCATTTTATTCATTGCCAAGAGGAATGGGCAGCATTACCATTATTATTATTATTTATTAAGTGCCAACACATTCCACAGCACTGTACAAGGTGTAATGGTACAGACAGGACAGTTCTACAATACATACAGGAGACAGGTCAGTATTCCTGCCAGCAGATACATGAGGATATGATGGCCCTATTCCCGTGGGAATTTACAATCTAGATGGTGAGGGGATTAGAAACAGGAGGGGGGGGGCTGCAGACAGTGATGAGTTAATGCAGGGAGAGGTGAGGACTGGTTTTGGGTCGGTCGGATGCCTTGTTACGGAGTCGGGTGGTAGGCTTCCCTAAATAGAAGGGTCTTTAGGGAGTGATTAAATGAAGCCAGATTTGGGGACAGTCTGATATTGTGAAGAAGCGCGTTCCATAGGGTCGGTGCTGCACAAGAAAAGTCCTGCAACCTGGCATGTGAAGAGGTAATGATAGGGGATGCCAGGAGCAGGTCATTGTTGGATCGTAGGGGACGGGCTGGGGTGTATTTGGTGAATAGTGAGGACAGGTAGTGAGGAGCGGTGTTAGTGAGGGTTTTGTAGGTGAGGGTGAGTAGTTTGAAATTGATTCTGCTGTGGATGGGGAGCCAGTGCAGGGATTCACAGAGAGGAGCAGCAGAGACAGAGCGACGGGTGAGATGGATAAGCCTTTATCTGAGAAGATAAAGAGCCTCATCCACAAATACCACAAAACATTTCAAGATGCCATTGATGTTAAAGGGGGCAATACACAGTATTAAGAACTGGGGTTTGTAAACGTTTGATCAGGGTCATTTGGTTAGTTTCTGTTGTCAGTATGATTTAAAAAGAGTAAACAGAATTGATTGAGAATTGGCTTCAGCTAAATACTAACCATGAGTGAAAGAAATGTTTTTGTGTTATCATTCATATTTTCTGAATAATGGCCAAGAAATCATAAATTCTGCCAGGGTATGTAAATTTATGAGCACAACTGTATATACCCTAGTGCAGGGGTCTCAAACTCTGGCCCCCCACATGTTTCTGAACTACGCCTCCCATGATTCTCTGCCCATTCACTGCATTCAAAGAATTCTGGGATTTGTAGAATAAACATCTGGAGTTTGAGATCCCTGCCCTAGTGTGTCTTTATCTCAGATTACATTGAATGTGTGCTAGGTCTGATTTATTTTATTTGACTACTAAAAGTTACGCTTAACCCTCTTCCTATCCTTCAACTCCTTGCTTGACCCACTGCAATCTGGCTTTCGCTCCCAACACTCAACAGAGACTGCACTCACAAAGGTTACTAATGACCTCCTTTCTGCTAAATGCAATGGCCACTACTCTATACTGATCCTACTTGACCATTCCCTACTCCTAAAGACCCTCTTCTCTCTTGGTCTCTGTGATACCACCCTCTCCTGGCTAAAATCTTATCTCTCCAATAGTTCATTTTCTGTATCCCTTGCTGGCAATTCCTCCTCTTCAATGCCTCTGTCAGTCGGCATACCACAAGGCTCAGTCTTAGGTCTTCTGCTCTTCTCCATCTATACCTCCTCACTTGGTAAACTCATCACCAGCTATGGCTTTAAGTATCACCTATAAGCTGACGACACTCAGATCTACCTCTCCACTCCTGATCTCTCTCCTTCTGTTCTCTCTCAGGTCAGTGACTGTCTGTCTGGGATCTCTGTCTGGATGGCCTCTCACTACCTGAAGATCAACATGTCCAAGACCGAGCTCCTTCTAATTCCACCCTCTAACTCTACTTCGACTTCTGACTTCTCCATAATTGTAGACGGTATCACCATCCACCCCTCAGCCCAAGTCCGCTGCTTCAGAGTGACTCTCGACTCCAATCTTTCCTTCAGCCCCTACATCCAATCACTCTCAACTAGCAGCAATCACCTCCGCAATATTGCCAAAATTTGTCCATTTCTGACTGCCAACACCACCAAAGCAACGTATTCACTTGCTTGTTATCTCCCGCCTGGACTACTGCAACCACCTCCTGACTGGCATTCCTATCTCCCACCTCTCTCCCCCCTGCAGTCCATCCTAAACACATCAGTCTGGCTTATCCATATCACCTGTTGCTCTCTCTCTCTGAATCCCTGCACTGGCTCCCCATCCACAGCACTAATCACCAAATACAACCCCAGCCGGCCCACTAGGATCCAACAATGACCTGCGCCTGTGTCACGGGGGGTTCTGGTGGAGACTGGACCTCGGGTTTCGGAGATTGGAATTCGAGGGATGAGGATAATATAGGGTAGGATGTTCGAGGGTAGAATGGTCGGGTGCGTATGCCAATGGTCAGGATGCCAGAAGGTAGAATGGTCGGGTACGGAAGCCAATGGTCGGGGTGCCAGAAGATAGAATGGTCGGGTACGGAAGCCAATGGTCGGTAAACGGGTAAGCACATAGAAAAGGGAACTAAAGTACTCAGCTAGAAAACACTCAACTATCCAGCAAAGGACAAGTGCGCAGACTGAATATTTATAGGGATGTCAGTGCTCTGGGGTTGTCCTCTAGCAACAGGTGTGTCACTTGTGTCTGGGAGGGGTTCGGCATTTGTGTCTATAAAACCAGGTCTTGGCGGCGCGCGCGCGCCTCTCCGTAAGCCCCGCCCCCTGACAAGCCACGAGAGACGCCAGAGGAAGTGGAGACTGCCGAGTCCGCGCGGCAAACCGAGCCTCCCGGCCACCTCCACCCACCGGAGAACGCCGAGGGAAAACACAAGACCCCGGAGGATCCCTGAAGGGGACCTGATCCCGAGCCAGGACCATGAGAACGCGCCGTGCACCCACAGCCGCCCGCAATGCAGTCCGGTGAGTGGGACACCGTGACAGCCTGGCATCCTCCATTACCTCGTCACATGCCAGACTGCAGGACTTTCTCGTGCGGCGCCGACCCTATGGAATGCGCTTCCTCCCAATATCAGACCATCCCCAAATCTGGCTTCATTTAAACGCTCCCTAAAGACCCTTCTGGAAGCCTACCACCTGACTCCGTAACAAGACATCTGACTGACCCAAAAACAGTCCTCGCCTCTCCCTGCATTAACTCATCACTGCAGTCCCCCTCTCCTGTTTATAATCCCCTCACCCATCTAGATTGTAAATTCCCACGGGAATAGGAGTAACGTTGGGGGCTTCCAGCCTTTCTGGTGTGCTTGAGGGCAGCATGTCTGATGCTGCTTGCTCACCAACACACGGTTTAAATTGAAACACGCAGGGAGGTGGCTGCATGAGGTGCGGCTTGAGAGGGGGGCGCGGTCTGGTGAAGGTCTTTTAAAAACCAACAGTTCCTTCTAAGCAGTGCCAGATCATGGTTATCCATACCTGAGCTCCTTGTACCTGAATTCTCTCGTGATTTAACCTGTTATTGACCTCTGCTTGTTTTCTGACTATTCTGCCTTCCGTTGCCCTAGACTATTTTCTTGTACTACGCTTCTGCACTGATATCGACCCGGCTATTCCATTTGACTATTCTATACTCTGTATTCCTGATTCTGGCTCGTCTGACTACCCCCGTGTTGCTGACCTGGTTTTGTATTACGACATTGTCTTTGATTAACCCTTTCTGTCTAGCTAGTATACCTGGCCAATTCTAAGGACCAGACAGTTAGGGATTCTTCTACGACTACCCTGTTGGTAGCTTTTGGGCTCTGTGGAGTGTTGGGCTTTAAGGACTGCGTGGTGGGATCCGGGAACCGTGACATTAGGGCCCTCATATCCTCCTGTACCTGCTGGCAGTAATACTGACCTGCCTCCTGTATGTATTGTAGAATTGTCCTGTCTTTACCCATTGCATCTTTTGTACAGAACTGCGGAATGTGTTGGCGCTTAATAAATAATAATAATTTAGTACACTATCTACTATCTGTTGGACCCTCCTGGTCAATTCTCCTTCAACCTTCAACAAATACCCTATATTAAAATATATGTAAATAATTGCTTACCACACATCCACTGAAAAATTAAGTCAATTACTTCACTTTTGAACTCATTGTTAAAAACAGCCAGCGAATCTGGAAAGGCTTCATAAAATGTTGTGTATATGGCTTGTGACATACAGTCTGGATAAATCTGTAATGACAACGAATGCTAGTTACAGTAATCAGCAAGCAAAAAAATGTGCATCCTTAAATTGTGAAGTAAAAAAAAGGAAATTGTAGCAAAAAAAAACCAGAAATAAAGTTTAAACGTCCTTTAAATCACATATATCACCACTTTCTTTTTTACTAGAAAACCTTTGATGCAAATGTCTATTAAATGAGCTGTGTGATCCAAATCTGCTTGTGGGTACTTTCAAAACAAGTAAAATAATTATATTATCTTCTCAAGCACGCATAGCAAATAAGGTCTGCCTGTCATGTCTGGCCCTTGGGTACCCTGGTCCTGTGACATTTTTCTTCCACGGCCTCCTATGGACTTATTGTCCTAGGAGTGACCCGGGAACGTCACATTTTGGGTCATTCGCCCCCCCTTTTTTTTTTTTTTACATTCCCCCTACCGGATTTGCTGACAGCCCTATCGATGCCGTTTGCTGATTGACCTCCCTTGTATATCTTTCTTATGTGATGTCCTCCTCGTTTTCTGCTATTATTTGTTGTTCAGCTGTCTTTTTTCAAATAAAATTATTTGAATTAAAAAAAAAAAAAATCAACAAATAAATTCTGTGTTTTCACAAAATTAAGTGACCAAGATCCTTATGTGTCCCAAACAGTGGAATTCCCCAACAAGTCACAAATTAAAATATATAGACCATATAACAAAAGGACAGCGCTCCCTTTGCACCAAAAATGTGACAAATAAATAAGAACATACTTACATATATTACATATGATACTTCAAAGAAATTATCCTGTGCCAATAACACTGTTTCATAGGCCCTTATTGAACCTCAAAAGATAATTATAAAAAAATTGCATAGCATAATACTTTGTAGCAGGCACTTATCAAAACAATTATGAGAGTGATATGAACTCATACTTTCCGCAAGCTTCAAGAGCGTTACAACTTCAATGTACACAATCCTAGAGCCAGGTCGATGCTCGTAAAGGTGAGGTCCTAAGAACATAATCCGGGGGAATTGAGGCAGCCAGGCTGGCTCTGAAAAACCCGTAAGGCATCCTAATCAGAGCTTGAAGTGCCTCTACAGCATTAATATGCTTTTTAACATTGCTTGTTTGTGAGTGCAATTTGTTGTCGACAGATCGCAATATTTGTACACACTCTGTACTAGGTTTATTTTGTATCGTATAGGCTGTGATTATTCCCCTTTCTTTATATTATCAGGGTTATTCAAAGAGATCCGAATTGTGGCCAAAAGGTAAACGAACAGTGAAATTCAGTGTATGGTTACCCTTCCTGGCCATTCGGCTATCCAGAGAGTAGGCAGTTCGCCAAATGTTGTGAATTGCCTGCACATACAGTGCATGTTTGTTACCTGTTCGAGGGAAGTGAAATCCCCATAGAGAAGCAATGTTTTGTCTATTCAGAGAACAAAAACCAGCAGTGAAAAGTTGACGAATTTCCCTGCTGTTCGGTGGTTTCATTCGACAGGTTTATTCAGGCGAATCCCATAGTTTTCAATGTTAAAAATATTCCCGTTTTAATTCAATATCTAATAAACCGTTGATTATAATATTCTGCAGTAAAAAGTCTCTTTATGTTTAGATTTTTTAGGACCTTTTAGACATTTTTCGGGGGAAAAAAATCGTTTTTTTTAAATCGTTTTTTCTTTTTTCTGTAACAGCCCTTTTTATTATCATTCATTGGATCTCATATGTAAATTTCAGACATTTTTGTTCTGTAGTTTCTTTGCAAACAGCATTTCATTTTTCAAACATTCAAGCGTACGTTTTTTTTTCTTTTTCATTCTATTCGTCTGCGGTGTCGGCTTTTTCCGGTAGCTGCTCTGCGCTGTGATCGGCGGCTGCTCGGGTTTCTCCGGCATGTTCGGCAGGGTTAATCCAAATGTTTTTGTGGGTTTCAGTGTGCGTTCGCCAGGCTTTGCGGTGAGTGTGCGTCAGGTTTGTGGCGGCTTTTCCCTGCACTACGACGGCCCTGTGGTACATGCTGAATACACCGCAGGGTCGCCGAAATGGGATCGCCGAATCGCACCGAATTGAAGAGACCGAAAAGTCACCGAAAGTGCGGTGACTTTTCGATTCTCTTTGAATAACCCTGATTGTATTCTTTCACACTTGACTAAAACTTCAAATTTTTTCCTTTTTTTTAGGGGAGGATATGAGAAGTAGGTCTGCTGGGGAGTTGTATTATTCTGTGAATTCTTGACAAGTAGTCTCTTTGATGTATTGGCATTACACAGACATAGATGCAGATTGTGATGGGTGACAAGCTTGTCAGTTTTCTAGCCGATTAAACACTTTTCTAAAGAGGTTTTCTAACAGAATGTCTGTAAATTAAACCAAATGATTTATCCTTAAACTGTAACACAGAGTAATTATTGTACAGACTGAAGATATTGTTACAAAACATTAATCAGGATTGATTGTGATTTTTCATGCTTGTTTTTTAAATGCTATATCTTATTGTGTAGACTGTTCTGCTGATAGCTACTTTAAAAACCCAAAGTGGGACTATGCTTATAAAAACCACTGAGGTATAACTTTAAGAGAGAGCCAGTGTCCTATACATATAAATATAATCTAACCTGCCCCTATTTGAAGTGAGCAGGTACGAATGAGCAGTAACTCAGGTTACTACTCAAGAATTAATACTAACAGAAGCTAAATGTACTTTTATGTGTTTTATACTGTTGTACAAACTGTTTAGTGACCGCTGCTCGTTTATGCAACCCACACATATTATACACCGTTTTTCCTGCCATTAAATGGACTTTCTAAAAATACCATTATTTCCATCATATCTTATAATTTACTATAAAAAAATTAAATATGATGAAAAAATGGAAAATACACACTTTTTCGTAATTAAATCCCTAAAATCTACAACCACCAAAAAAGACCCCAGCTAAATAGTTTCAAAATTTAGTCCCGAGAATAGAAATACCCAATTTTTACATGTTTTTGCTTTTTAACCCCTTCACTGCTGAGCCAGTTAACCTATGTGCGCTGAGCTCTTTCTGACCGTTTTATGCTCATTATCTGGCCTTTCCAATGATGTCCAACATGACCCTCTAGCTGCCACGGATCGGGAGATAAGGGGATTCAAAGGATTCCCCTTTCTCCCCTTGGCAGCTAGGGGGTTAACTGGCCCACTGACATCCTCACACTTGTGGGAATGTCAGTGGGTGTGGGGTGACCTGGAGGCTTGGCTGACATCCAAGATGTCAGCCACCTCCAGGTTTAAATCGCGATTCAGCGCCGATTGGCGCCAAATCGCGATCCGGGGGCAAAACGGTTAACTTTATACACTGCGGAAAAGGGGAGGCTCTCCCCTTCCCAGCGGTGCAAAAAGTATTGCTGTAGGGTGAATGGTTGGTGAGATAGAGGGCTCCTGGAGCCCCCACTCCCCTTCCTTGATTTCAATGCAGGCGCCGGGAGGCACCTGCCGATGACGTCACCACGCAGCGTGGTGATGTCATCGTGCCCGCCGACCCCTCTAAAACAGAGGGGCAGGCTTCCTCCCTGCCAGAACTCAATGGGAGCCAGCGAGGAAGGTAAGTATCGGCGGGAGGGAGGTTAGGAGCCCACTGACGTACTATGTACGTCCGCGGGTATAAGGGAGACTCGAGGGCAGACTCACATCATTGTATTGTGTGGGATGTATTCAAAGAACATCAACAGGGGGGTAGATTAGAAATCTTTTAAGCTCCCTGTCATATTTCATTCCAATGCCATCTCTTATCTCAGTTACCCTAAAGAACAATACCCCCTGCCGCATTAACTGTTTAATACTGTAGGATAAATAAACAAGAACCACAAAGCAAAATGCTTGGTAAATGTTGCATCATGGGACATATACACAAATTGGAAACAAGAGATCAAAATATGTTTATTTTTCCTTTTTACATGCAATTACATCAAACAAAGACAAAAAACAGTAGCATGTGTTTTATAATGTGGTTTTACTTGAAATGCACAAGTAATCGAGTTACAGCTTATGAAAATGTGAGTGTCCCATAAGTACGCAATGTAGAGGCAGTGCAATAAAGGCAAAAACAAGCTCTTAAATTTGAGAATTTGAACTTCTGTTCTTGCGTTCACCTTGTAATATACAGTACATTTATCATTGGAAACTGTGAACCTTATTAAATACTCTCTCCATGAAGTTGCAAAAATGTAAACTATCATGACATTAATCATTTCCCCTAGACATAAATTAGCAGGGTCAGTAGCAGAATGTCATACATCAAAAAGGTATTATGTGAAGGTCAAAAGGGCAAATTGTCAAGTGGATCTGGGATCACAAATGCACTTTCTAGTCTAACATTCCTGGAATAAAGCATCGGCAGTAGTGTAGATGGAAATATGGGAGCAGAAATAAACAAAAATGACAGACAAAACAAAAGCAATTATGGTGCAGTAAAAAAGAAAAGATGTGTATAATGACTTTATGTGTTTATCTTCTACTATAGTTTGCATGAACACACACAAAGAGACATTCTATGACAAAATAAAACCCCCAACCCATTATTTCAACACATCATGAAAACTGCATGTTAACATTGCTAGAGAAAAAAAAATTGAACACACAGACACAATATCCCAACCTCTGTGTTTCAAATGCTATAAATTTGCAGACAATACATGGACAGGATATTGGCTGAGATTGTCCATGCAGTCCTGTATCTTCCCTCATCTTCATTAGGCAACGTGCTATAAACACACACTGAACACAGCTTTAAGAGACGGTGTAAAAGCCAGATGGAACAGCCAATGATCATGTCGCAGTGACAAGTTTCCAACATATCATGAACCTTTGCATTGTACTGTGTAAGAGAATTGCACTGGCGGGTATCCATCCAATAGTAATATAAAGAGCTGATGTACCATATATTTTACATTAAAATCCATTTTCTTGCATCCATTTATTTTTCTGCCCATATTTATCTTGCTATTGTGGATGTATTCTCTGGTCTGCAGTTGGGTGTTCTACGGGAGTTCCAGTGATAGATTGCGGTGGGCGTGAAAGAACTGACTCATTTACAACCGCATGAATGTTGCAGTAGAGGGTTGTCCCCGTCAGTAAAGTCTCTCCATTTTGAAATTGGCGTGTTACTCTTGTACTCAGGGAACTGTATATCTCAGCTATTTTACAATATTGTATTGGCAAAGGTGTTTGGGACACATTGGTATCTATCTATTCGTTGGACAAACGAGCCATGTTTTGTGCAGGGTTCACCCGGCCCATTTTGACCTGAAGTGAAAGCTTGTTCTCACTGTCCGCACCTGGGAGTTTAATTATACATATAATGAGCAATAATTCTCAGACCTACTAGGGGCAGACTTTATCCTGAGTGAATTTTCCTATTTTCTCATGGAGTTACACACAATATATCACGGATAGTGCTTATTGGGGGGGGGGGGGAATTCATGATTAGGGAGTCCAGCTTTAAGAATTGTGTTTCGACTTCATATCTATAGTTTGGTGGAACCTTTCACCATTTTCTTATTGGATAAAGATCTCCAGCTTTTTCCAAAGGTTGTTTTTTGGTTTAATTTCGACCCAGAATTAGTCCTTCCCGTTTTCTCACCTGAATGCTTATCTGCAGATGCTACTCACAATCATGCTTTGGTGTGTTACATTGCCAGAAATGAATCCTGGAGGAATTTGCACCAGCTGTTTCTTATCCCTACGGAGGGCAAGAATGGTTAGTCATTTTTGCTGCTGTTCCTTTTTCCATGTTTTTGTTTTCAACCCCAAATGGGAAGTGCTTGGTGCGTGTATAAATAAAACCCACCATTTTTCTGCCTCTCCTTAGCTGAAAAGCAGCAGGAGGGACAGAGAATGGATGTGGGAGAGCTTCTGCGGTATCAGCCTGACAGAGTGTCACGTTCTATGCTGGCAAACCTGTCTTCCTGACCTCTGTATTTGTATATTGTGTTTTTTCCCTTGTGTTTCTGTTGCTGCCAATTCCTGGGTGGCCTCCCAGGGGTTAATTGGTGTTCTGTGTGCTGCTCACCTGTTGACCCTTGCCTTGATTCCCCTGCCTATATTAGAGCAATGTACCTATAGGACATTGCTGGGTCATTTTTCTTTGCCTGGTCTCCTTGCCACTTGTGTCCTGAGAGCTCCTTGCTGTGTTCCTGATATCCTCCGTTTGTTCATCCTTGTTCAGTTTTTGTCTCTATTATTTCTGTTCCAGTTTATGTCAGTTCCTTCTGTGTATTTAGTTCTGTCTATTGCTGTATTTTGTTTTGCTGTTTATGTTCCATTCAGATTCCCCAGTTACTGATTTTGGCTTGGCTGACTTCCCTTCTGGTTCCTATTCCTATATTCTGTATGACGTACTCTCTCTGGTTATGACCTTTGGCTTTCCTCTTTATGACTACTCTATTGTATATTCCTTGTCTGTACCGTTTCCAGGAAACCCTGTCATCTGTATACAACAAAAGACTCTGTACGGCTTCAAGGTAATACTTTCCTTTAGATTAGATCCGGCTATCCTAAAGACCGGTCTTTCAGTGCAGGGAATCTTTGGTATTGCCGTACAGAGGTCTTTTGTTAACCCTTTGTTGCTTTCACCTGTCCTTGCAGTTTACACTGCATCTCTGCATATAGGGGCTTCTCTCAGGAACCAAGGCCTCACCTTCCTGCGAGTTATATTCATAGGGATATATATACAGACCGACCACTTCCAAGGATCGGAGGGCAAGTATAGGGTGGTGCGTGCCTGGTGGTACTGCCACCGTGACATAATGACCCAGCCATTACATAAGCCCGCAGAGATGTGTACCGTGTTGGAAACCATATTGCACATGTTTGAGGAATTTGTGGTTCACCTCAAAGGGTTACTGAGCCTGTGTCTAGACTCTGGCAATCAGGTCTCATTTGAAAGCAGGGTTCGTGGTCCGCTTTCTCCTGATGAAAGAAGAGAAGACGGGAGTACAATCTCTGTTTCTATTGTGCCAGTTCGTTGCACTTTTTGTCTGGCTGTCCCCTCAAGCCGGTGCGTCCTGGGGCTGGAGTGCCGGTGCGTCCTGGGGCTGGAGTGCCGGTGCGTCCTGGGGCTGGAGTGCCGGTGCGTCTCAAGACTTGTGGTGAGTCTGTGCGCCCTGATACTGGCCGAGTGCCAACTGTGCCCATGTCCCACAGTAAGGCCGCTAAAGCTAGACCACTCATGAGATCCACTGGTGACAGTTACAGCTGGGAATCAGAGGGTGCCAGACCACGTAGGGGTCTGACGGTGCCAGACCTAGCTGGAAGTCGGATAGTGCCAGACCACGTAGGGGATCTGATGGTGCCAGACCCTGCGGGGAGTCAGATGGCACCAGACCCCACTTTGAGTTCAGACCTCCTGAGAAATCCAGGTCTGAGAAAGAGGCACTTGAGTCTATGAAGGATGAATCCTTTTTGGCCACAAGGCCAGAGGATGAAGTACCCATGGAGGTTATGTCGCTCTGGGCATCCGATAATAAACCTCAGACTTATGTGAATACCTCTGATGGCTGTAGGGGTTTAAAGACACAACTGGCTGGTTCTGCGCAGCGACTGGCAGCTAAAAGACAGTCCCTACATATTGTTACTGGGTGTATTACATGTAGAGCCGCAACCCCAGTGCCTATTGGCGGTAAGCCAGTCCTGTTTCCATCTGGCAATGCGCAGCCAGTCCTGTCTCCGTCTGGCAATGCGCAGCCAGTCCTGTCTCCGTCTGGCAATGCGCAGCCAGTCCTGTCTCCGTCTGGCAATGCGCAGCCAGTCCTGTCTCCGTCTGGCAATGCGCAGCCAGTCCTGTCTCCGTCTGGCAATGCGCAGCCAGTCCTGTCTCCGTCTGGCAATGCGCAGCCAGTCCTGTCTCCGTCTGGCAATGCGCAGCCAGTCCTGTCTCCGTCTGGCAATGCGCAGCCAGTCCTGTCTTCGTCTGGCACTGTGCAGCCAGCCCAGCCTGGCAATGTGCAGCCAGTCCAGCCTGGCAATGTGCTGCCAATGTTGCCTGCTCCTGGCACGAAGCCACGGGTGCTGCCTGATTCTGGTAAGCTGCCAGTCAGATCCATGGCAAGCTGTGTGTCAGCAGTGCCAAAGCTGCATTGCAGCACCACTGTGCCCATGTCCCACAGAGAGTCCGAGGTTTCCAAACCTCATGGTAAGGCACAGGTGGGCGAGCCTACTCCCACTGTTGCCGTGTCGTGTGGGCTGGTCACCAGTTTGAGATCTCGTTCTAGGAGAAGACGTGTAAAGGTGTCTAACCCTGGTCCAGCTGGTTCTATGCCCGGTCTGACTTATGCCGAGGTCCCCCTACCCCATCAAGTCCCTGAGGGCTATGTGCAGTCGCCCTCTGGACTGGTGTTCGGGAGGGACCACTGGTTTGCCCTTCAAAGGAACCCTCATAGACGGGGGCGTCTTGTGGAGGAGGATGACGACTCTGAGTGGGACCTCAGGGGACTTTGGTGACTGGTGTTCGTGGTCTGGTTTCCTGATTCTGTCAGTCATGTTTGTTGTTTTGGGTGCCCTGGGGTCACCCGTGGAGGAGGGGATACTGTCATGTTCTATGCTGGCAAACCTGTCTTCCTGCCCTCTGTATTTGTATATTGTGTTTTTTCCCTTGTGTTTCTGTTGCTGCCAATTCCTGGGTGGCCTCCCAGGGGTTAATTGGTGTTCTGTGTGCTGCTCACCTGTTGACCCTTGCCTTGATTCCCCTGCCTATATTAGAGCAATGTACCTATAGGACATTGCTGGGTCATTTTTCTTTGCCTGGTCTCCTTGCCACTTGTGTCCTGAGAGCTCCTTGTTGTGTTCCTGATATCCTCCGTTTGTTCATCCTTGTTCAGTTTTTGTCTCTATTATTTCTGTTCCAGTTTATGTCAGTTCCTTCTGTGTATTTAGTTCTGTCTATTGCTGTATTTTGTTTTGCTGTTTATGTTCCATTCAGATTCCCCGGTTACTGATTTTGGCTTGGCTGACTTTCCTTCTGGTTCCTATTCCTATATTCTGTATGACGTACTCTCTCTGGTTATGACCTTTGGCTTTCCTCTTTATGACTACTCTATTGTATATTCCTTGTCTGTACCGTTTCCAGGAAACCCTGTCATCTGTATACAACAAAAGACTCTGTACGGCTTCAAGGTAATACTTTCCTTTAGATTAGATCCGGCTATCCTAAAGACCGGTCTTTCAGTGCAGGGAATCTTTGGTATTGCCGTACAGAGGTCTTTTGTTAACCCTTTGTTGCTTTCACCTGTCCTTGCAGTTTACCCTGCATCTCTGCATATAGGGGCTTCTCTCAGGAACCAAGGCCTCACCTTCCTGCGAGTTATATTCATAGGGATATATATACAGACTGACCACTTCCAAGGATCGGAGGGCAAGTATAGGGTGGTGCGTGCCTGGTGGTACTGCCACCGTGACACAGAGGCACAAAACGTGGACGTGAGGATGATCCCGCGGAGGCCAAAGTGCAGCGGAAAGAAAGGGGAAGTCGTAACCAGTACCGGGAGGAAGATCGAGGAGCTAATGGTGATGAGAGAAAGGCTTTGGAGACAGTTGCAGGAGATGATGACGATGATGATGATGATGATGAGGCAGAGCCTCTGGATGAGAGCGCTGTGAAGAGGATGATCCTTACATTTGAGAAGCGATCCTACAAAAACCAGGAGCTGCGAATCAAATTTCCTGACAACCCAGAGAAGTTTATGGAGTCCGAGCTAGACCTGAATGACATTATACAAGAGATGCATGTTATTGCAACTATAACTGACCTATACCATTTACTGGTGGAGCTGAATGCTGTGCAGTCATTACTGGGCCTCCTGGGACATGAAAACACTGATGTCTGTATTGCTGTGGTTGACCTCTTGCAGGAGTTAACAGATATAGACACACTACATGAAAGCGAGGAGGGTGCTCAGGTCCTTATTGATGCTCTGGTGGAAGGTCAGGTCGTAGCACTCTTGGTGCAAAATCTGGATCGTCTTGATGAATCTTCAAAGGAAGAAGCAGATGGTGTGCACAACACGCTTGCAATCATTGAGAACATGACAGAGTTTCGTCCTGAAATCTGTGCGGACGCAGCTCAGCAAGGTCTTCTCCAATGGCTGCTGAAAAGGCTGAAGGCCAAGATGCCATTTGATGCTAATAAGTTGTACTGCAGTGAAATCCTGGCCATTCTTTTGCAAAACAATGACGGCACCCGGGAGCTCCTTGGTGAACTAGATGGCACAGACGTGCTACTTCAGCAATTATCGGTATTTAAACGCCATGACCCTAGTACAGCTGAAGAGCAGTAGATGATGGAGAACCTCTTTGATGCTCTATGCTCTTGTCTGATAATCAGCAGTAATAGAGAACGCTTCCTGAAAGGAGAGGGCTTGCAGCTCATGAACCTCATGCTCAGAGAAAAGAAAATGTCACGTTGCAGTGCGCTCAGAGTCTTGGATCATGCCATGATCGGTCCAGAGGGCACAGATAACTGCCACAAGTTTGTGGACATCCTTGGACTCCGAACGATCTTCCCACTCTTCCTGAAATCCACCAAAAAGATGAAGAAATCTGGCATATCTGAGGAGGAACACGAAGAACATGTCTGCTCAATCATAGCATCCCTTCTGCGCAATCTGAGAGGACAACAAAGGACACGCCTCGTCAGCAAGTTCACTGAAAATGACAGTGAAAAGGTGGACCGTCTGATGGAGCGTTACTTCAAGTATCTTGATGCTGTGAGAGTGGCAGACAAGAAGATCGAAGGCGAGAGGCATGACATGGTGCGCCGTGGCGAGATTTTGGATGATGATATGGAAGAGGAGTTTTACCTGCGCAGACTGGATGCTGGTCTGTTCTTGCTGCAGCTTTTGTGTTATATTATTGCTGAGATCTGCAACACAAACATACCTCAGGTTCGACAGAGAGTGATGCAAATTCTGAACATGAGAGGCAGCTCAGTGAAAATTCTGCGTCACATTCTAAAAGAGTATTCGGAGAGCATCGGCAATGGGAAAAGTGCCGAGTTCCGGGAAAATGAGCAGAAGAGAATCTTGGAGCTGTTGGAGACGTTGTAGTTGTATTGTGCCCATTGTCTGTTTTGCATCAAGAGACCTCCATGTGATATTTTTACGGCGCACCACCAGAAGAGCTTAATGACTTTGAATCTGGTGTGACATATTTTATGACATTGCACAAAAACCCCAAACCTGACATGCTTGTTATTTTGAATATTGTGTGGGTTAAGAATAGTCATTGCTTCATTAGGAGGTCGTGACAAGGATATACTCTGTATATAGTGAATATTAGCATGTGGGAACGACAATCTGAACATTCCCTCTGCAGCAGGAGATGTCCAAACTTTACCCTTCATTACTTTGCCCACCAGTTAAATGCTTGAATTTCAACAATAATAAAATGGTTAAGACTGTGAATGTGTTCAGATGTACAGATGCTAACCAAGTAAATGGCTCAACGTTCAACAAGAATGTTTCTTCTATCCATGAATTTAAGTCTAGAACTTGATTTTCTCATTTCCCTTGTGTGCTAATCGAAGCATATATTTCATAGATTGGCAGAAGCTGGAATGTACACGTGGGACGCGGTTTTATTATCTGCTCTGTGTATGATATTACACTGAAACTAATGGCTTTAATTACAAAGCCACAGGAAATGTCCTAAAACCTGATTTCATTTTGAGCCTCTTACAATGTGGGAAATCTTTTGTAGCCTCTTCCCTTTGCTTTGTGTTTATAAGACAAAATAAAAAAATTTAACAGATAAAAAAAAAAGCAGCAGGCGGGCATGCAGTTGCTCAGAGGAGCAGCTTTTGATACATTGGATAGGACTCACTCTACCGAGAGGTGCTTTGATGGGGCGAGTGAGCTTACGCTTCAATGGCCATTCAAGCACTTTAACTTTTCTACCTGACGGCTTGTAGAAGAGAATGCAATGTGATATTTGCCTGGCTGAAGGCAAAATGGTGGAGTTTGGTTGCACGGTGTTTGATACAAAGGCCATTTCTGTCTGTAAGCCAATTGTGACAGTAGTCACTTTGGACTTACATGGAGCTTTGGGGTACATGTACCTGTAGATGCTGTCGGGAAGTGTAGGACTGCAGGTTTTGGAGGGTCTGAAACCGCATATTGTTTCCCAATCCCGTTTTATATCATAGTTAGGGATGAGCGTTCGGTTCGGATCTGTTCGGAGTTTGAATCGAACATCGGCTGTCCGAAAGTTCGTGAACGTCGAACTTTTTTGGGACGTTCGCCAAAAGTTCGAATTTTTTTGTTGTTGCAAAAAGTATAAAAAATGCTTAAAAAAATACAAACAAATCTAGAAATAAAGAGATTATTTACTGCAGAATATTATAAGTAACGGTTTATTAGATATTGAATTAAAACAGGAATATTTTTAACATTGAAGCTTATGGGATAAAACATTCTTTTTACTAAAACATCAGGCAGACACGGCCCTCTAATCAGGCACTGTAGAGGGCAGCCTGCCGGGGCCTCCCAAGGATCCCCTTGAGGAGCATGCGGCCGCCGGATGACAGAGCTGCGATTGTACGGACTAGCCGCCCGGGTGCATGTGGCAGAGACAGGCAGCGCAGGGAGGGAGCCACTGCACCTGCGGCCACGGCAGACCCCCCCCCACAACCAGGATCCAGGGAGCCCCCACTGACCACCAGGCTAAGGTAAGGTGACACATTTCTAAAAAAAATAAAATCCGAGGACATTTTTAAATGCCCCGGGAACATAAAATAAAACCTTTTTTTTTTCTTTCTCTACCTTGCTGAATGTATTTAATTATATATATTAGATACATTCAGTCAGGTAGAGAGGGGTGGACTGTGGGCTGCGCGGGGTCTCAGGCAGTGGTTTGTTTTTTTTCTGTGTATATTTTTAGCAAATTTATAGGGGAAGGTAAGAGCAGGTATGATATACATATAGATAAGATATATATCTATATTCTTATAAATATATATATATCCAGACTTGTATTACATACACATTTTGGCAACTAATTGCCCCCTCCCCCCATTTGGCTGATCCCTCCAGAAGAAATGTTGAACCCGATAGAGTAGAGAATAATATATATATTCTCTGCTCTGTCGGGTTCAACATTTCTTCTGGAGGGATCAGCCAAATGAGGGGGGGTGCATTTAGTTGAGATTGTTCACATGCCACCCCCCCATGTGCGTATGTGTATATATGGTCTGAGGTCTGTGGGTGGGTGTATATATCTATCTGCGTGTTGATATATATGTGTATATATAGGTCTGCGTGTTGATATATACGTATATGTCTGTGTGTTCGTATCAATGCATCCCTACTCAATACACAGCGCTCCATGTCCCTATAATATATATGATATGGGGTTACTTTTTTTATATTTTTATACTATTCCTATTAAATTAACAGTAATTTTTGATGTATTTTATTCAGTAGAAACTTTTTTTGCCTATATAAAATGTGCTCTGTGAAAATAAAACGGTTTTGTGTGTACTTTTTAATTTAGTTAGTGGATTCCTGTCCAGTGCGGTGAGAAGCAAACGTAGTGCAGTGTAGACATGCTGCGAGGTGGAGCAGAGTGAAGTCAAGCCTGCAAAATGTTTGCTTCTCTTCGCTTCGCTGTGCGTCGCTACATGCTCAGTGTGTCTCAGCCTTTATTCTCGCATCGCTAGCTTACCGAATCAGTTTGTATACTTGTTACTGACCCTGCTTGTTCTGAGAATTCGATCTGTTGCCGACTTTGCCTGCCATTTGACTATTCTCTCTGTGTATTCCCTGCCTGTTCTGTTTGCTTCCTGTTGCTGCTGGTGTGCACCGATTCTCACCATATAAAGTAGCGCAGTACAAGTGCCTAAACATTGCTGACCCGGTTTTGTTATAGCTGCTGATGTAACTGAATAGATCGGGGATCTCTTCTGCATTACCAAAACCTCCACCACTGCACTCTTCCACAATACTTCAGATGGGTTACGGTGTGAAGGCACTTGCTGCCACCAAAGGAAAAATATTTGGGAGCACTGACGCCTGTACCAGATTCATATCATTTTAATATTTGACCGCAGGGTCCACCACTGCACTCTTCCACAATGTCACAGAGGAGTTACGGTGTGAAGGCACTTTCTGCCACCAAAGGCACGATATTTGGGTGCACTGCCACTGACGCCTATACCAGATTCATATCATTTTAATATTGGACCGCAGGGTCCACCACTGCACTCTTCCACAATACCACAGAGGGGTTATGGTGTGAAGGCACTTGCTGCCACCAAAGGCAAAATATTTGGGTGCACTGACGCCTGTACCAGATTCATATCATTTTAATATTTGACCGCAGGGTCCGATCCTGCACTCTTCCACAATACCACAGAGGGGTTACGGTGTGATGGCACTGTTGCCGACACTAAAGGCCCAATTTTAAAGCATCCATTGTTACTTTCATCCAAAGTCTGCATAAGTTTCACCATAATTTAGCCAAAAAAATCACTAAACTTGTTCTGCGTGTCCTAAAATGTCTCCTCTTTTCATACAGGCTGCCGCCCCAAGCAGTTGTTTATGAATAGATTAAAGGAAAACCATTTACCGTCATTTGAAATGTCATTTTTTTGTTTTTAAATGTTTCTATACATCCTACAAATCCGCCACTTCATGGGCAGGTCATTGGGACCTCCTAGGCACGATATTTGAAGGAATTTTTCGTTTTTATTCTTAACCTCTATTTCATGGAAAAATCACTGTTCCTTTAAAAACGTCTTTTTTAAAACTTTTTGTCCTTGTTTCCTGTCCCCCAGGGTACTACCCGGACCCCCATACAACTTTTATGGCAAATATCTAGCATATATGCCCTCTCGGAGGGCACTCTAAAAATCGAACGTTCGGGTCCCATTGACTTACATTGAGTTCAGATCGTGTTCGAGTTGGAACTCGAACTTTTGAAATTGTTCGAGTTTGAAGTCGAACCGAACACGGGGCGATCGGCTCATCCCTAATCATAGTCACCCTGTACAGCTTATAGATACAAGGTGTCCTTGTTATCTCTGGTCCTATACCCTGATGTCTAAGTTAAGTGTCTAAAGGACGGGAGTAATTTTACAACTTCGGCGCTGTTTCGGAAGTAGAAGTTTGCTGAGCTCATTTTGACCGTTTTTAAGTCACGTATTATTATACCACCCAGACAAATTATATATCGTTCTTTCCGGCAGACTCAGCAGATTAATAATATATCATTATTATATGTATATGTCATGCCTTGCCAAAATGCTATAACAAAAAATGTAAAAAAAAGTTAAAAATTAGAATTTTCAATAAAATTTCAATCTTCCACAGTGTGTAAAGTGTTTTTTTTTTAATTTTATTGTCCGAGGCTCTGCGGTCATATGCTATGGGGTAGATTTGTTAAAAAAATTAGAACGGGGAACCCATTTATTTTTTAGGGAAAAATTGTGTGATTTTAGCTAAACCCCCCGAAAAAAAAATCATTAGTGATGCATCATTGTTCACATTATAATTGAAATGTGAACAATAGTGCTGCATTAAAAAAAAAAAACACACATATTTTTTTTTATTATTTAATTTATTATTTTTATTTTTACTTTTTTTAAACTTTTATTTTACTTATAACATGGTCATGTTTGATATCATTGGAAAGGCCATGCTCTGGCCTTTCCAGCAATGTTATACATGACCCCCTAGCTGCCACCGATCAGGAGATAAAGGGGTTCAAAGAACCCCCCTAAGGGATTTCCATAGGCAATCCCTTTGCAGCTAGGGGGTTCCCCGGTTAACTGACATCATCGCGCATGGCGCGATGAGTCAGTTGACCAGGGGGGACCCAGAGGTGGGGGCTGCCATCCAAGATGGCGGCCCCCACCGGAAATAGGCCGCGATCGGGCACAAATTAGTGCCCGGTCGCGACCTGGCAACTAAGGGGTTAACCCCCCATACATCGCTGGAAAGGTCAGGCTGTGACCCTTCCAGCGATGCTGGCCACAGCCGCCTGGTCCCCGGCGATGAGGAGATAGAGGGATCCCCCCTCCCCTTCAGGCGCTTCCCCTGCTCCGGCGGGGGGGGGGGGAAGCCTGAAACTGACGTCATCGCGCCCCCGGTGCGATGACGTCAGTGCGCCGGAGGAGGGATTCACACTGATCTGACTCCGCGGGAGTCAGAGCAGCGTGGGAGCGACCGGAGGAGGTGAGTATTAACGGAGGGGGGCTGTAAACGCCGAGGACGTACAATTACGTCCTGCGGCGTTAAAGCCCGCCTAATGCAGGGCGTAAATGTACGTCCTGCGGCGTTAAGGGGTTAAACTTTGGGAGATGTGTTTACAATGTGCTCATAATATGTACAGCGTTGTTTCCCTGAAACGAACCGTATTGCCATTTTATTGTCTCGAGTTGTCTCGAGTTGTCTCCATGCTCTCATCGCGCCCCAAGAGTCGGGTTAAACCAGATCTCGGCTATTGCGCCCTTAGAGCTGTCATGCAGAGAGGGGAGCTCCTTTCTTTGTTAGACCAGAACTTATGTACAGAAGGGGAAGGCTATTCAGTTGTGTTATGACAAGGTGTGTTCTATCCTTGTTGGGCTGTCCATCCCTATGTGTGAACCCCGTTGGTTCTCCTGTTCTTCTCCAGATATGCCACCTTTTTTATATTCTGCTGTGTAACCCAGTTCTTTGTTTTCACCCTACAATGAGCTCTGGCTATTGACTGTGTGTCAATGGGCTATAATTAATACTTTCTCGGGAGGCTGTTGGTGAGAAGGAGTCTGTTGCATTGAGTTACCCAACCTGAGTACGAAGCTCTGTAACACTAATAATGCAAAACTTATTTGAAATTGTGCAAGATAAGGGACATCATCTAGTTTAGACTCTTTCATCCCAGCAATATCTCTGTAAAACTGTGTTTCCCAAACCTGTCCTCTGGACCGTCAACCAAGCCAGATTTTGCAGATCACCTTGGGGAAATGCAGACTGAATCCTGCAATCACTGAGCAGAAAATCATATCTACTGTGCTATGCTTTCATTTTTTAAAAATATAATTTTTATTGGAAAGCAGTGGTACAGTCCAATAAACATTAGTAATAATACCATGTATCACAATATGAGTACCGGACTTTCCATTTTGACATATCAACCAATAAACAAAATAAGAAAAAGAGTACAGAATAGAGGGGGAAAAAGTATAGGGGAGGGGAAAAGAGAGAAAGGGGCATGCCCGGGCTCCAAAAGGATAGAGTAAGGGAGAAGATAGAGACCAAGAAAAGAGAGATGTCGCTGTACACAAAGTATCAATAAAACCAGGTAAGCAGTAGGCATAGCTCGAAAAACCAGAACATCGTTATAACATTAAGGCTAGGGTCAGACGAACGCATTTTTATGTTGTCTGTGAAAAAGTGCGTTCGAACGAATGGACGCATTTTTTCACAGAATACGTGATAGTGGTCATACTATGCGCATTTTCGTCCGTGATTTTGTACGGATCATCAATAAAACACTTTTTGTGTCTGGACGTTATGTTGGCCGGACATTAGCAGCGTCTGACGTCTCCCAATCACGCACACATGCCTCTAGCGGACGCAGCGCACTCTGTACGTCAGTACCTGCGGTTTCACGTTCTCGAAAAAATGCGTTCATTTTCCACTTGCGTTGCGCAGCCGGACTTTTGTGCGACCGTACTTCGTATATTGGCCGTCATTGCCCGGCATCTGCTGCTAGCACGGCCGTGATTAAGTGCGGCTGCACGCGCGTTCGCACTGCCTCAGTCTGACCCTAGCCTTAACTGTATGAGAGAGGCGTTGCAATGCACTAATCCATTGGCACTCATGTTACCGGAATGGGGCCCCTATATGCAATCCATGGTGCCCATGTCTTCTAATACGAGGGTAAGGAATGATTGGATATTGCTGCGAGTTCATCCATAATTTGTACGTCCTGTATTTGTGAACGAATGCGGGCTCCTGTTGGGGCCTATGTGCTATTCCATTCTGAGGCCATAATCCTGCGTGCTGCAAGAGTAATTTTGGCCATCAGCTTGTTCTCCAAACGAGAGAAATCAGCAATAGGGCAGGAAAGAAGAAAAGACCACGGGTCCATTGGGACTGTCCTAGAGAGCACTGGCTCCAAAACTGTATGTATTTCCGACCAATATTTCTGGACGTGGGGGCAGGTCCACCACATATGCAGATAAGTACCTCGCTCCCCACAACCCTTCCAGCATGTATCCGAGGTCATTGGAGACATATGTGACAGTTGAACCGGGGTTATGTACCATTCACAAACTGTCTTTATAAGTTGTTCTTGATGAGCGGTACACACCGATACTGTCCTCATGGAGTCCCAAATATCCACCCACTCCTCTGCCTCCAAGGAATCTCCGAGATCCTTTTCCCAAACTGCAATATATCTCAGTTCCTTCCAATCCAAGAGAGTATTAAGAAGACGATACAGGATGGATATGAGTCCCTTGGGGTATTTTCCTGCTTTACACATACAGTTGTGTTCAAAATTATTCAACCCCCAATGCTGTAAAGGGTTTTAGGGAATTTAGTGTACATTTGTAATTGTATTCAGAATGAAATCCTACAAGGACTTTTTAAAGAACCATATGCAACTAAAATGACATCAATTGTTTTGTAATACAGTAGTAAATGTTTCTTTTGTGAATTCTTCATTGACACAATTATTCAACCCCTTAAAGACTACCACTCTGAAGAGCAGAGGTTCATTCAAGTGTTTTCAATCAGGTATTGAAAACACCTGTGGATGTCACGGAGCAGCAATAAAGCATAATAAGCACCAATTAGGCAGCTGTAAAATGACTGTGATACTCAGCTCCTTCTAGACATTTACTGTTGTGGTTACAAACATGGTGAAGTCAAGAGAATGGTCCAGGAAGACAAGAGAAGAGGTGATTACTCTTCACAGGAAGGGCAATGGCTATAAGAAGATTGCAAAGATGTTAAACATACCAAGAGAGACCATAGGAAGCATCATTCGCAAATTCAAGGCAAAGGGCACTGTTGAAACGCTACCTGGTCGTGGCAGAAAGAAGATGCTGACTTCGACTGCTGTGCGCTACCTGAAGCGTAGAGTGGAGAAAAGTCCCCATGTGACTGCTGAGGAACTGAGAAAGATTTGTCAGATGTGGGTACTGTAGTTTCAGCTCAGAAATACGGTGCACACTGCGTAATGAAGGCCTCCATGCCAGAACTCCCAGGCGCACCCCCTTGCTGTCTCCAAAGAATAAGAAGAGTCGACTGCAGTATGCCAAAAGTCATGTGGACAAACACAGAAGTTTTGGGATAGTGTTCTGTGGACTGATGAAACAAAATTAGAACTGTTTGGGGTCATGGATCAACGCTATGTTTGGAGGAGGAAGAACAAGGCCTATGAAGAAAAGAACACCTTGCCTACTGTGAAGCATGGCGGGGGGTCAATCATGCTTTGGGGCTGTTTCGCTTCTCCACAGGTACAGGGAAGCTTCAGCATCTGCAAGGTACCATGAATTCTCTTCAGTACCAGGAGATATTGGATGACAATGTGATGCAGTCCGTCACAACCTGAGGCTTGGGAGACGTTGGACCTTTCAACAGGACAATGATCCCAAGCATACCTCCAAGTCCACTAGAGCATGGTTGCAGATTAAAGGCTGGAACATTTTGGAGTGGCCATCGCAGTCCCTGACTTAAATCCGATTGAGAACCTCTGGTGGACTTAAAGAAAGCAGTTGCAGTGCGCAAGCCTAAGAATGTGACTGAACTGGAGGCTTTTGCCCATGACGAATGGGCGAAGATCCCGTAGATCGCTGCAAGACACTTGTGTCAAGCTATGCTTCACGTTTAAAAGCTGTTATAACTGTAAAAGGATGTGTACTAAGTACTAAGATTGAATTCACTTGGGGGTTGAATAAAACTGATAATGATGTGAGCACGAAAAGACGTTTGTGTTATTTTATTATAAATGTTATCTTATATTTGTCTGACCTATACGTGCCTCTTTGATTTAATTGTAAGCAAGATGACTGAATGATAAAATCAATGTCAAACTGGCCAAAACACTCAATTTCAGTGGGGGGTTGAATAATTTTGAACACAACTGTACGTTCTGTGCTATGCTTTCTGAATAACCCCTTTAGAGCTTTCTATATCATATTCTTTATCATAGTTTGATTATTGATTTTAATTATTCATCTAGTTCTTTGGTCTTTTGGAGGGGTTATGAGACGACATAGTAATTAGACATGTGCACAGCACAAAATTTCGTTTTGAACTAATGGATTAGTCCTAAAATGCAATTTATTTAGTTGCTAAAGAAAGTAGTTTTCAGTTCTTTAGTATGAAAACTAATTTCATTCATCCGAAAACCAGCAGATACAATTACTATTGTAGTGGCTCCTCAGAGGGCTGAGATCGCTGCTTGTTACAGTATCTCTCACTCTCAGCACAATGTGTCAGGCAAAGCTGTTACAGTAACTGACTGCTGCTCATCACAGCGCTCAGAGTTTCAGTAAAACTAGTAAATAATATTTTTTATATATAAGAGGTTAGAACAATATTATTTCCTTGTTTTACTGAAACTCTGAGCGCTGTTACAGTCAGTTACTGTAACAGTTGAGCCTGATACATTGTACTGAGAGATAATATAACAAGCAGCCGATCTCAGCGCTCACAGCCACTGGATTTAAAGGGCTAAAAAAAAAAAAAGGCTCCTCTCTGTATAATGTATAGAACATCCTCCTGCATTAATTAATACCCCTCTCTGTACAATGTATACAACATCCACCTGCATTAATTAATGCCCCTCTCTGTATAGAACATCCTACTGCATTGGCATGTGGAGGGTGCAGAACTTTGGAATGCAATGCTTATCCAGCACAGGAGAGGGAACTTTTACTTAAACTTTGTATCTCTGTGGGGGAGACACAGGAATATAAAAGCAGGGGAGAGGGAAAATATTAACGTAAATCGGTCTGAAAGCTCAGAGAAGAGATGACTGGTGCAAATTTATTTTTATAATAAAATAAAGCACTTTAAATCCAGGGAAAACCTTCAAATAAATCACACTGAAGGCTCATAACGACAGAGTAACTGTGAGAGCTGGATAATAAATGTATCAGACGTAAAAAAAACTTTATAACAAGCAGCACTGGGACAGGAGAGGGACTTTATATAAAACGTGTATTATAGATGAGGAATGGGGGATATTGCTCCTGGATAATATAAAATGTATCAGACCTAAGCCCCTATTAATCAGAGTGGGAGGGGCGATAACACATGTTTTATAAAGTCCCTCTCTTCTCCCAGCGCTGCTGGTTATAAAGGGTTTTTTACTATCCAGCCCTCCTCTGTCATTAGCTTTCAGTGTGATTTATTTGAATGTTTTCCTTCTCCAGCTGCTTATATCATCTTGTCTGCCTCATAGACATACAAGGATTAAGTAAAGGTTAACTCTCCTGTGCTGGCTGTCTGTGCTGCGAGTGAGTATTCTGGAGCTCTATCACGGTCAGATTTTCGGGTAGGGGTCGGGAAGGATTACACATACAAACCTTTTCTGTAGCTTTGCGATGTTGCGCTCTTCATTACTGGTCTCTTTCACTCATCAATGTAATATCACAAAAAGGACTGAAACTAAAATGTAGTGCATTTTATTTTAGTTTCTTTCGTTTTTTGTACTGAGCAGTTTCGTATCTCTTGAGTCATACTAAAACTAAATTATCCCAAAATTCGGACTAAATCGTTTTAGTACTAAAACGAATGCACATGTCGAATAGTAATATAGGTTGAAAAAAGACCAATGTCCACCAGGCTCAGCCTTGCATACTTCCCTGTGGCTGCTGTTGATCCAAAACAAAGAAAAAAAAAATCTTTTGGAGCGTTTGCAATTGTGTCTATAAGGGGTAAAAAATCCTTCTCGATTCCATAAAGACAATCAATTTTCTCTTTGAATCAGCAATTGATGCACTGAAATTAATTAAACAAGCAGGCGCAGACTTTTCTGAGTAGCAGCTCCACTTTACCATCAACTATGGAATAGGGCCCTCTGTATTTTGACTTTTATTTGCGTTCTCTCAGCAATGCTCCGAATTTATCGGGCATTTATTACACGGTTTCGATTTATGCATATGTTAATTCTTTTTTTCTATATCCTAGTAGGTTTGTGTAATTAAAAAATCCATGTAACATTTTTAGCAGTAAAGTTTCACTCTCATTATATTTTTTTGAAATATGAAGTTTTATTGAATTTTCAAGAAAAGAAAGGAGGGGGTACAAAAATAAAAAGGGGAAAAACAGGAAAATAAAGATAAAACGTTATATCGATATGCACCACAATACAAAACACAGTATAACACGACAACTGCACCGAGCTTTATGACATCGACATATATAAGTCACTGAGAAAAAAAAAACAACATGACCCTAAATTGTGACGGTGTAGGTATCCCAAATAGTCCAATGATCTTTGCCGACTCCTGTCAATTAAATTGACGACTCCTGTCTCATTAAAGTCCTGGCCATGGCATCAAGGGACCTTCGTTCCCCCATCCTAGTTTTAACCATGCCCACTGTGGGCACCTTATCTGATTTCCAGTTGAAGGCTATTAAATTAGTGGTGACAGATAAGATATGGGCTAGGAGTTGTTTCTGGAAATGGGTAAGGGATGAGGAAAACATTTGCAGGAGAAAAATATCAGGAGATGGGGTAATGTCTGCTCCTAGGACCTCCGAACTCAGTGAGGCGATCTGATCCCAAAAATTTTTAAGACAGGAGCATGACCACCAGACATGAAAAAACGACCCGTCCTCCTCCTCACACCTCCAACAGGTCTTAGAAATATTAGGTTTAAAATAATGTTCCCTGTCTGGGGTAATATACCAGCTGTACAGAACCTTCTTCCTAGCCTCCACCAGCGAGATACATCTAAACTTTTTACAGTCCACCAAAAAGCAATCTCTCCATTGGTCCGAAGTAAAAGATTGATTCAAGTCTCGTTCCCATGTCACCTGGAATCTCCACCGTTTAATCTGGGGTCTAGTTAGTAACTGTTGATATATCAGAGATAAGAGATGAGTCTCGGGAGCGGGGTGCAGACAGTAGTTTTCAAACAGAGTGAGGAGGTCAGAACTGGGGGGGAGATGTAGTAGACCATAGTGCGAGAGACAGGAACGTAGCCTCAGAAAATGAAAGCCGAGTTTAGAATGTAGAGAGTGTTTCTCCCGGAGCTGTAGGAAGGGAAGGAGGTCATGTGAGGCATAAAAATAAAATAGTTTGCCAAGCGAAGCACGGCTCCACGGGCGGGGGTCAAAATCAGGGATCAGATGAGTAAACATCGATATAGGGGAGGCCATAGATAGGGGGTGTATCGCCGTCAGGGCGGAACGAGTCACGTCCCAGACCCTTATGAGAAGTGTCGCCAGGTCAGGTAGCACATTTAGTACCGGTCTGCGGGCTTTTGGTGTCCACAATAGTCCCAAAAAATCATGTGGGAGAGTACAGGGCATGAGCAGTGCTGTCCATTGGGGGAGATTTAGCCCCGTAAAGAGGCAGCCAAGGTTCGTCATCAAAGCTGCCCTAAAGTACAACAATAAGTTAGGTAAACCCAATCCCCCTCTGGCCACAGGTTGATGTAAAAGAGCAATTTTAATGTGAGGTCTCCTGCCTCGCAATATAAAGTTAGAGAGGGTTGAGAGAATAGTCGCAAAAAAGGTCAGTGGAACCGTCAGCGGCAATGCCCTAAAAACATACAACAGTTTAGGCAGTAACATCATTTTTATCGCATTAATCCTTCCTGCCCATGAGATCTCTACAGTAGACCATTGCTGACACAGGTTAGAGGTCAGGGCAATAAGAGGTGTATAGTTAAGCGCAAAAAGATTGAGATTTGGTAAACGTCAATTTGATTCCCAAATACGTCAGGGAGCTATTTCGCCAGTCATATGTGTAGGTGCGTTTGAGGGAGGCTAGGTCAGAGTCCGGGATACCATATGGTAGGGCTTGGGTTTTATGAACATTTATTTTATGGTAGGACAGTCTTCCCGTATTTCGTTAAAATGGAGTGTAGGGCAGGTAAGGAGGTAAGGGGATTGGTCAACGTGAGTAAGATGTCATCAGCAAAAAGACTTAATTTATAAGCAGAAGGGCCCACCATAAGACCCTCCACCTCATCAGTTTGTCTAATAGCTTGTGCAAGCGGTTCTAGTGCTAATGCGTATAGAAGTGGGGAGAGAGGGCAGCCCTGCCTGGTGCCATTCGTTATGGAAATCACGGAGGACTGAAAACCTGCTGTTAAGACACGGGCATTTGGAAAGGAGTAGAGCGCCAAAATAGCCCCAATAAATTCCCGGGGGAAATTAAATTTCAGTAACGTGTGTTCCAAGAACACCCAATGGAGTCGGTCGAACGCCAAGCGATAGCATCAGAGTCGGTGTGTTGGATCGTATAGCATGGTCCATCAAAGCCATAGCCTTGATAGTATTATCAGGGCCCTGTCTGGATGTGATGAATCCAACCTGATCATCAGCTACCAGTAGGGGCATGACATCGACCAGTCTGGTAGCTAGAATTTTAGCATAAATTTTAGCATCGACATTAAGAAGAGAAATAGGTCTATAATTGGAGTATTGATCCGCAGGTGGAGATGTCTTGGGAATAGTAACTATTGTGGCGGACAGCCAATCAGTAGTTGCGTTCCCTGAATTAAATATATGAGTAAGTGCAGAGAGAAGAGGGGCATTGAGGCGAGCTGGAAAGGATTTATAGTAGGCTGCTGTGAAACCGTCCGGGCCAGGCGCTTTATTAGACTTGAGGGAGGATAGGGCCGAGGTAAGCTCTGTCAGGGAGGGCGAGGAAAGTAGACTGGGAAGATATGTGTCAGGTAATGAAGGTAGGTTCAGTCGCTGGAGGAAAGGAAAAATCTCCGATATAGTGGGCTGAGGCAACGTGGTCTCGTGGCCTAAATTATACAAAGTGGAATAATACTCGGCAAAACAATCCGCAATCTGTTGAGGGTGGTAGCGCGTCGACCCATCTGTAGCTGTCAGATGATCAATCTTAGACTTTGCCACCTTCTTTCGCAATCTATTGGCCATAATCTTACTCGCCTTATTATTGTACAGACACATCTTAGTTCGCAGTCTACGCGCCGCCCAAACATAATCCCGTTTATCCATTTCCGTCAGCTGTAGTTGGAGTCCAACTAAGGTGGATCGTGTAGTCGGGTCTGTTTGTTTCTTATGTAGGGTCATGACGTGGTGTATTTGGTGCAGTAAGGTCAGTCTATGGGAAGAGTTCTGCTTCTTAAAATATGAGCCCCATTTAATTAACATGCCTCGTACTACCGTTTTATGTGCTTGCCATACAGTAAGGGGGTTCACGTCTGGGGTGGTGTTCTCTTTAACCCTTTCGCTGCTGAGGCTTTTCCCGCCCCTGTGCTGAGGTCATTTTTACCTGTTTTGCGCATCATGTTTAAACGTGTTTTGAAGGCTTATTTTAGTATATGACCCAGACATATTATATATCGTTCTTTCCGTCAGACTCGGTAGATTCATAATATGTCATTATTATATGTATACGTTATGTCATGTCTGTATATTATAACAAAAAATGCAATAAAATATGTATTTTCAATAATTTACAATGTGTAAAGTGTTTTTTTTCACATTTTAACATGCGAGCAATTGCGGTTATATTTTGTATGGGGTGCGCTTGTTAAATAAATTAGAGATGGGGTCTCGTTACATTTTTTTTTGGGGAAAATTACACTATTTTTAACAAACGCACCGCATACAAAAATCGTTAGTGCAGCATCATTGTTCACATTATAATTGAAATGGGAACAATATTGCTACACTAACAAACCAAAAAAAATAAAAAAAGTGTTTATTTTTTTTTTATAATTTTTTTTTATTTTTTTTATTTTTATTTTTCATTTTTTTTTTTTTTACAACTTTTTTCACTTTCATGTTTGGTATCGTTGGAACGGCCATGCTCTGGCCGATCCAACCATACCAAAATTTAACCCCTAACTGCCACGGATCGGGAGATAGGGAGTTCATTGGAACTCCCTATCTCCACCGTTGGTGGCAGTTAAGGGTTAACTCTACGCACGATGACGCCAGTCCTCAGGGGGAGTTCCCGGAGGCTTGGCCGACATCCAAGATGTCGGCCAGCTCCGGGAAAGGATCGCGAACCGGCGCTTTTCAGCGCCGATTCGCGATCCAGCTCCCCAGGGGTTAATGCCAGGCATCATTTGGAAGGGCAGGCTGTGCCCTTCCAAATGATGCCTGGGTTAACCCCCGCAGAGCCGCCGATCGGGAGGGAGAGAGGTCCGAAGGACCTCCCCCCTCCCTTTCAGGCGCCTCCTCCGCACATGCGGGGGGGGGCGCCTGAATTTGGTGTCATCGCGCTGCCGCGATGACACCAAATTTCGGCGGCTGCTGTTCCGGATGCCGGGCTGACATCCAGGATGTCAGCCCGCACCGGAGGGGCCAGCGATCGGCCGGAACCCGGCCGAACGCTGACCCCAATGGGAGGACGCGCTCAGCGCGTCCTCCGCATACCAGCGGGAATGCTGAGGACGCGCTGAGCGCGTCCTCAGCATCGAAGTGGTTAAAGTAATTCTCTAAGGTGTGTTGAACGTCCTCTACGACCTCCGGACGGGACAAAAGGGATTCATTTAAACGCCAGGGTGATCGTCCCACAGGGGCACGGGAATCAGGGAGTTGTAGAGTGATAGGGGCATGGTCTGACCAAGACATCGAGCCCAGTTTGCAATCAGACACCAAATTCAGTAGTTCCGCGGTAACAAAGAAGTAGTCTAATCTGGAGTAAGTTTTAGGCGCTCCTGAATAGAAAGAATAGTCACAGTCATCTGGATGCAGAATACGCCAAATATCAAATAATTGGAACTCCGCCAAAAGAGCAGGAAAATTGCGAGCTGCAGAACGCTGCACTATGGTAGGTCGGGGCGGCAAGTCAAGGGATTGATTAAAGTCTCCACAGATCACGAGTCTCCCCGAGGAGACTCCAAGCAACCTAACCATTGCTGCACGGAGGAAGGAGAGTTGACCGGTGTTAGGACAATAGAAATTAGCGATGGTATACGGGGTTCGATTAATATCACAAATTAGAAAGAGGTATCGCCCATTAGGGTCGGTGATCACTCTGTGCAGGTTAAAAACAACATTCTGATGAATCAGGATGGAGACTCCTCTCGCTTTAACTGGAGCCGTGGCGTGGAACTGATGGGAATAATTTGGGAGGTACAATTTAGGGTGGGCGGACGTTTTAAAGTGAGTTTCCTGAAGACACACCACGTCAGGGGGTTTGTGTCTCAGGTCAGCATACAGAGAGTGTCGTTTATATGGGACATTCAGACCCTTCACATTTAACGAAACAATTTTAAATACCGTTATACATTTTAAGATAGGTCAAGAAGAGCAGGTAAAGTACACATCTCAGGGTCACGGATCCCCTTCGGTTAAACATCAGATAAGGAACAGTTAAAGTTAGACAGTGACGGACATAACACCAGAAAAATCGGGTATGTCCAGAACAGCGTCTGTGTAGCAGGTGAAGCTTAGAAAAAGAGTAATGTGGTGCAAATAAAACAAAAGAAAAAAAAAGAAAAAAGCAAACAGAGGGTAAAAACTGAAGAGAAAAAATTCAGTGCAAACGGCACTGGAAAAATATATACAGTACCTCTCCTAGGCCACAGAAGACTTGGGCCAACCCTGGTCATACCAGGGGGAGGTGGGGGGTGTGTTCGGCTAGGTACACTCCAGAGGCGGAGATGTAAAGCAAGAATGGATCGTCCACCAAGTGAATCTCCCGCTCTATCCAAGTCGTAGTTCGGTCGTTCAGGACAAAATAAACCTCAGGAACTTCACGGGTGTGTTCCGCGATAAAAAGAAAAAACAGACCCAAAGGTCTGCAAATTTAGGACATCCAAGTAGCTCTTACTTCGTCGTGTTCACTCGATGCCACTCCGGTGAGACCTTTTGCGGTGACAGGGGAGCCTGGTGAGGTGGCGTGAATTCACCCAATAGGTTCCACGTCTGAAGAGTAGCCAGACCTTCGCCGACGTCCCGCAAGACTGTCATCGCTCCGTTTCGAGTCACCAGAAGCTTTAGTGGAAATCCCCAGCGATACTGAATCTGATGATTTCTCAGGATCTTGGTCACAGGTAGGAATTCCTTGCGCTTTGACATAGTAGCAGCGGATAAGTCAGGGAAAAACAAAAGGTCGGCGTACGGCGGAGGCAAAGCTGCTGCGGTTCTCATAGCGGAGAGAAGGGACTCTTTGATCCGGAAAAAGTGAACCCTCATCAAAACGTCTCTAGGTACCATTTGGTCCAGATGTCGCGGCTTCGGGAGACGATGTACTCTGTCGAGCTGTAAATCCGTGTCCAGCGCTTCCGGCAGCAGAGTTCGAAATAGGGCCTGTAGATACATGGGCAAGTCACCCGGTTTAACCGTTTCAGGGATTCCTCGCACGCGTATATTATTTCTGCGGGAACGGTCTTCTAAGTCGGTCACCTTAAGTAGTAATGACTCGTGGGTAGTTTTTAACTTCTTATATGCATCTACAAGTTCATTATGGGCTAAGCACAGTTCGTCAGTTTCTGTTTCAAGTGCATCAGTACGCTCACCCAGATCTCGAATTTCCTGGTGTAGATTGGCTGTGATAGACCAAAAATCCTCCTGGATAGTATTTCTGAGGTCCTGGAGCAGAGATTGGAGCTGGAGCCCAGAAGCAGGGGCAGATGCTGACAGGAGAAGGGGAGGAAGATCCCCCCTCCTCCAGCGGGATCGATCTTGGTGATCCGGAATCGCGGGAGGTCCAGGCGCCATCTTGCGGCCTATCCCGGGCCTTCCCGAATCGCTACACCTCGGCCGGTTTTGGAGTTTTGTTGGGTGCCATCGTGTGCCAGGGTGAGTCCTGAGTCGATTGAGGCCGTTTGTGCTTCAAACCGCCACCGTTTTGAGCCGCAATAGCGGGAGATTCAGCCGGTGAAGAGAGAGCCCAGATCACATGCGGCTACTCGGTATGGCTGCCGGCCACGCCCCCCTCACTCTCATTATTTAATGTATTTGATCACCTGTGGCATCATCATACACCCCTGAGGAAGTATGTTTATTGAATTAAACACGGTGGTAGGACTTTTGCCACTGTACATCATGATCATCACTGACAACTGTGGAACTTTAGTTCAAGATTCTGCTTGTGTGTCTTACAATGCCTTTATTTTTTTTTTTCAATTCTTTATTTATGAGTTTTTACACAGAACATGGCACAACAAACATTTCTCACCAAGCGCATGAAAATACAGAGATCAATTGACAGGTGCCTAATCGTAACCCCATCTGAGAGTGGGTATAGACAAAGACCAATAATGAAAAAAAACCAAACGCAAGAAAAAAAAGGGGGAAAAAGTGAAAGAGAAGAAAAAAAAAAAGAAAAAAAAGGGGGGGGAGGGGTGGACATTTCCAACCAGGTTTTACAAACTTAATTGAGTGCCGGAGATAGACATTTCAACTTGTGACTCCCAAATAATCATCCCACAGATGCCAAGTTTTCTCAAATTTGGGAAGGGTTTGGCGTACGATTGCTGTCAGTTCCTCCATGAGCCTCACATCGGATACTTTAGCCTTCACGAGACGCATTGTAGGCAGGACATCCAACAGCCATTGAGAAGCCAGTGATCTGCGAGCCGCCAGGAGGATGCATCGTAGTAAGGATTGCTCAGGGTTCGTGAAACCAGGTTTCGGCCGAGAGAGCAAGAAGTCCCAGGGATCCGCATGAACGGGTCTGTGGAATATCGAAGTCAGCAAACGGCCCACCTTCCCCCAGTATTCCTTGACCCTCGGGCAGTCCCACCACAAGTGGATGAAGGTGCCCTGCAATCCACAGTTGCGCCAGCATAAATCGATAGTGGTCCTCCCCATCCTGCATAGGAGCACAGGGGTTGTGTACCATCTAAATAGCATTTTGAAGGACTGTTCTTGGTGGGTGACACAGATAGAGGACTTCGTCGTAGCCTCCCAAATTTCCTCCCATTCATCCCCCGTCAATGATTCCTGCTAGCTCGCCCCATTCCTTGGAGCCGGAACACAGTGAATAATATATAGTCGAGATCAGTCCCCTAGGGACACTCGCCGCAGAGCAGAGCTTCTCAAACCAGTTCAGGGGTGTGTTGGCTATGGGAACTAAGGTCTCTGAATCTATATAATGCCACAGCTGCATAAAGCGAAAGTAGTCAAACGGTCTCAGTGTGGCCCTAGCGGAGAGGTCTGCGAAGGTCACCTTCTTACCCCTGGTCAATATGTCTCCAAAACGTCTTAGTCCCGTCGCCTCAAGTGTTTTGAAGTCAGGAAGGTTCATCCCTGGGGGGAATGCCGGGTTGCAGAAAAGCGGGGTCATAGGCGACGGGGTAGTGGCTAAGGAGAATTTGGAGCAGGCGAGGTCGAAGATGCGCAGGGAGTTGGCTATTGCCGGGCAAACTGTGCGGGGCAAGGGGCGCGAAGGTCTGGGTAGCCACAGAGACATGTGTGGGCGGTCAGGGGAGGTAAGCGCAGTCTCCAGTGCCACCCAACGTCTGTCCTCCACCGGTGCGTGCCAGGCAACCACCTGCGCCAGTTGTGCTGCGCAAAAATACATATAAAGGTTAGGGAGACCCAATCCACCTCTAGTTTTAGGATGATATAATATTTTACGGGCTACTCTCCGCCTTTTATTCTGCCAGACGAACGCATCTATCGCAGATTGAATTCCTGCCAGGTCCCTCCGGGTGACCGCCACCGGCAGCGCTTGAAAAAGGAACAGGAGCCTGGGCAGGATGTTCATCTTAACAGAGTGGATCCTCCCGATCCACGAGATCGGCTTCTCAGTCCAGTCCTCTAGGTCCTTCTTAATCTGTCGTATCACGGGTGGGAAATTGGCAGAAAACAAACGTGTGGGGTCGTTAGTCAGAGAGACCCCAAGATATTCTAGTGACATCTGTACAATTGGAATGCGGAAACGGGATGCCATATCCGCAACCGTCTCTGGTGACATGTGCAAGGGCATCGCCTGGGATTTAGTAAGGTTGACCTTAAACCCCGAAAGGGTTCCATAGTAGGTCAATAAGTCATGGAGGTGGCGCATGGAGCGTAAGGGGTCTGTCAGGGAGAGCAAGATGTCGTCTGCGTAAACCGAAACCGTGAACCTGTGGGTGCCCAAGGGGACACCTTGTATGTGCGGGGATTGGCGTATGCGCATTAGAAGGGGTTCTAGAGCTAGCACAAATAGGATCGGAGACAAAGGGCACCCTGTCGCGTGCCATTCGAGATATTAAAAGGGGAACGAGAGGCACCCTGGAGTTTAATCTGTGCTCTCGGATTTTCATAAAGGGCCTGTATCACATTGAGGAAATTGTCAGGTAACCCCATTCCAGCCAAAAGACGAAAGAGAAAGGGCCATTCCACCCTGTCGAAGGCTTTCTCCTAGTCCAAGGAAAGAAGCAGAGAAAGCGTTCGAGTCGATCCCGCCCACCATATTAGGTCGGCACCTCGGCGCGTATTCTCGTACAGCTGTCGACCGGGGATGAAGCCGACTTGGTCGGGATGTATAAGTGAGGTCAGCATGGGATTCAGTCTATCCGCCAAGATTTTGGCCAGGAGTTTAATATCGAAGTTAAGGAGGGAGATGGGACGGTAGTTTTCAGGTCTCGAGGCGTCCCTCCCTTCCTTCGGAAGCAGCGCAATGTCGGCCAGGGTCATGTCCGGGTGTAAGCGGGTCTCCCCGTTGAATAGATTGGTCAAGTGTGGGAGTAAGATTTTCTTGAAGGTTTTGTAGTAACCTCCATGGAAACCGTCCGGTCCGGGGGCTTTCATACCGTTCAGGCCGGCAAGTGCCCTGCTGACCTCCGGCATGGCAATCGGCTCCCCAAGAGTGGCTGACTGGGCTTGGGTGAGGGTGGTCAAGGGTGTGGAGTTTAAGAAGTCGTCAATCATGCCTGTGGCGCTACCGGCACCCTCCCCCTGGGCCCTTGAGTGGTTATAAAGTCGGTCGTAAAATTCAGTGAAAACCTTAGCTATAGCGTCGGGGGATGTAACTACCCTCCCGTCGCTCGCCTGACAGAGGAGATCGATTTATAAGTCCCCCTAGGTCTGAGGCTACGCGCTAAGAGTGTGTCTAATTTGTTAGATTGTTTGTAGAAGGTCCGCCTAGACCACATTAATGATTTAGCAACATCATCTAGGAAGAGCTGTTTCAGGGCTCTCCTGACTTCATTGAGGGCGACGAGCCCGGAGGGGGTGGGATCTGCCTTGTGTTGTTGCTCCAAACGGTGAAGCTGTGCTTGGAGATCTAGGGCCAAGCTAAGTTTCTGTTTCTTCCGAAACGTGGCTACTTTGATGAAATGGCCTCGGATCACGGCTTTGTGAGCAGCCCAAACCGTGGCCGGGGACATCTCCTCCGAGGCGTTTTCCGTAAAATATTGGTCACGGGCCACCCGTGTCTGCGCTATAACGTCTGAGTCGCGGAGAAGAGAGGCATTCAGCTTCCACTTCCACGGACCAGAGGATTGAGGAACAGCCAGCTGTAGGGAAATGTCTGCATGGTCCGACCACGTAATACTGTGGATGTCAGCTCACACCACCCTAGCCATACTAGCAGCGTTGCAGAGGAAAAGGTCTATGCGTGAATATGAACCGTGTGGAGCCGAGTAGAAAGTAAAATCCCTTTCATCAGGGTGGAGAACCCTCCATGCGTCCAATAAGTCTCAGTGTCTGAGGAAAGTGTAAAAAGCCTTATCCTGTCCACTAGGTCCCGGTGCCCGGTCAGTCCCTGTCTGGGATCGCCTGTCAACAGCCGCGCAGGGGACCGCATTCATGTCACCACCCACAATCACCATGCCAGGAGGGAGGGAGGCCACCAAGGCAGTCATGTCCGTCCAGAACTGTTCGGATTGTGCATTAGGGGCGTAAATGTTAATGAGATGACAAGCGGAAGCGTACAGTGACCCCGATACCAGGACAAATCTACCGTCGCTGTCACACACCTCGGATGTAATCTTGAAGGGGCATGTCTTCCGAAAGAGGATGGACACCCCATTGTGCTTAACGATGGAGTGGGCCGATTCCGCCACAGTATAGATATGATCTGTGAGTCTGACCTTGGCCACTTTGTTAATGTGGGTTTCCTGAATAAATGCTATATCTGACTTAGCTGATTTAAGGCTGCGCAGTAAGAGGCGGCGCTTGTTTGGGGAGTTCAGGCCCTTCACATTTAGGGAGGTTATCTTGACGGACATCGGGGGGTGTTGTCAAAGAAAGCATAAAAGGAGGCTCTGTACCACATCCCGTGCCATCCCGGGGCAATGAATAAGCCTGTAGGGGCAGCCTGGTGGAAAAACAACAGGGGAAGAAGAAAAAAAAACAATAAAACCATCAAACAAATAGAACTATATACAGAAAAGACCTCCGAAGAGTAAACCAAAGAAAGCCTGGGCTTACATATCGCCAGGCAAAAAAGGATTGGGGGGGGGGGTAACCCAAAGTTCGGCTCCGGCATGAGAGTCCAGGATACCACCTCGCCCGCCACGAGTGTCCATTGGATTGTAAGACCCTGTAAAAAAGAAAAAAGGGCTCCCCCTGGGTCCGCGCCAGCCACCTGTGTCCCTCTGTGCGGTCCCGGGGTCATCGTGGGGGTGGGAGAGGATCGCCGTCGGGCGTATATGACCCAGAGAGGGGGTGCAAGGGGCGAGGGGAGAAATTGTGCGGTGTACGCACGGGACGCACCAGCTGACGGCCCATTGTGCCTTCCCAAAAAAAAAAGGCTGTCCGGAGGGCGCAAAAAAGAAAAACGGAGCACCTCACCTCAAGTCGGGGTTCGTCCAGAGCGACTGCGCCCATTGCCGCCAACGGTTCTCCATTCTCTGGAGAAATGTTGCAGGGAGGTAGGATGGTGGTTCGGGAGTTCGAAGTCGTCCGGTGGGGTGATACCAAGAGCTTTGAAGAATCTGCCCGGATCCATCCGGGGTTGTAGAACGTGGGTGCGGCCGTCCAGAAAGGCCAGGATCTTCAATGGGTGCCCCCAAGCAAATTGGATCTTGTGGTTTCTGAGTAGGTCTGCGACGGGTTTCCATTCCCTCCGGCGCTGTAGCGTTATTGGGGTCAAATCCTGGAAGAGCAAAATGGGGGTACCCTCGTATGAAATGGAGGCACCCCTATTATTGCGTAGAATAAGTTCCTTGGTGGAGTAGTGCAAGAAGCGAACGATCACGTCCCTCGGGCGCTCATCCTCTGCCCTCCGAGCGCGCAGAGCGCGGTGTGCCCGGTCTAGAATCCACGCTTGTTCTGGTAAGTCTGGGGCCAGGGGACATAGAAGGTCCCGCACCAAATCAGACAGGGAGCCCTCGCCCGCTCCCTCGGGAAGGCCTCTTATGCGGAGGTTGTTTCTGCGCGTTCGGTTTGATAAATCTTCCATCTGTACCTCAATGTCCTCCACTCTGCGTAGTAACATATTCGTGCCGTCCACCACCGCATTGTGTGCTTCAGCCATGTCATCAACCCTGGTTTCGAGCGCCGCCGTTCTCGTACCTAGCGCCATGAGGTCTGCCTGCATGATCTTCGTGCTCCTATCTATCTCCCTAGCCAGGTATGTGCGCATCTCCCGCATATGGGTGAGGATGGCCGTTGTATCGGCTTCTGCCGGGTTCCCGTCTGACATTTCGTCCTCCGAGACCGGCGTCTTGTGGCGGGAAGAGGAGCGGCCGCCATCTTGAGAGGCAGCCTGCCTCTTTGCGGAAAACAGCGCGGCCACAGAACCATCCCGCTGCTTACCGCGTTTCGGCGATTTATTGGTAGCCGGCATCGTGGGGGTCCTCCAGGTGTCTCTGGGGGGTTCAAGGTCTGCGGATGTAAGCGGATTGCAATGTCTCGTGGCGGAGCTAACAGCTCAGGTGGCCATCACCATCGGCAGCCAAGCCACGCCCCTACAATGCCTTTATTAAGGGAGATTAAATACATGATTCCCCCACCACTATCTTCAATATCACGATTCCATATATAAAATCAGTTTTAGATTCCTATCATTGCACAGGTATGCCAAGATTAGTATTGTTAGAACCATGGAAATACAAACTCCATATTAAAAACAACACCTTCTGTCAGAAATAATAAAGGCATATATTAATTAAAGTTCCATATAATATGAAGTATATTCATCAAATGTGGAATATTTTTGTTCTTTAATTACCAAAACCTTATTACTCGTAATGTAAATGGTTTAAAAGACAAACGTAGATATCATACCTTGAAAAAAAAGTCCTTTGCACTCTGTGGAGCACCGAAGAAAAGGTTTGCATAGTTATCTGAAATCCTGTTGAATAGCTTGCCTTGTTGCTCATGGTTGGGCTTAAAATAAAATGTGACATTCTGTGAGTATGCAGTGCTGAAAAAAGTATGCCATTTGCAATATTATTTAATGTCATTTAACTTCATTTAGCAGAAAGAAAAAAAATATTTTCAGATCCAGGACTTTTTTGACCACTTAAATTAAACCAGAAATACACCTGAAAAGAGGTGTTATTCCTCTGTGTGGAATCCCCACTTAACAATTGGGGCTTAACCCTCAAAGTAGTTATAGCTAACAACAACAAAAAATATCTTAGCCTGGAGCTCCGGAGCTATCCATGGTGCTGATCCAGAGCCAAGGACAGCAACCCCGCCGGGCTCTGGAGCTATCCATGGTATAGAAACATAGTATTCATTGCCAAATGCAGCCAGACTGAAAGAAAATAATACAGCTACATTCAGCAAAGAAAAAAAGCTTTGTTGCTTTAAAATAAATTAGAAAACATAAAATTTAGCCAAAAAATCCTGAAAAATGTTTAAACAATAAATAGACTTTTTGCTGCAAGTGAAAAAAAATAAACTGTTTAATAAATATTTAATGAAAACTGATTATTTTTTACATTGAAATTTATGGGATTATTTTGCACGGCTGGTATTTTCATTCTATTGTACTAGTAGTGATTAATTAATCTGTTTCACATTCCGAAATAACTGATAAAAATGACATAACTCATAAAAACAAAATACGAATCAACCCAAAATACGAAATAACTCATAAAAGCGAAATACGAAGCAATCCGAACTACAAAATATTGTCCGTCCAAAAATAAGAATCGTCCGAAGATACAAATTAACTCTAAAAACGACATACGAATCAACCCGAAAAATGAAATAGCTCATAAAAATTAAATACGGAAAAACGGATGTCCGAAACTATGAATCGTCCAAAAATACAAATCGCGTTAACATAACGAACGAACTGGAACAAAAAAACGTGAGGAAATGGTCAGAAACGAAATGAAACAAAAAATGGAATGAAATGATCCAAAACAAAACTAAACAAAACTTTTAGCCGTGCACATGTCTAGTACCAACTGCATCATCTCATTCAGCATCAAACAAATCTTAATTTATCTATAATATAATTGAGTAAGTCTTGGCGTGTCCGTCGCCAAGCCTTACTCTGCGCATGCGCGCGCAACCAGCGGCGGTTGGTTGCACGCGCATGCAACCGCCGCGGCATGAGCCGGCTGTGCGCTCGCCGCGGCGGTTACAAGATGCACACAGCAGCCGGGTAGAGGCTGCGCTCGCAGCCTCTACCCGGCTGCCGCACGCATCCAACCCCCGAGCGGCGAAGGGAAAGTTCCCTCCGCCGCTCGGGGGTTGGATGCGCGCGGTAGCCGGGTACAGGCTGCGCTCGCAGCCTCTACCTGGCTGCCACGGGCATCCATCCCCGAGCGGCGAAGGGAAAGTTCCCTCGCTTCCGCTCTTTGAAGGACCCAAGCCGCGGTCACGTGACCGCGGCTTGGGTCCTTCAACGACCGGAAGCGGGGAAACTTTCACTTCGCCGCTCGGGAAGGTAAGTATGAGGAGCTCATGGGGCGGCTAGAGCATTCGAACAGAGCATTCGAACAGCCGCCCCATGTCTGGTCTGGGGTCTGAGCTGGGGGGCATATAGCCATGAGAGGTGGGGGGCAAATATCCATGAGAGGTGGGGGCCAAATATCCATGAGCTGGGGCAGTATCCACGTGCTGGGGCAGTATCCACGAGCTGGGGCAGTATCCACGCGCTGGGGCAGTATCCACGAGCTGGGGCAGTATCCACGTGCTGGGGCAGTATCCACGAGCTGGGGCAGTATCCACGTGCTGGGGCAGTATCCACGAGCTGGGGCAGTATCCACGTGCTGGGGCAATATCCACGAGCTGGGGCAGTATCCACGTGCTGGGGCAATATCCACGAGCTGGGGCAGTATATCCACGTGCTGGGGCAGTATCCACGAGCTGGGGCAGTATATCCACGAGCTGGGGCAGTATATCCACGTGCTGGGGCATATATCCACGTGCTGGGGCAGTATATCCACGTGCTGGGGCATATATCCACGTGTTGGGGCAGTATATCCACGGTGCTGGGGCACTATATCCACGAGCTGGGGCAGTATATCCACGAGCTGGGGCATATATCCACGAGCTGGGGCATATATCCACGAGCTGGGGCATATATCCACGAGCTGGGGCAGTATATCCATGAGCTGGGGCAGTATATCCACAATAGACTGCCCTCTGGGCAGGCTTTCCACCTTGTATTTTATATTAATCCCTTGGTTATACAATACTATGGTATTTACTTGGGACTAGGTTCAGTGCACTATCGCAGTGTCAGAAATCCTCCTGACCAACCAGGTGTCACGTTTCCACATCGCAGCCAGGCCCCCTGGTGGTGAGAGCGACGCTCATTGACTCTTGTGTGTTCTGAGCTAGCCACTGCAGACTATCCTTCCTGTGGCTGATAGTCTGTGGTCACATGACGTGCCCTGCCCTATATATATGGCCAGCAGTGCACTAGATCTTTGGTCCAGTATAGGTCTTCCTTCCTGTGTGCCTGCATCTGTTATTTGATTCTGTTTATTCTGTGTATGACTTTGGCGTGATTTCTGGATTATTCTCTTGTCTGCTCCTTGGAACCTGTATTCTGATATTCTGTGTATGACTTCACTTTGTAGTACTTACTCCTCTGGCTCCTTATCCCTGGTATTGGCTGACAATCCTCTTTTGCGTCTAAGACCTGGCTATTCCCTAACCATTCTTGTATTCCTAAGTCTTGTTTTCTTGTATTTGCCCAGCAGCATAGGGCCGTCTGTGTGATAGAGGCCAACTACAAGGACCTCATACATAGTTCAGGGTTCTGTATTGCTGCTGGGCATATTGGTTGTTGTTCTGGTGTTTATTCCCCACCCTGTAATCTGTATTAGATCAGAAGACCACACAAGGATCTTTCCCAGTGCAGGGCCCCCTCTTGTGTCTGTATTCTGTCCTGTCATCTCTTCTCTGGTTCTGCTCCTGTATACTGTGTGCTGGGTTCTGGATCATGCAGTAAATCACATACCTGCCTAAAGGGCTTCCTAACACTTTGTATAAAGGGCCCCCCTTGGCATCCACCTGGTGGGGCGCTCGTGACACCAGGCAAACAAATCACCATAGTGTTCAAAATCAAAGCATGAGAAGGGTTAAACCGCTATCACAATACAGAATTACATTAAAGTAACTGTTAAAAGCACACTCGACGCGTTTCATCGCTATAAATAATAAAAAAAATTGTTTGTGCAAATTACACACCTGGGATACTGCATCGCCTTTCCCATTAACTTTGAGTTTTTACAACTATGAGGGAATCTTAGTAATGGTAATGGGAATATGGGCATTTAATCAATCACAGTTAGTGATTAAGATGAGGATTTTTATGGTCTTTAGATTAGAATTTGGTAGTCTTAGTCTTTTTGTATGTTTGAGGGCTTTACTAAAAATACATACTTAAGGGTACACCTTTCTTTAACATTCTGTACAACGGCGTGAGCCAAGGTGGGCCTATATACTGGGATAGGAGCCCAAAAGGCAGGAGTGCCGCAAGCTGAATAGCAGACAGATAGGACTCAGCACAGACCGGAAAGGCAAAGCAAGGGATAAGAGACACCATATACACAGCAGCACACCAAAAGGAACCCTAAAATTAATACCTGTCCTCAGATGGCTGCATCTGTTCTAAGGGCAGGAGAAAGAACAGCCAAGTATAGCAACACAAAGGCAGAAAATACAGAATCAAAAGCAAGTCGAAGTCAGAACGAGAGAGGGGAGTCAGACAAGCTAAGGTCAGCACAGCAACGGTAAAACACAATAAACACAATAAACCACACAGGAGCAAGGAAGGGAAAAAGCAAAAAGGAATAACCAAAAAATAAACAAATGACAAGGACAAGGCAACTGGAGTGACAAACAGACAAGGTAAACCGGGAACCAAATATACACTGAACAAAATATACAAAAGGAAAATAACAGAGGCAAATACAGGCTGCAGGAAAGGCAAAATAACAGATAGCAACATGACCCTTATAACGGAGCACAGCAGAATGAGACAGACTGGCTTATAACGGGAGATTGTTAGTGCTATCTAGGTCAGGTGGTCAGAGGTGCATGCACTTTGAAAAAGACTTATGTCGAAACACGTTAGTGCGATCTTTATATTTTAACAATAAACATACACTTGGTGGATTTTATGTAAGCCATTTCCGTATGCTCCCGTTTATCCACCTATTTACCATCGGTCATACCGCAGATGTGGGACCAGGAGGGGACCAATCGACTGGCAGATTGATGGTATTGGTGAGGACAATATCCAATATCACCATTTTACTTTATGCTAATACCGCTCAGAGCCGGCCTATGTGTGGCTCTGGAACAAGTGAGTTGGATATACACCTTTCCCAATCACTCCTTCCCTTTTCAGACATACTGCGCAATGTATGTTCTGTTTTGTATATTGTAGGAATCTAAAGGAGAATATTTAAAGAAGAAGATCTATGGATTTTCCTTACATTACACGATTGCACGAGGACTCTGCTTTATTTTACATTTATATTATCGCCTCGTTTACTGCATGAGGATTAAGGGTTTTGGGTTTGGGAAGTATGAACCATATGTTCACATCCATTCATATAGAACCGTTATTAAACATTGCAGAGTTTTGACTGGTTTTATTTTCAATATTTTATTTATTTGAATACATTTTGATTCTGCAGAATCCGTTAGCACCATCCAGAAACTCCCCAAAAAATTAGATATACTCATCTCCTGTCCCACCGCGAGGATCGCGGCTCCGTCCGCCTCCTCAGTCCGGCGGGAGCAGGGAAAGACTGGGGGAAAAAATCCCCCCAGTCTCCACTTGCGTATCACTATGGTGACCGGCTGGATCTCGTAAAGCGAGATCCGGCTGATCATGTGACCGCCGGCGTCTGCTTCAATGGAGTCCTATGGACTCCATTGAGAGGATGCGCGCAGCTGTGCTTAGCGCTGCCGCGCGCATCCCGGGGCTTACTGCCCGCAAACAATGCAGGCAGCTTTTTTAGCTCCTGCATTGTAATCTAGCGCTAAAACGTGGACACTAGGGGGGGAAAATGCGGTCGCAGTTTTTCCTCCCTAGCGCCCTTTTTTTAGTGCTAGGATCTTAATTTAGCCCATTGTGTAAAACTTTCAAAATCTTTTACTCTGAATCAGGGGACTGCGTAAACACAGCTTCTATAAACCTCTTATAGAGACATAAAGAAATGTAATTTAGACAAAATATATATAAACTCTATTTGCATTCAAATAGATAAACTGACAACATTGATTATAAAACTACCAGAACCTTGAAAATCAGTTACCTTAAAGTTATGAAGAAAAAACCACCAGAAGGAGTCTTGTAGAATGGTAACTGAGGCATTTGACAAGTAAAGCTCATTAAACAGGTGTGATTTGGAGCCCTGCATACCATTTGAGTGGAAAAAGAACAAATGCAATTATTAAAATTAAACAAAATGTAAAGCAGTGATGAATATGCAGAAGACAAATTAAATAAACTGTAAAAATATATGTATTAAACTCAAGGACAATATTGTGTACATTGCAAGAAAAATACTGTAATATGAAAAAAAACTAAAATAAAGATCGGAAAAAAACCTATAATGCAGTTTTCAATACATAAAATGCACATATTACAAAGGATAAAAAATATTGCAGAGCGTATTCCATGTAAGGATGAAAATGTTTCATAATGCTTAACAAGTTTGAACGGCAGCCAGTAAACAGCACAAAAAAAAGAGAAAAATAAATTGTGGTCTTTTTTGGTATTGAAAGTTACTTATAAAATGGTCTATGCTTCATTACTTGTTTTATTCCAAAAAGCAGAACATGCTGTACACATTACTAGAATTTAGAATCATTCTTCTATTGTTCCTTTATTTAATAAAGAGCATAAAGAAATAAAAGATACTTTGAGGTATGTTGCCGATTAGCTCAAAGCAAAGATAACACCTGGTGAAAAAGCTACCTTTGTACAATGAATGTCTGAAACTCAAAAGTTATATATTAAAGTTATAATGAATGAAAACATATGGTTTGAATCTCCCTTTATTAAATACACTTGATTATTCATAGCAATTCTATTTTTAGGCTCACTGGCAATATTTGACAGTACTTGTAAATGAAATAAAAGACTCTGATTTGTGGTGGCAAGCTGCAAAATACTGTAATATTACAGAAATGGAGCCAACCAGGGTCAATCTCTATGTCCATACTCCATACTAAACTCTCTCATTTATTTCTAATTCCTTTTTTTTGTAAATTGAAGTTTATTGAATATTTGTAGGGTAAATGTACAAGTAGATCGACGCTCGCAGGCTCCATTAAAAGCACAGTAGGTCAGACACGCAGGTCCACAATATAGTATTTATTCAAAACAATTAGGCCTTAATAACAAACTTGAATATGTCATATGGGGAAGGCATGCAAGTACTCCGCATGCCGGAATGAACAAACTGAATAGGGGGAGGGAAGATAACCAAGTGTCATAGCCCCATTTTTAGCCCCAGTCCCTACCTATGGAGTTGGAATTTACCTCATCTATGGGGCCTAAGCCTGATGAATTCTTGGAGGTCATGCCTGTCCTGGTATCACGGATGAAGCATCTCTAGAAGGCTAAACACCCTCATAGTAAACCTCAGGCTTATGCTGGTGCCTCTGAAGGTTATGTGGTCCCAATGTCCGAAGCCACTGTCTCAGAGTCACAAGGTGAAGCCGCTGTCTCAGATTCCCGAAGAAAAGCAGCTGTATCAGAGTCTGTGAGAGGGGCCACTGTCACAGGTTTTCGCGGCAAGGCCACAGTGTCCAAACCCAGTGGCAAGGCCATAGTTTCCAGGTCTCGGCCCAGAAGCTAAAATAAAACTGTGACCAGCTCTAGCCAACCTGGTGTTGCGAAAACTTACATTGAAACCTCTGATGTCTGTAGGTTATTGAAGGCAAACCTGGCTGCCTACGAGCGGTGACTGGCAGGTGAAAGGTGTCCCCCACCTGTGCGTACAGTATGTGTCTCTTACAGACCCCTCAGAGCATCCAGACCACCCATCACAGACTCTCCTGTCAACATGTCTGTTTCTAGAGTATCAGAGCCTATTCCTGCTCCCAAGGGTTGTGCGTGGGCATCGAATGGTGCACTGATCTGCATTAAGGACATTCAGGTGTATGAGAAGGCTCTGCATGCCCAGGAAGTATCAGACCATTCTGAGTGGGAATGGGACTCTGATGCAGATTATTTCTGGTATTGATTTTCAGTAATATGTTTTGTCTCCAGCCTTGTATAGATATTGGGCGCCAGCAGTGTGCCCTTTGGGGAAGAGGGGGTACTGTCACGTTTCCAGCCCCAGTCCCTATTGTGAGCTGATCTGAGTGGGCTCTTACCTTGTCTGGGCTATCCCTTCCTCTCTCTCCGCTCCTGGATTCCCCTTTAGCCGGACTGGCCTGAGAACACATGATCTGCCTGCTCTGCCCTATTCCTTATATATATAGGCAGTCTATTCCTATGCTCAGGGCTCTTGCATGAGTCATTGCTCCCTGAGGTTCTGCTCTATTTCTATATTCTATTTATTTCTGCTATTTTTCCTTGTTGTCCAATGTTCAGTTTAGTTCTGGTTTCTTGTTTCCTTAGTCTGTCTGCTCCTCAAAGTGTCTTATCTCTTATCTTATTTTTGGTTTATCCTGAATTGTTTTGTTTCTATATGTGATATTGCTTTCCCGTGTATGACTCTGGCCTGACTCTCTGACTATTCTATTCCTGTCATCCCTTATGCTCTTTGTCCTCCTGTGTACTGACTCCTAACTTGTCTGATATCCCTCTATGGTTTCTGATCTCTGGCTTCTGTATGACATCCCGTTCTGGTTTCTGACTCCAGCTCTTGTTTATGACTAAGTCTTTGGATTTGTCACTCTTGTCCTGTCTCTAGCTTCTGTGTGTGTCACCCAGCAGTGTGGTGCCCTTCCTTAGAATAGACGGCCATTCTAAAGACCATATCCTAGATTTAGGTTTTCTTATGTGTGCTGCTGGCTGGGTGCCAGTATATTGTTGTCCTGTTCTGTGTATCTGGTTACCACATCTCTAGTTCTGCGTGTTATGCAGACAGCGACAATCCTGCCTAAAGGGCTATCCATCCCTAATAAAGGGCCCACCTTGGCTCATGACAGCTCTCATCCCTGAGAGCAATAACCATTACTTGTAGGGGCCCTGATCAGCTGTTAAGATGTAGAAGAGATATGGGGAACTCTATTGGTAGGCGGCTACCTCATTTATTTCACATGGAATGTGTAAGAAAAATATTCTCTTTTGTTATATAGAATATATGACAAAATCAGTGTTCACTCAAATACCCAATAGTATCTGAACACAACTCTTCAAGTTCATTTCATAGAAACTGGACTCTGTGACTAATTGAACCAATCTGTTCTTATGTTCAGCAGACATACCTTCACATGCATGTATGAGAAAAGAATATGAAATATTTTTCAGAATGGCTGAACACTATCCAAGAATCCAGGGTTAGAACCTTCATGTTATCATGGCAACGCTATTTTCATACTCTACATAAATCTATGCAGATGGCCATTATATCCGCTTTACAATACACATCCTGGTATTCCACAGAACTGTTGGCTAGTAGAAGGTCACTGTAATTATTTAATTCTCAGTACTCCTTTCCAAATCCTATAAAACAATGACAATGTTTCCTGATAAAACATCATGAGGGGAAAATGTTCCATCCATACGTCTCTCTTACTCATATAATAAAATACATAATTTCTTTGTATAAAAGAGACTCAATCCTGTTATATTCATTTGTTTATCTATCTTTGTAGGCTGTACTGAATATGCAAACTGTTGATGTATACAATGTGGGCTCTATTACATTCTCCTCGCAAATTGGTACGCACAGTGCAATTTTTTTTGAGTGCAGCGTTAAACGTTAACGCGTGTAAATTAATGCAGGTATTACGATCCGAGCGCATTTTTTTATCCGTCAAAAAAAAACGCGCGTAAAAAAGATGCGCAAAAACGTGCGCGCATTAACGTTGTGTGCAGAAATCGGTGGGCGGACTGTTTTTCACGCGATTCAGCCAATCTGAATTAAGAACCACAATTGTCTCCTGTTCAGTTTTTGCGCCTATCAAAATCAATCTGTGTATATATGCTGCAGCAATAATAAAAACACACACAACCTCTCTATTTTATTGTTTGGGTATGTGTAGAATGTGTAACTATACTGTGCTGTATTTTTTTTTGTGCTGGTGTGTTTAGTTTCAGCCAGATCGTTCAGATTTGCAGTTAGCACCAGCTTTTCAAAGACGTTAAAATTATGTGCGCAAACGATGTTCGCAAAAAGTTGCGCATCGATTGTAATTAGGGATGAGCTGTTCGGTTCAATCGGTTCGATTTGAACATCGCCTGTTCACGAACTACGAACATTTCCGCGTGTTCGCCCACAATGCACCACAATGGACCACAATGCACTTTTCCACTGGTCTGAAGCTTGTAATTGGCTACAGCCTTGCACCTGACCACAGGTCAGGTGCAAGACAGGTTCAAGACTATGCCAATCACGGCTCAGAGTCCTGATTGTCCAGATTTTGCCCAATCATGGGCTCACAAAGCTAAATCCCGCAGCACACTATATAAGGCTTCACACAGCGCTTCAGCACGTGTTTGAGAGGATATTGTTGTTGTGTTAGTGTGTATTCTCACTGCCAGTCTGCCACCAGCTACTGGGGGGGGGGGGGTCTCATTTCTACAAAATATCTGGGAATTGTTCTAATCTTTGTGTTCTCACTCCCAGCAACTATTTTGGGGGTCAGTAATTTCTACAAAATATCTGGGAATTGTTCTAATCTGTGTGTTCTCACTGCCACCAACTATTTTGGGGGCAGTAATTTCTACAAAATATCTGGGAATTGTTCTAATCTGTGTGGTCTCACTCCCAGCAACTATTTTGGGGGTCAGTAATTTCTACAAAATATCTGGGAATTGTGGCAATCTGTGTGTTCTCACTGCCACCAACTATTTTGGGGGTCAGTCATTTATACAAAATATCTGGGAATTGTTCTAATCTGTGTGTTCTCACTCCCAGCAACTATTTTGGGGGTCAGTAAATTCTACAAAATATCTGCGAGTTGTTCTAATCTTTGTGTTCTCACTGCCACCAACTATTTTGGGGGTCAGTCATTTATACAAAATATCTGGGAATTGTTCTAATCTGTGTGTTCTCACTCCCAGCAACTATTTTGGGGGTCAGTAATTTCTACAAAATATCTGCGAGTTGTTCTAATCTTTGTGTTCTCACTGCCACCCATCAGGGGGTCTCACTGAGTTATAGGAGGTTTCTGGTAATTGTAATCTGTGTCTTGTCACCGGCTGCCAGCTATCAGGGTGTCTCACTGAGTTATACCAGAGCTCTCAAAATCTTTAATCTTAATACCAGAGTTGAATCAGAGTTCTGCAGCATATCTCCAATTTTTATAACAGAGTTGAATCAGAGTTCTGTATATCTTTAATCTATATATCACTCACCAAGTCAGAAAGACCAAAAAGGACAGGCAGACGCTCCCAGGCACAGATAAGAGGGCAAGCAGCCTCTGTGTCGGGAGGCTGTGCCTCTGGTCATCGTGGACATGGTGCATTCTCTGCAGGGGCATGCTTGTCCTTTCTAACTGGTGCTGGCCGTCTTCTTAAGCAGCAGCAACATACAGAGGATTTGGTGGATTGGCTAACCAGGCCATCCTCATCCTCCGAGTCCTCTGCCAGACAGGCTTGTAGTGCTTTACAGTCCACCTCAGCTGCCAAAGCATCTAATGCAGCCTCCATGTCCACAGCTACTCCTGCCGCAGCCTCACTATCACACATGGGAGGAGTCAGCTGAATTGTTTGACTACAATGACAGTGACATGCTGCTTGAGGATGCGCAGCAACTACAGTGCTCTGATTCAATCTCTGAGGTTGAGGAAGGGAGTATAATCAACCTAGAAGAAGGGGGTGCCAGTGATGACACACAAATAACTGGCACTCATGTTGCCCCAGCAGCTGCAGCATACTGCCAAGTTGGCTCCAGTGACGAGGAGATAGGGGGTGATGATCAGACTGGAGGAGTTTAAAGGGAGTCCATGAGAAATGGGATTATTTAAAAGAAGCATTATTGAAGGCCACAGGCAATTGCATTCGGCTTGTTAGCAAAAACAAAAAATGGAAGAAACCACTGTGGTACTCTGCAGAAGTGGCCAAAATAGTGAAGAACAAAAAGACAGCATTCAATAATAATAAAAAAACTCAGAGTGAAGAAGATAGGGAAACCTATAAGATTAGGCAGAAAGAGGCAAAGCAGTTTATAAGAGCTTCCAAAGCACACGCAGAAGAGAAAATAGTTCAGTCAGTAAAAAAGGGGGACAAAACATATTTTAGATACATAAACGAGAAAAGAAAAGTAAAACAAGGATTAGTTAGATTAAAAACAAAGGAAGGAAGGTATGTAGAAGAGGATAAAAGTCTCGCTGACTGCCTCAATGAATATTTTTGTTCAGTCTTTGCAGAAGAAAAGGAAGGAAAGGGACCTCAGTTAGGAGGAAACACTAACGAGACATTTTCATATCAGTTTACAGAGGAGGAAGTTCTACAGAAGCTGTCTAACGTAAAGACAAAGAAGTCAATGGGGCCTGATGGGATCCACCCTAAATTATTAAAAGAGCTCAGTGATGTAATAGCAAAACCGTTAACAGATTTATTTAACCAATCCTTGTTAACGGGAGTCGTCCCAGAAGACTGAAAATTAGCAAATGTTGTGCCCATTTACAAGAAGGGTAGTAGGGAGGAATCGGGGAACTATAGGCCAGTTAGTCTTACGTCAGTAGTGGGGAAATTAATAGAAACCATGTTAAAGGAAAGGATTGTTGAACATCTAAAAACACATAGATTACAGGCTCAGAAACAACATGGGTTTACCTCAGGGAGATCATGCCAAACTAATCTTATTGATTTTTTTTGATTGGGTAACAAAAATAATAGACACAGGTGGTGCAGTAGACATTGCTTATTTAGATTTCAGTAAGGCTTTTGATATTGTTCCGCATAGAAGGCTTATCAATAAATTGCAATCTTTGAGCTTGGATTCCAATATTGTTGAATGGATTAGGCAGTGGCTGAGTGACAGGCAACAGAGGGTTGTGGTAAATGGAGTTTATTCGGCGCAAGGTCTTGTTACCTTGGAGCAGGGTCTGGAGCATAGCGATAGAGGGCTCCGAAGGAGCCCCCCTCCATTGATTTCAATGGGGGCGCCTGCTGATGACGTCACCACGCAGCGTCATCAAGGTCGCTGTCCCCTGTAAATCACGGGGACAGGCTTCCTCCCTGCCAGATCTGCGAGGGATCCAGTTATTATTTCAGAGGATCTAAGGGTAAGTAGTCAACGTAATAGAGCAGCAGGAAATGCTAGCAGAATGCTTGGTTGTGTAGGGAGAGGTATTAGCAGTAGGAAAAGGGAAGTGCTCATGTCACTGTACAGAGCACTGGTGAGACCTCACTTGGAGTACTGTGTGCAGTACTGGAGACCATATCTCCAGAAGGATATAGACATCTTAGAGAGAGTTCAGAGAAGGGCTACTAAAATGGTGTACGGCTTGAAGGAGAAAAGTTACCAGGAAAGGCTTAATGATCTTAACATGTACAGCTGTGTTGTACAGGAAAAAAGACGAGACGGAGGAGATATGATAGAAACATTTAAATACGTAAAGGGAATCCACAAGATAGAGGAAGGGAGAATATTTAAAAGGAAACAAAGTAGCAAAACAAGAGGACATAGTCTTAGATTAGAGGGGCAAAGGTTTAAAAGTAACATCAGGAAGCATTATTTTACTGAGAGGGTGGTGGATACATGGAACAGCCTTCCAGTTGAAGTGGTAGAGGCCAAAACAGTAATTGAATTTAAGCAAGCATGAGATAGGCATAAGGCTATCCTAAACAAAAGATAAATCCAGGTAAAGTATCCATATAATTGGGCAGACTAGATGGGCCGAAAGGTTCTTATCTGCCGACATTTTTCTATGTTTCTAATGATGATGAGGTCACTGACTCCAGCTGGGTGCCTGATCAAACAGAGGAGTCAAGTGAGGAGGAGGCACAACAAACACGAGGCACAACGTCCTCTATGACCAACCGTAGCACTAGCCAGTCCAAGGCATCAGATGTCAGAGCTACTCAGGTGCAGAGAGCTGTTGTCTTAAAGCACACATCCAGGAACTCTGCTGTCTGGGAGTTCTTTAAGAAATGTGCAGCAGACCGCACCGTTGCTATTTGTAATCTGTGTCAGATGAGGCTCAAGCGTGGGAAAGACACAGGACACTTGGGTACCACTTGCGTGAGGCGACATATGACCACCTGCCACGCATCCCGTTGGCACAACACTTTGCATAGGTCCTCCTCCTCTGTCTCTACCCCCACTATATGTCCTGCCATGTCATTGCCTGCTACAACCTCCACTGACAGGGATGATGCTACAGTAATGGATGTACCAGGTCCTTCCTCACAATGTGACAGCATCCCATCAGCTGAAGATTTACGCAGTCAGATTAGGTTGCCCCAGCTGCTGCAGCGTAAGAAAAAATATAGTCCCAACCATCCCCAAGCACAGCGTCTAAATGCCAGCTTAGCAAAATTACTCGCATTGCAGCTGCTGCCTTTCCAGCTGGTGGACTCTGCTTCCTTCCGTGAATTTGCTGAATGTGCTGTACCACAGTGGCAGGTTCCAAAACGCCATTACTTTTCACAGAAGGCCATTCCAGCACTATACCAGCACGTGGAAGACAATGTTATGGAGTCATTGGGAAAGGCAGTCAGCAGCAAGGTGCATGTGACTTTAGACACGTGGTCCAGCAAGCATGGACAGGGCCATTACGTTTCCTTCACGGCACACTGGGTAACTCTGATTGCAGCTGGGAGGGATCCAAGACAGGGCTCTGTGCTGGAGCTTGTTCATCCACCATGCCTCCAGAAAGCTGCTTGTATGAGGTCTGTCTGCTCCACCACCACCTCTCCCTCTTCCTCCTCCTCATCCTTCTGGGTCTCTGGCGAAGTGGCAGTTAAACCGACGCATGACAGGGGCTACGCAATGGCTCAAGCAAAAAGATGCCATACTGTGCCTAAGCTGGTTTATTTAGGGGACAGGAGCCACACCGGGACAGAAATTCTGTCAGCTCTGCAGGGGCAGGTGCAGAGATGGTTAACACCACACCAGCTTCAGCTGGGAATGGTCGTCTGTGATAATGGCAGCAACCTTCTCTCCGCCCTACGCCTGGTTAAGTTGACGCATGTACCATGTCTAGCACAAGTCCTAAATCTGGTGGTACAACGTTTCCTAACCAGGTACCCAGGGCTGGCAGAGCTTCTCAGCCAGGCCAGAAAAGTCTGCAGCCACTTCAGACGGTCATTCCCAGCAAGTGTTCGCCTGGCAGAAATTCAAAGAGAATTCCACCTTCCCACAAACCGTCTGATCTTTGACATGTCCACCAGGTAGAACTCGACATTAGCAATGCTGCAGCGTCTGCACAAGCAGCAGAGGGCCATCAACGAGTACCTGTGTGAGTATGGCACAAGGACAGGTTCAGGTCAACTTGGGGTTCTCCCCCCCCCGCAGTGGCTGATGATCAAGGATGCATGCACTGTACTGTCACCATTTGAGGAGGCAACGAGGATGATGAGCAGGGACAGTACATGCATCAGTGACACAATTCCTTTAGTGTTCCTGCTGGAGCACACTCTGCAGGGAATTATAGATGTGGCTCTAGAGGCAGAGCAGCGGGAGGAAGAGGAGGCCTTCCCTAGCTCTCAAGGCCCAAGTCTTTCCACAGACAGCATTCCAGCGGGTCCTCCTCAGATCAGACAGGGGGAGGATGAGGAGGAATATTTAAGTAGTGGGGGGCATTGAAGGTGGGGATTCCTCAAGGGAGGGTTTTGTGTGCCCAGAAACCCAAGGACTAGTACGTGGCTGGGAGGAGGAAGTGCACGATGCGGTCATCTTCATTGACCAGGTGTCACGGATGGGCCAGTACTGGGGCGCCTGGCAGCAGATTCCTCGCTGCTCGCTGGCCAGGTGCCGAATGATAACGCTACCGGGTGCGCTCACGTGGGACGCCGGGGGGCGGAGCCTGGCGCTGTGACGCGGAACCGCCGGGTTTAAAACCCGGCTTCACTAGTTCGCCGGTGCCCTGACGTGGTATTCACTTCCCGCAGAGCTCTTGTGTTTTTGGCTAAATATCTGTGTCTGACCTTGCTTCTGGAAACGAATCATTCTGTGTATGACCCCTGGCATTGGCAAACGAACCATTCTGTGTATGACTCCTGGCATTGGCAAACGAACCATTCTGTGTATGACTCCTGGCATTGGCAAACGAACCATTCTGTGTATGACCCCTGGCATTGGCAAACGAACCATTCTGTGTATGACTCCTGGCATTGGCAAACGAACCATTCTGTGTATGACTCCTGGCATTGGCGAACGAACCATTCTGTGTATGACCCCTGGCATTGGCAAACGAATCATTCTGTGTATAACCCCTGGTATTGGCATTTACTCTGCTCTTGGTTCTGCCCTTAACGTTGGTACCGAGGTCAGTCTATGTGGCACCCTAAGCACACATCAGATTACCTCTGTTATAACTAAGGTCCTAGGGAGAACATATACTCTAGTCTGTACCTCTGTCTGGTGTTTCCCTTTGTTTATATATTGCCTGATCAATTATCTATCTAGCTTTACCGACCATTCAAGGATCGGAAGGGTAGAGAGCGGTCTACGAAAAGGGACCACTATTCTGGCAGTCAGAGGGATTCGGGACAATACTCTATTCTATACCTCTGTCTGGTGTTATCCCTTGTTTATCTATTGTCTGGTTTATTGTCTATCTAGTTTTGCCGACCATTCAAGGATCGGAAGGGTAGAGAGCGGTCTACGTAAAGGGACCACTATTTTGTTAGTCAGAGGGATCCGTGACACCAGGAAGACTAGGAAGCTAATGCCACCTCCAACCTACGCTACATGGGCTCCCTTATCCTGCAAAGCCTGCTAAAGGACCCCAGGATTTGTGCTATCAAGGAGAGGGATCATTACTGGTTGGCAAGCCTTCTTGATCCACGATACAAGGGTAAAGTTGCAGAGCTCATCCTGCCTGCACAGAGGGAGGACAGGATGAAAAAACCTGAGGACGCTCTAAAGCGACACTTGTGTAACACCTTTCCAGGCACTGGTAGGTTACCAAGTGATGACACAGGTGCTTCTGAGGCTGCGGATGATCAGAGGAATAGTGGTGAAGGCCGGGGCCGCTTGACTGATGCCTTTTTAAATTTTGCCAGTGTCTTCACCGTATGGTGCAGGACTACCTAGGGGCAAGGGCAGACCTGGATACCTTTCCGGCAGATGATCCACTGGCTTACTGGGTGTTGAGATTGGATCACTGGCCAGAACTTAGCCAATATGCTATGCAGCTACTAGGTTGCCCTTCATCCAGCGTGCTTTCTGAAAGGACGTTCAGTGCCGCTGGAGGTTTTGTCACAGACAAAAGAGTGCGTCTGTCCACCGACTCTGTAGACCGGCTGACATTTATAAAAATGAGTCAGTCCTGGATCAGCAGCTATCAATCCCCTGATGCTGACATAACGGAATAGATCGGGGATGTCTTCTGCATTCACAAAACCTCCACCACTGAACTCTTCCACAATACCATAAAGGGGTTACGGTGTGAAGGCACTTGCTGCCACCAAAGGCACAATATTTGGGTGCACTGACGCCTGTACCAGATTTATATCATTTTAATTTTTTGGAACGCAGGGTCCAACCCTGCACTCTTCCACAATACCACAGCGGGGTTACGGTGTGACGGCACTGTTGCCGACACTAAAGGCCCAATTTTAAAGCACCTATTGTTACTTTCATCCAAAGCCTGCATAAGTTTCACCATAATTTAGCCAAAAAATCAGTAAACTTGTTCTGCGTGTCCTAAAAGGTCTCCTCTTTTAATACAGACTGCCGCCCCAAGCAGTTGTTTATGAATAGATTAAAGGAAAACCGTTTACCGTCATTTGAAATGTGATTTTTTTGGTTTTTAAATGTTTCTATACATCCTACAAATCCGCCACTTCACGGGCAGGTTATGGGGACATCCTAGGCACGATATTTTTTTTTTTTTTTTTATTCAAAATTTTTTATTTAATAAAAAGGTCAGCAGGAAGGCAGCAGGAAGTGTCTCAGGTAGGCAAAAGCTTATCCCCAGCCGGGAAACAGCAAACTGAAAAGTCCTCTCAATCAGCCGAATGAAGAGGTGGAAAGTCCACAAACTAAGGACTCCCACTGTGAAAGGCGAGGGGGGCGCTCAGCCAGCATCCCGAAATGGCAGCAGGTGCAACCCAGGCAGGGCGACGCACATCAGGCCATGCCAGGCAGAAGACCCAAGCCCGAAATGAGACAACATGGCCGGCAGATCAGGTATGCCCTCCGCCCAGCTACCAGCATCAACACCATGAGGTATGGCCGCGGGTGTCATCTCAAGCAGGCAATACGCAGGGTTCTCCCGAGGTGTCTGCTCGACCAGTAGACTCCGGAGCATTCTATCCATGGCCGGAGTGACTCCGCGGGACCAAGGTCGAAACTGCATCTCCCCTGCAGAAAGTCCCGCGCAGCACTGTAGCTCCTCCGCCGCAGACCTCGTGGAGATGTCCGGCTTCTCCAGGACAGAGACCACCAATGCGACCCCCATTCCAACAGGTGCCAGCAGCTCTCGCTCCAGGGTTACTCTCCGTGGTGGATGGTCGATCCGCATCGAGACATCCATGGCCCCCGCTCTGAATTCCCTTCCATCATAGGCCGCCTGTTCCCCGACAGCAGGTATAGGCGCGTTATCTTCCGATGTGCATGGGCAAGAGGTCAGCGGCTTCCTACATCCCTGCAGGACGGCCACCATCTGGCGCAAAGTCCCCCTTGTAAGAGGGCTCTTGTCGTCCCCCTCCAGCAACGTTAGACAGGCCTCAAGGCCTTCAAGCACATCCATTTTCACTGCAGCGTGGGGAGGAGGAACGACCGAGCCCCCAGACACACCAGCCTCATCCCTCTGCAGCGTTCCGCCCCGAGCGGTGGACCGGAGATGGGGGCTCTCCATCCCCACATCACGCACCCGGGGCCCAGCTAGTAAGACATCCACAGGAGGGCACAACAAGGAGGCGGTAGAAGCCAGGGGGTAGGCTAGGCACGATATTTGAAGGAATTTTTCGTTTTTATTTTTAACCCTTATTTCATGGAAAACTCACTGTCCCTTTAAAAACGTTTTTTTTAAACTTTTTGTCCCACAATTGTCCAATAATTGTGACACAATTATTCAACCCCTTAAGGACTACCACTCTGAAGAACAGAGGTTCATTCAAGTGTTTTCAATCAGGTATTGAAAACACCTGTGGATGTCACGGAGCAGCAATAAAGCATAATAAGCACCAATTAGGCAGCTTTGAAATTACTGTGATACTCAGCTCCTTCTAGACATTTACTGGTGTGGTTACAAACATGGTGAAGTCAAGAGAATGGTCCAGGAAGACAAGAGAAGAGGTGATTACTCTTCACAGGAAGGGCAATGGCTATAAGAAGATTGCAAAGATGTTAAACATACCAAGAGAGACCATAGGAAGCATCATTCGCAAATTCAAGGCAAAGGGCACTGTTGAAACGCTACCTGGTCGTGGCAGAAATAAGATGCTGACTTCGACTGCTGTGCGCTACCTGAAGCGTAGAGTGGAGAAAAGTCCCCATGTGACTGCTGAGGAACTGAGAAAAGATTTGTCAGATGTGGGTACTGAAGTTTCAGCTTAGACAATACGGTGCACACTGTGTAATGAAGGCCTCCATGCCAGAACTCCCAGGCGCACCCCCTTGCTGTCTCCAAAGAATAAGAAGAGTCGACTGCAGTATGCCAAAAGTCATGTGGACAAACCACAGAAGGTTTGGGATAGTGTTCTGTGGACTGATGAAACAAAATTAGAACTGTTTGGGCCCATGGATCAACGCTATGTTTGGAGGAGGAAGAACAAGGCCTATGAAGAAAAGAACACCTTGCCTACTGTGAAGCATAGCGGGGGGTCAATCATGCTTTGGGGCTGTTTTGCTTCTGCAGGTACAGGGAAGCTTCAGCGTGTGCAAGGTACCATGAATTCTCTTCAGTACCAGGAGATATTGGATGACAATGTGATGCAGTCCATCACAAACCTGAGGCTTGGGAGACGTTGGACCTTTCAACAGGACAATGATCCCAAGCATACCTCCAAGTCCACTAGAGCATGGTTGCAGATTAAAGGCTGGAACATTTTGGAGTGGCCATCGCAGTCACCTGACTTAAATCCGATTGAGAACCTCTGGTGGGACTTAAAGAAAGCAGTTGCAGTGCGCAACCTAAGAATGTGACTGAACTGGAGGCTTTTGCCCATGACGAATGGGCGAAGATACCCGTAGATCGCTGCAAGACACTTGTGTCAAGCTATGCTTCACGTTTAAAAGCTGTTATAACTGTAAAAGGATGTTGTACTAAGTACTAAGAATGAATGTCACTTGGGGGTTGAATAAAACTGATAATGATGTGAGCACAGAAAAGACATTTGTGGTTATTTCATTATAAATGTTATGTTATATTTGTCTGACCTACACGTGCCTCTTTGATTTAATTGTAAGCAAGATGACTGAATGATCAAAATCAAACTGGCCAAAACACTCAATTTCAGTGGGGGTTGAATAATTTTGAACACAACTGTATATGCCCTCTTGCAGGGCACTCTAAAAACCGAACTTTTGAGTCCCATTGACTTGCATTGAGTTCGGTTCGAATTCGAACTCGAACTTTTGAAATTGTTCGAGTTCGAATGTGAACCGAACACGGGGGTGTTCTGCTCATCCCTAATTGTAATACCATCCGCGTACCAGCGCACAAACGCATTTGGCCTCACAATGTTAAGTATGGGATGCGCGCACGAACTTGCGTTCGGGCAGGGTTCAAGCAGGGTCACTCGCATTAGATGTTAACGCGCATCGTATGCGCGAAAGTTGTAATACGACGTTCAGCGCAAAGGGTTTTGTCCCTAACGTTAATGCGTTTCTGCGCATGCGCACATTTTTGCGCGGAGAATGTAATAGAGCCCTGTATATTTTATATTGACAATCTCAACAAAAAAGTGTTTTGAAAAAAAGAAAAAAACTCTGATAAACCACCTTTATGTTGGGTACAAGATTTAAGGGTCTATTCACAAAGCACCATTGCATTTCGGCTCACTTTTACAATTCCATTTAGACAAAAATAAGGTGAATTCAGTATTTATCGAAAACTGCCAAATCACGACGATAACTGCTGAATTTCGCTGATTTGGCTTCGGCGACACAATGAACTGTATAAAAAAAGGAAGTCTCCTATTCTCCTAATAGGAGATTAGATCAATAAAAATGTGTCGAATAAAAAAATGTACTTTAAAAAAAATAGAAAGGTCTGCTACAAAATAAAAAGTCTTTTACAAACAAAAAAAAAAGAAAAATGTTGTCTAACAAAATACAAAAATGTCTTTTAAAAAATAAAGGTTTTTTGCAAAAAATAAAAAGAATAAACGGACTTTAGAAAAACCTGTCAAATTGAAGCACCAAAAATCAGCGTCTGTTCTCCTACAGATATGTTTTGAATTGAGGCCAAACAGTTCAATCTTCATCATCAGACCAGAGAATCAAAGTGACCATTGCGGTTTTTGGTCACCTCTCTTAGCAAGGCCTACATTTCTAGATACACATGTCTGGAGCAGAGGTTCTCCTCTATCAAACTGCAGTCTATAGTAGAGTTTTATGTTTCTCAGATACACATACAGATACAGATATACAACCCCAAAAGTTTCTTTAAGTACATAGATTCTAAAAAACCCAAGAGTGAAAGTGTAGGTTCACTGAAATCAGAGTCGAGTATTATTAACTGAAGACAAGATAAGGAAGAAATGTTTAATTATTATTTTTCTTCAGTATTTATCAAAGCGAAACCTGTAACAGGAGACATGCAATTCATTGATAAAAACTTACTAATAAAATGTGATTAGTTGACTCAAGAAAAGGAGTTGCAGCAACTAAACAAACTGAGTGTGAACAAAGCCCCAGTGCTGGATGCAATTTACCCGTGAGTACAGAGGGAGCTAGGTGTAGAAATAAGCAAACCTCTGGTTTTAATGTTTCAAGATTCTTTTCTTTCAGGAAACATGCCAGAAGATTGGAGAAAAGCTGATGTGGTCCCTATATGCAAAAAAGGTTAAAAATGTGTGCCTGGGAATTATAGACCTGTTGTGACATCCGCGGCCCCCACGGCGCACCCTGGGGGGTCAGGTCACCCGGTGGCATCGCTGGCTGGCCAATCGGCGTCTGAGGGGGCGGGGCTTGGCGTGGTGACGCAGAGCCGCTGGCCTTAAATGCAGGGCGCGAGGATCTGCTCATCGCCCTGACGTGGCGTTATTCCCACATCGCCAGCTGAACTCAGTTTACTGTCTCAGTGTATTTTACCTAGTTGCCGATTCTGTTTGTATGAGGACCCTGCTTGTGCTTGACCCGGACTGCCTGCTTGACGATTCTTACTCTAATCCCATATATGTGTGTATGTTGAACTTTGTATACACAGAGTGTATGTACAAATCATACTGCATGTTCTCTGATTGGGGGTCTGCCCTGCAGGTCGCTGAATCCATCAACCCGTCATGTTACCTGTATGGTACTAAGTCTATGTACAGATCATACCGCATGGTCTCTGATTGTGGGTCTGCCCTGCAGGTCGCTGTGTCCATCAACATCTCATTACCTGTCTGGTACTAAGTTTATGTACAGATCATATCGCATTGTTTCGGATTGTGGGTCTGCCCTGCAGGTTGCTGAATCCATCTACCCCTCGTGTTGCCTGTCTGTTACCAAGTCAATAGACACATCATACCACATTGTCACTGATTGTGGGTTTGCCCTGCAGGTTGCTGAATTCATTGTACATTCCTCCAACATTTCTGAGAACAAATATATAGGAGCTCCAAGCCCCTCCAGCTGCTTTTCAGCGAAGGAGAGGCAAAGATGGTGGCTTTTATTTATACACGCACCAAACACTTCCCATTTGGGATCAAAAACAAAAACATGGAAAGAGGAACAGCTGCAGAACGACGGACTGGTGTTACAAGCATGATATACATAAATACAGAAAAAATTTTGGTCACAATTGTTAGGTACCCACTCTAAAGAGGTGCCTTGAAATGGCGAGTGGGCTTACGTTGCAATGGCCATTGAAACAAACAAAAACCTCATTTTTGTTGTACATGGAACACATAGAAACGAGCGCAGATGACACTCTCTTTCCTTGTTAGGTTTTATGCATTGACTGGGCTGTTACTCCTGGCAGTTGCTGCCCCTCCGAAAATAAGTGAGTATGGGCGCGACGCCATTTTTTCTGTATTTAAATATATAGGAGTCCTCTCTGTTGCCAAACCTGCCTGTATGATTACCCTCTCTGGTGCCAACTCGGAACGTACTTTTGACCACACTTTTGTTAAACCAAGTTATGTTTATATCTTAAGCTATCTCTGTCTGTGTATAGTTAACTTGTCTTCACTCAGCAGACACTTGGTCACGAAATCATTTGCTGCCGAGTGGTATTTAGTATTCTATATCACCTCCCTGGCTGGGAGTGCTAGGTGTGGCTGTTCTAACTGCTATAAAGTCAAGTCTCTGAGAAATCGGTCCATAAAGATCCAAACCACGCTGATCTGGGGTGAGTGCCATTGCGAACGTGACACCTGTGAGCTTAACATCTGTGGCCGGGAAATTATTTGAGGGGATAATATTCAGGAATTCATTGGGAGGTATAATGTAATTATCAAAAATCAGGGCATGGTTTTATGAAACAAAGATCATATCAGACTAAACAAAGTAGAAATATAGATCAGGGGTAGCAGTGGAAGTGATTTACTTGGATTTTACCAAAGCTTTCAACACAGTTCCACGGAAGAGGTTACTATTTAAATTAAGAAAAATTGGTCTAGATAGAACACTGGCTAAAAGATAGAGTACAAAGAGTGGTCATGAATGGTACATTTTCAAGATGGACAACAGTGGCAAGTAGTATCCCTCAGGGAGTCTGTTATAGGACCACTTCTATTAAATCTATTTATAAATGACCTTGAAACAGGCATCAAACGTCATGTGTCAGTGTTTGCAGATGGGACAAAACTAGTAAAAGCAATACAATGTGAGCAGGATATTACTTCCCTGCAGAGGGATTTAGATAGATGAAATTTAATCTGGATAAATGCAAGATTTTGCACTTTGGAGTGAAGAACACACAAGCAACTTCTAAACTATATGGTACTGAGTTAGGGAAATCAAAGCAGGAGAAGGATTTGGAAATAATCATAGACATCAAACTAAGTAAAAATGCCCAATGTCAAAAAGCAGCCGCCAAGGCCAGCAAGGTATTGGCATGCATTAAAAGGGGGATGAAAATTTAAGGGTTATTCACAGAGATCCGAACTTGCCCGAAAATGCACCGAACAGTGAATTTCCCCATACGGTGCATTTTCGTGGCCATTTGGCTATTCAAAAAGCAGGCAGTTTGCCAAATTTTGGTGAATTGACAGCAAATATGGTGCCTGTTCGATGGCAGTGAAATCCCCCATAGAGAAGCAATAGTTAATCTATTCACAGAAAACCGAACAGCAGTGAAATGTCAGAGTAATGCCCTGATGTTCGGTGGTTTCATTCTGCAGGATTATTCAGGCGAATCCCATAGGTTTAAATTGTAAAAATATTAACGATTTAATACAATACCTAATAAACTGTTTATTTCTTTTAATCTGCGGCAGTTTTGCGGCAGCCTTTCCCTGCACTCCTGGGACCCTGTGGTGAATGCACAGCAGGGTTGGGAAATTTGATTCCCAAAGTGCAGGGAACGAGAGATCGATGCTCTGTGAATAACCCCTATAATTTAGGGTCTTTATAAATCAACGGTAAGACGCGCCTTGATATGCCGTGCAATATTGGGCACCTGTTTTAAGAAAGGATATTATAGCGCTAGAAAAAGTGCAGAGACAGGTGACTAAATTAATAAGGGGAATGGAAGATTTAAGTTATGAGGAAAGGCTAACAAGCTTAAACCGGTTTAGTTTAGCATATTTGGCGAGCGCTTCAGACTGGGCTTTTTGACTTATTTTAGATCAACAGCAGTACTTGAGGTGTTAAAGTTTGAACTCAATGGACGCACGTCTTTTATTCGGCCTATGTAGCTATGTAACATGTCTGAGAAGTCTCTTCTATACAGGTGCAGTCTATGGTAGAGTTTTATGTTTTCCAGAAACACATGTTTGTAGCTCAGGCCTCTTCTCTATCCAGCTGCAGTCTATATTAGAGTGTTTTGGTTTTTTTGGCAACAATTATTAGTAGGGCATAATGAAAAAACAAATCATGATGACAGTCACGTGAAACACTGTAGACAACACATAAGTCAAACACATATACACTGTTCATGTGTGATACATAACAGCAATTATTAAATGAATATAGTACACAATCTGTAAGATGTACAGTAACAAAGTTAAGAATGTTAAGAATTGTTACACACAGAAATGTAGGAGATAGCGATTTCTGTGAAGGAAAAATGGCATTGTTTGTGCAGATGCTTTTTTTCTATTATTCTAAGTAGTATTAAAGAATTGATAATCAATTTGAAGATATAGATACAAAATAAATAAACGTAAACTCAAAACAAATAACCACACAATGGTTGTTGGGCAAAGAACCAACTCTATGCATCAAGAACCACAAAATATTTAAATGTAACAAGGCCAAAGTTTATACTTGTGTGTTTAACACTTCCGTGTTAAAAAGGGGGGGGGATACCAATCATGGTACAGGCCATTATTCACATTATGAGTTCAAAGGCAGAATACATTTGTTGTAATAAGATGGTGTCTATGGGCTGGATTCATTAAAAGTCACAAATGACAATTACAGGTCTATTCAAAGAACGATGAAACTCAGGAGAATGACTGGAGAAGTGAAAATTCTAGGTCAAAATAGCAAAATCAGAAAGATTCTCCCATTTATCTCACTTTCCAAATCAGCTTCTTGGTCTAGATTGTTCTCTACTCCTGAGTTTCACCTTTCTCTGAATAACTCTGCTAGTTAAAATATTTTTTGGGGGTATTTTTTGCCTACTTTGAAATCACCAGCAATAACAGGATAAGAAACTTTGAAGCAGCAGTCAGTAATTCTTTTAATTTCAAACAACAGAAAGGCTTCCAGGTACTCCAGTTTTCCAAAAAGAAGAACAACTGTAATTGAAAAAACAGTCTGAACCAAGTTAAAGCTGTCTGTCTCTTTGGAGAACTAGAGTGCCTGGAATCCATTCTTTAGTGTGATTGAATTGGAGATTCCTGCCTCGAGGTTCTGTGAGCACCCATCATTTAAAGTACCATTTTTTCTATTAACTAGATAGCGGTTCATTTTTGTCTAGCATTTCCATTCTTTATTCTATCCTTAAGTAGTTTCTGTGTTTGTATCTATACCAATGTAGACATGTGCTGATATTAATCGGAAATGTTCATACGTCACTGTTTTCTCAAGATGTTATAGTTATATTCACTAGAGCATGCATAACACTTAAACTGTCTGGCACATTCCTGGGGATATGTAATAAACATTAAATTTATTCACACTGTCTGTTACCTCTTTTTCATCACTACTGTGACTCATAAAATATCATTATACAAGTTCTGCTTTATGGAACAAAAGGAAAAAAAGGATTGCTCAATTCTTAACCTAAAAAAAAAATATTGCAATGTTTTATCTGAGAAATAGCTGTTTTCGGTAGTAACAGTTCTGCCAAATTTCCCAGCAATCCCCTTTATATTTCAGCATACAGAGGCAATACTGGTAAAGTTAGTATAAGGCCCCCGGCACACGAGCGTATTTACGGCTCATGTGCGCCCGCAATTCCCTGCGTCCGTGCGTTTTTGACTGGGAAAGCCATCCACCGGACGTGAAAAAGCCCTCCCCGTCAAAAAGCTAAACGGACGCTGACAGGATACAAAGCGCGATTCTCCATAGGAGGATCGCGCTTTAGAAACATAGAAAAATGTCGGCAGATAAAAACCTTTCGGCCCATCTAGTCTGCCCAATTACATGGATACTTTACCTGGATTTATCTTTTGTTTAGGATAGCCTTATGCCTATCCCATGCTTGCTTAAATTCAATTACTGTTTTGGCCTCTACCATTTCTACTGGAAGACTGTTCCATGTATCCACCACCCTCTCAGTAAAATAATGCTTCCTGATGTTACTTTTAAACCTTTGCCCCTCTAATCTAAGACTATGTCCTCTTGTTTTGCTATTTTGTACGCTGAGCGCAGAGAGTGGAAGGAACGTCCACTTTCACGGACGTTCCTTCCTCTCTCTGTTAACGCTCGTGTGCCGCCAGCCTAAGAGTTCACCCTGTATATTTTTATTTTTTTATTTAGCTTGTTTATATTCCCTTTGACTCAAAAAGTTAAGTTTCTACAGAAAAAGGTTTACATACTTTAAAACTCTGTTTCTTCGCAACACCAGTTAAGATATGCATAGGCTCCAAATTTCTAGGTAGTTGGGTAACATGTGTTTTCTTGAATCCTTGGAATATACATTTCTAAAAAAAAATAAGTAAATAAAATCACATCAGAGGGAAACAGTAAAAGAAAAAAAACGAGAGAAAGAAAAGGAACTACCTATAAAAATAAAGGCTTCTTCATGCAACGGTCTTTATAGGATAATTTCCAGTTGCTGGTAGTAAGGTGGGAAGTATACAGTATTTTAGCAGTCTCAAATAATTTGTTTATAAACACCTAATAAAGTATCTAATATGCATGTGTGGTACATCCATTATTAGTAAAAAAAAGTACCTCCACATGGTATTCTTTAGGAGTAACATCATTGGGCTCCTGTGTGGGATAGAGAAGAAAAGACATACTAAAGTTATGTTAAAATGACTAGTAAACTATGTGGGATGCATCAGGGTGACCTGTTCTTATTAATTAGCTATTGACCCACTCTCCTTGAATTGTCTTTAAAGGGCCACTAGAACCACAAATTGAAATTATCTAATTTTGTTTGTTTTATGTTGCTGTTATCTAACATGTACAGTACTTTGTTTTTCTCATGTAAGGTTAATTAAGAAAATAATTTGAAGTATAAAACAGTAGCGGTAGCGCAGGTCTAGTTCACAAATTCATAAAAAGGATCATAGAAAGCTGCTGCTAGTCCCAGTATATGATCACTTGGATAAACCATAAGGCCGGGTGCACACTAGACGTTAAATTCTGCGCTCTAACGCGCGTTACCGGCGTGCGTTACTGCCTACAGTTAACGCCGATAGAGCACAACACACGCTACCGCGCGCTGCGCATAACGCGCGCTGTGGGACGTGCGTTTACAGAAACACCTAGCTTGTGCGCTAGGATCGACGCGACGTTGGCGCGTCAAATTCATCGCGCATGCGCACAACGCACAACGTAGACATAATTGTCTTCAACTTTATTAAAATTAATTTTATGGCCAGCTTTTTTTTCCTCCAGCTCACAAAATTCACGTTTTTAAGACGTGCGTCAAAATTAACGCATCGTCTGACATCTACCATCTCTTCCGTCATTTTTAACGCACGGGTCCGTCGTTTTTAACGCGCGTTAGTGCGCAAAAATTAACGTCTAGTGTGCAGCCGGCCTAAAACGTAGAAAGCAAAAAAGGAAAGTCAGATCCCAGCACGTTGGTGAGTGAGTGCTTCTCAAAATATCTCTCACATGAATCGGCCCTGTAATACAAGAAATAAATCGCACATAGCATAGTTAGTATATCCTGTATATTGGACCCTCCGGTATCCCAGCCAAGAAAATTGCTCACTTTTGCAAGAGCCAATTAGCAGCCGGCTCTGAACTATAACAGCACGAACACATATGTGTAAATAGTCTCCGGTCTCACCACTCCCATGTTTGAGCTCCCCTTTTTTCATCCGCAGTGGACACCTTACTCGAAGGAGGAGATTGGAACCTTGTGGAAGAAGACTCGGTGACCATTTATATAAAAGGCCATAAATCGGCCAAATTAAATGAATAAAAATTGCACAAGAATGCACAATGCGTTTTGACCGTAGTCTATTTCAAAGTGCTTCTGTCTCAACCATTGTACAACGCTGTGGAACTTGTTAGCTCTTTATAAATACTTGTAACTATGAATATTTAAGTGTTTACATGGGCTAAGAGAGGCATCGACCCACCGCCAAACTACACTGGAAAGATGAAGCACGTATTACAGTTTATTGATATACCTTGGAATTGGCTTTAGTTCTTCCCTGAAGATCTTCCACGTTTGCTTCAGTAAGGAAAGCTTCAAAAAAAGAGAACATTTATTGTGTTCAAACAAATATAGATATACTGTAGTCACAAAAATATCTGCGTATAAATAAGGAAATGGCTACGATCAGATGCTTTTAGAAAGCCCACAGGTGGAAGAACACTAAGTATCCAGATCGTAGGTGGTAACCCTTAATATACAGATTGGTAATAAAGGATACAAGTGCCAAAAGTTAGCATTTATTCAAAAAGTAAAATGATTATTGGGGAAAACCAACAACATTAAATATAAAAACAACCTGCACAAGCAGAAAACATCCTACCACCAAAAGAAGGTTAACGGCGATGCCAAAGTAATGCTCACCACTCAGAAAATAGGTTGTAGACTCTGTTACTACCTTGTTCACATACAGATTAAAACTGCTGAATAGAAGAAAGCACACGGTACTTAGAATGTCCGTGATATAATAAAGGAAAGGCAGGATAGTCTAGTATAGTAGTGAAACAATGAGAGACTGCACAGAGATACAATATACCTACAAATTAAATCTGGATAACTGAGAGCGCTCCCATAAAGCAGACTCAGAGTGAGGTGTTTAAGCAAAATAAAAAGGCATCATCAGTGACTAGCTCAACGCGACGCGCTTCGCCATTTCTGGCATCATCAGGAGTGTATCAGAGCTTAGTGAGGTCATGAAGATAGGTTGCAGGAATATATACTGTGTACAGTATATATCTATATATGTATATTGTAGTCAAACTATCAGAACAGAAAAATGGTCAAAGATTAATTGTCTAACATCTATTAATTACCTACGCATGTCGGCTGATGGGAAGAGAGATATAAAAAGGCAGAGAACTACATAAGCTCCACTTACTATTTTGTTTAAAGGGACACGACCACTTACATAAACTGTAACAAGATTACCTGTGCATTACAAACAAAACCACTTTATAAAACACATGCTGCTGGCTTTTTTGTCTGAAGTGATTACATGTAAGAAGGAAAATTAAAATGAGTTTTTTATATCGTATTTCCATTGTGCATTTTTCAGATGATGCAGCATTAACCAAAATATAATTCAGAGTTTTACTTTGTGACTGTGCTTTAATACAGTATGTAACAGTTAATGAGGTTGAGGGAATGTTTAGAAAAGGCAGCAGGGGGTGTAATACATTCTGCATGCTACTCCAGATAAGACCTGGCAGTTGATTGAGATGAAACAGGGAGCTCAAAAAAACTTTGAATCTACCCCTTGGTGATGTCCTTTTAACACATCCCACACAATACAATGATTTGAGGCAGTGATCGACCCATAGTCTCCATTATATGGCCATTGCCACAGAGTTCCCATTCAACACTTTCAACTATCATCTTACTCCAGTTGAAGCTGCTGCAGACACCAGCCTCAAAGACAATGACGTGACAAGCATTTTTACAATCAAAATAGACCACAATAGATCACATCCGCTCTCCTACATTTAATTTATTCCTTTCAGTGAGGAAGCCTCAACACACCTACTATCTTCACGCTACCACCTGCCCCTCAGTCTCATTCCCTCACACTTTGCCAAAACTATCTCTACTTCTCTTGAACCGTCTTTGACTCATACCGTTAATCTCTCTCTGACTTCTAGTGTCTTCTCCACTCCCCTCAATCATGCTTATGCAATTACAATCCTGAAAAAACCTTCTCTTGATCTGACCTCCCCATCTAAATACCACATGTCCCTAATCCCTTTCATCTCCAAACCTCCCAGAAAAACTTATACCCAACTGACTGACTGACTACCTCAATTCTAATACTCTACTTAACACTAGCTGCAATTGGGCTTTGTCTCATGCACTCAACAGAAACAGCCCTACTTAAGATAACCAAAGACTCGATTGCTGCTAAAACGAATGGCCACTACTCCGTACTAATTCTTCTCGATTTGGCATTCATGACCACGCTCTCCTCCTACAAACTCTCATGACATAGGTCTGCAGGGTGCAAATCTTTCCTGGCTCTTTTCCTATTTGCCCCAGCAATCATGCAGTATCTCATTTTCTGGCAGTACCTTCTCCTCGCAGTCTGTCTCTATTGGGGTGCCCCAAATGTCAGTACATTGTCCTGCTTCTCTTTTCTATCTACTGCATTTATAGGAATACTCATCAGTTCCATTTCAGTACCATCTATACGCTGAAAACACCCAAAAAATACCTCAACTCCCTGATCTCTCTTCTGAATTGTGTCACTAATTGCCTTTCCTGTGTGTCTTACTGGATGACTTTGAGTCACATGACCGTCAGGATCTCGTCTCTCGCGAAATCATGCAGTGCCGCGGAGTGATTTGCAGAGGGAGACTGGGGGCTATTTGCGGTGGATCTGACCGCTGTTCGCACCGCGGGATGAGAGGTGAGTCTGTGATTTTTGAGGGGTTTTCAGCTAAGCGGTATCAGCAGACGTGGCATCAGTTAGCACCAGCTTCTAGCTGTGGTTTCACTTTTCAGTTAACAGCAGTGGTGCGGTAATTAGTGGTAGGACTTTGTAATCCTAACGCTAATCACTCTTTGTGCTCCCCCATGTTAAGCAGAGGGAGCGCAAAGTACAATAAGCTTGCGGAAGCAAGAGCGATCCCCGATGCACTAACCGGTTTTTTTAACCTGTTAGGGGGGTCATGCACTAGATCAACTCAAGCTAGCATTAACGCTCACATATGTGAGCGCTAACGCTTACGTTTGTAATAATGCCCAATATGTTTATAAAGAACTACACATTCCTGTGTTCTTTAATTCTTGATTAAAAAAATAAATAAATCACACACCAGTACAAAAGACTCTTTAACCTACTTTCAGTTGTAGAGAGCAGACAGCTATAAGTGCACGGAAAACATATTTGGGAGGCACATTTTTCAAGCTGAGAAGAAATCTGAGAAACGTTTTCATCTACTATCGCATAGGTTTTATTATTGAACGGTGCTCTTCCAGTAAGATCTTCGTTTATCTGATGTAATGTGTAAATGACGTCCGGGGTACAAGCTACAGCCAAGGACTCTTCAGCATATGGATCTTCTGGCCAGTCTTTCTGTTAAAATAAACATTTCCATAGAATGTTTTACAGGTAATGATGTACTCAGAGATGGATAAATAACTGTTGCAGGTTACAGTGAGTTATAACGTACAGTAAAAATTATAATAACACTCTAGAACAAGAAATGCACCAAAGTGTCACTAAAGTGCTGATGTTAACCAACATTAAAGCCTGGAGTGCGTTAGTGTACCTTGCGATGCTCTGACATGGAAATCAACAGTGTGCCTTACAATAAAAGTTTAAGAAGACTTAAGAAAAAGGTTGTGTGGGGGCCTATTAACCCCTTCCCTCCCAAAATTATCTAAATTTTGCATTGTAATCCATTGAAAAGCACTCATTAGCATACCAAAACCCAATTTTCACACATTTTTAAAGCTAGTTTAGTGTGTCCCCTGTAGAGAAACAACATCCGGGGTCTTATCTAGCTCCAAGCACCCTGTAGAGAGATAAAACAATCTGCAAATAGCAGCCCCAAACCTCTTTGAAACAAAAAGTTCAAACGCATTACTGCTGCTTTACAGCAGCCAGGGAGAGGACAAAATACAGGGAGAGCTCAGGGGTCACTCGTTGCTGTACAGGGATAAGATTCAGGGGTTAAAATGACTGAAAAACTCTGTACAGTACAGTTACTGTAATTTACATATGCAAGCATTATGCCACATACAGATATTTTTATATCGTACTCTTATATTTTGGAAGCTGCATTGCTAATAATCTCACTCCATGAGCACTACAAATCCTCGTAAAACAGGAGATCTGACCATGTTTATTATTTATCTTTATCATAGTTACAGTATTTGACTCAAAAAACATTTCTGCCTGTATGCTGATAATGCAGACATCATGTGACATTGTGTGAGATAAGGGACACATGCCTAGAGTTCAGATTTCTGTGAAGGATAAACGAATACACGAAAAATTTAAAATGAGAGAATTTACGTTCCCAATAGGGCCATCGGTTCCTCCTGTACTGGTTTGTCAAAATGTTGTTCAATGTAATTGTCAGGAATCAGACTCAGACAAAGCCTGTGCCCGCACCTAATCCCTGGCAAACCCTTATTTACCTGCACTTGTTTGTTATTCACCTGCTTATGTTGTATACAGGTTACAGGATCCTCTATCTGGCTGTTCAGCTCCTGCTGTGGTGCCTTCAGGTGTACGCTATTACTCCTAATGAAGCCTGCTTAAAAAAGGGATCCACCCTTCCATCAGGCCTTCAACATTAATGTTTCTGGAAGTGCAAACAACCAGTTCTGTTCCTGAAGCTCCCTGCTATTGAACCTGAATCCCTCCAGTGATCCAGTCAAGGGGAACCCTGCTCCCAAGTGGAACCTCGCTATCAAAGGTACCCCCGCTCTCCAGCATCTTCGTTGTCAAGTGTACCCCCGCTCTCAAGCATCCTCGTTGTCAAGTTTAACTCCACTCTCAAACATCCTCGCTGTCAATTGTACCCCGCTCTCAAACATCCTCGCTGTCAAGTGTACCCCGCTCTCAAACATCCTCGCTGTCAAGTGTACCCCCGCTCTCAAACATCCTCGCTGTCAAGTGTACCCCCGTTCTCAAACATTCTCGCTGTCAAGTGTACCCCCGCTCTCAAACATCCTCGCTGTCAAGTGTACCCCCGCTCTCAAGCATCCTCGCTGTCCAGGGTATCCCCACAGTCAAGTGGATCCCTGCTTTCCAGCACACCCTGGAACCAGCATACACAGTCTGTTGCCTGCCTGATATTGACACCTATCAGTTTGTTTCCTGTTTTGTTTGTTCTAAACCTTCTGTGCCCTGTAAACTGTGTGACTCTTACAATCACTGCATCATGGGCTCACTTCACAACTGCCGCACTCCAGACCTGACAGAATTGTAACCTTGTCTATACTGTGCCCATTGTACAGCACTGTGTAATATGCTGGCACTTTATAAATAAACAATAATAATAATAATTTACATTATTTAAATTTTCTAGCTATCTCAGAGCAAAAATATGTGCAAATTTTCTATTTTACTCCATATTTAATTGATAACTTTGCGTTCCATGTATCAAATAAATGTTATGATAAAAAAAATCAACAAAAATCACTTGGTAGTGAAGGGGTAAAGGATTTGGGTGTGTTTAGGACTTGGGTCCCTTAGAGATAGGAGTAAGGGGGATAGTATCTTATATGAATGTCACCACCTTGTGGACTCTGATAGAAATAACACATCTAAATCGGCAGCGATTTAAACATATTGCTTACATTAAAAAGCAAAAAAGTCACACAGGCGTTTTTTGTGCAAATGAGATACTAACTAACCTTTATACTTTTAGGGATATGCTTTGGGTTATAGCTCAGACTCTAACTGGTTTAACCTAACCAACAGATTCTGCACCATTTTAACTTCATATTTAGGTAACAGATTCTGCTCCTTCTAGTTATGCTTATTTCAAAACCAGTGCAGAATCTGCTGCCTAAAAATTAAGCAAAAATGGAACCGTGTCTTTTGGTTGGGGCTAACCCTAGTCTAAAAATTAACCCTAATGTCTTTTTCTTTTAATACAAATTTTTTTCCTACTGTTTCAATGAAAGGAGAAGATTTAAATTGACGACTTTTTTATGAGTCATTTCTATCTGCATCCACCAGATGATGACTTTGGGAAACCAAGGGGAACTAAGGTTTATGAGGTAGATGCTAAAAGATTCATTGGATTGTATTGGCCAGCCTTCTCAAGCAGAAAAAAAAAAGCTTTATGCATGTCATACTGCCAGCTTATCCTAATCACTAATTACATGTTTTTCAGGGTCCTCAGGACCAGCAACAGCACTAGTGACCTGCTCAACGGTGGGGCCGGCTCCGGTCTCACAAGGTTTTAGCTGGATTGTGCTGTTACAGGGAGGACTGCTCCATATGCAAATCAGCCTGCTCTCACCCAGAAAGGGTGGCCAGTACTGAATGCCAAGGACATCATCACTGCACGTGAGGTGCAGCAACCCCCGAAGATCATTTCGGCCTTATTAGGCCTCTTTTTTTCTCTCTCATTTTTTGATATATACACAAAGACACATGTATCTCACTCCATTAAGTAACATGCAGGCACACAGGAATACGGCACCAGAGGATGAACTTCTGTCCAGATGTTTGAGTATTCAGGAGTGGTGACATGAGAGAAGGAGAAGCAAAGCTCCCTGAGTCCTGGATCAAAAAGGCATACAGGGTACCTCTATAGTTATGATTTTTTTTTATTCTTCAATCCACTTGCTTCTTAGTTGAAGACTTACAATCTCCTTCTTTGACCGAGTCTCATAAATCCCCATTGGTATGGATGAAGAAAGAGAGGGTTAAACTAGATTAAGCAAATAAATACAGACTTCATCTATGAACAGCTTTTTGTATAAGCGCAAAGATACACCTTTCTTACCTTTATATTTACAGACAGCTGGAATGCAGTGCTTCTGACAATTGAGGGGTTGGCAGTGAAATTAAAAGTTCAAAAGAGAAGCCTGTCTTTAAAAGCACAGATTTACGGACAAACACTTGGAGCCCTTCAATTCATTTTCAATACAGAGCTTGCACGACATGTCAATGTCTTCTAAGGAAAGGCTGACAAGCCAGTTTTCTGAGCGCCTGCTCAATCCAGGAACAAGGGGATCAACTTGATAAATGTTAATATATTGTTGCCAGTAAGCAGAGGCATGTATACGCAAATGTCTCAGTATGCAGCCTCATTGGCATTTGGTAATAAAGACGTACACATGCATTATTTATACACTGGGATAGAGATGAACCTTTAAGCAATTTGAATAAGTAAAAAAGGCTTGTTGAAAAAACTTCATCAACATATAAAAGATTCTTCTTTGGATAAGTTATAAATTATAACCTATAGACTATGGCTGAATATAGCAATAAATAGGTAAAAATTAACCCACTCTTGCTGAAGCACAATCAGCTACTTAATACAAAGATTTTGGTAGAGAAGAAACAGTGATTCAATCTAGATAAAGAGCATCTCTGTAAAATGCAAGGGTATCAACTATGCTGACCAAAATTATCCATGGAATGTTTCACTCCCTCATCATACTGTCTTGACGACTGCGTCAATCTACTGACAGGGCTTCCATCCCCAGACTCTATTTGCTTTGATCCATGTCAAATGCCTCTTCAAGCATGATCTAACTTAGCCAATGCTGTGCTTCAGCAGTTGCTTGTCCCTTTGTAAGGGACTCAGGCCAGAAGATGGCCGCCATCTTGAGCCATGCGGCCATCTTGTTCAGAACTTTGGTTCACGTGAAAGTAAATAGCAAATATTAGCTCAATTAGGATTTAGCTTGCATAGATTCTTTGGAATGTTTTGAACTAACAGGCAGAGCAATTAAGTTAACAAGATCCGGGCAGATGCTGGCACGGAGTGACAGGATGAGAAAGTAGTTACATCAAGGTCAGAAAGCTAGGTCCTGAACAAAGAGAGATGTGAAAGCAGACGAGGCCTTATCTAAAGTATACAATAAACAAGCCCCAGGGAGGGAGGCACAAGCAGGATCCAGAAGAGTGTTAAATTCTCTAATTGTCAAAATACCGTGAAAGCTGCCAATTTATGACCAAAGTGTGGAATGTCTTTGTATTCAGTAAAGGGAGGTATGGACCCACGTGGGGTGGGATAGTGTCACCGTGGGGTGGGCTAATTGGGATGTACCTGATTAACTATTCAAGGTATAAAACACTATGTTTGTATGTAAGCGGCACTCAGTCTTTGCGATTCAATCCTAGCTGAGTGGTGACGTCACAATAAAGTTTGCCTTTCCTGAAGAGACTCGTGTCCAGTCAGTCTTTGTCCGCGCCGGCCCGGTCTTCTCCCGAAAGAGCCAGGTGGATTCCGGTAACATTTTTGGGGGCTTGTCCGGGATCTGACCGCTTCCAGTTCGGCAACGGCTGCTGGACACTGTAGCGGTTGACGGCAGGTGCAAATGATCCCGCCGGTTGGGCGTCCGTTGAAGGTGAGCTGACATCTGCAGGCGCCAAGCAGGATTTCCTGTTAAGTGGACCTCGACTCGTCCCAAACGGACCCCCGACCCGGGAAGCTGAGACGCCACAGAGTCCGAGGAAACAGCGGGCAGCGCGGCGATAGGTAAGGTAAGGTAAGCAGACGTGTTGATAAGAAACGTGACACACATAGCTGAAAGCAGGAAAGAGTTAGACAGCAGAAGCCATAAGGCAACTGCGCGGGTATAAGGTGCTTGGTGGGGCATGGTGCCCTTGGCAATAGAAAGAGTAGAAGAGCTGTTTTTGTACTGTCTTGTGCTGAAAGTATCTGGTATGGTACGTGCTGTGACTGCTGAGAGTGCTGTGAGTGTGCGCCTACTTGCTTAGCAAGGAAGCAAATCTGAGAGTTGACTCTGGTGGTACGTTTCCAGCTCAGGCGACTGCAGTTGGCTACCAAAGGAGGAAGCAAATACGATACGAGAGAATTGTCGATTGAAATACCAGACTGTCAATTTAAATTGCTGCTAAAAGTGATATTTGCATTGTGAAGAAGTTACTGTTGAAAAGAGTAAATATGGGTAATGAATCATCAAAACCCAAGAGAGCTAAAGATGGTGAAACACCCCTAGATTATATGGTGCACAATTTTAAAGCATTGTACGAGACGCACCACTATGGTGTTGAATTAAGTAAAGAAAAATTGAAGCTCCTGTGCACCGTGGTCTGGCCAATGTTAGTCCCCGAATGGCCAGAACAAGGATCTATGGATCCAGTATTAATACAGAAAATGCACTCCCACATCACCGGGAGGTATGGACATTCAGATCAGTACCCGAATATAGACATCTGGAGGTATTGTGTGAGAGATAAAAGTCACTTTGTTATGGTAGCGGGGAAAAATAAAAAGGAGACGTCCCCAGCAGATAAGGAAGGATGTAAACCAGTACTGATGGGACACGCTGAGGAATCTGATTCCCTTCCGCCGCCCTACCCGTCTTCCTACGGAGCGGCCCGGCAAGCATTGGGTGCTGCGGTTGCACAGGCGGGCAGGCTGCTGCTAGTTCTTCGCCTGCGCCCTCTGCCCCGGCTGGAGGTGGCGGGATGATTTGGGCTGCGGATGATGTAGACGAGATAAACCCCGCAGATAAAATCGAGATGCCCGATGGATCGGTGTATCAGTTAATGTCTCCCTGGAATGCCGGAGGGGGGGATATAGACTCCAGGGCAACAACCCGTGCTGATAATAATATATATAAACCCTGGGAAATATATCAGCATAATCCCAGTAAATTGCAGCTCCCCTTGCGGGAGGTGCCGGGTCCCTTGAGGGAAAACGGGGAGCCTGGGCCAACAATACTCACGTATGTCCCATTCACTACTACTGATTTGTTTAATTGGAAGACCCATACACCTCTTTACTCTGCAAACCCCGCGGCTGTGGCCAGCATGGTAGAATCTGTCATGCTCACACATAATCCAATTTGGGAAGATTGTCAGCAGTTGCTGCGGACTATGTTCACTACAGAGGAAAGGACCCGTATAAATAACACTGCCTGAAAGCTCCTTCTAGTCCAGGCCATTGATGACAGTAAACCCAACCCGGAGGCATGGGCTGAGGAGCACTATCCTAAAACTGATCCCAAATGGCCGTACAATACTGAGGTGGGCATAGCACATCTACAGACATACCGGGCGGCAGTGTTAATAGGTGTTAAAGCGGGAGGGAAGAAACCTACAATTATAGGAAAAATAGCAGATGTAATGCAGGACCCAAAAGAATCCCCGAGTGCGTTTCTAGAAAGATTTCTAGATGCATTTAGGATGTATAGTCCCATAGACCCAGAGGCAACGGAGAATCAACGGCTAATTATCTCCTCCTTTGTCAGCCAAGCGAAAAGGGATATACGCAATAAGATACAGAGAATGGATGGATTCTTGGGGAAGGGAATTAGTGAATTAGTAGAGATCGCTAATAAAGTATATCATAATAGGGATTTAGAAGAAATACAGAAACAGAAAGGACACACAGGTGTAGTTGCCTATATGGGTAATGGAAGGGAAGTCATGATGGAGACAGAGGTAGAGGTCGGGGAGGTAGAGGAAGGGGTGCCCCCAAGGTACTAGTGGGGCACAATCAGTGCCTATATTGTAAAGGGGAGGGTCACTGGAAGAAGGACTGCCCCCTACAATTAGAGAAAATGGGGGACAGAATGGTCACGGAGATGGAGGGGCGCCGAACGGCCAGGTGACAAACGGCAGATACGAGCGAAATGATGCTGCCGGTTCGGGGTTCGTGGGGTTGGCGGGAACGTCATTTGAAGGGCAAGGTAAATATTGACACAGACCTGGGCCCATCCCACTCGGTAATCACGAGCCCACGGTCACAGAAAGGGTGGGAGACAAAGATTAAATTTTTATGGTTGACACTGGTGCTGAATATTCTGTTGTAACACAGCCAATTGCGCCTCCGATGGGCACTGAGGCTGGTATAATGGGTGCAATGGGTGTAATGGGTGTATCTGCTAAATATCCGTTTCTCGCATCATGGAAATGCAGTCTGGGTGTGCACAATGTAGAACACCAATTTCTGTATATGCCCGAATGTCCCATCCAACTCCTGGGGCGGGAAATTCTGTGTAAATTGCAAGCCCTGTGAAAATTTACGTTTCTCCCCGGGGATCACGCTAGATTAGACCTGCCTGAGAGTGGCAGCTCTGTTCGGCAGCATAACCCAGCCAGCCAGGAGACCCCACCTGTAAAAATTGCATATTTGTGCTTTCTTTCTGGAGACTTTATACTGCAAACAAAGTGTAAAATATCTAGGTTTCCAATTAACAGGTACAAAGCGTGCGCTAGGAGCTGAACGGAAGGAAGCAGTCTGCCATATACCCCAGCCCAAGACGCGAAGGCAAGTCCGTGAATTCCTAGGAGCTGCTGGCTTCTGCCGTTTATGGATCCCCGACTTTGCCGAGATTGCCAAACCCCTCCACCAAGCTATCAAAGGGGGGGGAGCAAGACCCATTCCTATGGGAAGAAGAGCAAACAGCGGCCTTTCTGAAGTTAAAGACCCTTCTGATAGAAGCACCAGCATTGGGTCTGCCAGATCGTAGCAAACCATTCCAGCTGTACGTGCATGAACACAACCAGACAGCAACAGGAGTATTGCTTCAGAATTTTGGCTCATGGCCAAGGCCTGTGGCCTACCTCTCCAAGCAACTTGACCCTGTGGCCTGCGGCCTACTCCCCTGCCTGAAAGCCGTGGCAGCTACTGCAATGCTGATCTCTGAAGCTGACAAGTTGACCCTAGGACAGGTTCTTCATGTCAAGGTGCCACATGCAGTCAAGGCCCTGCTTGATGTTAAAGGCAGTTACTGGTTAAGCAATAGCCGGATGACGAAATATCAAGCAATGATGTGTGAGAATCCACAGGTTCATCTGGACCTCATCGCTACCTTGAATCCTGCTACACTACTACCTGACTGTGAGGAGGATCCAGATCATGAATGCCTCCAAGTCATGGAAGAAGCATGTGACGGAACCGTTCTCTTCCGTCTGTCCTGACTCTCCAGACACCTCTTCGTTGCGGTCAGCCTGGCTACTGGGAGCGCTGTCCTCAGCGCCTCGAGCAGCTTGACACGCCTGCTTCTGATTCTCTGCCCTGGAGCCGCTAGGAATTTCCAGAGGGCCGCTCTGTGCCTTCTGGGGGTGATAGTGGGTACCCTGAATGAGACACCAGACGAGCTGTATGTTCCCACAGGATTCTCTGACCTTTAATGAACAAAAACGCCACCATTTATGCTGAAATCCAACAGTCATAATTTGCATAAATGACGCACCTCGTCCTACCAATATGCTAATTACATTATGTCAGATAGGTATTTACAATAAACATTCTTTACATTCTTTAGCCTTTAGCTCACACAACATTTGCATAACCTATTGTTCTAAAACATCAGATTAAAGACAAACACTATCACAGACTTCTTGAATCAAATATGCAGCCAGATAAGGGTAAAAGCCCTGTTGCATAAATTACACAGCAGTAAAGCTTGTTTACTGGCTATACAGAAACACATTTACCTACAGGAATATAAGTATATTTAAAACTAAAGTTACACCATTTTACACTAAACTAATTTAAACTAAAACCAAACGATGTAATATATATTTAAAAACACACAATATAAATTGAACATAAAGTCTCTTGGGGTTTGAAGCATGGAGCGTTACATCGGCTCCATGATAAAGTATTCAGTAGCAGACCAGATCTGAAAGACGGACCCCTAGACAAATACGACCTGCAACTCTTTACTGACGGTAGCAGCTACATGGATGATGGAAGAAAAGTCTCCGGATATGCAATTGTCACAAAAGAGGGGATACTAGAAGCTAACCCCCTACCAGGCCACACTTCGTCTCAACTGGCAGAAATACTAGCTCTAACGAGAGCTCTGCAGATCTCCGAAGGGAAGAGGGTGAATATCTACACTGACTCAAAGTATACCTTCATGACTGTCCATGCACATGGTGCACTCTACAAAGAGCGATGCCTGCTCTCATCCTCAGGAAAGCAAGTCAAATATGCTGCTGAGATCTCCACCCTTCTCGAGGCTGTGTGGAAACCAAGTGCTGTCAGTATTATGCACTGCCGAGGTCACCAAAAGGGTGATACCGTAATACCCAAAGGAAACAGACGAGCAGACCAAGCTGCAAAATTTGCTGCAAAACCACCAGTACAACATCAAATCTCTGGCATTCGCCTCTGCAAGCAAGATACCCATGTTCCAATGCCCAAGTATGAATTTTATATGAATTGGAGGAAGTTTGAACCTCATGGAGAATTCATCGAAATTATTCTACAGAGATGGGGTGATGACTTCGAATTACTTGAAGATAACCATGATTACATTCAGTGGCTCTTCCCGACTCTGGAACAAGGCCGAAATTTCTACTCCACGCCTCTAAGCCCCCAGGAAAAGACTCTGATGTGTAACACCTCAGAAATTCAGCAACGACTCCTTCAAGCGTACAAGATGATGCTGAAGTTCTTCGGCGTAAAATTAGTGGGGAGGATGGAGAAGACACAAAAGTAACTGAAGTTGAACGAGCAGGAAATTTCGCCGAGCGTTTTGACAATCTGACAATCAACACTCATAATAACTTGAGAATTACTCGTGTCCTGCTGAGATTGGGAGAATTAGGAGCTGAAGAATATCAAGCCCCACTGGTGAAGTTCCTCCTCAAGGAGATCCTTATTGAACAAAACCTGCCAAGGATGAAGAAAAGTGCAATGAACTTCTTTGTGCCAGCGGTGAGAGATGTGCAGAAGAGGCAAGACCTGCAGTACTTCGCCTGGCAACACTACCAACAAAAAGAAGAATTCATATGGGGAAGACAGGAAGAACTTGGAAAATACAAGGCCCCATCGACAATGATAGCTCCATTATTGCCAGCTCCACTGGGCGAGTGGACACCGATGTATTCAGAAAAGGAGAAGAAATGGCTATCAGAAGAACCAGGAGAGTATGGAGAAGACGGATGGTTCCAGTTGGCAAGCAACCAAATAGTCTTACCTGCGACATTGGCATCTGAGATTGTGAGAGCACTCCATGCCAGCACTCACGGAGGAAGAGAAATGATGGAGCAACAGTTGGAGCCACACTTCTACGTGCCTGGATTGTCAGTAATCTGTAAGGCAGTAGCCCAGCAGTGCGTAACATGTGCCAAGAACAACCCAAGAACAGGCCTATCGCAGCCTCCAGGGAAGCAGCCTATCAGACTGTCTCCAATGGCATTGTTACAGATAGATTTCACGGTGTTACCACCCTGCAGAGGATACAATATCTATTCATGATGGTGTGCACTCTGACTGGGTGGGTTGAGGCCTTCCCCACAAGGACTGAGAATACAGCAGAAGTAGTGAGAAGACTAATGAGAGAAATTATACCACTCTATGAACTTCCACTTGAAATTGGGTCAGACAATGGCCCGGCTTTTGTACAGAACTGTCTGAAGCAGCTTGCTCACCTACTGGGCATAACCTGGAAGCTACACACAGCCTACAGGCCCCAAGGTTCAGGAAAAGTTGAGCGAATGAACAGAACATTAAAGACTTTAATGTCAAAACTGTGCCAAGAAACGTCCCTTGGCTGGTTGGAAGTGCTGCCGGTAGTTTTATTGCATATTAGATGCAGTCCCACCCCCCTATTGAAGATAAGTCCGTACGAACTCATGTTCGGGCGGCCAACCCCTTTGATTAATGGGCCAAGGGGGACCTTCGGGCATTGGGTGAAACCAAATTGAATGAACAAGTGTTATTGTTGGGTCAATCCATGCAAAAGTTGAATACTTGGGTGGGAGATAATCTACCTCATTTCTTATATCACCCACTGCATAAGTATTGTCCAGGTGACTCGGTTTGGGTGAAGGAGTGGAAGAATGACCCACTAGGCCCAAAATGGAGGGGTCCTTACAATGTCCTGTTATCCACCCCCACAGCAGTGAAGGTTGCGGAGGTGGTCCCGTGGATATATCACTCCAGACTGAAAGCAGCTGCAGCCAACCCTGAACCAGAGTGGAAAGTCATCCCCAGCGAGACCAATCCACTAAGGCTAAAGCTGACAAAGACTGCAGTTCCAAGCATCTAAAGACTCAATAAGTGGGTGTTTTGAGGGCCATAATAATGCCTGACCACCCACCAGCGAGGGAGAATGGGGATACCCAGAGGGAAACGCCAAGGGCTATTTATCGGGGGTTTCCTTTTCCCCAAGTCCAAGCTGAAATGACCTTTATTCTTGAGATACCAGGGGGGAGGGATATGGTTTATGTGATTGTGAAAAGAATTGTCCAAGGGACTTTGACACTGGGAGCTTTCCTAGTGCTGATACTATACCTTGCCAACCTTATCTATGGACTGTCACGTGGAACCTGCCCTAATTGTCCGAATACGACCGGGAGAGTGGATATCTCCCACATTTGGAATGGTACCCACCCAGTTATGGAGAATCGTACTATGTGGAGACAGAAGCGTGACCTAGGTTCCGTGACCACGCCGAGAGGTCACCTGTTGGTAAAGTTCAAATACGCTTATGCAAAGAAATCTGGAAAAAAAGCATGTTGGGTGTGCAGCAGATTGCACCCAGAGACAATTTATATTCCATTTGCTGCAATTCCTATGAACTTAAGTACATTTTCAAATGGGAATATTGCGATTCACACTATCTCTGACCCCCAGATTAAGCCGGATGAGACAACGCCAGATTACCCAATAACAGGTCCTGTATACCCGCCAGAATGGTGTTTCCAGATAGGGACAAATAATCTGAGTATGAGTGAAAATCCATGTCAGTCTAGTAGATTTAATTTTACAGCACACACAATTTTGTATGGTTTGTGGTTAGGCCTCTGCATCTAACCCCGGAACAGCAACGGACAATAGCTAATGTGACTGTGGACAAGCGGATTGCGAGAGATCTTGTGGCACGGTTGGTGCGAATGATGATTGAGATGTGCAAGTGAACACTTCATCTATCCCGTTCATATTGACGGGAGGCTACCAGGTGTGTTGTGGGAGAGTATGTTACACATGGGTACCACCTACAGCTACGGGGATGTGCTATCTAGCCAGGTTGATTCCAATTCAGAGGGTACAGGGCGAAAACACAGCTTCAGACACTGCATTACACCTTAGGTACGCACTGGTGTTTGAGAAAAAGAAAAGAGAGTTATTTTCGAAAGAAAGACCAGGCATGGGCATGGTTTCCAACATGGACTGGATGGGGAAGGGAGTTGATGAGGAGAATGAACAATTACTCAATGCTGATGGATGAGATTTTGAAAAGAATAAGCACAGATATTCAGTTCCTGAACCTTGAGTTGCGTGAGATCTGGAAGTTGCAAATGGTGCATGACATGGCATTGGAACAGATCAGTGCAGCATTGAATGGACTGTGTGAAATGACTATGCATTATGAATGTTGCACCTACATCAGAAACACATCACACGAGGTCCCTGACTATTACCAGGTAATCCAAGATCACCAGGAGAAAGTTGCTCAGTTGCAGAACACAGCCAGGCAGATCGCAGCGGGAGGCTGGAACCCTTTTCGAGGGCTCGGGTCATTCGGAGATTGGTTCGGATCAATCCTGGGATTTATCTCACGGATTGGATCCATGATAATGATGATGATAGTGGTACTACTTTACCGCATAGGGTTATGCCTATGGCCATTGTGCAAGAAAGCTCTGACACCCACACGAACACAGAAGATACCACTGATGATCCCGCAAGATATGTTCCCAGTGAAGGTGGTTCCCCCTAAGTATGAAGTATTTGAGAATAGCAATAGTGGAGTGTAGCGGCTAAGGGTCTCAGGAGGACAACCTGAAACCCTAGCCAAGGGGGGAATGTAAGGGACTCAGGCCAGAAGATGGCCGCCATGCTGACCAAAATTATCCATGGAATGTTTCACTCCCTCATCATGCTGTCTTGATGACTGTGTCAATCTACTGTCAGGGCTTCAATCCCAAGACTCTCTTTGCTTTGATCCATGTCAAATGCCTCTTCAAGCATGATCTAACTTAGCCAATGCTGTGCTTCAGCAGTTGCTTGTCCCTTTGTAAGGGACTCAGACCAGAAGATGGCCGCCATCTTGAGCCATGCGGCCATCTTGTTCAGAACTTTGGTTCACGTGAAAGTAAATAGCAAATATTAGCTCAATTAGGATTTAGCTTGCATAGATTCTTTGGGATGTTTTAAACTAACAGGCAGAGCAATTAAGTTAACAAGATCCGGGCAGATGCTGGCACGGAGTGACAGGATGAGAAAGTAGTTACATCAAGGTCAAAAAGCTAGGGCCTGAACAAAGAGAGATGTGAAAGCAGACGAGGCCTTATCTAAAGTATACAATAAACAAGCCCCAGGGAGGGAGGCACAAGCAGGATCCAGATGAGTGTTAAATTCTCTAATTGTCAAAATACCATGAAAGCTGCCAATTTATGACCAAAGTGTGGACTGTCTTTGTATTCAGTAAAGGGAGGTACGGACTCACGTGGGGTGGGGTAGTGTCACCGTGGGGTGGGCTAATTGGGATGTACCTGATTATCTATTCAAGGTATAAAACACTATGTTTGTATGTAAGCAGCACTCAGTCTTTGCGATTCAATCCTGGCTGAGTGGTGATGTCACAAAAAAGTTTGCCTTTCCTGAAGAGACTCGTGTCCAGTCAGTCTTTGTCTGCGCCGGCCCGGTCTTCTCCCGAAAGAGCTAGGTGGATTCCGGTAACACCTTTAAGGCTCCCCATGCTCAGCAGGATCCTGTCCTTACACTACAAAGTGCACTCTACCCACGCTCCCCCTACCTTCACTCTCTGATTATAAAACACTACCTATTCTGCCCTCTATGTTCCTATCATGGTTTCCCTCATCCTCTCATGCCAGATGTCAAGATTTCCCTTGTGGGCTAAAATACTGTGGAATTTCCTCCCACGTCCCATTGTCTTGTGTCTGAATATCCATACCATCAAATGATGCCTTAAAACCAGGGGTCAAGTCAAAAAAGGTAAGTGTGGCAACTCACCAAGACTTCTGTGCCCCAATTAGCAATTATCATCTTGCACGGAGCATAAAAAACACAGTCAAATCTCTAATATATATATATTAGCAAAAATATATGATAAGTGACAATAGATATATGATTTAACAAGGAAACATATGATTGAACACCTGAATACAAGCTTTTTAGTGTGTGAGACGAATGGGAACTTAGTTCTCTTTGCAAAAATAGTGGAGGAACTACATTCCCATTCGGTCCCCCTGGACCAGACCCCTGCTTAAAACCCAACTATTCAGAGAAACCTATAAAGTTACAACCTCAATCACAACTACTTCCCAAGTGCTGAAACAAGCTGCATTCTATTAAAGCACTTCCCTCTCCTTGGTCTCTATGACCCTGTTTCCTTTGAAGGTTTTAACTTCCTTTACATGCAGGGTTATCATTTTGTACTGTATCAACTTTGCCAATTTATGTTTTGCTCAAGTTTATTTGTTTTACTCTTGTCATTTAACTGTGTAACAATTTATGTCTGTGTATAACACTGTGGAACATATTGTCGATGATGTATGACTTTTTTATACTATGTCAATGCTAAGCAATTATTTTGATAATTTCCTTCTTTTTAATGCATATTACTTCTCAAGGTCACTGAAGTCTCCATACCCCCAGCGCCAGATAATATGCAGATAGGATTGTAGAAACAAAAATATAAATAATTAAATATTTGCACGGTAATCTTCCACTCACATTCTACTCCTTTTGTTTTCTAGGAAATCTATAAGTAGTAGATTTCATTCTTGCTTGTAAACACTAAGGGCCACATTACAATCCTGTTGCTAACGTTAGCGCTCACCTGCGTGAGCGTTAACGTTAGCCGCGGTGGCTACCGCATATTACAAGCCAAACGCTAACGGGTTAAGTAATCCGTTTGCGTTTGGTATCTTGCGCTTTTCAGCGCGAGGTTACTGTACTTTGTGCTCCCTATACTTAACATGGGGAGCGCAAAGTGTTAATCAGCGTTAGGATTACATGTGTACATGTGGATATACCATGTGTATGAGCGTATTATAGATCTCCACAAAAATAAAACTTGTAGCAATGTGTATGAGCGTACTCGGGGAGGGGGGGGTTTGAGGGGGTGACACCATGAGTTACCGCACCGGGTGACACCAACCCTAGTGACGCCACTGACTGGGGGAAAAAGTTCCTCAGTCTCCCCCTGCGTATCACTACGCCGACCAGGCGGATCTCGCGAGGCGAGATCCGGCAGGTCATGTGACCGCCCGGCATGCCATGTGACATCGAGTGGATGCTCGTGCAACCATCCCGGGGCGTAGCGCGCTACCAATGCAGGCAGCTTTTTAAACGCCTGCATTGTAATTCAACGCTAAAATGGGGGCGGTAGGGATGTAACTGGAAGCGCAGTTTTTTCTCGCTACCGCCCCAATTTTAGCGTGGAGAATGTAATGTGGCCCTAGAGTTATTCAGAAAAAGGTGAAACTCAGGAGAACTTTTGGAGATGTAAAAAATTCTAGGTCAAAATAACCAAACCAGAAAAATTCTCCCATATATCTCACTTTCCAAATCAGCTATTTTGATCTCGAATTTTATGTTACAAAAACCTTTTGCACATTTAATTATCCTATATCTTATAAAATAGAACTCACCAAATGCTGGGAATCCAAAAATTCTTCAAATGTAGATGGGGGTTTCTGCATTTTCTACAAAAAACAAGGATTGTTTTTTTATTAGACAATTAACATAAAGTGATAAGTGATTATAATTACCAACTTAATATTCTACAATGTATATGGTATGGCTGTAACACGGGGTTATACTTTTTTCAAAAGCACCACTTACTGATACCTGTTGAATACTGGAGAAAATGTCACTTTGAATCCTGTGTGATCCCATTAATTAGGCTACATTAACCACAAGGCCTTCCTATCTCCTAGAAGTATATTTATGTTTGAGGCGGATCTCCTGGGATTTTATCAGGTATGAGGGAGGCATGGTTAGTAAGTGGTTGATGATGATCACCAGACATTTTATTGAACACAAAACGTATGAGACAATGTTTTACCACAATCATTCCTAACTATTAAGGACATCATAGTGGGTGAGCAGATAACTGTTAAGAAAGAAAAATGTAGCAAAAAAGGAACTGTTTAAGATTAAGCAATGCTATGTGTCCTGCTTAATGAATTTGAATGTGTATCAAAAGATAAACAGAGGTTAGCAGAATTCTTCATTCAGCATGCAATCTTTAGTGGAAGAATTAGTAATAAGATTCACTAAATGAACTTCTACATATAGTCGTATAGAAATATAGAGAGAGTGAAAGACAGGCAGAAACTAACAAATATGATTTAGTATGTAAGAAATCAATGTTCCTATTCTAAATAGGAAGCCGCAAATGGTTAACGGCCCACGCCATCTTTTGCACCTCATCGACCGAAATAAGGGCCTAGAAGTCTTGGCAAATAAACGTATCAGGCATTCAAATTTCTCATACACACTGTAGGCCTCATGTTTAAATTGCAAAATACATTATCATGAGTCCAATTGCAGTGGGATCGATAACCTTAAAATGTGAGTCACTAACTGACGACTCCACTCGTAAATGTCAGCAACTCTGCAGTTATTGTAAATTCTGTTGTGACTCAATTTATGTTGAAGCGAATATGTTTATGCTCTCTATACAGTTTTGTATAGCAAGGGCAAATGCAGTGAGAGCTGATGAATAACAAGAGCTTTCCAGGATCTTTCAATTGTGCACCCCAAAGTTATGTTACTGGTTTCGAAGGTGTAAAGTGATTTTAATCTGCTCAATCACTTAACATAGCATAATAAATACATTTAAACATCTCTAATCCAACGGTGAGTAGGAAGGAGCAATCCACTGCCTCCACTGGTAGTTAAACGAAAAGGCAAAGAGAACATGTGGAGAAAGAGCTGTCATGACCTACACACCCTGACCCCTGGCAGCCCCTTTAAGCCTGCATATGTGTCATTCTTTAGATTGCGTTATACAGATTCCTGAACTCCCTTTCTGGAAGTCTTGCACATGTTCTGGAGCCTCAGGTGAACTCCACCTAATGAGGCCTCCTTAAGAGGAAGCTACGCCTTCTACTCAACACTTCATCATTGAAGTCTTGGCTGTGCTCTTGACCAGATGTTCCTTACCTGATTTCCTGATTCCAAAGACTCTCATCTGAATGCCTTACTAGTGAGCCCTACCAGTACATTCATCTGTGAAAACCCACCGGTTCCCCGTTCTACTTTGGACCTCCCATGTATGAGATCCCCTTGCCTAGACTTTAACCATTCAATTTTGCCTGCAACCTGCCAAGACCCCTGCTCTGGACTTTGACTACGTTTAACGCCTGTTCCTTTGCCTGATACCTCTGCCACAGATATATATGTTATAGTTATTTGTTTCTTCTGTATCATCCCTTTTCATGTACGGTTAGTTCCCCCTGTGCCTTTTATTAATTCTGTCTCGCCCTGTCAGTATTGCGTAGTTCTCATCTGCTGTTCTTTGTTTCTCCTGTGTCCTAGCTGCTCCTAGTATTCAGTTTTCCTAACCTCCACACCCGTTACTCTCAACTCTCATCTATTACCTCAGTTCAGACCTTTTCCTGTACCTCCTTTGTCTCTTATTTTACTACTGTGCCTTCTTTCCCAAACTCCATTCCTGTCTCGCCTACTTCTGCTGTTGAGTTCAATCAGTTATTAGTTAGTCCTATTCTCTGGCCTTGTCTCATCTGTGTTCATTAATATCCGGTGTCTACCAGTTTTCCTGTCTCGCCCAGCTACTTATATTTACTTTTGTTCTGTATTGCTTTTCTGCTTATATCCCTCCTGCGTTCTTGCTATAATGAATCTTATTTGTGCCCTGCAACCTGCATGACTCCATCTGGGCACTGCATATTGGACACCAAAACCCGATGCACATGCCATACCTTGACAAGAGCTTTTTGGTTTCCTTGGGCAGTCATGCATGAATCTGGGTATACATAAAGGTTTATTCACTAACCTCTGAATTGGCCCCGAAATTTCACCGAACTGAATCTCACCATTTGGTGAAATTTTGGGTCAATTTGTCTATGCACAAAGCAAATTGAGAGCGAAATGTGGTGCATTTCACCACAATTTAGTGGCACTGAAATAGTCCCATAGAAGATTATAGTGTCTTCCATTCAGACCGCGAAATTGCACCAAAATTGAGGCAAAATGCCCTGACGTCATGGCCCCCACTCTCATAATCTGACCACCATGATCTCCAGCGGACTACAGGGCTCCGGGTAACCACCTCCAACCCACAGTCCGGGTCATTATCCCTAGCGGATACCGGAGGTCCGGCCTTTGCCCGCAGTTCACCGATGGCCCAGCGGTACAGGGCGATCCTCTCTCCTGCTGTCCAGACGTGAGACTGAAGTGGACATGTGCCGGCTGAGAGACTCTTCCCTGATGCTGCGCGCAGCAGGCAAATTTCTCAGCTCATTATGTTCCTATTGAATCCCACTCCCTCCCGATTGGAATATGTTAAAGAAAAAAGAGAAGCAGCACTGCAAAGGTCACCATCTGACCTTTCCAGTGATGGCTCTTTTTAACCCCTTAGGTATCAGTCCGCTATCCAGCGCCAATCGGAGGTGGCTGACATCTGGAATGTCAGCCAAGCCTCAGGGGCCTCCCCTGCCCACTGACATCATCGCACATGGGCATGATGGTGTCAGGGAATTAACCCCTAGCTGCCTGTATGGTAGAGATAGGGAGGTCTTTTGGACCACTGTAGATCTTTATTGTTGGCAACTAGAGGGTCCTGTCTGGTATCATTGCAAAGGCCAGAGCATGGCCTTTCCAATGATACCAAACATGACAAGGTTAAGCATACAAATAAAATAATTAAATAAAATATAAAAATATGTATTTTTTTCTTTGTTTTTGCACCACTGTTGTTCACATTTCAATTATAATGTGAACAATGATTCTGCATTAATTAAAAAATTAGTTTTATCATATTTAGCTAAAATCGCATAATTTCTCAGAAAAATAAAGTAATGGGTTCCCATTTCTAATTATTTTAACAGTGTACCTCACAGAATATTTAACTGCAAAGGCTTGGATGATAAAATGTGAAAAAAATTACTTCACATGCGGTCGAGGATTGAAATTTTAATGGAAATTCATATTTATTTTACATTATTTATAGCATTCTGGCAGAACTTGACATATACAAATAATAATGATATATTATGAATCTGCCAAATCTGTTGAAAATAAGGATATATAAGATGTCTGGGTCCTACAATAAAACATGACTTCAAATCATGTTTAAACATGATGAGCACAAAACAGTCAAAATGAGCTCAGCACACAGGGGTGAAATGGCTCAGAAGTGAAGGGGGTTAAAGGACCTTTCCTATTATTTACACACGTTTTCAATACTACTGAATTAAGCTCCTATTAGGTGGTTTTGTCCTTTTTTTTTTTCTTCAAGTTAGGTGGAATTCGCTAAGGCAATTAAGGCGTAATTCGGTTGTTATCGGCGCAATTCGACAGATTTTGCTGACGTACAATAACTGCTTTGGCGACTCTATTATCAGCAAAATAGGGTGAATATTCACTATATAGTGAATTCACCGTATTTTCGATGAAATGGAAATGCCAAAGTGCACCGAAAAACAAACAGTGACTAGACTCTCAAACTTTACGCAAAGCATTTATGACTCCTCATGAGTCTTATGCCTTAAATTTTCCTATATATTATAAGAAGCCTTGTAAACTGTGCTAGTGTTGGAACACTAGTATTACAACAGAGAGATTAATAAATTTGAGGTATATACTGTATAATTATGTAATAAGATGTCATTATCGTCTTAAACCATAATAAATGTTAACCATGCTTGTTTTACTACAGTGGAATGTTGTCTTACAAAGATATGTGACAGTTTACAGATGCTAGTACAAAAATTCACACAGTCTATACTTTAAAATGAATGTTCTCCACTGATAATGTTTCCAGGGATTTAACAGTAGGAATAACAATATGCAGAAATAATTTTGCTTTAAGGAGGGTCAACAAAGGGTCTGTGCTATGAGAGACAAGGCAAAAGTTTGTGGTCAGGTGGGTCTCCAGGCATCCATGAAATATTGTGATTAATGTGTTTGGACTTCGAGTGAGGAGCAAGTAAAACTGGCGTTAAGTGTGAATAAAAGGAAACAGAGAGGGTCACATTTTCAGATAGCTTATATGAAGAGAGTCTGCAGAAGGATTGTAAATTGTCATGGGATAAACTGGGTTGCCCCGAGCTCAGAATACGCATGGGGTGTGAAAGGGAATGCTGTTTACTGGAATAGGTTTCGCTACAGGTGGGCAATTGCACCCCCCTAGGTTAATCCTCACCCCCCTTGTGCCCCCCTGCCAGGATGAATCTAGCTTCCCCCACTTCATAGAGAAACATGCAACAGCCCTATCTCATAGTACATGATGTAGTTACTAAGGAGACGTATGTAAATCAACAAAAACATACATAGATTTAGAATAGGAGAAATTAGAAGAATTAGAAATCGATTTTGAATTAGATGAGGAGAAGAATGTTGTAAGGGTTACGGTTCTGATAATTTAGGCAGTATTGCAGCGTTTTGGGTTTTTTCCATCAGGGGTTTTGCAGTGGCATTTTCCCGCACTTCAGGGACCCTGTGGTGAATGCTGAATTTACTGCAGGGTCTGGAAATTTGATTCCCCGAACTGCGGGGAGCGAGAGAGCACCGAATGTCGGTGACATTTCGATGCTCTCTGAATAACCCCTATGCTGTTGTTATAAATCCTCCAAACATTTCTCTTAAAATGTATGTACATAGGCATCTGTAAGGGGGTCTCACCGTATGAATAGAAAAAGCAGGCTATGGAAAACTCATCTCAGAAAATCTCTTCTGTAATATTGCAGCTGCAGAAATGACTGAACAATTACCAAGCAAATATAATGGAGTCAAGGCACAAATATAAGATACACAGTGTCACCATGTAAAGGGCCTCCTAATATGATCGAACAAGCAAACAGGTGTAGGCGTGCGCAGGGGTTGTGCCTGGTGTGCCTGGGCACACCCTAATATTGGGTGAAGAGGTCCTTTTTCACCTCTTACACTGACATTTTAGATGTCCCTTATCTGGTTCATGATGAAAAGCATAAAAATTGACTGTATATCTGATTACAGGCTTATTATTTCTAATGAAAAATGTGTAGTTTGTACAAAATCTTCTAAACATAAGTTTTTAATTAATAAATATTCCATGTATGCACACCCTAATGTAACGGACTGCGCACACCACTGCAAACAGGTTTACTGAATACTAAGGCTAGGGTCAGACGAAAGCATTTTTCCCCGCGAACGTGAAAAAGTGCGTCCGAACGCATTGACGTATTTTTTCACGGAATGCACAAAAACGGTCAGACGACGCGCATTTTCGGGCGTGATTTTGTACGGATCGACAATAAAACTCTTTTTGCATCTGGACGTTATGTTGGCTGGACATTAGCAGCGTCTGACATCTCCTAATCACGCAAACACGCTGCTATGCCGCAGCTGCGCACTCAGTACATCAGTACTAGCGGTTCAGCGTTCTCAGAAAAATGCGTTCAAATTCCACTTGCGTTGCACGGCCGGACTTTTGTGCGGCCGTACATCGTATATTGGCCGTCATTGCCCGTCATCTGCTGCTAGTGCGGCCGTAATTATGTGCGCCAGAACGCACGTTAAAAGTGCACTGGTCTGACCCCAGCCTTATAGTAAAGAAAGAAATACAGGGTAAAGAGGCTTATCTATCTCAAAATGTATTATGAAAACAGAAAAACACTTTTTACCGGCAGTAAATGTAAGACAAATGGTTTAACTAAATGAATAGTACTGAAAGTACATAGCCTATATTGGTTTGAATTTGGGAATACCCCATATTCATGGTCAAGGGGTTTAAATCAGCTACTTTTGGTTTCTAGAAACCTTTAAAGTTCCCTTTCTGTCTTATCGCATATCCCCCTCACAATGTCCTGTCCTCCATTAACATATCAGTAAAGTCTTGTTTTACCCTTCCTTTCTGTTCACGCCTAAATTTTGCTGAGGCCACTTATTTAGAAGATAAGCAATGTCTGGAATGTCTATGAGCAAAAACGTGCTATAGTCCACCTATTGCAGCTACTTGCCATAGAGCTGATGATAATATGCTACGTTTGTGCAACCCAATAAAATACATAAACACAAGTGCAAAAAAAGCATAAATTCGCAGATTTCATTTGAATCCCGGCACTTCTGGAAGTGGTCCTGGGCATCAAACAGGAAGCACGCAAGACAGGAACCGGAAATGATCAGACGGCCATGTGTGCAGTCCGTAAGCAGTGCTGGGAATCAAATTAAGTATACACATGTTTTATTGTCTTATGCAATTAAAAGGGTATATAAGAGAAATAAGCAAGAACTTTAGAAGCCAACTAAGGAAGCCAAGATTATTAAATACGTTTTGGTACCACATATTAATTTATTTGTCTGTAATAAAAGTTATTCTATTTAAAACCATTTATTTTTGCTGCCATCTGTGCCTGATTACTACAGCAAGACCAATGAGGAGGACGATTTGAAGATTCATTGAAAAAAATTGAATACAAGAACTCCAGGTGTAGCGCTTCACCTGCAGACTGATTTGTATTGTCTTAATTTTTGTACTAATGTTACCGGAATCCACCTGGCTCTTTCGGGAGAAGACTGGGCCGGCGTGGACAAAGACTGACTGGACACGAGTCTCTTCAGGAAAGGCGAACTTTATTGTGACGTCACCACTCAGCCAGGATTGAATCGCAAACACTGAGTAGCGTTTACATTCAAACATAACATTTTATAGCTTGAATAGATAAATCAGGTACATCCCAATTAGCCCACTCCACGGGGACACTATCCCACCCCACCTGGGTCTGTACCTTCCCCTCTCAAAATACAAAGACATTCCACAAATTGGCAGTAAATTGGCAGCTTTCACAGTATTTTGACAATCAGATAATTTACCACTCTCCCAGATCCTGCTTGTGTCTATCTCCCTGGAACTTGTTTATTGTATACTTCAGATAAGGCTCCAGCTGGTTTCACATCCAGGGGTGTGGAAATTTTAAAAAAATCTACTTGTCCAACGGACTAAGTAGTAGTCCAATCTACTTGTCCCTCAGGACGATCAACTTGTCCTGATAATTTCAACAAAATAGTGTTTAAATAGAGGTCTTTATTCGTAACAGCCTATAGAGGCAGCGTCAGATACATATGATGAATAAAGACCATTATTTTAACGCTATTTTGTTGTATGTATGTATGTATATATTAGGGATGCACATATACTACTTTTTTGAGACCGAGTACGAGTACCAATACTTTTTTCAAGTACTCACCGATACCGAGTACCGATACTTTTATTTTATGTCATGTGACCACTTTCCAATAAGAACAGACCTCATAAAAATGCCCCCAGCTCACATGTATATATCCCCCCCGAGATATATGGATATTGCCCCAGCACATAGATATTGCCCCCAGCTCATGGCTATTGCCCCCAGCTCATGGCTATTGCCCCCAGCTCATGGCTATTGCCCCCAGCTCATGGATACTGCCCCAGCTCATGGATACTGCCCCCAGCTCATGGATACTGCCCCAGCTCATGGATAATGCCCCCAAGCTCTCATGGATGCTGCCCCAGCTCATGGTATACTGCCCCCAAGCTCTCATGGATATATGCCCCAGCTCATGGATAATGCTCCCCAGCTCAGACCCCAGACCAGACATGGGGCGGCTGTTCGAATGCTCTATCGGCATTCGGACAGCCGCCCCTGGAGCTCTCCGGCATGCTTACCTTCCCGAGCGGCGCCGACAAAGTCTTCGCGCCTGCGCTCGTTGATGGACCCCAGCCGCGATCACGTGGGACTCCCAAGTGATCGCGGCTGGGGTCCTTCAACGTGCGGAAGCACGGAAACTTTCCCGGCGTCGCTCAGGAAGGTAAGTATGCCGGAGAGCTCCAGGGGCGGCTGTCAGAATGCCAATAGAGCATTCGAACAGCCGCCCAAGCCCCTCGGATGCCGGCAAGCCGGCTCAATGCCGGCTTCCGGTATTGGGGGCGTCCCTGGAATTAGTCCGCAGTCCGGTGGGCTTCTAGCCCGCCAGACTGCATCAAAAAAAAACTACTACTCGCCCGGATCTTCATGTCCCGGGCGTCGGGCGATACAATTCCCACACCCCTGCACATCCCTCATTGTTCTGGCCCCTAGCTCTCTGACCTTGATGTAACTAATCTCCATCCTGTCACTTCTTGCCAGTGTCTGCCCGGATCTTGTTAATTTAATTGCTCTGCCTGTTAGTTTAAGAAATTCCAAAGAATCTATGCAAGCTAGTTCTAATTGAGCTAATATCTGCATTGTACATTTACATGCACCAAAGTCCTGAGTAAGATGGTCACCTGGCACATCATGACGGCCTATTTCTGGCCTGAGTCCCTTACATTCCCCCCTTGGCTAGGGTTTCAGGTTCTCCTGCCTGAGACCCTTAGCCACTACACTCCACTATCTCTATTCTCGAACACTTTGTACTTATGTAACGTGGGGCCTCACCTGACATGGCACAGAATAAGTGTGAGCTACTGGAGCAGTGAACAGACATGAACCGTGAATAGTATAAACAAAACAAGGAATTTATTTACAACAGCAAGGAACCAGAACAACACACATGAAACTAAAGACCTGAGCAATAGAAATAAACCATAATACTGAGAGATACAAAAACAACACGAGATACAGGACTAATAAACAGAGCAGAAAACAGAAAAGCAAACAGAGAGACTGACCTGAGCTAAATCACAAAACAACATGAGAGAACTAAACACTAGAGTAACATGAGCGAAAACATAAACCTGTATAAACCTATAGAAGAATCATGAAATGCAAACATAAATACCGGACATAAACATGAACCATATAAAAATGAAACAGAATGAATAACCAAGGACCTGGGAGACTATAAGCAGATATATAAACAGAACTTAACAGGGGAAATTCAAGACTATACCTGACAATGGAGGAAACCTGAAGACAAACAAGAAATACTAGAGCAAAATAGGACTTGACCAGAATTGCAATATGCAAAGAATCAGAAACACAATAAGGCTTAAAATCAAGACGAGGAATACAGATCAACTGACAGCATAGAACCAAACAGATAGAGGCTTGAGCAAAACAGATTGAGGCTACAGCAAAACAGATTGAGGCTAGAGCAAAACAGATTGAGGCTAGAGCAGAACACAGGCTAGAACTAAACTAGGAATACAGACCAAACAGAGCATAGATCAGACCGAGAACAAGGATAAACTGGAGACTAGGATTACAGTGAATACCACAATGAGGCAGCGCCCTTCTTTGGGCGATGCCTGCTTTTATAGCACATGTGTTCGTGATGCACAAATCGAGTCCAGGTGAGGTCCAGGCTTGAATGTGAATCAATGTCCAGGACTTGTATGAAATATTCGTAGAAGACAGAGGGGGGCACCAGATGTGCCAGAATGTCCAGATCATGACTTGCAACTCCCACCTCTGACAGAGGGGGCGCAGGACGTTACAACTTAGGGGGAATCGCCTTCATTGGGAACAAATCTGGTGTGATCATCAAGGGTATCTTCTGTGTCTGTGTCAGAACCTTCTTGCACAATGGCCATAGGCATAACCCTATACGGTACAGCACCATCCCTATCACCAGAATCACTATCATCATCATTATCAAAGATCCAATCCATGAGATAAATCCCAGCATTGATCCGAACCAATTTCCAAAGGACCTGAACCCTCGAAAAGGGTTCCAGCCCTCTGCTGCAATCTGCCTGGCTGGTTTCTGTAACTGGAAAACTTTCTCCTGGTGATCTTGGATTACCTGGTAATAGTCAGGGACTTCATGTGATGTGTTTCTAATGAAGGTGCAACATTTGTAATGCACAGTCATTTCACAGAGTCCATTCAACGCTGCACTTATCTGTTCTAACGCCATATCATGTACCATTTGCAACTTTCGGATTTCACGCAATTCAAGGTTCAACAGCTGAATATCCCTGCTTGTTATATTCAGAATCTCATCCATCAGTACTGAATAGTTATTCATTCTCTTCATCAATTCAATTCCCCATCCAGTCAATGCCGGAAACCATGCCCATGCCTGGTCCCCTTTCGAAAACAACTCTCTCTTCTGTTTCTCAAACACCAATGGATATCTAGGCTGCAGTGTAGTGTCAGATGCTGTGTCATCGCCCTGTACCCTTTGAACAGGAATCAGCTTAGCTATGTAGCACATCCCCGTAATTGTAGGTGGTACCCATGTGTAGCACACACTCCCACAACACACCTGGTATCTTCCCGTCAGTATAAATGGGGACAAGTGAAGTGTTCCCTTGCGGACCTCAATCATCATCCTCACCAAACGTGCCACAAGATCTTTCACATTCTGTTTGGTTGTTGTCACATTAGCTATTGTCAATTGTTGTTCCGTCGTGAGTTTTATAGGCCTAACCACAATCATTCCAGTCCCTCTTCCTGCCAAGATTGTGTGTGCAGTGAAATTAAACCTACTAGACTGGCATGGATTCTTATTCATACTCAGATTATTTGTTCCTATCTGGAAACACCAATCAGGCGGGTAAACAGGACCTGTTATCGGATAACTTGGCATTGTCTCATCTGGTTTTATCTGAGGGTCATTGATGGTATGAATTGCAATATTTCCGACCAAAAATGTACTCAAGTTCATAGGAATTGCAGCAAACGGGATATAAATTGTTTCTGGGTGCAATCTGCTGCACACCCAGCATGCTCTTTGTCCTGATTTCTTTGCATATGCGTATTTGAATTTCACCAGCAGGTGACCTCTTGGCGTGGTCATGGAACCCAGGTCACGTTTTTGTTTCCACATGGTGCGATTTTCTAGAATCGGGTGAGTGCCATTCCAGATGTGGGAGATATCCACTCTCCCGGTCGTCTCTGGGCAATTTCCACCATGTGAAAGGACATACATAAGATTGGCAAGGTACAGTATCAGCACCAGGAACGTTCCCAGTGTCAAAACCACTTGGACAATTCTCTTGACAGTCTCATAAACCCTATCCCTCCCCCCTAGCACCTCAAGAGTGAGGGTTACTTCAGGTTGGGCCTGGGAGAGGGGTATCCCCTCAAAAATTGCCCTTGGGGTCTCCCTTTGGGTCTCCCCATTCTCCATTGTTGGCAGGTGGTCAGGCATTATTATGGCCCTCAAAACACCCACTTGTTGAGTCTTTAGCTGCTTGGAACTGCAGTTTTTGTCAATTTCAGCCTTAGTGGGTTGGTCTCGCTGGGGATGACGCTCTACTCTGGATCAGGGCTGGCTGCAGCTGTTTTCAGTCTCGAGTGGTGTATCCATGGAACCACCTCAGCAACCTTCACTGCTGTGGGGGTGGATAACAGCACAAGGTAAGGACCCCTCCATTTCGGGCCTAGTGGGTCGTTTTTCCACTCCTTCACCCAAACTGAATCACCTGGACAATACTTATGTAATGGGGATACAAAAAATGAGGTAAATTATCTCCCACCCTGGTATTCAACTTCTGCATTGATTGACCCAATAGTAACAACTGTTCATTCAGTTTAGTCTCACCCAATGCCCGAAGGTCCCCTCTTATACCATTAATCAGAGGGGTAGGCCGCCCGAACATGAGCTCGTACGGACTTAGTTTCAATTGTGGGGTTGGCCTGCATCTAATATGCAATAGGACCATCGGCAGCACCTCCAACCAGCCCAGTGACGTTTCTTGACACAGTTTTGACATCAAAGTCTTTAATGTTCTGTTCATGCGTTCCACTTTTCCTGAACTTTGGGGCCTGTAGGCTGTATGTAGCTTCCAGGTTATGCCCAGCAGGCGGGCGAGCTGTTGCAAACAGGTCTGAACAAAAGCTGGGCCATTGTCTGACCCAATTTCAAGCGGATGTCCATAGCCTAGTATAATTTCTCTCATCAGGCTCCTTACTACTTCTGCTGTCTTTTCTGTCCTGGTTGGGAAGGCCTCCACCCACCCCGTCAGGGTGCACACCATCACGAGGAGATACTTGTATCCTTTGCAGGGTGGTAGTACTGTGAAATCTATCTGCAGCGATGCCATTAGGGATAATCCGATAGGCTGTTTTCCTGGAGGCTGTGATGGGCCTGTTTTTGGGTTGTTCTTGGCACACGTCACACACTGCTGGGTTACCGCTTTACAGACCACTGACAATCCAGGAACGTAGACGTGTGGCTCCAGCTGTTGTTCCATCATTTCTCTTCCTCCGTGAGTGCTGGCATGGAGTGCTCTTACAATTTCAGGAGCTAATGTTGCAGGGAGGACTATTTGGTTGCTTGCCAACTGGAACCATCCGTCTTCTCCATACTTTCCTGGTTCTTCTGACCGCCATTTCTTCTCCTTTTCTGAATACACAGGTGTCCATTCGCTCAAGAGAGCTGGCAGTAACGGGGCTACCATTGAAGGTGGAGTCTTGTATCTTTCAAGTTCTTCCTGTCTTCCCCACATGAATTCTTCTTTTGGCTGGTAGTGTAGCCAGGCAAAGTAAAGTAGATCTTGTCTCTTCTGTACATATCTCACAGCTGGCACGAAGAAGTTCATTGCACTCTTCTTCATGTTTGGCAGACGATGTTCAATAAGGATCTCCTTGAGGAGAAACTTTACCAGTGGGGCTTGGTATTCTTCAGCTCCTAATTCTCCCAAGCTCAGCAGGACACGAGTAATTCTCAAATTATTATGAGTATTGTATAGATATACGTATCTGGTGGCGCGATGACAATCGCTTCTTGGTATTCAGGTGGTTCTCATGGTATGTATCGTCCAAATGGATTATATAAAAAGGAAGCAAAGCACAAAATGCATATAATAGTGCAGAGTGTACAAATAGTAGTGAAGTATAACACTGATAAACTGTTCCACTCACAAATAAAGAGCCCGGTCACTGGCTCTGAGTGGTTACGTGCATCTGGGTCCTTTTTCTTATTATTATTTTGGAGGAGACCCACGCCCTTCAAAATTGATGGTTTCTCTCAATCATCGGATATGAAAGAAAACATAGAAAACGGAAGAAAGACCTTCTTGTGCAGGTCCACCAATAAGTATATAAATAATTTAGATAGAGTGTCAACTCACATTCGATGGAGCTTATGGCCAAGTTCTAGGTGGTAGTGCCAGTGGATTTGTTTGGTGGGTCAAATCCACGAAAACTTCTAGTAGATTCCGAAACAAAAAGGGACCAGGTTCTTTTTTTTTTTTTTTAAAAGAAAAACCTTTAATTTAAAATATGACATAATGAAAAGATTTTGTAATTAATAAAAAATATATATGAATACAGCTCTGTCGAATTGCCAGAACGCGTTTCACCGCGTGCTGCGGCTTCTTCAGCTGGTTTACAGAGTACAGATAGAATGTTCCATATATATAGACCCTTAATTAGGGTTAAAAAGTCCCATGTGTTCAGAATTAAATGAGTCAATTGGCGTGCGTTCCACGCCTCTGCCGACAAACTCCCGTTGTGCGCCGTCATCTTGCGCATGTGCGCTGGTAGTGCATGCGTTCCATGCATTCCACTCTGCACTTCCGGTGTTACTCGTTCTTTTAGTGGACACAAAACGGCTCTCATATAGAAATCCTATAAGAATGTACATATTGAACGCAGTCTCCTGCGGAATGCCACATATTAAAAAAGATATCAATAACTCTCTATCAACAAATATTATCGCATTGATAATAAACAAACACCCTTCTAGTGCGTTCCATATAGGGATATATGGGGGGTAATTAAATAGTAATAGAGACATTAAATTGTCAGCAAAATAGATCTGCAGTAATAACATGATGATATGTGGTTAACCCTTTGGAAAAAACCTCTGATGATGGATTGATTAGTTCATTGTAAAGGATATTATAATACTGGGATTGTATGTTATTGCCTAATAGTTCTTAATAAAATAGGAAACGTTACAAAAAACGTGTTGCATAAAATGATAGGAAGTTATATTGATTATAGGGAAGGGATACTCTAGTACTAAGATTGTCTATTATTCCCTAATAGTTCTTGATGGAGTAAGAAGCGTTACAAAAAACGCAATGAGTAGAGTAATTGGAATATAATGTATATTTATGTACTTTAAAGTGTATAGTCCACATACAGTAGGTCCTTAATGTTGGATTAATAAATGCATTAAAGGGATGTATGAGAGATTATTGACTAAACCTTATGTTATGATGTACACATTACATTATCTAGAAGATGGATACGCAGCAGTGGTGTACTAGTTTATGGTCAACTCTTTATAGTGAACCTATAATGCTAAATAAATTAATTAGTTGTGAGAATGATATGGTATTAAGATTGTTCTCTTCTTACTTAGTGGTTATTGATGGAGTGAAATTCATTACAAAAAACGTAATGGATAAAGTGATGAAAAACTATACTCTTTTATGTGTCAGAAGTAATAGAATGTGTCGTCCACAGGGATCTTAAGTATTGAATTAATCAATTAATTATAGAAGATATTACAATATTAAAGTTGAAGTTGACCTCTTATTAACTAGTATTGGTCAAGAAATATAATAAAGTGAAATGAAGGGGGTTTGTTTATTATCAATGCGATAATATTTGTTGATAGAGAGTTATTGATATCTTTTTAATATGTGGCATTCCGCAGGAAACTGCGTTCAATATGTACATTCTAATAGGTGCCGTTTTGCGTCCACTAAAAGAACGAGTAACAACGGAAGTGCAGAGTGGAACGCATGCACTACCAGCGCGCATGCGCAAGATGGCGGCGCACAACGGGAGTTTGTCGGCAGAGGCGTGGAACGCACGCCAATTGACTTTTATAAATAAAGAATAATAATAATACAACCATCAATCACTCTCACCTTACAGTCCTCTCCTCCTGTTTCCAACCCCAACCCTCCCAGATTGTGAGTTCCTACGGGAATAGGGCCCTCATCTCCTCCTGTACTGTTTGTCAAATGTTGTTCAATGTATTGTAACCCTGTCTATACTGTGCTTATTGTACAGCGCTGCGGAATATGCTGGCGCTTTATAAATAAAGAATAATAATAATAATAATGACTCATTTAATTCCGAACACATGGGACTTTTTAACCCTAATTAAAATCCCGCCTCCTTCAGTCCGAACTGTACCACCCTAGGGTAAGCGATATCACTTACCATCACAATATCCTTCTGGAGATACGGTCTCCAGTACTGCACACAGTACTCCAAGTGAGGTCTTACCAGTGCTCTGTACAGTGGCATGAGCACTTCCCTTTTCCTACTGTAGGCGGACAAAAACAGATTCACTTTCAAGACGGCGCCGGACCGGACACAAGTAAGGATTGTCAGAACACGAGTCTCTTCAGGAAAGGCAAACTTTATTGTGTCGTCACACAAGTGCTCACACAGGATTGAATCGCAAAGAGTGAGCCCCTTCTCCCCCCCCTGCAAGGGATCTTATACCCAAAAATACGTAATTAGGTACATCCCAATTAGCCCACCTCCCGATGACACTTTATTCCACCCCACGTGGGTTAATACCTCCCATCGTTAATACAAAGAAATTCCACATTTTAGCTATAAATTGATACACTTCATGTTAGTTTGACAGTCTGTGATTTGTTGTGCTGTCTTTCTCAGGGCAGTGCCGTCCTCCCTATAGGCTGTGTTTATTTGAGATAGCTTGGGGCCTGGTCTGTTCTCTACGATCTCTTTGTTTCTCTACAAGTCTCAGTGACCTTGCCCCATTCATTCATCTTCCTGTCTCTCCGTGCCAAGAACCGTCCGGATTCTGCCTGGTTTTATTGCTAGTTCCCTAATCTACCACACATTCTTTGAATTCTATGTAAGCTTCGTTTTTCACATCTAATAAAATCTATTCTATTTACTGGTGAACCAATATTCTGAACAAGATGGCTGCCTGGCTCATAGTAGCAACCATCTTTCAGCCTGATTCGACTTCACTACTGCTAATACCTCTCCCTACACAACCAAGCATTCTGCTAGCATTTCCTGCTGCTCTATTACAATGACTACTTACCCTTAGATCCTCTGCAATAATAACCCCTAAATCCCTTTCCTCAGATGTTGAGGTTAGGACTGTATCAAATATTCTATATTCAGCCCCTGGGTTTTTACACCCCAGGTGCATTATCTTGCACTTATCCACATTAAATCTCAATTGCCACAGCTCCGACCATTTTTCTAGTTTACCTAAATCAGTTGTCATTTGGCTGATCCCTCCAGGAACGTCAACCATGTTGCAAATCTTTACTCTATTCAATCAGCGTGACCCCTCTTTGTTCCGGTTTGCGTGTCACAATGGTTCCTGCTAACTTCCGGTCCAAGTCCTCTTTATCGCGAACGGTATACTAATGTCCAAAAGTCCTCCATATGTGGGTCATCCAAGGACTTCCGGTTCGGTGTTCCCTATGTTGATATTCTTCATCTCCCCTTTTTATGCGGTTCACCAGTAGCGTCCCGTTTGCGTTCCACACGCATGTCTTCTAACTCTTCCTGCTAGATCTTACTTCCACCCGACAGTGGCATAGTCCTTCAAGCAGTTCTTTCATAATAATTCTCATTTGTGGAGTAAACGTTGGTGCGCGGAAAAGAGAAGAAGAAAAAAGAGGGGTACATTCCCCATCAGTATATATAAATACCAAAAAGGATCATTGAAAAGGTCAACATCAATAATACTAGGGGTATCAGTCCCTATACGTAATCATTGGGGGAAAGTTATACGATAAGATCATATTGTATTACCCTTTCATGTAATGCCTCACACATCTAGAAGATTGTACATACATGTCAATCAAGGGATCTAAATAATGATAGCGTACCCCCCTTTTTTCTTCTTCTCTTTTCCGCGCACCAACGTTTACTCCACAAATGAGAATTATTATGAAAGAACTGCTTGAAGGACTATGCCACTGTCGGGTGGAAGTAAGATCTAGCAGGAAGAGTTAGAAGACATGAGTGTGGAACGCAAACGGGATGCTACTGGTGAACTGCATAAAAAAGGGAGATGAAGAATATCAACATAGGGAACACCGAACCGGAAATCCTTGGATGACCCGCATATGGAGGACTTTTGGACATTAGTATACCGTTCGCGATAAAGAGGACTTGGACCGGAAGTTAGCAGGAACCATTGTGACATGCAAACCGGAACAAAGAGGGGGTCACGCTGATTGAATAGAGTATGGAACGCTAACAGGAAGTAGACAATGGAACGCACGCAAATTAACATGTGCCGCCACTAATGAGCGGTCCAGACAGTATATAAAGCATTAATTTGGCCAGAGACATTACAGACTGAGGAAGCCTGCAGCACAAGCAGGCGAAACGCGTATCTGGATATGTAGTATTTTGTTTTAGTATTTATATTTTAAGAATAAATGTTTTTAGATTAATCGACCACTCTCTTGGTGAATTTATATTTGATATCGAGCCGAGATAGCTGTACCCTGGAGGAGAGAACTGAGGTGCGACATTTTACCTTGACTTGGGACACATTTGATGCCTTGATACTGAGCCACTTATTGTAGAGGCTCAGAAAATTGTGAGTATATATCTAATTATTTCAAGCCAATATTCAAGTCAAGGATCATATCTGCGCAATGGAAGTTTTTTCCCTCTCTCTCCGCTTTTAAGTAAAAAGTCGGGCTAACTGGCAAAATTAAAGCGCTAGAAGACTTCAGGAGTTGGGCGTGACCCCCTCATAAGAGGTCAGAAGGTCTACCAATTGAGCCATATTGAGGCTCCCCCTCTGTGAGTGAGAACTTGTGAAAAAAACTTTTTTTGACTATTTTCCAGTACAAACAATATTGCACCATGTGTTCTGTGTTTATGCCTCTATACTGTAGGGTTTGAACCCATGGAAAGTTTACCCTTTGAGAAGAGCATCACCAGATAAGTGCTCTTTATAAACTAATAAGAGGTGTATAGCACTGTTAAGATAAAAGTGTGCGCTCACACGGGACTGATGTCCGATTGTTTTTTGGTCCCGTGGATACATCACTCCAGACTGAAGGTAGCTGCAGCCAATCCTGAACCAGCATGGAAGGTTGTCACCAACGAGACCAATCCACTGAGGCTAAAGCTGACAAAGACCACAGTCGTGAGCACCTGAGAGATTCAACTCAAAGCACCCAAAATATTCAACAAGTGGGTGTTTTGACGGACACACTAAGGCCTGACCATCCACCAACAGGGGAACAAAGGGATCCCCCGGGGGATGCCCAAAGGGTTATTTTCTTGATCAACCGGAAATGTCTTTTCTTTTTGAAATTCCGGTGGGGAGGGATTGGGTTTATGTGACTGTGAAGAGAATTGCCCAAGGGATTTTGACATTTGGGGCATTTGTGGTACTGATTTTGTACCTTGCAAACTTGATTTATGGACTCTCGCATGGAGTATGCCCCAGGTGCCCAAGCACCACCAAGAAAGTGGATATCTCCCATATCTGGAATGGTACGCACCCGGTGATGGAGAATCGTACTATGTGGAGGCAAAAGCGAGAGGCGACGTCCGAAATTTTGCCAAGAGGACATTTACTTGTGCAATTTAAATATGACTATGCTAAAAAGTCTGGGCAAACCGCATGCTGGGTGTGTAGTAGATTGCACCCAGAGACAATCCACATTCCATTTGCCTCTGTTCCAATGAATTTGAGTATGTTTGCGTCAGGAAATGTCACAATACATGCTTTTGATGCACCAAGGGAAAAAACAGAATCATTCAGTCCCGGGTACCCCATAATAGGGCCAGTATACCCACCAGAATGGTGCTTTCAACTAGGACCAGATAGAGAATCAAATAATGAGGGTAATTCAAGTAAGTTTAACTGGACATCATACATTTACACCTTTAACACAAAGGAGCAGTCAAATTTTCTATACATACGATGTAGAAAGCTCACAAGTGATCAGGAGGAGGTGATTGCGAATGTGACAAATGGAAGGCAGAGTGCATTGGATATGATGAAATGACTGAGACAACTGATGATAGAAATAGCAAAGGGAACACTACATTTGTCACCATTCATATTGAAAGGGGGGTACCAGGTGTGTTGTGAAAGGGTGTGTTACACATGGGTGCCACCAACAATAACAGGAATGTGTTATTTGGCTAAACTGATTCCAATACAGAGAGTAAGGGGAGATAACACGGATACAGACACAGCACTTCACCCTAGGTACCCACTGGTGTTTGAGAAACAGAAGAGAGAGTTGTTTAGAAAGGCGGATCGGATATGGGCATGGCTGCCGGCATGGACTGGATGGGGAAGATAGTTGATGGTAAGAATGAACAGTTATGCCAGTCTGATGGATGAGATTCTGAATAAGACTAGTATGGACATTCAGTTGCTGAATCTGGAGGTACGTGAGATACGGAAGGTACAAATGATACATGATATGGCACTAGAACAGATCAGTGCGGCTCTGAATGGATTGTGTGAGATGACAATGCATTATGAATGTTGCACCTTCATCAGGAACACCACACATGACGTCCCTGACTATTACCAGGTAATCCAAGATCACCAGGAGAAGGTAGCACAGTTGCAGAACACAGCAAGGAGGATCGCTGCTGAAGGCTGGAATCCACTCCGTGGGTTCGGAGCAATCGGAGATTGGTTTGGATCCATTCTGAGATTTATCTCACAGATTAGATCCATGATTCTGATGTTGGTGGTGATCTTGGTCGTGGTACTGATGTACCGCATAGGGCTATGTCTATGGCCACTATGCAAGAGAGCACTGACACCCACACAGACACAAAAGATACCACTGATTATCCCACAAGACATGTTCCCAACGAAAATAGGTCCCTAAAGTACGAGGAATTTAAGAATAATATTAGTGGGGTGTAAGTCTTAGGAGAAGAACCAATGAAGGAGAACCAAGCCAAAAGATGGTCGCCGCTATGAGCCAGGCGGCCATCTTGTTCAGAATATTGGTTCGCTGGAATATAACTAGGTAGATTTTAGTTGAATCTAGAATGAAGCTTACATAGAATTTTAGGAATATGTTAGATTAGCAGAGAAGCAAATAAAATTGAGGAAGATCCGGGCCGTTTTTGGCACAGAGAGACAGGATGACAAATGGATACACCAAGGTCACAGAGGCCTGCAGCGAGACAAAGAAGAGCGTAGAAAACAGACCAGGTCTTATCTTCAACAAATAAGCAGGCTCTAGGGAGGTGGGCACAGGCCGGATTGAGCATAGCAGCAAATCACTTTCTGTCAAACTAACATGAAGTTTGCCAATTTATGGCCAATGTATGGAATGTCTTTGTAATCGACCAAGGGAGGTACTAACCCACGTGGGGTGGGATAGTGTCACCGGGAGGTGGGTTAATTGGGATGTACCTAATTATGTATTCGGGGTATAAGACCCCTTGTCGGGGGGAGTTCGGGGCTCACTCTTTGCGATTCAATCCTGTGTGAGCATTCTGTGTGACGTCACAATAAAGTTTGCCTTTCCTGAAGAGACTCGTGTTCAGACAATCCTTGCTCGTGTCCGGTCCGGCCTCGTCCCAAGTGAACCTAGCAGATTCCGGTAACAGTATCACATGGAATAGCACATAGAAACTTAGAAGCAGACATGAGGAACTTTGCAAAGCAGCGCAGAAGCTCAAACGGTTCAAGAAATCTTCTGAAATCATTTACAAGAGAAAGATAAGCGAACACTAGCAGCAAATGATCTGAAATATAAAGTGGGAAAAAAAAAGAAAGAGAAGATAAAGGAATTAGAAAAAATGGTAGAACTTTATTAACCTCTTAAGGATGCACGGGTGGTGCCCTTAAGGGGTGGCTTTTGCCGTCGAGGCGTAAGGGTACGACCCGCCGACAGGTGACAATTGCACGGCACGGATTACGGCCCGCCCCGCAGCCAACGCGCATCGCAAGTCATTGGCTGTTGATGGACAGCTTGAGTTCAGGCCGCCCCCGTGCAGCCAATGACACGCACTGCGAGTCAGTGTGCGTAGCTTTGGGGAGGGGCCGAGGCAGCCCCATTGAAGACAGCGGGGCGTACATGTACTCACTGCTTCTTCAAAGACCTCCCACCGCCAGGACGGCATAGAACGTCCTGTGGCAGGAAGGGGTTTAAGATATGAAAAAGAGATGCAGGAAGAGAGAGAAATGCTGAGTGACATAAAAAAAAGCTAATTAATGAAAATACCAAAACTATAGAGCAAATTAATGAGAGAATAAAACAGAAGCAGAAAGTACATACAGGATTATTCAAAGAGAATCGAAAAGCCACCACACGTTCGGTGACTTTTCGTTCTCTTCAATTCAGGGCAATTCGTCAATCCCATTTCGGCCACCCTGCGGTGTATTCAGCAAGCACCACAGGGCCATTGAAGTGCAGGGAAAAGCCGCCGCAAAGCCACTGAAAACTCACCGCAAAAACCCAAACTTGCAAAAACATCTGGATTAACCCGCGGAAAACGCCGGAAAAACCCGAGCAGGAGCCGATCACACGCAGCGCAGCCGCCGGCAAAAGCCGACACCGCAGACGAATGGAGTGAATAAATTAGCAAAACAGTTTGCTTGAATGTTTGAAAAGTGAAACGCTGTTTGCAAAGAAACTACTGAGTGAAAATGTCTGAAATTTACATATGAGGTCGAAGGAATGATAATAAAAAGGGCTGTTACAGAAAAAAAAGTTTAAAATTTTTTTTTAAAAAACAAAATCCCCCAAAAAAATGCATAAAATATTCTAAAAAAATCTATAAATAAAGAGACTCTTTGCTGCAGATTATTATAATCAATGGTTTATTAGATATTGAATTAAAACGGGAATATCTAAGACTATGTCCTCTTGATTTAAAAGGAAACAAAGTAGCAAAACAAGAGGACATAGTCTTAGATTAGAGGGGCAATGGTTTAAAAGTAACATCAGGAAGCATTATTTTACTGAGAGGGTGGTGGATACATGGAACAGTCTTCCAGTTGAAGTGGTAGAGGCCAAAACAGTAATTGAATTTAAGCAAGCATGGGATAGGCATAAGGCTATCCTAAACAAAAGATAAATCCAGGTTAAGTATCCATGTAATTGGGCAGACTAGATGGGCCGAAAGGTTCTTATCTGCCGACATTTTTCTATGTTTCTATATTTTTAACATTGAAGCCTATGGGATTCGCCTGAATAAACCTGCCAAATTAAACCACCGAATGACAGGGCATTTCAGGAACTTTTCACTGCTGGTTTTTGTTCTCTGAATAGCCGAAGCATTGCTTCTCTATGGGGGTTTCACTGCCCTCGAACAGGCGCCGTATGTGCAGGCAATTCGTCAGGATTTGTCGAATTGCCTGCTCTCTGAATAGCCGAATGGCCAAGAAAGGTAACCGAACGCTGATTTTCAGCATTCTGTTCCCTTTCGGCAGCCATTCGGATCTCTTTGAATAACTTTTTTTTTTTTATATTTACAATTTAAGATTTTATTTTGGAAATAAGTCAGCAGATAATCAAACATAGGAAAGCAAGGGCCACGCAGGGCCATTTACCGCAGAATTACCACGTGTGAAAAATAATAAACAGCTCCCGAAAGGGGAGGGTCTCCGCGTATAATAGTAATCAAGAGGGGGGAGGGGAAGGAGGGGTAGGGGGGTGGCATGAAAAAGGCAGGCCAGCCAACAAAAATTCAATAGCGTCTTCAAACGCAGGGTCAAAACTTTTCAGCGGAAAGACAGCACGTAATAAAAAGAAAGGGGGAGGGGGATGTCTCAAACAAGAAATGTAGGTAGGCATAGGATACATCTGCCATAGAACTTGAGAGTCACAGAAAAGTCATCGAGAGCACTGTGGCTGCAGACACACAAAATAAAGTCCTCTATAACAAAAAGGAAAAGAAAAACCTCGGCAAAATAACAGTCAAGGCAGTATAGTAATGTCTGCAGTAGATAACGCACAGAGGGCGGATCACATCTCAGCAAGGGGGGGGAATATCAATTGACAGCATGGTGCGGGCATATAAGCAAGGTGTATCTCTTCAGCCTGTATCTAGTAGGAGTGCGGGGCAGAAGTCCTCCTCGGGCCTGTCCCAGCAGCTCTGTGCACTCCAAGCGCCCAACATCCTGGCCATCCACATAGCCACAGCAGCCGCAGGCCCGGGCCGAGGCCAGCACTGCCCCTCCGCAGCGCACAGGCCCACGGCCCCAGAAAGCACCGCCATCGCACACCCCACAGAGTAGGCCGCGACATCCAGACCGGCACGTGCCGTCCCAGCAGAGCCCGTGCCGGCATACTCCCCTTTGGCGTCTGGTGGGTCAGGGATACCTCCCGAGCTTCGTGAGCGCCGACGCGGCATGAGATCCCCCGATCCATCGGACTCCACCACCGCGCAGCTAGGTTTCTCGGGCACCTTCCGGGATTCCCCAGGCGTCACTATATCCATGATCTCCGCACCTCTGGAACTCTTCAGAACTTCGATGAAGCGCCGCATATCACCCCGTGTCAGTGGGCGATCATCCTCTCCCTCCAGCATAATTTCCAGGGGCAGAAACACTGATTCCGGGCCGATCAATGGGGTAGGCCCCAAGATGGCCGCCGAGAGTGTGCTCTGGCCGCTAAACTGTTGCCTCTGGTCCAGGGGGGGGGACATAACGGGCCCTGGACATGTTGTCTCCGGTGGCTAGCCGCTCCAGGGTCCAGAGGATCAATTTGCAGTGAGTTAAGTCGGCTAGGTAACCCAGTGAGAGAGAGACGGGTCGGAGCTCCAGAGACCTGCGTCCTCTCTCATTAGCAGCCAGCCACACACCCCCTGAATAACCCTTTTAATGTACTAACACAAATAAAAAAAATCTACTGAAATATATATGGTTTATTAGTATGGACTACAACAACTCTGTAGACATGTCGCTAGAAAAAGAAAAATTTTAAAAAAAAATTAACGTATAGAATACCCTTAGCAGAGAGTTAAATAAAAAAAATAATAAAAAAATAAACCTTTTGAAGTCAATTCCAAATGAAGTCAATCTGTGTTTTTTTTTTCTGGGCCTGGGTAATTCAGATAGGGCTTGATTTTTTTAGTATTATTAAACCCCCTGACGGTTATTCCGAGTGTGTCTCGGGGGATAAATTTCACTGCTGAAAGTGGTAACCCCGAGACACACGCATCACCTCCCTTGCACTCCCTCGCTGTTCCCCGCAGTCTCCTCCAGCGATCGCAGCATTTTACTTATTGGAATTCCCTTCTCGCGAGGAGGTATGACGTCGCCATCGTAGGAGGAGACTGCGGGGACAACGAGGGAGCGCAGGGACAGGTGATGTATCCAGCGGCATCCCGAGTGTTGCTCGGCGTTACCGCTTCCAACATAGAAATTTAACCCCAAGCAACAATCTGGATACCGCTGGGGGGGGGAAATCAGACCACTTTTAGACATGGAATTATGCAAAAATTAGACCGCCAGGGAGGTTAAACAGGTCAGGGCGATCTCACTCACCAGGTTTGTCTGGTGGTGCTGCTGCTGCTCCGTCCAGTGTTCTCTCCTGATCCGCTCCTCTTCTTCTCTGTTTCTCTGTCTCAGGCTTAGTTGGGTGCATCCGCGAGATCCGCCGGGACGGGGCATACGGCTTGGTGGAGTATGTCACAAGGAGCACCCTGTGATACCATCAGAGGGGGCTGGCCAGATGTTCGACCGGCTGCCATCTTAGTCCTTCGATGGCGGCCTGCATAGGCCGTACACATTACAAACGCAGCGGCCGTAGGGTCTCAGGAGATGCTTAATGGCAGCCCTTGCCGATTCCTGGCAGGGGGGCCTAGGTAGGCCACACTACAAGTGCAGCGGCCATCATGTGCCTGCCGGGTCTTAGTTGATGGATCCTGGCAGCCGGTGGCAGGCCTTGCTGATTTCTGGCGGGGGGCGCAAGGTATAAACTAGGGGGGGAAATTTCCCCCCTGTAGCGACGCCTATGGGTTTGAGATTGGGGTGAGTCATTTGGGGAAGCACTAGGTCTCTGTATGGCCACCGCACCTGACAAGAAATCACCCATTTGTCTCAAAGAGGGTCTCTGTGCCTTAGTGGACAATGTGGCTTTTGATTGGCATCATAATGTGAAATGGTGTGGCTGGAGCCTCTATTGTTTGGTCAAATCAGCAGAGCTGTGTATTTTTGTGGCCCTCTTGCCTGGCACCAAGCCATGTACGCTTTTCACACCTTTTTCTGCCCAAATTACTACGTTTAGGCTTACATCCTGCTGATTAAGGTCCTGCCCCTACCTGATGATTTAACCATTTTTAATCCCCAATTTTCACATCGCAATGAGCCATAGTACACAGTGTGTTAGAATTACAGCACTAATTCACTTACACCAAAAGGAATCAGGAGTTTGCATTCTGTGCTGAAGACAGACTACTGCCGCTGAAGGGTTAAATCTGCGTGACAAGTTAGCTTGAGGAAATGTGCCAAACCTTCCTAAATAACCTAGCAAAACCATCCTCCCATCTCCTTGCGTGATGACATGTAAGCTTGACAGCTTTACCTCCGCTCTAAACTGAACCAGATGGCAGCGCCAAGCGCACATAATGAATGGAAATAGAGCTGCCCTTTGAAGTTTGAAGAAGATACGATTGATAATGGCTGCACAATTTAAATAAATTTTTGAACGTGATCATTGCCTCAGTTGGCATACGAAAATAATGAGTGTAGACTTAACGAGACACCACATTTCTTTTTGCAGCCTGGCGCTTTTCTAACTCCAGGGCTAGTGGCTTACATGCCTTCCCTTTGCTGTTTACTCTTCCATGTAAATCATGGACATGGTCCAGTACAATCATGTTTTCTCTTTATTGCTTGCGCCAAATTATTTCTGACATTAATATAACACAAGCTAAATAATGGTCTTTGATAGTAGGAAGTACCAGCCTTCAAAAGTATAACAAGGCGGATGTAATTTACATTAATTGTCTCATCCAAATGTTATCCCAACAAGGCCGCATTTACAGAAAACACATATGTGACTTTACGACATGAGTTGCAGACAGATTAAACTTCGGGAAATGTGTTACAGTGTTTATAAAATGGGAACACGCAAAACACTATAAATGACACAAAATATTCCATTGTGTAAAAAAAAAAAAAATGCTAAAATGATAAATTACTTGGAAAAGCCAGGTTGTACATAATGTACAATACTAGTAATTTAAGACAGACATTTAGCAAAGCCTTAGCCATCTTTATGTTTGGAGTCTATAACGGAACATATACAGTAATCACAAAGCGTTTCATTATTTAGAAAATATCAGTAATTATTATTGCAGCTGGAAATCTAGTATTAGTTTGCCAATGAATATTGTACGGGTGTTCTTAAGGAACGAACAGACAGTCTTAATATCAAGATAATAGCAAAAAAATAGCACGCACAGCCGTTTAAAAATAACAGCACAACGTTCCTGAGTGCTCACGGATCCATGAGGGGCCAAACTCAGGTACACAAGATGTAGAATGAAGGACTCCTGAGGCGCGTTCAGTTCATCAGCCGCTGCAAGTGCTAAGTTAGTAACTTGGCACTGCTAACTTAGCACTTGCAGCTAAGTAGAGAGGTGCTGCAGAGCAGATGAGTGTGACTACACATAAAAATAAGCCCGGGGTTGGGTGTCTAGATCACCCAAAAAATAGAAAAGTATATAGTTACCAGCTGTTGCTTGAAGAAGCTACTCCCCCTGTGCATCCACAGACAAGTGGTAAAAATCTCCAGAGAAAAGAAAAAAGACAGACTTCCAGCGCTGCTTGAAATGGTGCACTAGTGCAACCACATGTTACTAGGAACACACAGATAGCCAATGTTTCGGGGACACAGCCCGTTCCTCAGTGCGCAGTGCCCTCTGTGTGTTCCTAGTAAAATGTGGTTGCACTAGCGCACCATTTCAAGCAGCGCTGGAAGTCTGTCTTTTTTTCTTTTCTCTGTAGCTGAGTGTGACGTGGGAAAGATGGCAGCCACCACGGAGCAAATAATCCAACAAGGAAATATTCAGTTTGACGTTTTGGTGGACATAAACACCAAATATTTATTGGAAAATGGTAAACATTAACACTAAAGTGGTAATAAAATGGACAACAGTGGATATTGTAGAAACAGCACCTTTCATTAAGCAATCCTCTGCCCTTTTACATCAATATTCACAGCCAAAGCGTTCAGTGAGACTGCTGCAGCAAACTGAACTGCTACAACGGAGCAATTCAGCAGCTGCTGAGGAACTGAACGCACCTCAGGACTCCAGTTTTCAAAACATAGGACACCTTCAAAGGGGTACTGGCATTGTTTCAGGTGTAGCCTTTGTCTAAGCTTGAGAAAAGCTGGGATACAGCCCAGACGTTGCCTGGAGTTTTCCTTTTTACATCTAGTCTTTTACATCTAGAATTTGAGCTTGGGGAGCCTTCTAAGTGAAGTCTTCAAAGTGAGCACTTAGAGGAGATCTTCTGGTGAGTGATTTTGATTTTTGTTTCAAACAGATCTTTTCTATTCATCTTAAGGTTTTTTAAGTTAGGTCTGGTGTGTAAATTAGGTTAGGCTGGTGACTCATTCCTCTTACTGATTAGCATACAATTGGAATCAATTGCGTGCTATTTGCTAAAGTGGTTAAACTTGTCCACTCCTTGCTGGGGGAGGTGTTCTTAGGTGACTATATAAAGCTTGTGGAATATTAGCTTGGGAAGCCTTCTAAGTGAAGTATTCAAAGTGAGCACTTAGAGGAGATCTTCTGTAGATACTCTGGAGGTAGTCTGAGGTTAGACAGGAGGTAGAAAACCTACAAAAAGGTAAGATTTGTTGGTTTAAATCCATTCTTTTATAATGGCAGGCTTGGTCCAGTGTAAGAGCTGTCATGCATTTGTTTTTAGATCCAATTTTTGGAGGTTTGGAGTGTGCCTGATATGTAGGCAGCTCTCTTTATTGCAGCAGGAAATTGCCTGTTTGAAGTCTGAGATTTGTAAATTATCTGTTACACAAACTCAGGCTATGGCTATGACTGTTACAAAGCCACTGCCACAGAGGCCTCCTAGGAGTGGCAGATGGACTACTGTAGGATCTGGTAGACTTAGAGTTGTGGATAGAAGGCATGTCCCACAGTCTGTGGCTCTTCTTAATTCTTTTGAGGCACTTTCAGAGTGTAGTGGTGAGACGGAAGTAGGCTCAGACACCATAGTTGAGGAACCACCATCCCCTATGCCTAAGGTATGCAGGACTGCAACCAAGAACAATAAGGAAAAGGTGGGACATGATAGAAGACAATTGTTGCTGGGTGATTCTATTGTAGCGCTCACTCCCGGAGGAGCCGCTGAAATTGAACCACGGGTCAGTCTCCCCGCACTAGGGAATAAATATACTCCAACACCGCTGTGAGTTTTTATCATTTAAATAGTTTACTAAAATAATAGGCAGATGTTGAGACACGGTATTCACAGATATTATTACAGTACTTTCGTATTGCGGTAAAACGCGTAGCGGAAAAGAACCGAAACACGAGGCTTCGTATTTCGGAAGAATAAAATATTCGCAACCGAACAGAAAAATATATGCAATTACTCAATAGTTCGGAAAAACAGAGACACGTAGCGAACCCCAAAATACAATCTCTTCGTATTACGATAAACGCGCAGCGGAAAAGAGAAAAATATGTATTCGGAACGTATCTTTAACCCCCGTTCCGATTCGTAACAGAATGAGTCCTGCACAGGTTAAGTCCCGGAATGTAAAAGGTGTGTATGTGTGTGTGGTACCCGGGTACTGTTCAACTGGCCAGTGAATTTACTTAAGGAATGTCTTCGACTAGTCAAGTTGGGGCCCTGTGGACTTTAAAGAGAAAACAGCAGCGTGTCCTTTAATCACAAAACAGCCTTGGAGGCCTCTCACCCATCCGATGATTGCTTTAGGCTCCGCTGATCCAGGACGTCTCTCTGCTCGATTTTGACTGGGGATACTAGCGGCCGGATCCGTTGTCTGACTTTATGCAGCTTGTCCAGCTCACCGCCTGCTCTCCATACCCGATCAACTCGCGGTGACTCCTCACTCGAGGTCTTCGGTTCCTCCGGTCTGCAGCAATTCCTGGATTCTGGCAAGTCTCCTTCTCCTTAGGTTGAGTGACCCAATAAGGACTGACAGGTCTCACTCAGGCTCTGGCCTAGGCCCTCTCGCGATCTCTTCAGTGCGTCTGCTTTCTCTCGGTCCCTGGCGCGCTCTGGCGCGTTCTCCACGAGGTGGAGGATGTAAGTGTCCAGTCCCCACCCACTTCCTGTCTCCTTGCAAAGCATGCCGGGAAATGTAGTCCCAATGTCCAGTGTCTCTAATCGCGACTGTCTCCATCTTGTGGCCAAAAATAGGTAATGCCACAGCAAGATTTTAACACAGCGCTACACTATCATAAGAGGTGTTGAGCTGGAGAGTAGTGGTTTGGTGAGATGTCTTCCTGGGGCTACTGCTCGTAGAGACAAGAGACCAGGGGTCAAGTCCTGGGAAAAAAAGTGAGGGAACTCACCCACGAATTCCACAACCCCCATTACCTGAAGAAAATTATATATATATATATATATATATATATTACGAGTATAGCAGTGCGTGCCGGTGATACCATTTTTATTGGGTTAACTTTACATTTAAAAGACAAGCTTTCAAGAGTGTAAACTGGAAACTATACTGATCAGTGAAAGGTATCACTACGTACAGGTATACTCGGGATTGTGGCAACTGGACTAACGCATTATATATATATATATCTCCAGGCACAGACCCCCAGAATAATATACACAGTGCTGAACCCCCAGAATAATATACACAGCGCTGAACCCCCAGAATAATATACACAGCGCTGAGCCCCAGAATAATATACACAGCACTGAGCCCCCAGAATAATATACACAACATTGTGCCCCCAGAATAATATACACAACATTGTGCCCCCAGAATAATATACACAGCACTGAGCCCCCAGAATAATATACACAGCACTGAGCCCCAGAATAATATACACAACATTGTGCCCCCAGAATAACATACACAGCACTGAGCCCCCAGAATAATATACACAGCACTGACCCCCCCAGAATAACATACACAACACTGAGCCCCCAGAATAATATACACAGCGCTGAGCCCCCAGAATAACATACACAGCTCTGAACCCCCAGAATAATATACACAGCACTGAGCCCCCAGAATAATATACACAGCACTGAGCCCCCAGAATAACATACACAACACTGAGCCCCCAGAATAATATACACAGCGCTGAGCCCCCAGAATAACATACACAGCACTGAGCCCCCAGAATAATATACACAGCACTGAGCCCCCAGAATAATATACACAACATTGTGCCCCCAGAATAACATACACAGCACTGAGCCCCCAGAATAACATACACAACACTGAACCCCAAGAATAATATACACAGCACGGAGCCTCCAGAATAACATACACAGCACTGAACCCCAAGAATAATATACACAGCACTGGTTATATGGATATATTTTCCCCAGTTCACATGGATATAATTGCCCCAGCTCATATGGATAATGCCCCCCCAGCTCTCATGGATAATGCCCCAAGGTCTCATGGATAATGCCCCCAGCTCTCATGGATAATGCCCCCAGCTCTCATGGATAATGCCCCAGCTCTCATGGATAATGCCCCAGCTCTAATGGATATTGCCCCAGCTCTCATGGATAATGCCCCAGCTCTCATGGATATTGCCCCAGCTCTCATGGATAATGCCCCCAGCTCTCATGGATATTGCCCCAGCTCTCATGGATAATGCCCCAGCTCTCATGGATATTGCCCCAGCTCTCATGGATAATGCCCCAGCTCTCATGGATATTGCCCCAGCTCTCATGGATATTGCCCCAGCTCTCATGGATAATGCCCCAGCTCTCATGGATATTGCCCCCAGGTCTCATGGATAATACCCCAGCTCTCATGGATATTGCCCCAGCTCTCATGGATAATGCCCCAGCTCTCATGGATATTGCCCCAGGTCTCATGGATAATGCCCCAGCTCTCATGGATATTGCCCCAGCTCTCATGGATAATGCCCCAGCTCTCATGGATAATGCCCCAGCTCTCATGGATATTGCCCCAGCTCTCATGGATAATGCCCCAGCTCTCATGGATATTGCCCCCAGGTCTCATGGATAATGCCCCAGCTCTCATGGATATTGCCCCAGCTCTCATGGATAATGCCCCAGCTCTCATGGATAATGCCCCAGCTCTCATGGATAATGCCCCAGCTCTCATGGATATTGCCCCCAGGTCTCATGGATAATGCCCCAGCTCTCATGGATATTGCCCCAGCTCTCATGGATATTGCCCCAGCTCTCATGGATAATGCCCCAGCTCTCATGGATATTGCCCCAGGTCTCATGGATAATGCCCCAGCTCTCATGGATATTGCCCCAGGTCTCATGGATATTGCCCCCCTGGTCTCATGGATATTGCCCCCCTGGTCTCATGGATATTGCCCCCCTGGTCTCATGGATACTGCCCCCCTGGTCTCATGGATACTGCCCCCCTGGTCTCATGGATAATGCCCCCCTGGTCTCATGGATAATGCCCCCCTGGTCTCATGGATACTGCCCCCCTGGTCTCATGGATACTGCCCCCCTGGTCTCATGGATAATGCCCCCCTGGTCTCATGGATAATGCCCCCCTGGTCTCATGGATATTGCCCCCCTGGTCTCATGGATAATGCCCCCCTGGTCTCATGGATATTGCCCCCCTGGTCTCATGGATAATGCCCCCCTGGTCTCATGGATAATGCCCCCCTGGTCTCATGGATAATGCCCCCCTGGTCTCATGGATAATGCCCCCCTGGTCTCATGGATATTGCCCCCCTGGTCTCATGGATAATGCCCCCCTGGTCTCATGGATACTGCCCCCCTGGTCTCATGGATAATGCCCCCCGGTCTCATGGATAATGCCCCCCTGGTCTCATGGATAATGCCCCCCTGTCTCATGGATAATGCCCCCCTGGTCTCATGGATATTGCCCCCCTGGTCTCATGGATAATGCCCCCCTGGTCTCATGGATACTGCCCCCCTGGTCTCATGGATAATGCCCCCCTGGTCTCATGGATAATGCCCCCCTGGTCTCATGGATAATGCCCCCCTGGTCTCATGGATAATGCCCCCCTGGTCTCATGGATACTGCCCCCAGCCCAGCTCACCTTTGCTGCTCCACATTGCCAGCGGCCGCGTGCTTCCTGCTTCAGTGGCCGCTGACAGGAAGTGCAGCCGCTCGCCTGGGAACTATGAAACAGCCAGGTGAGCGGCTCCACCTCCTGTCACCGGCCCTTGTAACAGGAAGCACGCCGGCCGCCGGCAATGTGCGGCGGCGGCGGCCGGGCTCGGGCCACAGCGGGAACGCTGCGTTCCCGCAGCGTTCCCGCTGTGGGAAAAGTGCGGGAACGCCGTTCCTGCGCGTTCCCGCTCGACTCGAGCCCTGCAAGAGACGTATTCTCAATATTGTCAAACAAGCAAAGCAGCAAGGGGAAGTGGATGTTCTAGTCCATCCAGGGACAAATGACTTGGCTAGCAATGAGGTTTCTGAGATTAAGGAAGATTTTTGTGTTCTTGGAGGTGAAATACAGCAGATTGCATCCACTGTGTCATTCTCTGAAGTTTTGCCTGTGCATAACATTCAGGATAGGCAGATGCGCAATAGGGAATTTAATTTGTGGCTTCAGGAATGGTGTCGAGAGCAAGGATTTGGCTTTGTGTCCCATGATAGCTCTAATTGGAGCAGAAAGGAACTGTATAAAAAAGATGGTTTGCATCTTACTCATAGGGGAACATATGTTCTCAGTGAGAAGTTCAAAGGTTTCGCAAAGAAATATTTAAAGTAGGAGGGGGGGACAAAAGGGTAAAAAACAATCTGCCTGATTGTCCCCAAAACTAAAATCGGAGGGTGCAAGCAACATGCGGGGAAAAAAATGACAAGCTCAGAGTCGTGTCTATAAATGCTCGCAGTTTAGTCAATAAAATCAATGAACTGGAGGCAATGATGGCAGCTGAAAAAGTAGATTTAGTGGCGGTTACTGAGACATGGTTCAGTGAGAAAAATAACTGGGACATAACAATACCGGGGTACTCTTTATATAGAAAAGACAGAGAAGGTAGGAAAGGAGGAGGAGTGGCCCTGTATGTGAAAAACAACATAAAAACAAACCAAATAAAAGTGAGCGAGGTGAACATAGAGTCAGTTTGGGTTACGCTAACATTTGGCAATCATACAGTAGCTCGTGTAGGTGTGATCTATAGACCCCCTGGACAAGTAGAAGAGCTAGATAATCTGCTGCTTGAGGAAATAGCCAAAATGGCAATGAAGGGGGAAGTTATTATCATGGGGGACTTTAATCTTCCTGATGTGAACTGGAAAACCAAAACAGCTGGGTGCACCAGCAGTACAAATATTTTAAACTCCCTACTGGGATTATCTCTAACACAAGTAGTTGAGGAGCCGACCCGTAAAGAGGCCATATTGGATTTAATACTCACAAATGGAGGTTTGGTATCGGACGTTGTTGTAGGTGAAAATTTGGGATCTAGTGATCACCAGTCAGTATGGTTTAATATAAGAACAGGGATGGAGCCGCACCACACAAAAACAAAAGTTTTAGACTTTAAAAAAACTGATTTTTCTAAAATGAGACTTTGTGAGAAGGAGTCATTATCAGACTGGAGGAGTTTAAAGGGAGTCCAGGAGAAATGGGATTATTTAAAGGAAGCATTATTGAAGGCCACAGGCAATTGCATTCGCCTTGTTACCAAAAACAAAAAAGGGAAGAAACCACTGTGGTACTCTGCAGAAGTGGCCAAAATAGTGAAGAACAAAAAGACAGCATTCAATAATTATAAAACAACTCAGAGTGAAGAAGATAGGCAAACCTATAAGATTAGGCAGAAAGAGGCAAAGCAATTTATAAGAGCTTCCAAAGCACACGCAGAAGAGACAATAGCTCAGTCAGTAAAAAAGGGGGACAAAACATTTTTTAGATACATAAACGAGAAAATAAAAGTAAAACAAGGATTAGTTAGATTAAAAACAAAGGAAGGAAGGTATGTAGAAGAGGATAAAAGTCTCGCTGACTGCCTCAATGAATATTTTTGTTCAGTCTTTGCAGAAGAAAAGGAAGGAAAGGGACCTCAGTTAGGAGGAAACACTAACGAGACAATTACATATCAGTTTACAGAGGAGGAGGTTCTACAGCAGCTGTCTAAAGTAAAGACAAATAAGTCAATGGGGCCTGATGGGATCCACCCTAAATTATTAAAAGAGCTCAGTGATGTAATAGCAAAACCGTTAACAGATTTATTTAACCAATCCTTGCTAACGGGAGTCGTCCCGGAAGACTGGAAATTAGCAAATGTTGTACCCATTCACAAGAAGGGTAGTAGGGAGGAATCTGGGAACTATAGGCCAGTTAGTCTTACGTCAGTAGTGGGGAAATTAATGGAAACCATGTTAAAGGAAAGGATTGTTGACCATCTAAAAACACATAGATTACAGGATCAGAAACAACATGGGTTTACCTCAGGGAGATCATGCCAAACTAATCTTATTGATTTTTTTGATTGGGTAACAAAAATAATAGACACAGGTGGTGCAGTAGACATTGCTTATTTAGATTTCAGTAAGGCTTTTGATACTGTTCCGCATAGAAGGCTTATCAATAAATTGCAATCTTTGAGCTTGGATTCCAATATTGTTGAATGGATTAGGCAGTGGCTGAGTGACAGGCAACAGAGGGTTGTGGTAAATGGAGTTTATTCGGCGCAAGGTCTTGTTACCAGTGGGGTACCTCAGGGGTCAGTACTTGGACCCATTCTATTTAATATTTTTATTAGTGATATTGCAGAAGGTATTAATGGAAAAGTAGGTCTTTTTGCTGATGACACAAAGATTTGCAACAGGGTTGAAGTTCCTGGAGGGATCAGCCAAATGACAAATGATTTAGGTAAACTAAAAAAATGGTCGGAGCTGTGGCAATTGAGTTTTAACGTGGATAAGTGCAAGATAATGCACCTGGGACGTAAAAACCCAAGGGCTGAATATAGAATATTTGATACAGTCCTAACCTCAACATCTGAGGAAAGGGATTTAGGGGTTATTATTGCAGAGGATCTAAAGGTAAGTAGTCAATGTAATAGAGCAGCAGGAAATGCTAGCAGAATGCTTGGTTGTGTAGGGAGAGGTATTAGCAGTAGGAAAAGGGAAGTGCTCATGCCACTGTACAGAGCACTGGTGAGACCTCACTTGGAGTACTGTGTGCAGTACTGGAGACCGTATCTCCAGAAGGATATAGACATCTTAGAGAGAGTTCAGAGAAGGGCTACTAAAATGGTGTACGGCTTGAAGGAGAAAAGTTACCAGGAAAGGCTTAATGATCTTAACATGTACAGCTTGGAAAAAAGACGAGACAGAGGAGATATGATAGAAACATTTAAATACGTAAAGGGAATCCACAAGGTAGAGGAAGGGAGTATATTTAAAAGGAAACAAAGTAGCAAAACAAGAGGACATAGTCTTAGATTAGAGGGGCAAAGGTTTAAAAGTAACATCAGAAAGCATTATTTTACTGAGAGGGTGGTGGATACATGGAACAGTCTTCCAGTTGAAGTGGTAGAGGCCAAAACAGTAATTGAATTTAAGCAGTCATGGGATAGGCATAAGGCTATACTAAACAAAAGATAAATCCAGGTAAAGTATCCATGTAATTGGGCAGACTAGATGGGCCGAAAGGTTCTTATCTGCCGACATTTTTCTATGTTTCTATGTTTCTAGTCTTAATATCAAGAACACTTAAATGTTCTTATGTTAGATATGTAGCCATATGTAACGTATTATAATCATGAGTATTACAAGAAGTATTCAATAGGATTTCTGTGAATAAAACCATAAAATGATAGGAAAGCAGTCTGCCGGGCTTGAGAAATATGTATGAAACGTACAAGCCAGTAGAAAACCTAGAAGCCCTTAACGTACCTGGTAACTGGGAGCCGCTAAATGAAAACAATGGCACGACCTGATAACACAGTGCCTGCCTGTTATTGCTCTATTACCAACAAAGTGTAGTGGTGCTACACGTTGTGCTGGTATCAGCTATGGTGCCAGTAGGACTCCCTGTAAATAAGTGTGACCCTGCATGAGCTCGCATAAGCAGGGATGTACAGCATCCTCAAAAGAACACTGGGAACTATTTCTTCCCAGTCTTCCAGTGCATACACCCAGGGGAGGTGGCAGATCACACTGCCCTCTGCACCGTGGGACCAGAGGTAAATATGGGATTTTTAAATGTGATTCTTTCAAAGTGTTCATTACAAAAGCTGGCAATGATTTATACTCTTTCTTGCAACTTGTGAGGATTTTTTTTTATCTAAATTTTTTGGTCCTTCTCCGTCATTTTAATAGTTCTATACATAAAACCATATACTGTACATAAATAAAAATAACAAAAATATGAAAAATGGTCCAAATGATTTATATATCTGAGCACTCTACTCTGTATGCCCAGCATCTTTTACAAAATTGCTTATTTTGCAGACCTGAAAATGGTTTATTACAAACAAATATAATCTATATTGAACAAAAACAATAATGTATTGTATCTAGTCATGGTAAGAAGTGAGTTGCAATACTATCTGTTACCGGCTATAAAATCCCTATAGCTGACCACAGTTGCAGTGAATTTACAGATGTTTCTAATTATGTTTAGTCTGGTTTATTTATCAGTTTGAATATCCATTGCACAAGATTATTGGCATCCTTCTCCTGCTCTATTGTGCTGCTTCCAAGGTAAAACAATCTAGAGTATTAAAGAGACTGCTGCACGATAAATTAATATTTATACTGTTTTGAATTTGCCATTTATTTCGTTTTTGGAAGGTTTCTCTAACACCTACCTCCCCTTACGTTGCTTCACCTCATAAAGTTATAAAACTGGTTATGGGGTTTCCAAAATTGGGGAAATGTGCAGTAGTTCTAAAACCCTCAGCACGATTTATGCATGATTTGCAGAATCAAACATTATCCTATTAAGAAATAAACCAGGTAAATAAATGTTTTTAAACGATGATAGTATGGTGAAATGATATTTATTTATTTATTTATAAAGTATTTTACCAGGAAGGATACATTGAGATTTCTCTCATTTTCAAGTATGTCCTGGGTTCAAGAACATTGAGTGGTTACAGAAATACAAAATAGTAAAATGCAAGATATTAACACAAAAACAAATATACAGATTAACAGAAAAATAAATATGTAGGAAATAAAGTCATTATGTTACATGTTTACAGGTGCATTCCGTATTGAGATATGGTAATAGGGAGCTCTTGAGTGACTTTAGACTGGGGGAAGATTTGATGGCGTCTGGGAGGTTATTCCATATTTGCGGTGCTCTGTAGGAAACTGAGGATCGAGCCACTTTCTTTTTGTATTGCGGTATTGCAAGTAAGGTGCTGGTCCTGCTGGGGCAAGCAGCCTATTCAGGTAGGGTGGTAGCTTCCCAGAAAAGCTCTTAAACACCAGGTTGGAAAGGTGAAGAGTGCGTCTAGATTGCAGCGATGGCCAGTTTAGTTCTTTTAACATTTCACAATGGTGGGTCATGTAGTTACTTTGTAGCACAAAGCGGCAGAATGAGTTATACAATGTAGTAAGTTTCTGGAGGTGCGTTTGAGGGGCAGCTGCATACACTACATCTCCGTATTCAATAGCCGGCATAAGCATTTGCTGTACAATCTGCTTTCTTACCGCGGGGTTCAGGCAGGATTTGTTTCTGTACAGGGCACCTAGTTTGGGGTAGAGTTTAGATGAGAGTTTTTCGATGTGGGGGACAAAAGATAGATTTGGGTCTAACCACATACCTAGATATTTGAGTGAAGTGACTGTAGTCAGCGTGCCATTTGAGAATGCGTTTAGAAAATAGTATTAATAAAATAAAACCACGTGCAGTTAAACACCATAACAAAAAAGTTGAAAAGGAAAGTGACTTGTGAAATGCTAGAGGTACAAAAATATAAAAGGAATTTATGCAGTAGGGGGCATAATACCCTATAGTTGTGGCATAATGCCATATAAAAGTTCAATGTCGTTTGTTCCAAAATAAACTTGACTGTAATTTTGAGATCAATGGGCAGTGTGTGTACAGGTCTGAGGTCCCAGATCTAAGAGGGGCCAGTCAGGAACTAGAACAGCACACCCGCACAAGAAGGCCTGAGGGCAGAGCGGCTGTTGATGGTTCTAGGAGGACACTGACAGCAAGGAGGTTATAAATTTAAAGGGGAAAAAAATGAGGTGCAGGCCGAAGAGTAGTCAGATAATCTCTAGGTCAAGGGAAGCAACAGGTCCGATATGCATACACAAGGCAATGTCCAGAAGCTGGGGAATCCAAAGCCACAGGGTACAATGAAAAATCAAAAGAATCAAAAGAACAGGCTCAGAACACAAAGATAACAAAATAACTGAGAACTGGACTGGAAGTGATTAGATTTTACATAAGGTTGCTCAGATGTGGTCACTAATTGCCCAGTGGATGCAGAAGAAGGTGCAGAACTATCGCAGAACTAGTACAATGTGATAAACTAGATGTCCATGAAATTCTCATGACAAACTGTTCCAGAATTGAAGCTCTCGTGACAAACTACACCTAGCTGGGAATTCTGGAGCCATGGGTTATATCCAGGCAGATCTCTAGATCAAAACACCTGACAAATTCCTGGACCAAGGGACGCTTGTGACAGAGACTTAATGGCCGGGTGACCTCCATACGCAAACTGGTGAATTTTCAATGTCAACCGGGAATTTTGCCTCTGAGACCCATACGGAATCCTCACCATCGCAGTGGGATCCTGGATAGGAGTCTTGGAAGCAACAGCAATGACATTACTTTCTGAGGTAACTGAAAGGGACATAACCTTTGGTTTACTGGTGGATGTGCACTCATGTCTGGTGACGTGAAGGACAGCAATGCAGATTCTGGTTCCCAGTGTCTGGTCAAGGGCCTTAAAGGGACACTACCACTTACGTAATCTGTAACCATATTACTTGTGCATTACAAATAAAACCACTTTAGAAAACACATGCTGCTGTTTGTTTCTTTTGTTTGAAAAGGAAAAATAAAGCTTGTTTCTTTGTCTCCTGTGTCCATTTTGTGGATTTTTCCCATGATGCAACATTCACGGAAATCTGTGCGAAAGTTTTACTTTACTGCTGTTGTTTAGCTTCTACGGTAAGAATCAGTCAGTACAGTGCAGGAGTGGATTCACTATTTTGCGAACAATCACCGTACTATGCCAAAATTTTAGTCGCCAAAGCAATTATCGGATGTCGGTGAAAACCAACGAATTGCCCCAATAAACACAAAAATGGCAACAGCGAATTCCACCCAACTGTAAACAAAAAATAATGAGGAAGTCTCCAATTCTCTTATTAGAAGGTTAAACCAATAAAATGTGTCTAAATAACAAAACGTCCATTAAAAATTTATGAAAAGGCTTGTTACAAAATAAAAAAAGTCTTTTGAAAAATAAAAAAAAATGAAATGTCGTTAATCCCATAGGTTTCAATGTCAAAATGTAATATATTTTTTAATTTGTGATAAGACCATTTAATCTTTTTATTTTGTCAAAATCCCTTTTTACAAAAAGGTCTTTTAAAAAATCAAAAAGGGCTTTTGCAAAAATAAAATAAATGGTCTTATAATCACAAATTAAAAAAGAGATTACTTTTTTTAAATTGCAACCTATGGGATTTGCCTGTTTAAACAAATATTAAAAGCCCTAATAAAATGATAAAACAAATATTAAAAGCCCAGGGCTTTTAATATTTGTTTTATCATTTTATTACAATAAAAGATCCTATTTAATATAGATTTACTCATGATTCTGTATGGTGGAGATTAACTATCAGGCTCCACATTGGACTGGCTTTCCCTCTGGAGGTTTTTGCATCAAAAGAGTACCAAAGCCTCCGCGTTCATTCAAGCAGATGCCCATAATGATATCACAAAAGAGAATGAATATCGCACATGCTACAACACTAGAGAAAATAAAAGAAATTGTAAACAAATAGATGCCAAAGGTAAAAAAATTGTAAATACAGCAGCTTTTGTACAAATAATAGTACATTTCCAACATCCGTCAAACCATCAACTGAAAACATGGGTCATCTTCTATTTTTGTTAACCAAAGCAACACAAAATAATCTTAAAAATTGCATCATTATACTGCATGACATTTGCATGGTATATATATATATATATATAATATTAAAACTAAGCATTGTAAGGTAAATAAGGATTGTCACAAAGGACGAAAGCTCTGAACGCTTCCATATATCATATCTTCATTTGAAATCAATAAATTAGGAAAGGTGTAAGCTGCCCTGATTACCTGCTATATATGTACTGCATTTAACATAAAGAAATGTCAGCCCCTATTCTGACCAAGTGGTAACGGAGCCAATAGCCAGCCACTAATGCTAAAAGTTAGTCAACACTAACAATTAAGCAATACCATCTCCTTATTACAGGCAGGCTACTTCATTAATGGCTCAGATGATATTATTTTGCAGACGCTAATAGAAACCATAGGACTTGATGGACTCGTATACTCAATATCGCGCAGGGGCAACAGAAGGACAATGTATAACTATTTGTTCTCAGTGTCCTGTCTGCAGCAAATGGAGGCAGAGGATCATGCCATCCTGTCTGTTGTAAGATGAAGAGAGGCTTGTATTTATGGGGGTATTTTTTTCTATTTTTTATCCCAGTATCACTTAATACCAAGTTTTAATTTTTTGGCATTACAGGCTGCAAATAAAATTAGCAAAGGACCTTGGAATCACTACTTATCCTCCAGCTGCCTCAGTGTAAGTATAAGGCAAGAAAATAGGAAGCCTCAGCGTCTGGAATAGGTTCCCGTTGTTCTATTCAGTTGAATCGTGGATATTATAATCGCCAAATTTGACAAAAAAAAGGAAGAAAGATGGGTGTAAGGTAGAAAATATTTTTAATTCCAAAATAGATAAATGGATAAAATAGCATAGATATGCTCAAAGCCCGACGCGTTTCGTCTACAACTAGACTTTTTCAAGGGCAATACAAGTTAAAAGGCAAAAAAAATCATAGGTATTTTTTTTTTTTTTTTTTTTGCCTTTTAACTTGTATTGCCCTTGAAAAAGTCTAGCTGTAGACGAAACGCGTCGGGCTTTGAGCATATCTATGCTATTTTATCCATTTATCTATTTTGGAATTAAAAATATTTTCTACCTTACACCCATCGTTCTTCCTTTTTTTTGCCAAATTTGGCGATTATAATATCCACGATTCAACTGAATAGAACAACGGGAACCTATTCCAGACGCTGAGGCTTCTTATTTTCTTGCCCTATCTATGTGTGGAGTATCTTGGACCATCTCCAGGGAACCTCCTCAGCACTTCATCACAAAAAGATAAGTTGACTCTTTTTTTCCTTCCTATCACCATCTGCCGGTTGCTACCTCAGTGTAAGTATAAACCTGTGAAGTGCCAAGCCCCTTCATCCTATAATGCTATCATGTTATACTATGACCCAGCTGTGTGTCTGAAGAAGCAAAGCTGTGCTTTGTTTTAAAGCCCAAGCATCATTCTTTTAAAATGATATTATGTGTAGGGGGAGTCAATTTACCTGTTTGGCACCAAATTCACTTTAGTTTGAGCGAGGTTAGCTGTTACCCATAGCAACGGGAAGCTTCCGGTATGGAAGGCGTTACATTGAATAGTGTCCCCCGGCAAAAGAAGGCACAGAGAAGATCATGGAACAAATAATAATAAAAAAAAAAGTCCTGGATGTCGCCCATGCTACATCATGGCTTTGTAAATCATAACTAATTTGGTTAAAAAATCTATCGGTTTCTCACTTCACTCCCACTTGCAGGCTGTAATACAGCCTCGGATCGGCATCTTTGTTCCAGAACCCAGGCAGACATGATGCTCATCTTATAAATTATGCATCCCGCTGGGCTGTAACCTATTGCCTGCACTGCGATTATGTATTATGGAATGCATGTTATATATTGAATATATCGGATCCTAGGGAAATCTGACACCCCTTGGTCATAATATTCAATAATATTTGCTACAACACACATATATATTTAAAGTTTGTATCTTACAAAACACGGGTGCAGGGGTGACCAGCGTGTAACCGTTATATAGTGGACAATTGGCATGCAGGATCCACAGGGGCCAGTTAGATCACTCTACCCCGGTGCCAGCATTAGATAATACTTGTAGCAGTAGCTGGCTGTGCTCCCATACACACAGACGCACTGTGGAACGCAGAGAGGCACGGTGTGTTCGCTGGTCGAACAGAGATGAGCAGTGCACACACCAGCCAGTGCTGACTCCGCCACTTCCTCTGCGTTGCTAGCAGAGCGGCATGGTACTGCAGGAAGTCCTGCTCCCCACGTACAATAAGGTGAGGCGGTAGTTTGACACACGCGGGCATGAAGGGGTTAATGCCTGGTGATAAAATCACATGGAATAACCTTACAACATCACCTGCTCAATAACGATGGCGGACACAGACCATCAGCGTGTAGTTACTAAATGTACACAGCGCTTTACTGGCATTCTTTCAATTTTCCGCTATGTTGGCGTTAATATGGAGTAATTGCGTGGTTTTATTATGGTTTGCTTCCATGACAAGTTGTTGCAGGTTACCACGAAGGGTGCCAGATCCCCTATGTTTCCCTGGATCTATATTATTTTATGCAGAGGGAGAGCACAGAGAAGATGCTGCCCTGCAGTATGTATAATTCATAGGGATGCACGATACCACTTTTTTAAGACCGAGTACCCGATACTTTTGTTCAAGTACTCATCGATACCAAGTACCGATACTTTTATGTCATGTGACGCTTTCCAATAAGAACAGACCTCCTATAAAGCCCCCAGGTCTCATGGATATCCTGCCCCCCAGCTCATGGATAATTGCCCCACAGCTCATGGATAATTGCCCCCCAGCTCATGGAAATGCCCCCCAGCTCATGGATAATTGCCCCCCAGCTCATGGATAATTGCCCCCCCCCAGCTCATGGATAATTGCCCCCCAGCTCATGGATAATGCCCCCCAGCTCATGGATATGCCCCCTGCTCATGGATATGCCCCCAGCTCATGGATATCCTGCCCCCAGCTCATGGATAATTGCCCCCAGCTCATGGAAATGCCCCCCAGCTCATGGATAATTGCCCCCAGCTCATGGATAATTGCCCCCCAGCTCATGGATATCCTGCCCCCCAGCTCATGGATATCCTGCCCCCGCTCATGGATATGCCCCCTGCTCATGGATAATTGCCCCCCAGCTCATGGATATCCTGCCCCCCAGCTCATGGATATCCTGCCCCCCAGCTCATGGATAATTGCCCCCCAGCTCATGGATAATTGCCCCCCAGCTCATGGATATGCCCCCTGCTCATGGATAATTGCCCCCCAGCTCATGGATATGCTCCTGGGCCTGCTCATGGATAATTGACCCCCAGCTCATGGATATGCCCCCTGCTCACGGATATGCCCACCAGCTATAATGCCCCCCCCCCGCACTCTCCGCTCATACTTACCTTCCTTCAGCGACGCCGGGAAAGTCTTTGCGCGCGCGCTCCTTGGAAGGTCCCCAGCCGCGACCACGTGGGACCATGTGATCGCGGCTGGGGTCCTTCCAACGAGCGCACGCGCGGAAACTTTCCCGGCGTCGCTGAAGGAAGGTAAGTATGAGCGGAGAGCAGCTGCAGGGCCTGTCCGAATGCTCTATTTGCATTCGGACAGGCCCTGCAGCTGCTCACTTTGTTTATACTTACCTTCCTTCAGCGACGCCGGAAAGTTTCCACGCGTGCGCTCGTTGGAAGGACCCCAGCCGCGATCACATGGTTCCAAGGAGCGCGCGCGCGAAGACTTTCCCGGTGTCGCTGAAGGAAGGTAAGTATAAACAATGCGGAGAGCAGCTGCAGGGCCTGTCCGAATGCAGATATAGCATTCGGACAGCCGCCGCAGCCCCTCGGATACCGGCAAGCCGGCTCAATGCCGGCTTCCGGTATCGGAAAAAAATATCGGGGGTACTGCACGAGTACCAAGTACTCCTGCAGTACCCGGTATCGGCACGATATCGATACTAGTATCGGTGCAACCCTAATAATTCATATGCAGAAAGAGGGAAATCTGTTCTGTGGTCAGGGCAGGTCACCTGCGATCCCTCTCTGAAGGCTTACCTGCAGCACATGAGGTCTACATATCGCATATGCTGTCCATCAGCTGGAATTCCCCTTAGGCTGGACATCCACTGGATCCGTAGTCGTGCGACCGACTTGATCGTCAGACTAGGAGCGATATCGGTCGTGCTACTTGGTCTGATGAGGGTCGTCCATTGCATCAGACTAGCGTTCAGCGACTATGGACCCAAAAACTAGTTTGTTTTCCTTTTTTTTCTGCGACTATTGCATTCTGCTTTTAGAGACACTGCAGTCCTTTGTGCGAAAATGGATACGGAGGAGCAGGATTATTATTTATTTATAAAGCGCCGGCATATTCCATAGCTCTGTACAGTGGGCACAACATAGACAGGGTTACAGTACATTGAACAACATTTTACAAGCCAGTAAAAGAGGAAACGAGGCCCTATTCCCATGGGAATTTACAATCCAAAAGGGTTGGGGCTGGAAACAGGAGGAGAGGACTGCAAGGTGGGAGTGATGGACTGGTTGCGTCGGTGGTAGGCTTCCCTAAATAGGAATGTATTAAGGGAGCGTTTGAAGGAAGGGAAACTAGCAGAGTCTAATAGTACAAGGGAGAGCGTCCCAGAGGATAGGGGCTGCGCCTGAGAAATCCTGGAGTCTATCATGGGTAGAGGTGATGTGTGGAGAAGCTAGGGGCAGGTCTGGATGAGCTAGTTCGGTGTGTGAATTTCAATCCCTTTGCGCAGCTGAAAAAGGACCTAAAATTCATTCACCCTGTACCCTACCCAAACATGGCTAGTCCCACCTATCTCCCAGACACAAAATATACATTAAAATATCAAAAAATTGAATATAATAACTGCCCTAATCAACTTCTCATCATCCATGTCCTTCTCTGATTGTCTGGCTGGCTGTGTTGCATGTGCGATATTTCCCAAATTTTTGGTCTGATCACTAGTCTGCAGCAGACTTCAAAAGTCGCTGGAAGTCGCAAGTCTGACGCAATGGACGATGGTACATTCACAATAGTGTTGTTGGATTGGTCTGATGACACGGAAGACTTTGTGTGATGTCGTTGTCGCACGAATACGGATCCAGTGGACGCCCAGCCTTAGCAGTGATGTCTCAGCACTCAGACCAGCAATGGGGTGGAAGGAGGGAGCTGAGGGCTGTCCTGTTGGATATGTCTTCCATTCACAGCTCTCTCACCTTGGCCGCATGACCCCTTAAGGTCGGGACAGACAAGCATAGAAGCGTCTGTCGTAGCGTTATGACTGCTCGACTGGGAGGGCCACACGATTTAACGTCCATTCTAGTATCGCACGTTACAATGGGCATGCTGTTTTCCTCCCCGTCGAGCCACTGCAACGGACAGCACAGTGGTCTACAAAGAGTGATCCTCCATAGCAGGCTTGCGGTTTGTAGGGCAGTGCGTAGTAAGGTGGCCACACGGGTGTCTGCGAAAAGAACGTTTGTTCTTGACGTACCTTCCACGCTCGTGTGGCCCCGGCCTAAGTGAGTGACAAATTACCGCCTAATAACGTGTTAGGTTTGCTGTCAAGTGACTTGATAAAGTTTGGTTGCATAACAGAGAAACTTTCTCTAGTGAAGTCCCTAGATTTGTGTGTAAATATTCAAATATTCAGATATTCAGTGTAAATATTCAGATTTTGCAGCATAGGCAGGGAGCGGTCATAAAACCAAGAAGTTATTTAACACATTTTTGCATTGCCTTCAGCATTGACAAGTGAGTCACTAAGTGTAGCATCCCCTCTCATTAATGCTAATTGCAACCCCTCTATTGTAGACAAGCTGCAAACTCACAAGTGTCCACTGAGTGCTGTGGGATCACCTACAGGCCTTGTACTCTGTTGGCAAATGACAAATCAAACCTGGTGCCTTTTTTTTAGACCCGGTTAGTAGGTTAGGCTTTCATACCGGAACAGTGGGGTTATTCACTTATCCTGGTACACATTAGCAGCTTCCAAATATTACAAGTTTAGCCACAAACATAGCAGCTTGTTGGTAATAGAAAGCTGCTAATGGTTCCGGGATATGCTAGGGTTAAAACAATTTGTAATCCTTGTAGAATAGGGACCTTGATCTAACACGGGCTTCCTCTGCATTGCTGTAGATCTAATAAGCTGCAGCTTCCACTGAAACCACTGCTTTTAGGTGACTGGGGGGAGGCTGGATGATCACGTATCCAACCAATGCAGTTGTTTGCCTAGTTTCATCAGACTCCAATCCATCGTACTGTGTAGGTGTTGCTTAAATTGCGTGCGTAAAGAGCATAAGTCCCATAACAGTTTGCAATTTGCAGTTCCTACGCTATGCAAATTGCGCAGAAAAGCTTCATGGACTTTCAGGTTCTGGAGTCTGAGCTGAAAAGCAGGAACTACATGCACCGAGGAGCAAAAGGTGAGTAAAATCACCTTAACCTCTTCGCTGCTATGGATGCGCTGAGCGCGTCCTGATATTCCCGCTACTGTGTGGACGTGCTCAACACGTCCAAGCAGCGAAGCAGCATTGTGGCTTTGATCCCAGGTGACAAACAGTGATGGCCGACATCCTGGATGTCGGCCCTCATTATGGGATCAGGAAGTCGCGGTGATGTCATCATGCCAGCGTCTGATGCCACCTATGGTGGAGATACAGGGGTCCAATGATCCCCCCCTATCTCCCGATCCATGGCAGCTAGGGTTAATGTTTGACATCATTGGAAAGGCAAGAGCATGGCCTTTCCAATGATTCCAAACATGACCATGTCATAAGTAAAGCAAAGAAAATAAAGATAATAACAATAATAATTAAAACAACCAGTGTTTTTCACATTTCAATTATAATGTCAACAATGATGCACTAACGATTCTTTTGGGGGGGGTTTAGCTAAAATCACTTATTTTTCTGAGAAATTATGTAACGGGTTCCCAATTCAATTTTTTTTTAACAAGCGTACCCCATAGAATAAATAATTGCAAAGGCTCGGATGATAAAATATGAAAAAAATTATTTTACATGCTTTTTTTTTTTTTTTATTATTACATTTTTTATTCTAATATTCAGGCAGGGCATGACTTATACATATAATAATGATATATTATGAATCTGCTGTGTTTGCTGAAAAAATGATCTATAATTTGTCTGAGTTGTATAATAAAACATGACTTCAAATCGCGTTTAAACATGATGGGCAGTATTACAAAATTGGTGTTAACTTAAAGGGACACTCTACTCAAAAAATCACCCCCTCCCCGTTTTTTTATCCTAACCTATCCCTATTCCCTTAATAAATCTTTCGTTTTTATTTATTTTTTTGTAACCCTAAAATCCACTTCTTTCCAGCGGCGTCGTCTTTTTTTTAAATTTTTTTTTATACTCACCTCCCTCCTCTTCCGCTCCCGTCCTTCTTCATGCTTCTTGGCTTCTGGTTTACGTGAGAAGCACGCATGCGCGCCTCTCACATAAGCCAGCCAATCGTCAGTCTTCCTCCCGGCTCCCTCTGAGGATTAGTGTTGTGCGCAAGAGGATGCGCGCAACACTAACCCTCAGAGGGAGCCGCCAGCTTCTGCGGTGAGTTGGAGACGTCATCGCGCTGAAAGCGCGATGACGTCTCCTACCCGGCAAAAGTCGGCAGAAGCGGGAAATATGATTCCCGCTCTGCTGACTGACAGCTGGGAGGGCGGAGTAAACTCCTCCGCCTCTCTCAGCTGTTTTCAGCTTTTTCAGCTGAACTGCCGAGCGGAGGGAGGGGGGACAGAGGGCAGGATACTCCGGGCATCATGACCACCTAAAATAGCTTAGGTGGTCATGTTGCCTAGAGTGTCCCTTTAACAGCTCCATAGGCTATAATGGCTCTGGTAAGTTTACAACAGCTCTGGTTAAGTTAGCACCAACTTTGTAATATAACCCGATGAGTGCAAACGGTAAAAATTAACTCAGCACACAGAGGTGAAACGGCTCCGCAGCAAAAGGGTTAAACATAAAAAATTGCAAAATAATTGGGCAGAGGCTGTCAGCAGCATCTAGTCATTTATTGAAGGGCAGTTTCTGTTGGATCTTCATTTTTTAGATCATTTATGGAATTTCCTGTTTTATGGGCTGAAGGGGTTGTTTTATTTTCTATTATGGATACATAGAAACATAGGAAATGTCGGCAGATAAGAACCTTTCGGCCCATCTAGTCTGCCCCATTACATGGATACTTTACCTGGATTTATCTTTTATTTAGGATAGCCTTATGCCTATCCCATGCCTGCTTAAATTCAATCACTAGTTTAGCCTCTACCACTTCTACTGGAAGGCTGTTCCATGTATCCACCACCATCTCAGTAAAATAATGTTTCCTGATGTTACTTTTAAACCTTTGCCCCTCCTAATCTAAGACTATGTCCTCTTGTTTTGCTACCATTATTTTTCTTTCTTCTCCCAGACCCAATGATTGCTTGATTTTGAAAATGTCAAGTGAAAATCCCTTGAAAGAGAAACGCACTGCTGGGTTGGCGTCTTGCCGCACTACTGCCTCTTTGGAAAATGACTTATTGCAAATGTTGCAAATCTCCTCACATGATGTGTTGGCAGCTGCCCAAAAGAAAGGAAGATCAAAGTGTCCGAAATGTAAAGGCTCAAGGATGTTCTACTGCTACACTTGCTATGTGCCAGTAGAAAGTGTCCCAACAGAGGAAATTCCACATGTGAAGGTTGGTTCCCTTCGTTTAGAAGTACCTGCGACTTGCCTTTACAAAAGCTATTCACAAAGTCTTGTGCAATAGGACACACAAGCACCATGACCATGATGTGGTTATGGGGACAGGACCGTATCATATATAATTTGTCAAAGCATGAATGCAAAGCACAGATCAGTTAGGGGATCTTTCGCTTCCAGATCAAAAATGTCTAGTGTGTGATGCTATCACATGCGTTGTGTGTGTTGAGGTGGGAAAGATTTTTAAGACTTCTCATGAGCAAGAATTTGCAAAACTGGTGGGGAGAGAAGTTTCAATCATTTGAGTAAATTTCATACCCTGGCAAACTTTCATATATGGAAGCCTGGAAGAAAGACGTGATACAGTCCCCATGAAATTGAGAAATAAAGTCCTCTCTGACACCTTGCAGGAGAATGCTTAGAAAGTTTTATTCTCGTGGATTCTGTACCCTCAGATTAACTAAATCCGTTACAGATGCCTACTCGGCACGTGGCAGCAAAGGTACATCCATTCTTTCATGTTAGGAAGAAGAATCCTCTTATCAGAGAGATCTGGGGAGACATCTGTAACCTCTCAGAATACTGAAAATCACAATAAATCCAGACCCAGGCGTCACTCTTTTTTGGAAGTAACTTGTAGAACTTGTACACTCCAACAAATAAACTACTCCAGAAATATGTGTAGCCGTCCAAGGTTGCATAGCGAGGCGCAAGAGGTCTAGGGTCAGGACCTGGCAAGGTGATTCAAGGGTTAGATTTACAAAAATAGACATTTCATAATTATTATAATTTATATATATTGGCAACATTTTCTGACGCTCAGTATGTGTATAGCGTGTGTGATATATATGTAATAAGTTTAACTGTATGGTGATATGCTGCAATATATTGAAGTCAAAACCTTAAGATTCCAGTGCCTTCAGATACTGTAACTTCAATGTATTTTGCAGTATGCTGTGACAGTATAAGTGAATGTGCTAGTGTTCAAAACAAATTGCATGTAGTGAAGAAGAGTCACACTCGTGAAGTGCATATGTATAATAAACCATGGAGTACATATAAAAGAAAAAAAGGACATATATAGTGCAACACTGTAAATAATGTGAACAGTGCAGGTCAATGTCCGGTTGCCAACTCACAGCTTTTTATGTATTTATTTATAAAGTACTTTACCAGGAAGGATACATTGAGATTTCTCTCGTTTTCAAGTATGTCCTGGGTTCAAGGACATTGAAATGTTAGTCGTTACAGAAATACAAAGTAATTAAATGCAATATATTAAAAAAACACAAATATACAGATTAACACAGAAAATAAATATGTAGGAAATAGTCATTATGTTACATGTTTACAGGTGCATTCTGTATTGAGGTATGTTAATAGGGAGCTCTTGAGTGACTTAATACGGGGGGGGGGGATTTGATGGCGTCTGGGAGGTTATTCCATATTTGCGGTGCTCTGTAGGAAAATGAGGATCGAGCCACTTTCTTTTTGTATTGTGATATTGCAAGTAAGGTGCAGGTCCTGGATCGGAGGTTATAGGATGAGGGAACTGCTAGGGGAAGCAGCCTATTCAGGTAGGGTGGCAGCTTCCCAGAAAAGCTCCTAAAAACCAGGTATTGTTGTGGAAATTTTATTATGTGGACATTATATTCTAGGATGTATGTGTTTTATAAATTGTCATCTGTCTCCCTGTGTTGGATTGGAACGAGAAACGCTCTAGCAGAGGGCACTTGGGTTTAATCCAACCAGCGACAAAACCGTCAGTGTGAAAACCTTCTTTTGGGTTTAGAGACGACATACCTGCTTTTAAGACATTTAAGCCTTGTCTGTACACTCGTACCGTGTACTGACAATAACTGTAATGTCTCAGCAGATATGTCTCAAATCTATAAGAACAAGTAGACTGGTCTTCACTAGATACTGATCACTCTGAGCAGTGTTAAATGGGGTCCATACTGACAGTGATGGGGGTGGTCGGACAGACATGGCTGACGGAGACAATGGACATGACTCAGGGATGAGTCATGTACAGGGGGCTGGTCGGTCATCCTAGTACACTCCCCTGTCCTTTTGATATGTAAATGTACTTACTGGGCTAACTGGTTTCTGTTGTAAAGCCAGTCAGCCACTGGGCGTTGTCCTATTGCCTAATAAATTAAGCGGACCAGAGGGTCTCTGGCTCTCTTGGTCAGATGAACTCCAGCTAGACGCAGCGTGTGTGTGTGACTCTTTCTGGGCTAAAGAAGGCATCCATTATACAGGGAATGAGGATGCAGAAGACAACAGCAGAGTCTCTGGGTCTCTTTACTGCGCGCGTTCAGGTAAGTATGGCAGGGAGAGCAGAGAGCTTCTTGTAAGTGCAGCAGATCAAACTACACGGAAATTAAAAGTAGATTAATTTCTACAACAGGTGGCAGCTTCCCAGAAAAGCACCTAAAAACCAGGTTGGAAAGGTGAAGAGTGCGTCTAGATTCCAGTGACGGCCAGTTTAGCTCTTTTAACATCTCACAATGGTGGGTCATGTAGTTACATTGTAGCACAAAGCGACAGAATGAGTTATACAATGTAGTAAGTTTATGAAGGTGTGTTTGCGGGGCAGCTGCATACACTACCTCTCCGTATTCAATAGGATATACTTGAAAACGACAGAAATCTCAATGTATCCTTCCTGGTAAAATCCTTTTCTAAAAAAATAATAATAAAAAATGCTTATGCTGGCTATTTTATTTTTTTAGAAAGTATTTTACCAGGAAGGATACACTGAGATTTCTCTCGTTTTCAAGTATGTCCTGGGTGGCGAGTATGTACTGTTAGGTGTCTTGCCCAAGGACACTTACTGGAGAGGTGCTGTTGCTGGAATCGCCTCTTCCCATGATAGACTGCGGGACTTCTCACGCACAGCCCCCATTCTCTGGAACGCTCTCCCTCGTACGGTCAGACTTTCCCCTAACTTCTCTTCCTTCAAACGCTCCCTTAAAACGTTCCTATTTAGGGAAGCCTACCACCCAACTCACTGACGCAACCATCAATCACTCTCACCTTGCAGTCCACTCCTCCTGTTTCCAACCCCAACCCTTCTAGATTGTGAGTTCCTACGGGAATAAGGCCCTCATCTCCTCCTGTACTGTTTGTTAAATGTTGTTCAATGTATTGTAACCCTGTCTATACTGTGCCTATTGTACAGCGCTGCGGAATATGCTGACGCTTTATAAATAAAGAATAATAATAATAATCAAACTCATGTCTCCAGAGGCTCTCTCCACGCAGAGCAGTGATGTTACCTCTACTCCACCCAGCCGGTACAGATTGTTGTACAATCTGCTTTCTTACCGCGGGGCTCAGGCAGGATTTGTTTCTGTACAGGGCACCTAGTTTGGGGTAAAGTTTAGATGAGAGTTTTTCGATGTGGGGGCCAAAGGATAGATTTGGGTCTAACCACATACCTAGATATTTGAGAGAAGTGACTGTGGTCAGCGTGTCATTTAATTTTGTCCTGACACATAGATGGGGAGTTTATAATTTACCGTATGTAGTTTAGGTGCTGTTCCAAAGAGCATCGTTACAGTTTTGTCAGTATTTAAAAAAGTTTGTTGTGTTTGATTCACTTTTCTACCTCTGTGAATTGTTCTTGCAGCACGGCCTCCAGCTGCGGGAGATTTGCTCTGGAATATCTTGCATGTGACACTTTTCTGGGGCAGTGTCCAGCCTCCTCTTGAGTCTTTTGTGGGCACGGATCTGGCCCTGAGTGAGATATCTCAGAGCCGGATTCAGGGCTCTGGTCCAGGGGAGGTGGTTATATATATATCAGATATCCTGCCCTATGATTTTCCTTTCTTTAAATTTTTTTTATTCCATATACCCTAAGTTGACACACTGCACACTATACAGCCAATAATTTATATAGGCTCTAAAAAAACATGAGCTGTTTTTTTTAGGCTTTTATAGCATAGATCAGGTTTATGCAACTGGTCAAAGCCTGATCTCTGCTAAAAAAACCAAAAACATAGTAATGCTTGGCATTGATTGAGATGAGCACCCATACCTGCGAATTAGGAGACACGCAGGCCGCAACCTCCTCCTGCGAGGCAGCATTACAGGCCCAAGTTGCTAGTATGCAGTCTTCAGTCTTGGCTTCGGAGTCCCGTCACCGTTGCAGAAACCTCACGTTATGGGGCATCCCGGACTCTCTCCCTGATTCTGAGCTCCTGGCGTTTGTGAATAGATTTGCGGTTGCTACCTTGTCGCTGTCTGGAGTCCCTGACCCTGTTGTTTCGGCAGTCTGGATCAAGAGGACCGCTCCAGCGTTGGCCTCTAGGGATATAATCGTGGTGGCCAGGGATGTTCACCTCCGCGATCAGCTTCTAGGGATGACGATCCGAACCCCACCACCCCGGTTTGAGGAGGTGGAGGTCGTGGTCTACCCCCATCCGCTGTTTCTGGCCTTGGCAGCTCGTCGCCACTTTGGGACTATTCACAGCGGTACTCAGGGCTCACGATGTCCGCTATCGCTGGGGTGTGTCGGGGTCCCTGCTCCTTTAGCACAGCCGGTCTACTCTCCCAACGTCGGCGGAGGCTTGAGCGCACCTACTGACCCTGGGTCTGCTATTCTAGCGGAGGGGGACTGTTTGCGCTCACCGTCGACGCCGGGGCCTCGAGACCCGGATTAGCCTACAAGATTTAGAATTGCACTTTTTTTTCTTCCCCCCACCCCTCCCCAATTTCCTCTCCTGCAGATTTTCGTGAGCCGATTCTTTGTTGGTTTCTATGCATGTTTTCTTGCATACCGAAATTTATTTCTTGTTTTCTCTTCTTGAGATTACCTTGTGACATTTATGTAAAGTTACCTGCAGCAACTCCTGCTGGGCCCTGCGCGGCCATATTGCTGTTTACTGCTGTACTACTGATATTTTGAAATAAAAAAAAATAAAATGAAAAAAAGACATGGTCGTGAGGTCGAACCTGCTTCTCTGCAGTTGCAAGGCAGTGACCTGCTTCTCCGTGGTTTTAAAAAAGAGTGACGTGTTGGTCACGTGTTTTGATCGAGATTCGAACAGGCTTATCCTCTGTTTGAGAGAAATTACATTGTACACTACACAGGTGATATGTGGTAGGCAAGCATGTGTCGCTTAGGTGTCTTGTCCATTGACATTTGCTGGGGAGGTTCTCTGCCCAGCATCTGAATATGTCTTTAAATGACAGAGCGTGCTTAGAGTAAGGAAAGTGAACTATAAACAGTACGGAGTACAGCATAGAGGAAGGAAAGGACAAGAATTGGTCTCAATTAGGGAGTTTTGGTACTGGGCAGGATGAAGGCAATGAAGAATGCATTTAATGGGTGTAATACTGCTATCCCTGTTCCTTTGTGTTGGGAATGATCTTCAATCACTAGGGACATGGAGACTTTGAGAGATGCATAACATAACTGGTTATAAGCACTAAACTGTGACTGCATTACTTGTCTAGAAATCCGATAAGGGCCATTCTTACAACCTGTCACTGCCTTTCAATCAATACTGCTTTAATAACTCTGGTTTTTATGTTTGTGTTTTTTATTTTCTTTTGTGTCAGCTGCCACTGAAAATTGATATTATTAAACACCCAAATGAGAACGACGGGAAGAGCACCGCAGCACATGCAAAACTATTGGCACAAGATGCTGTTACGGTTCATACTTTCCCATGCATTCCAGATTACCACGAGCAAAAGAATGAAGTGAGTGAAGAAGAGTGTGATAAACGTATAACATTTGTATTAATTATGTTACTAGACATTGAGGTAGGAACAGTAACTGCAGGTATGTCAGCAAGTGTTATATACACCTACCTTTCAGATGATGGCTTGAGTCCAGTATAACACCCTCACTACCAAGCAACCTATGTTGGGGGGGGGGACCTCATAACGTTTACGATTGTTTTGTTCTGAGGCAATAAAAAGAGTAAAATGATGTAAATTTGCAATTTCTTTTGTGTATCCTTTACAGAAAAATTGCTCGAATTACAGGTTCTAAATGCTAGATGGTGTCCTTTATGTCACACAGGTTCGAGCTGGGTCTGCATTATTAGCATAAGGGCAGTAATGGCCTTTGTGTCAGATACAAAACACGTGATGCAGATAGATAATAAAATGTTCAGATCTCCTGCTTATGGGGCTTTGAAGTGATCATAATGAGTTTATTAGAAATGCCGCTTCCAACAAAAAAAAAAAAACCTAATAGAATATCTGTACATGGCATAATGCTTGTTTATTGAAATTAAAGGAACACTTTAAATTTGTACTGTACAGGGATTTTCAGCAATTTAAACCCTCCTGAACCTTATCCCTGTACAGTAGTGAGTGACCCCAGAGCTCTCTCTTTATTCTGCTCTCCCTGGCTGTTGTACTGCAGCAGTAATGTGTTTGAACTTGTGAGGGCTTCTCCTTGTAACTTCTTTGCAATAATACGGGGTGAGATCTCCGAGAATTTAGTTTTGCACCAGGGGCACACTAATCTTGCATTAAGAAGGTATACAAATGGGGTATTAAACTAAATATCACAAACATAAAATGCTCAGCATCTCTCCGATGTACAATCAATCATGCTGTTCTCAATTAAGCAGAATTTCCTTTTCTGGGCTCCAAAGCAAATGATTAGTAAATTGAAGGCCAAAAAACCCCATTATTTTTATCATTTTATGGCAATAATCTGCTGGAGTTTTTTAAATATATATATATATATATATATATCTCATTCTAGTGGGAGAATTAATCCTTTTTGTTTTTTCTGCAGATCATTCTGGTGTTCCCTGGAAAAGATTCCGTGTCTCTGAAAGACAGTATATTATTACTGAATAACTATGAAGATAAAAATAAGGCATCTCATGTTTATGAGCCGCCGACCAAACAAACAAAACTGAGCACGGAGCATGACACAGGAGAAAAACAGGAAAACGGAAAAGTGAAGCTGAAAGGTTTGAAGAAAGTTGTGTTTATCGATAGTACATGGAATCAAACAAACAAAATAATCGCAGATGAAAGACTCCAAGGTAAAATAAATTACTAAAAATAAATGTATATACATAAACACACATTCATACATATATAGAGTAAAATGCTTCTACTATCCTGGCATGGGTAGCATTGATGGCTGTGTCTCAATCTTTGTGTTTTGGTTTCATGCTTTTCTTACCCATATCCTCGGATTTCCCCTTTTTATACTTCTCGTATTTACGAGGTATGAGTCAAATAAAAGCAAATTTATGCAGTTGATTTTGAGTATCTGATCCGCATTTTTATGTGGTTGGTGTACTTTAAAAATAAATGTGCATATATTTGAGCAAAAAGCATATGAGGCGTGGGGATGTAGAACATCTTCAGAAGTTCTTATCGTCGGGAATTGCTATTCCACGCTTCGAGCAAGCTTCACTTGCGCCTCAGGCATAGCCGTTCCTAATGCAAGTTACTGTCTCCTAGACCAGTGATGGTGAACCTATGGCACAGACTTGCCTCAGTGCCACTCAGAGTGTGCTTCTTCCTCCCAGCGGCCACCGGTAAAGGATGTTGCCCGGCCGCTCGTTGAGATCCACCAGCCGCTATCTCGTCTCTCGAGACAGCGGGTTGTGCATGATTCCCAACAAGAGGCCGGGCTACATCCTTTGCCGGCAGCTGCTGGGAGGAAGAAGCACACTTGGAGGCGCCTGACAGATGGGACCATGTGAGCTGGGGGCATATATATATATATATGCGAGCTGGGGACATGGAGAGATATATATATATAATATATATCCATGTGAGCTGGGGGCCAATATAGTGTGTGTATATATATATCCATGTGTGAGCTGGGGGCAATATATCCATCTTCTTATACTGTATTTTTCTTCTAAGACTTAAGCACATAATTAGTTCAGACAGTCGTTTGAAGTGTTTTTTCTAAAATAAATCCGTATTCAGGTCTAATTGCGGGGTTGGCACTTTGAGACACATAAGTTGGTTCAGTGATCCAGTCTGGGTACTCGGGCTCAAAAAGGTTCCCGTCCCTGTCCTAGACCTTCTATAGGCGGTGTTAATCTGTGCCTTGAAGTAGGAGTGCGAGCTCTCTCATACCACGGTGGAAAGGTCTGTACAGTCCAACGCTTCCCTCAAGGATTCCCTGCAAGCTCGCAGCTTTGCTGCAGGTATCAGTCTGCTTCCTTCAAGGACCAGGCACTGAGAAAAGGGCCTACGCCAGGATAGGAACACTAAAAGGGGAAACAATAAGTAAAATCTGCTTCCACATATATTTGAATTAGATTCCCCTTTTTTCACGGGCTGTGGAATAGAGCCTGGAGTGTATATCTGCTCTGTGGAAAATATGTCATTTATATAAATCGTAGCAGAGTTTTCAATTACATTAGTGAAATATCTCTGGGTTGGCTTTTGTTTTACAATATCCAGCAAATAAATTTTTTGATATAAATTATTACTGATGCACATATGATAATTGATGCTACTCTTAACCGCCTAGGGTAGGCTGTTAAGAGTAGCATCAATTATGACATGTGCATCAGTAATAGTTTATATCTTAAAAGTAGGGATGCACCGATACTGCCGTTTGCACGAGTACTTAGTGCAAATGGCCCGATACCCCCCCCCCCCCGATACCGGAAGCCAGCGCTGGGCCGGCCTGCTGGTATCCGTGGGGCTGGGGTCGTGGGGCTGGGGAAGCTGGCCTCGTGCATGAAAAGCACGCGACCAGTGTTCCCCTCGGCGGCTGCAATACTCACCTGCTTCCGGGTCGCGCTGCTGTGGTGCGATCACGTGGCCGCCGGCGCTTCTGTGACCGGGCCTCCAGCCGAGAGGCTGCTAGAGGCAGCGTCACAGAAGCGCCGACGGCCACGTGATCGCGCCACAGCAGTGCGACCCGGACCTCCGGAAGCTGATGAGTATTGCAGCCGCCGAGGGGAACGCTGGCCGCGTGCTTTTCATGCACGCGGCCAGCGTTCGATGGGGGCAATATCCATGTGAGCTGGGGGCATTCTGTATGTATACAGTGGCAAGAAAAAGTATGTGAACCCTTTGGGATTACGTGGCGTTTTGCATGAATTGGTCATAAAATGTGCTCTGATCTTCATCTAAGTCACAACAATTTGAAAAACACAGTCTGCTTAAAATAATACAACACAAACATATGTTTTCATGTTTTTATTGGACAGAACATGTAAACATTCACAGTGCAGGGTGGAAAAAGTATGTGAACCATTGGACTTAATAACTGGTTGACCCTCCTTTGGCAGCAATAACCTCAACCAAACGTTTCCTGTAGTTGCAGATCAGACCTGCACAACGATCTGGAGTAATTTTGGACCACTCCTCTTCACAAAACTGTTTCAGTGTAGCAATATTCTTGGGATGTCTGGTGTGAATCACTTTCTTAAGGTCATGCCACAGCATTTCAATCGGGTTGAGGTCAGGACTCTGACTGGGCCACTCCAGAAGGCGTATTTTGTTTTGTTGAAGCAATTCTTTTGTTGAATTACTTGTATGCTTTGGGTCATTGTCCTGTTGCATCACCCATCCTCTGCGGAGCTTCAGTTGGCGGACAGATGGTCTTACGTTTTCCTGCAAAATGTCTTGATAAACTTTGGAATTAATTTTTCTATCAATGACAACAATCCGTCCGGGCCCTGAGGCAGCACCAAACCATGATGCTCCCTCCGCCATGTTTTACAGTGGGGATGAGGTTTTGATGTTGGTGTGCTGTGCCTTTTTTTCTCCCCACATAGTGTTGTGTGTTTTTTCCAAACAACTCAGTTTTGGTTTCATCGGTCCACAGAATATTTTGCCAGTAGTGCTGTGGAACATTCAGGTGCTCTTTTGCAAACTTCAAACGTGCTGCAATATTCTTTTTGGACAGCAATGGCTTCCTCCGTGGTGTCCTCCCATGTACTCCATTCTTGTTTAATGTTTTCCTTATTGTAGATGTGTCAACAAAAATGTTAGCATGTGCCAGAGATTTCTGTAAGTCTTTAGCTGACACTCTAGGATTCTTCTTTACCTCATTAAGAATTCTGCGCTGTGCTCTTGCAGTCATCTTTACAGGACAACCACGCCTAGGGAGAGTAGCAACAGTGCTGAACTTTCTCCGTTTGTAGACAGTCTGTCTTACCGTTGACACATGAACATCAAGGCTTTTGGAGATACTTTTGTAACCCTTTCCAGCTTCATGCAAGTCAACAATTCTTGATCGTAGGTCTTCTGAGAGCTCTTTTCTGCAAGGCATGGTTCACATCAGGCATTGCTTCTTGAAACCAGTAAACCCAAAACTGGTGTGTGTTTTTAAAGGGCAGGACAGCTTTCAGCAACACATCCAATAATATCACCCTGATTGGACTCAAGGTTGGTTCACTCCTGGCTCCAATTAGCTCTTGGAGAAGTCATTAGGTTAGGGGTTCACATACTTTTCCCACCCTGCACTGTGAATGTTTACATGTTATGTTCAATAAACACATGAAAACATATGTTTGTGTTGTATTATTTTAAGCAGACTGTGTTTATCAAATTGTTGTGACTTACATGACGATCAGAGCACATTTTATGACCAATTCATGCAAAACTCCACGTAATCCCAAAGGGTTCACATACTTTTTCTTGCCACTAATATATATATATATATATAATGTAAATATGTGAGCTGGGGGCATTTTTATATGAGGTCTGTTCTTATTGGAAAGTGTTCACATGACATAAAATAAAAGTATCGGTACTCGGTATCGGTGAGTACTTTTAAAAAAGTATCGGTACTCGTACTCAGTCCTATTAAAGTGGTATCGGTGCATCCCTACTTAAAAGCCAACCCAGGGATATTTAACTAATGTAATTGAAAACTCTGCTACGATTTATATAGGTCAGTGATGGCAAACCTTGGCACCCGATATTTTTCTGAACTACATGTCCCATGATGCTCAGCCAGACCTATCTGTGGCTAGGCATCATGGGACCTGTAGTTCCGAAACTTCTGGTGTGCCCAGGTTCGTCATCACTGACCTAGACCATTTTGCAAAGGAGCGGTCATGTAGAGTTCTACTCTGCTGATATTAGAACCCCCAACTAAAACGATGCCAAGACCTACAATGGACTTCAGATGGAAGGAACCGTGAAACAGTGGCAGTTCCCTAATATGTTGAATTCACTAGTTTCGTTGTAATTGGTCCACCATAGTTTGTTGAAGTAAAACGACTATTCTAGGCATTGTAGTGTTTTTGAAGGTAAGCTTTACTAAACCCAGTTTGGTAACAGAAGCATTTTCGCAATTTAAACTTTTCTGCCTAATAAGGAGCTAATCCTATTTCTCGAGCAGGTTCAAATCCTGCAGCCTCTGCTTTCTGCTGGTTATTCAGTGTTCACAGTAGAGGGTGGGAATTTTTGCTGGTCTGTACTGGAAAAGAAAGTTGATATGGGATTACCGACTTTCTAGATGGGAAGAAGGAAAGCCCAGCTGTGTCTGGTCATGAGTACCTTGACTATTAGACAGACCCCACACTAAGTTATGATAAATCTGTAGTGGCCATGGAATATTATAGTTATTCCTCCGCTTTGAGAAAGTCTCTAAAACAAAACCCTGTTTTTTTTACTCAATCTACGTTTATCATAAGGCTATTTTATCATTCTAAAACTACAGGACACAATTAGAACAAAGCCTTTTTAAAACTAAAGGTTATTTTTTTATATATATATATATATATATATATATTTGTGAAAAATGAAAGTGTTCTTTCTTGAAATTCTAAAATATAAACCAGATTTAAGAAAACAAGCAAGGAAGGAGATGACTATAACTTGGACATAAGAATGATAAACTGCCCCACCGTGTTTCAAAAGGATTTTCCTTCTGTAAACATTAGTCATATTTTATGTGTCATCACATACTGCGCAAATGCATCTTAAAGTTTGGTGTGCCTTTTCTAACAGGATTTTGAGCAGTATGTCAAACTGCATGCGGCAAACTCTCACTTTTCCTCGTGGCGGAAAACAAAGTAATCTGTTTGTGATGAATGTATCTGTTTTCAGGACAAAATGGTTAATTAGCCATGCAGATTATCATACAACCGCAAGTGTAGGATATGAAGTCTGAGGAATGAGGAAAAAATTTGTAGGAACTTAGACATTCCTATTTGAACAAGAAGAAAAAGAAAAGTGTTTGTAGACTTTGAGGGCCCCATTCCACTTGAGGCATTAGTGTTAACAAGGGAGTCATTACTCGTAACAGTGTCCTTCTACTCCAGTCAGCTGTACCTGCATCGTACTGTGCATTACTGTTAGTTTGATCAGGAAGCAATGTATAGGGAGCCGGTGAATACTGGCCAATTCCAGTGTCGCTCGTTACACATTTGGCTGCGTTGAAGACCAGGAGCACCGGTTTGCATGTAACATTTTTGTTGGATTGCTAGCCAGTTCTCTGTACTTAAAACTTTATTGACATTTCCCTGGTGCGCAATAAAGAATTTAATAAAATCAATATTGGTTAGGGATGCACCGAAATTTTTGGTGGCCGAAATTATCGCCGGAAAATGGTGTTTTCGGTTTCGGCCGAAATGGAAATTTAGCCGAAAAAAATCGGCCAAAAATTTCCCTTTCAAAATCGGGCCTGGAGGCCCGGCCGAGCTGGGGGCTCGCCTGAGCTTGGAGGCCGGCCGAGCAGGGGGCTCGGTTGGGCCTCCAGGCCCAGGTGACGGATTTTGTTGGGAGGGTGGAGAGCGTTCTACATACTCACCTACATCGGCCTGAGTCCTCCACCGGTGTTAGTCCTCCTGCATCCAGTGCCTGCTCTCCATTGGTCGCCGGTATAACATCACGGAAGCCTTTGACCCTGGGTCACAGGCTTTCGTGACGTCATCCTGGCGACCGACACAGAGAGCGGGCACTGGATGCAGGAGGACTGCCACCGGTGGAGGACTCGGGGCTGATGTAGGGGAGTATGTGTAGGCAACATGGTCACCTACATCCTCCTACTTCGGCCTTGAGCTCCAGCGGTGACAGTCCTTCGGCTGTCGCCGGCCTCAAGGCTCAGGCGAGGCCCCGGCTCGACTGGGCCATGAAGGCTCTGGCGAGGCCCCGGCTCGGCTGGGCCATGAAGGCTCTGGCGAGGCCCCGGCTCGGCTGGGCCATGAAGGCTCTGGCGAGGCCCCGGCTCGGCTGGGCCATGAACGCTCTGGCGAGGCCCCTTCTCGGCTGGGCCATGAAGGCTCTGGCGAGCCCCCGGCTCGGTTGGGCCATGAAGGCTCTGGCGAGCCCCCGGCTCGGCTGGGCCATGAACGCTCTGGCGAGCCCCCGGCTCGGCTGGGCCATGAACGCTCTGGCGAGGCCCCGGCTCGGCTGGGCCATGAAGGCTCTGGCGAGCCCCTGGTTCGGCTGGGCCATGAAGGCTCTGGCGAGCCCCCGGCTCGGCTGGGCCATGAAGGCTCTGGCGAGCCCCCGGCTCGGCTGGGCCATGAAGGCTCTGGCGAGCCCCCGGCTTGGCTGGGCCATGAAGGCTCTGGCGAGCCCCCGGCTCGGCTGGGCCATGAAGGCTCTGGCGAGCCCCCGGCTCGGCTGGGCCATGAAGGCTCTGGCGAGCCCCCGGCTCGGCTGGGCCATGAAGGCTCTGGCGAGCCCCCGGCTCGGCTGGGCCATGAAGGCTCTGGCGAGCCCCCTGCTCGGCTGGGCCATGAAGGCCCAGGCGAGCCCCCGGCTCGGCCCGGCCTCCGGGATCAGGTTCTCATGTCTGGTTTTCGTATCGGTTTTTGGCCGAACCGATCCCGAGGTTTCGGTATCGTCTGGAAATTTCCGTTTTGGTGCATCCCTATCGGTTCCTTTTTTTCTTTCTCCTGAGATGTACTACTTTCTATTAAAATAACTTTGATCTGAAGTAATTGAGGAAAAAATGTTGGGAATTAAGTTTGAACAAATCTAGAGAATCCAAAGCAGCAGCACCACCAGCAGTTCGACATGGAGGCTAATACAGAGCAGATTTGGCTCTGATGAAGCCGGTCTTTATACCGGCGAAACACGTGTCAGCCATTGATTTTAGATGTGTGTATTGCTGATAGCCGTAGGGTGAGTCTAGAAATTGTACAAGTGTTAGGGGGCATAAACAGGGAACTGATGGCGTATTGTTGGGCATTGATTTCAATGAGTGGCTGTCTAAAATTGAACTCCAATTAATTGCGGCTAAAGGATGGCTGCCCATAAATAATTACAGAGACTATGCATGTTTCATTGTGAGTAACGCGTACAGAGGTTTAGGGATTTTTTTCTCCCTTCTATATCACACATGTTGTATTGATCAATTGTTGGAAAACTATTGAGTCCAGATTGCAAGCATTTAAGGCCGGCGTCAGACGAACGTAGTGATCACATCCTTGTTGTCGTAATATAGAATAATGATCAATAGAGACCCACACATGAAGTACGTGCGTACCGAACTGCGCACGCACAACGCATGTGGCAAACGGACGCAAGTCAGAGTGCACCACGTCCTCGTAGCGTTCTGTGTGAGTGATGTCAGACGCAGCGCATTTGTGACCTCCAGCACCTTGACGCACAAAATGGCTTTTCATATCCTTTTCAAATTTTTATCATTTTTCATATCAATTTTACTTCACATATTTCCTCTTTTTTTTTTTTTCTACGTCCGTCAAAGAAAAAAACCCTGTGTGGTGTCTACAGTATCTTCCGTCAGTATGTCCGTCAGTTATGCACGCACGCAGAGTGCGCTCAGACTTCGTTTGTCTGACATTAGCCTAAGTGATACTATAGGAGACTTGGCTCCCCAAGCGGTTGATACTTCTAACAATCAAAGCTTTTTTCCTCTGGCGGTAATTGATCTGCATAGATTATGCCAAAGTAGTCAACCCAGGCTGTAAGATTGCAAGTTTGATCAATAACTTTATATAAGATCTGGCTTTCCTAGAATTTTTCAATTCCCTGTCTGTAATAAGCTGCCGAGTTAGGCTAGGATCAGACGAATGCATTTTTCGCGTCGTCCGTGAAAAAGTGCGTTCGAACGAATGGATGTATTTTTTCACGGAATACGCGATAGCGGTCATACGATGCGCATTTTCGTCTGTGATTTTGTACGGATCATCAATAAAACCCTTTTTGCGTCTGGACGTTATGTAGGCCGGACATTAGCAGCGTCTGACGTCTCCTAATCATGCACACACGCCGCTAGCGGACGCAGCGCACTCTGTACGTCAGTACTAGCGGTATCACGTTCTCGAAAAAATGCGTTTGTTTGCCGCTTTCGTGCGGCCGTACTTCGTATATTGCCCGTCATTGGCTGTCATTTGCTGCTACTTCGGCCGTGATAAAGTGCGACTGCATGTGCGTTCACACTGCGTTCGTCTGACCTTAGCCTTAGCAAGCCATGCATCGAGCATTCGTAAAATGAATTCATCTTCGTAACTAACTGCAGCTTCGATAACTCTGCTTGTTAGCCCCTTCACTGCTGAGCCATTTCACATCTTAGAAAAACACGTTTTTCTTTTGTTTTGTTTTTTTCTTTTTCTTTACTGTAAACATGGTCATGTTTGGTATCATTGGAAAAGCCATGCTCTGACCTTTCTAATGATACCAAGCCTGACCCTGCTAGCTGCCAATAGTTGGGAGAGATTGGGGTTCAAAGGAAACCCCCTATCTCCACACCATCTTTCCTTGGGAGTCAATGAGGACGTTCCCCACACGTCCTCAGCAGTGAAAGGGTTAAGTGAACTAATCTTAACTTTAACCGCCCCATATAAATTGGCTACCTGTCTTTGATTGTGTTTTTAAGTTGAATCTTGAGTGTGTTTAATCAATAAAAGGTATATTTTACGTGTCCCTCCCTCCTGTAAGCTCAAGGTGTGTTTTCTTTCTGGAGTGAACAACCGGTTTTCTGATGGAGGCGAATATATCAGAATACTTTTGTTATGAAACATACAAGTTTTTTTTTCTTTTCAGGCAAGGTTTTAAATGTATCCACATATCTGGTTCCCATCACTTGGGAGTGTGTAATTAGAGAGCAGTGTTTGTATTTTACAGGAGGGAAAGGTATTCCTCGGACCATCTCTTTCCTGCACCTCTGTTCCAGTTCAGGAAACGTGTCGGCAATATTTATTTTTGTGGGTCACATCTACAATGTTTTGTACTTCTTTGAATTTATAAACAAAAAAGTGTGTGGGGGGGTCACCTCCTCCTTTAGGAAGTTGTAGAACTGTGTCAACAGTACAGATTTAGAAAGCTCAGAATGGCCGTCATGTTTCTTGTGCCAGGGTTAAATATACCTTTTTGTTTTTCCAAACTAATGAGAATGAATCCTTTCCTGCACTCCCATGTTATGTTGCACCTGTAAAGAATTAAAACCGAAGTACTGGCGCTCTGATCCCACTGACTTGTATTCCACTTGACATCGTGCACATGTTGGTCCAGACTTTGCATGTGTTCGGAAAGGTTTCTAGTTTGCCCCGATAGCGACGTTTTTAATGACCGACACCATATCAAGGAAGGAATGTGGATTGTGTTTGTTTAGCTTGCATGCAGTTACGCCACTTCCTGCACCATACACTATGTGTGAATATGATTACCCTATTTCGATGAGACCAAGTATGATAATCCATATGTACTGTAACAATACAAATAATGTAAATAAAATGACAGAAAGGAGAAATAATATCGTGTATTCGCCACGAGGGAAAAGATAATTATTTTCACAACCTGCCCCACACGTGTAAAAACAGGATTCAACTTCAAACATCTGTTATTTACCATTTTGTTATTTTTTTATTCTTCTATTCAATCAAAAGCATTTTTATTCTTTGTGCTGTGAGTAGTTTGCAACGATGTGTTTTTATAAATTGCACTGTTTATGTTCTGTCAGTAAAGCCGACACGTTTAATGATAGATTTATATTTCTCAAGCTGGTAAAATATTTATCTGGGCAAGTACATTAAAGTCACTTTTCTAATGAAATCAAAGCGGATTAACAATTGGCCAATATGATATTAGCTCTGCAGTATATGATCCATCAGCATTAAGCTGCAGGGAACTGCCAGGGCCGTGCACACAGCATACCTTTTTCTGAAATAAAAGGTGTTTTATGCGTTTTCTCCCTGTGTAGCATTGTGACCATGTCCTTTTAAAGATTATTTCACTCATCATAGTCATTATGTCAATCAAAGAGTTTACCACAAATGTTTTTGGTAAGCATAAGCGATTATTTTAAGTCTGCCAAATTTTGTGAGTTTTTTTGTTTTTTGTCTTTTGTAAATAAACTCAAGAAGAATGCAAAAACAAGAATGTGTGGTTTTCCTGTCCAGTTATGTAAATCGTATTCCTTGTTATAGCAGTATTTTAACTCTGCATTAACTCCAGTTGAGCAGCAATTTTTATACAGCTCTCACTACCGCACATTAATAAGTAGGGATGCACCGATACCACTTTTTTAAGACAGAGTACGCGTACCGATACCTTTTTCAAGTACTCACCGATACCGAGTACCGATACTTTTATTTTATGTCATGTGACCGCTTTCCAATAAGAACAGACCTCATATATAAATTCCCCCAGCTCACATGTATATATCCCCCCGAGATATATATATATATATATATCTCTATCTCTATTTACACAGAATGCCCCCAGCTCACATGGATATGCCCCCGGCTCTCACAGACCTGGGGAAGCTGGCCGCGTGCATGAAAAGCACGCGGCCAGCATTCCCATCCGGCGAGCCGCAATACTCACCCGTCCGAAGGTCCGGTCGCACGGCTGTGACGCGATCACGCGGCCGCCGGGCGCCTCTGACGCTGCCTCCAGCCGAGAGGTAGTGTCACACAAGTGGCCACGTGAGCGCATCACAGAAGCGGCCGCGTGAAAGTGTCACAGCCGTGCGACTGGACCTTCGGACGGGTGAGTATTGCGGCCCGTCGGAGGGGAACGCTGGCCGCGTGCTTTTCATGCACGCGGCCAGCTTCCCCTGCCCTGCGGATACCAGCAAGACGGCCCAGCGCTGGCTTCCGGTATCGGGGGGGTGTATCGGGCCATTAGCACGAGTACCAAGTACACGTGCAAACGGCAGTATCGGCGCCGATACTAGTATCGGTGGATCCCTATTAATAAGTTTACACAATCTAGAAATAGGTGCTAGAAAAGATCAAGCAACAACGAAAAAAGTATTGGAAAACTAGAAAGAAAGCCCAGGCACTCCAGGTGGAAATGCAGACCTTGCGATTTATAAAGGGCGACAGAAATCACTCGATGCTTCAGAGTGGTTGAAATCCCAAAACCAGAGGAGAATTAGAAGTAAAGTCCAGTCACTTCAGGTGAAATTTAAAGATACAAGAGCTTTATTATGGAAGTTGCAAAGTTTTGGCTGTCGACCAAGGGTCTTTAAAGTCAATGCATTTTCGAAGGAACAGTTCCGTCATTGGTCCTTAAGGGGTTAATAGAGGCTTCTTTGCAGCTGAAACATTGCACTTTTTTTCCTCCTGGACTTGATTTCTATTTTTTCACTGGTTTTGGGATTATGACCACTCTTTCTTATGTCTGGAGTACCCAAAGATTTCTGGCACCATTTTTAACTGTAAGTTTTGAATTGCTTTTCCTCTTCATTTCACTGAATAAAAGTAGGTAATTTATGAAGTGCCGACACCCCAGGAAATAAAGCTGCTGTTGGAGAGGACAGCTTGGAGAAGGCATCTCGAGTGAGAGGTCTCATTGAGGATTGCAGGGTCAAGTCTGTTCAGCTGCCTGTTTTTATACAGATTTAAAAGTGTTAAACACAAATTTTAAAATACTAAATACTTTATCTGTTTCTTGTTTCCCCACTTGGTATCTAAATTCAAGTCAAAGTGTAGCAGTCGCTTGAATAATAAGAAGAAGAAAAAAGAAAACCTGGAAAGTTTTCTTGAAAGAAATTAGGATTGAGAATGACTATTAAACCATAACTTGCTCAATATACACTTACTATGTGCATAATATACTCAGTGTTTTACATGTTCCCTCTTTTTCTGCTAGATCTGGTTACAGTTGAACTGACCGAGAGGAAGACGTGCTTTTGGCGCCATCAGAAAGGTTCACCAGATACCTACCTATCAACTATCGAAGCCATTTATTACTTCATGGTAGACTATCACACACTCATTCTAGAGGAAAATTATCACGGAGAGTATGACAATCTCCTCTTCTTCTTCTCATATATGTACAGACTGATCAAGGATGCAAAGCATTCAGCCGGGAAACTCTAACGCCAAAGACTAAAGGCTAAACTCTAAGACATTTAGTTACCTGTACTTCTGTCTCAAAGAGGTAATGTTTTTAAAAGATGCGGTGTCATCATGATTGATTCAAACAGTTTACGTTTGTTAAATGTATTTGTTTATACATTTTATTTTTTTATTTTTTGCTAAGCAGAACCATTTAAAATTAGCCGATATCCTGAATAAGCTATAGAAGGTGGGTACATTGTTATCAACCCATAAGTAGTTTTGAATGCAGACTTTCAGTAAACTTTAACAGTTTTACACTTATTTTGGTGGTTTTAATAATAATCCTTGCAGCCTACTCATTTTCCTTACCTACTCAGTACTGGATTAGGGGTTTCATAGACCCAGAGCTGAAGATTGTGACATATTTCTGCACAAATTCCTCCGTTTCATTGTGATTTTGCTATATTCTCCCCAACTATTGTTTCTCTGTCACATTTTTTCCTAAATTCCATTGTGCTGCTGACCTTTTCCTCTTCACTCCCATTATTTCAACCCATTCTTCCTCAAGTCCCTTCTCCCTGTCTGTTGTGCCTCTATCTCCCATTGTTCCTCTGGACAGCTCAGATACTTATGTTCTGGGATGGTTGTGGACCCACATAAAATTTGTAGACTAGGATCTGCGGAGAGCTGTACTTAAGCTGATGAGGACCCGTGGATGCTATTTCAAACAGCTTAGATCTTCCTCTGTTAGATAAATTGTCAGTGGAGATGATTCGAGTCACTGGGCACACCACACAATACTGAATGAAAAGAAGAACCCTTGAGTGGCATCTAAGTACTTGAAAAAAAAAATCATTGAAACTGGTTAACATCTCTGCCCATAAGAGTCTCCTTCAAAAAAGAAGCATACCTAAAGTTTGCCAAAGACCACCTTATCATTCCACAGCGATTCGAGGAAATTTTTCATTTTTCCCACAGACTTGTGAAGGGTTACTGGCTTGTGTTCAATAAAGACATGAAAGATTCTAATTGTGCATTGTTATCTTAAGCACATTGTATTTGCCTGTACTTGTGAGATTGATGAAAGTTAGATGACATTGTATGACCAATTCACGTAGTAATCCATCGAAAAGATTCACATACTACTTCTAGTCACCGTAGGTGTTGTGCAGTCGGAACTATAATGGGCTTAGCCAGAGATACAGTCAATCAAAAACAATTATAAGGCTTCAAGAACCTATAACACTATGGTAAAAGGCAGAAACATCATGTTTTCTACTAGAGCTCCAAAAGCTTTGTGAAGACATTGTCTGCTAAACTATGAAATCACATAAATTTGGTTGCATGTAGTAATTTGGAGCCTAAGTGGGTGTCTTCTTAAATTATATACTCTTCCAATACAACTCCTTTCTCCTATTCTGTAACACATTGGCCAAATTTTAAATAACAAAACAAAACATGAAAGCCATAGTGGCTATTACTGCCCAAGCACTATCTTTGTATCACTTTCCGAACTGGTTGTAAATAAGATACAAAGATACAGATGTTGTGAAACCTCATAAAATACTCAATTTATTGACATACATTTTGGTTATGTACCTTTTAACCCCTTCACTACCAAGTGATTTAAAAAATTTTAGTTAGAGGTTAATATTTGAGATTATACCCATTGTACATGTTGCTGTAACGTTTTTTTGGCCAGTGGCGCCATCTACTGTCAAATTGAGTTAGAGCTTTGAGCCGCTGGCCTATTTTCTTCTATTTCTCCTGCATCGGCTGCTGACAGCTTCTGAAAGTTGGATATTTCAGAGCTTTGAGCAGCTGATTTTACAGTTTTAGCTCTTTGGGCATTCTGCCTACAGGGCTAAAGCTTTGGGGGCACCTTCTGCAGCCCAAAAGCAAACAAAATTTGTTTGCAGCAAATTAATTTCATTTGTTTTTGGGCTGCAGATCAAGATATCGAGATCTCTCAATATCGGAGCACTGGATAGTGCCTTTGAAGCCCGAGAGAGCTCTATCGGTATTGAAAGGATTCAAGTCTGCTTATTTCATTCTGCTGTCATAGAAGGATGTTTGTTAAAGCAAGTTGCTATTGTTTAAGCCTCTAGAGGTTATTCACTAACCTCAGATTTGCACTGGACGATGAATTTCACCATTCGGTGCAATTTGTCTATTCACTAAACTGTTAATTCACCAAATATTGGCGAATCGACAGCAAGATTAGATGCACTTCACCGCAGTTCGAGGGCACTGAAATTGCCCCATATAAGACTATGGTGTCTTCTAATAACAGAACACCGAACTGCACGGAATTTGCAGTGAAATGCCCTAGTTTTCGGTGTTTCAGTTCGACAAGTGTAAACAGGCGAATCCAATAGGATTCAATGTAAAAAAAGGGATATGAGTGGGATGTTATTGGATCCGGTGTATCCTGGTGGGAACGGTTTTATTATGGTAGTGTTATCTGTTGTTTAGGGAGGTGACCACATCCCTTTTCCGTATGGCCTAAGCGTAGGGGTTCCATGTGACGCTTTTGTATTTCTTGCTGATGTTGTTTTTCTACACTGTTACGGTTTGGTCGCTTTTTTTTTTATATAATATGTGTATGAAATTCTGTTCTGTACCTGATCCATTAAAAATTACTTTTAAAAATGTTTATTAAGGACTGGTTATTTCTTTTTCCATTTTCAGCAAAAACCCATAGAACATAAACAGGGTAATTCAAAGAGATTCGAAAAGTCACCGCACTTTCGGTGACTTTTCATTCTCTTCAATTCGGTTCCTTTTGCCGATCCTATTTCGGTGACCCTGCGGTGTATTCAGCAAGCACCACAGGGTCCCCGAATTGCAGGGAAAGGCTGCCGCAAACCTGACGAAAACTAACCGCAAAACCCGGCGAATGCACGCCGAAAACCCGCAAAAACATCTGGATTAACCTGCCGAAAACCACGGAAAAACTGAGCAGGAGCCGATCGCCGCCGCCGAAAAAGCCGACACCGCAGAAGAGGCAGTGAATAAATTAGCAAAACAGTTTGTGTGAATGTTTGAAAAGTGAAACGCTGTTTGCAAAGAAACTACTGAGCGAAAATGTCTGAAATTTACATATGAGGTCCAAGGAATGATAGTTAAAAGGGCTGTCACAGAAAAAATAAGTAAACTTAAAAAAATTAAAAAAAATCGGACTTTTAAAAAATAAAAAAAATCCAGAAAAATGCTTAAAATATCCTAAAAAAATCTATAAATAAAGAGACTCTTTGCTGCAGAATTTTATAATGAACGGTTTATTAGATATTGAATTAAAACGGGAATATTTTTAACGTTGAAGCCTATGGGATTCTCCTGAATAAACCTGCCGAATTAAACCACCGAATGGCAGGGTATTTCGGGAACCTTTCACTGCTGGTTTGTGTTCTCTGAATAGCCGAAGCAGTGCTTTTTCATGGGGATTTCACTGCCCTCGAACAGGCACCGTATGTGCAGGCAATTTGCCAGGATTTGGCGAATTGCCTGCTCTCTGGATAGCTGAATGGCCAAGAAAGGTAACCGAAAGCTGATTTTCAGCGTTCGGTTACCTTTCTCAAGCAATTCGGATCTCTTTGAATTACCCTGAAAGACTTTTTTCTGTAATAGACCTTTTTATTATTTGGACACCTTTTTACGACATTTTTGCTGGTTCATACTCCTATTAGGAGAATAGGGGACTTTTTTTGTAGGTCTGCAGAATTCACAGATGCCAATTTGGTGGTTTTCGCCGATGTCCGATAACTGCTTTGGCGACTCAATTTTCGCAAAAATATGTTGACCATTCGCTAAATAGTGAATTCACCGTATTTTCCGTGAAGTGGGTTTGCCGACATTCAGCTAAATGGGCCGAAACGCAAAGCTCTGAAATTGCACACAATTTCGTTGCTTTGTGAATTGACTCTTCTGTGTTGGGATCCGAGCCATCAACCACTTGCCTACAAGGTTCTAGACTCGAACCTTTAGGCTGGTGTCAGATGAGCGTAGTGTTCACGTCCGTGATTGCGCCTAAAAGTACGTCCGTGATAGCATGACAGAAAGCCCATCGGAGCCCGACACACAAGGTACGTCCGCACTGAACTGCGGACGCACAACGGCCGCAGCCCACAGACGCAAGAACGTACAACCCCTAGAACGGCCGCACAAAGTGCGCTGCGTCCACAACGTCTGCATAGCTTTGTGTGTGAGTGATGGAACGTGGTCAGACGGACTGCATTTATACGTCCAGCATTTTTCACGGACAAAATGGTTTTGCTTTTTAATTTATTTTCCCTCCTACATCCGTCAAAATATACGTCAGTGAAAAACACGGACTGTGTGGCCACTACTGCGTCTTCCGTACGAACATCATCCGTACTGCACGGACGTACAGTCTGTAGAAATCACGTTCGTCTGACCCTAGCCTAATCCTTCATAATCTATTTTCTAAACGGAGTATGACCACTGGCAGATTATGAATCAATGAATGGAATTCCTATTAAGAGCAAACTACATATCCTTTAAACCGGTGTTACTCAACCCTGGTTCAAAACCCCATAACAGACCAGGTTTGCCAGATATGTGAAGCACAGCACAGGTGATATGATTTGCTGCTCTTTGATTGCAGGATCCAGTCTGTATTTCCACAAGGTAATCCTTAAAACCTGTCCTGGTAAGGCTGGCGTCAGACGAGTGTAAGAGTGGACGTTCCTTCCACTCAACGCCTGTCTGGCTACCTTGCTGAGCGTACTTAGTGCACTCAGCGCTGCAAGGCTCGATCCTCCTACAGAGGATCGTGCTTTGCAGCTCCGTCAACGCGCGTCCTGGCGCTTTGACAGAGAGGGCTGCTGCACAGAAGCAGCACGGCCGCTGTTGCGTGCGCAATTCGTCCGTGCGCAACACTGACCCTGGCCCCGTCGCAGCGTCTCAATGCTATGCTACGACGGACGCCAGAAGGCACGTCAGTACGGGCGCACATAGTGCACTCGTCTGATGCCAGCCTTAAGAGTCCTGAAGACCGGAGTTGAGAAACAAAGATATAAATCCTTGGGAGGACTGGCAAGTTTTTGAAATGGAGGCAAATATAAATACATATTACTATTTTGACTGAATCAACATTTTTTCCACAAACTTTGATGCTCCGATATTGGCGGCATCCTATTTGGATGCCTCGGCCAAAATGGAGCATCATTCTCCGTTAGGAATTAGCTTTTGGTTAGGTTACTTTTTGTTCTTTGTTTAAGGTTAGGGTTAACCCTAACATTATGTCCATTTTTTTATTATTATTAATTTTTCCCTTCGGTAACAGATTCTGCCCCTTCTTATGGACCAAGCATCAAACTCTAGCCCTGATTTGTAACTAATTGTGAATCACTCTGCTTTTTTTGGCCAAAGTGGGCAATATTGGAGTGTCGGTATTTGCCTGTGGCTGAATTTGACAGGCTTCCAAATAGTGATAATTTAGCTTTAGTCATATACTTGTCTTCTAAATGGCATTTTAGTGAAAGGACTATGAATACAACTAAATTCATATTAGTCCCTCCCTAACACTTTCATCTAGTTTTATTAGTTGACGAAAATGTGAATAGATTTGTCATAGTTTTAGTCATCATAACTTGGTTATAGTCTAGGTTTCGTCACTGAAAAAATGTAGCCAACCAATTCTTTGACAAACTTTATTAGTCTACTTAGATGACACTACTTCCAATTCCGTTGTACCAAACCTAGAATGTCTCTTTCACCGTGTCATTTTTTTGATGTGGCCTGAGAGATGTCTTTCTCTTTAAACAGACATAAAATAACGTCAGATGCACACGCAAACATTTATTATTATTATTATTCTTTATTTATAAAGCGCCAGCATATTCCGCAGCGCTGTTCAATAAGCACAGTATAGACAGGGTTACAATACATTGAACAACATTTGACAAACAGTACAGGAGGAGATGAGGGCCCTATTCCCGTAGGAACTCACAATCTGGGAGGGTTGGGGTTGGAAACAGGAGGAGAGGACTGTAAGGTGAGAGTGATTGATGGCTGCGTCAGTGAGTTGGGTGGTAGGCTTCCCTAAATAGGAATGTTTTAAGGGAGCGTTTGAAGGAAGAGAAGTTAGGGGAAAGTCTGACAGTACGAGGGAGAGCGTTCCAGAGAGTGGGGGCTGCGTGTGAGAAATCCTGCAGTCTATCATGGGAAGAGGTGATGCGGGGAGAAGCTAGGCGCAGGTCACTGTTTGACCTTAGGGAGTGGGCTGGGGTGTATCTGGTGATTAGTGAGGACAGGTAGTGGGGAGCTGAGTTAGTGAGGGTTTTGTAGGTAAGGATAAGGATTTTGAACTTAATTCTGCAGTGGATGGGGAGCCAGTGAAGGGACTCGCAGAGGGGAGCGGCAGAGACAGAGCGGCGGGTGAGGTGAATTAGCCTGGCGGAGGCGTTCAGGATGGATTGTAGGGGGGAGAGGCGGGACAGAGGGAGGCCAGATAAGAGATTATTGCAATAGTCGAGTCGGGAGATTACCAGGGCGTGTATGAGTTGTTTTGTGGTGACAGCGGTAAGAAATGGCCGAATTCTGGAAATATTACGCAAATTATAACATTTAGACAGTCTTATGGACACATCAGACACTCATTGAGGAGGGAAAAAAATGTCATCCCAGTTTAATAACACATTTTCAACCAACCTGCCAGCTGTGAATCATTAATAGATTGTTACGGCTTTCTAAGTATAATGTAGGAAGTTGTTACTGCAATTAAAATGTTTAGTGCTTCTGCACAGTAGGGCGGTGTAAAGGGTTCCCTGTAGAAGAAGAAAAAAAAAGGATGCTTCTATTGAAGCTAATCTTTTTGACTTTTGAAGATTGTGAATTCGTCATAAGAAAAGGAAACATGCATCAGTGGCACAAGCAGATAAAATCCAGGTTCTAGAGGAAACCTATCTTTCCAAGGAAGTGGGATGATGGGCGACATCCCAGAGCTGGGACCAGCAGGGATATACCTTTACAAATTGCAGATTGTACAACAAATGCTTATGCCAGCTTTTGAATATGGAGATGTAGTGTATGCAGCTGTCCCGCAAACACACCTTCATAAACCTACTACATTGTATAACTCATTCTGCCGCTTTGTGCTACAATGTAACTACATGACCCACCATTGTGACATGTTAAAAGAGCTAAACTGGCCATCACTGGAATCTAGACGCACCCTTCACCTTTCCAACCTAGTGTTTAAGAGCTTTTCTGGGAAGCTACCACCCTACCTGAATAGGCTGCTTGCCCCAGCAGTTCCCTCATCCTATAACCTCAGATCCAGGACCTGCACCTTACTTGCAATACCACAATACAAATAGAAATTGGCTCGATCCTCTTTTTCCTACAGAGCACCACATTTATGGAATAACCTCCCAGATGCCATCAAATCTTCCCCCAGTCTAAAGTCCCTTAAGAACTCCCTATTAACATACCTCAATACAGAATGTACCTGTAAACATGTAACAGTGAATATATTTATTTTCTGTTAACCTGTATATGTGAGATTTAAATTTTTTTTATTTTTAATATTTTGCATTTTCTTACTTTTTATTTCTGTACCACTGTAACAATTTAATGTTGCTGTACCCTGGTCATACTTGAAAACGAGAGAAATCTCAATGTATCCTTCCTGGTAAAATCCTTTATAAATAAATAAATGGTTTATATCATAAATTTAATGTACAACCTCACTCTTCCAAAATGAGTGTTTTTAATTTCCTATCTGTAAAGGTAAAAACATAAGTTGTGGTCAGATCATTTTTCAATTTGAGTTGCAGAACTCTATTCTATTTACAACCATTTATCAGCGAAAAAGGAAAGTTATTGTCCTCATATCATACATTATGTTGCATACAATTCAAATATACACGAAAATCTAACCATCAGTTTAGAATTTAATTCTGTGATTGAAATCTCAGCCTGAAGTATACTTATCTCAAAGGACAGAAGGTAAGCAAATTGTTCACATCAAACTGTTTGGCATTTTTAAGAAAACTGCGTCCTGATCTGAAAGTGAAAACTTTCTTTAAACCTTGACGTTTGATCACAAGCGGCTAAACCTGGGCTTGATGCATAGATCAGAAGCCAATAAATCTGTGTTTTTGTTGGGTTTTTTTCAGTGGTAGTAGGGATGCGATGGTTCATTCACTCCCTGTCGTGAAAATTCAGTGTCACAAGAGACAGACCCCAGAATAGAAAGTAGTAAGACACTGCCTAACCAACCGGTCCTTAAGTGTCCACGCTCGAAGGTAGATTGACGGAGATAGATCTGGTTTTCTCCTGATCCTATCAAAAGGTCAAGGGTAGGAGAAACTCAATTCTACTGTAAACAAGCCCGAATTTCAACACCCAGAGAGACCAGAGAATTACAAAGTACTGCACTGAAAGGTAAAACACAGCAAGGCAAACCTGAACATCAAAAGATGAAATATCTCCAGTTTACTTCTGATTTAGTTGAAACAGGAGGCGTGCGTCAGAATGTATGTGCACAATGATGCTTGGTCAATTGACTCCGTTACATTTGGAATAGTGCAGGTATGGGGAAATTAGGCCAGCGTGGGCATAGCTGCATTGTCTGCTTCACGCAGAAAAGTCAATGTGACGTTGTTGGAATGACATGGTAAGGGCAAGGCAACCTGTGTCAACTAGGCATGCGCAATGTTTCCTAATTTCTGCCTACCAACAGGATGCTCTAGTATGGTAGAAAACGCAGAGAGAGTAGAGCTAAACAGTTGCCACATTTACACACACTTCTGCTGTGAGTCCTGTAACAAGTGGACATATCTGAGGAACTGACAAAAAGGATGGGTGGTTGTGAGATTGTGTTGAAGAAATGTGGTAGGCATGGATTATATTTTGAAAAAACAAATACAAATTATGGACCTGTATTCAAACACAACCACAGAAACGTGCTCTGTTCTTTAAGTAACTCCAAGCACCAATAACATCTGTATGCTCACATACATAATAGCACAACAAATGCTAGGTCTTTCCTATCTGCAAATTATGGCTAGTCACAGAATCCATTTCAAATGTTTCCTGCAAACATAAACCCATCATCCTGCTCAAGTGTAGCGCTGTCTGTGCCATACAAGTACTTACCATAATTATACATGTAAATCATGTGGTCAACACATGAATCCCAATTACAGGTATGTTTATTGACTTCCTACAGAAAATGTTGACAATTTAGGCTGGGGGTCAGACTAACGCATTTTTAACTTTTAGGCGCACTTAATCCTGGCCGTAGTAGCCGCAAATGACGGGCAATATACGAAGTACGGACACACGAAAGTTCGGCCTCGCAACGCACGCGGCAAACTATCGCATTTTTTTGAGAACGTAAAACCGCTAGTACTGACGTACAGAGTGTGCTGCGTCCGCTAGCGGGGTGTGTGCGTGACTACATAACGTCCAGACGCAAAAAGTGTTTTATTGCCGATCTGTTAAAAAACACGCACGAAAATGCGCATCGTTTGACCTCTTTCGCGTCCACCGTACAAAAAATATGTCTGCGTTCGAACGCACTTTTTGACGGTCGATGTGAAAAATGCGTTCATTTGACCCCAGCCTTAAATACTGCCCACTTTTCAGGAAACCAGTAATGACCACCATGTTTTTAACTTTACCAGTATTGTGGGAGTCCCTATGCCCCAACATTAGACGCTTCTTGTCTCTCCAGCCCTTCAAGAAGTCTCTGAAAACACATTACTTTGGATAAGCCTATCGGCTCACTCCATGATTTCCTCCACTGTACATTTCTTGCTCCATCTTCCCACACGCACCCCACTCCCTCATACTCTGCTATTTAGCGTCACCTAGTGTGTCACCCCTCTCCTCTTAGGTTGTAAACTCTCGAGCAGGTTCCTCTCTCCTGCTGTTCTGTGTGATTAACTTGTATGTATATTTGTTGTTCTGTTTCTCCCATTGTACAACGATACGGAACTTTTTGGGGTTTTATAAATACTTGTAACTGTAGTATGTGTAATGTTTGTGGAAAGCCTTGTGATTGATGTTCGGGGGAGAAGTAGATATGGGATTATGGTCAAGTTCAATTATTCAGAGCCAGAAGGCTGCTATGGCCCTATAATTAATTAATTGTACTACAATTTGAGTAACCGGTATCCAGAATGCTTGGGATTAAGACTGGCCGTCCACTGGCACCATAGTCGGGTGTCCAACTTGGCCACCCGACTACAGCCAATGCCATCTGCCGATCAGGGTCGTCTACTGGAAGCGTCTGTGGACAGCCCAGATCGGCTGATTGACAAGCCACCTAACGAAAATAAAGCGAAAAGGCAAAGCTCTGAAATTGCACACAATTTCGTTGCTTTGTGAATCGACTCTTCTGTGTTGGGATCCGAGCCATCAACCACTTGCCTACAAGGTTCTAGACTCTAACCCTTAGGCTGGTGTCAGATGAGCGTAGTGTTCACGTCCGTGATGGCGCCTAAAAGTACGTCCGTGAAAGCATGAAAGAAAGCCCATCGGAGCCCGACAAACAAAGTACGTCCGCACTGAACTGCGGACGCACAACGGCCGCAGCCCACGGACGCAAGGCAGGCAAGAACGTACAACCCCTAGAACGGCCGCACAAAGTGCGCTGCGTCCGCAATGTCTGCAGAGCTTTGTGTGTGAGTGATGGAACGTGGTCAGACGGACTGCATTTATACGTCCAGCATTTTTCACGGACAAAATGGTTTTGCTTTTTAATTTATTTTCCCTCCTACATCCGTCAAAATATACGTCAGTGAAAAACACGGACTGTGTGGCCACTACTGCGTCTTCCGTACGAACATCGTCCGTACTGCACGGACGTACAGTCTGTAGAAATCACGTTCGTCTGACCCTAGCCTAATCCTTCATAATCTATTTCTTTGGCTGTAGGAAGCTTGGGTAAAGGAAAAAAATGAGCCATTTTGGAGGAGCGGTCTACAACTGTCAGAACCACAGTATGACCCTTGGACTTCGGCAAGTCCACAATAAAATCCATGGATAGATGAGACCAAGGCCTATTAGGAATAGGCTACAATAGACCGACAGGCAAGGTTTTACTGGTTTTGCTTCTGGCACAGACTTGACAAGCCAAACAGACGTACGTCCTGTCGCATGGTGGGCCACCAGAACTGTCTGGAGATACTGGTAAGAGTCTTAGTAATACCAGGATGACCTGCTGGTTTTGAATCATGAAACATTATGAGTAATTCTTGTCTTTCCTTTTCAGGCACAAACAACATATCTGGAGGCTTGTTAGGTGGAGCTCCCATTTGAGCTGCTTGGAGGCGTTCCAGAAAAGGCGAGGAAACAGACAAGACCGTGGAAGACACAATACGTTCAGGAGGAACTATATGATTTTGGTCTTGTGTATTTGATTCATACGTGTCATATTGACGAGATAAGGCATCAGCCTTTACATTGCGGTCACCTGGTCTGTAAGTCAACACAAAATTAAACCGAGACCGTAGTAATGACCACCTGGCCTGTCTCGAGTTCAGACGTTTGGCATCCCCGATGATCCGTGATTATCAACAAAGGGTCAAGTGTACCTTCCAACAAATGTCTCCACTCTGACAGGGCAGACACAATAGCAAGCAATTCTCTGTTACCGATATCATAATTGCGTTCTGCTGGTGATAATTTTCTTGAAAAGAACCCACACGGATGTAGAGGCTTCCCTGCAGACTCTCTTTGAGATAGGACAGCCCCAATGCCTATCTCGGAAGTATCAACCTCAAGAACAAATGGAATTCTGGGAGCAGGATGCCGTAACACGGGAGCGGAAGTGAAAGCCTGTTTGAGAGCTTCGAATGCCTGTTTGGATTGTGAAGACCAGACCTGGTTCTTCAGACCTTTACGTGTCATATTAATGATAGGAGAAGCTACAGCAGAATAATTCTTGATAAATCTCATATAATAGTTGGAAAACCCCAGAAACCTCTGTATGGCTTTGAGGCCTTGAGGGAGAGGCCATTCTGAGATGGCCGTGAGTTTGGAAGGATCCATCTCAAAACCTTATGGAGTGATAATGTACCCAAGAAATTTTACAGTAGTAATGTCGAATAAACACTTCTCCAGTTTGCAATAAAGACCATTGTCTAGTAGTTTTGCTAATACCTGTCTGACATGTTCATGGTGGGTTATAAGATCGGGAGAGTAAATTAGTATATCGTCTAAGTATACGATAACAAAGGATTGCAAAAATTCTGAGCACATCATTAATGAAATCTTGGAATACAGCTGGAGCATTACAGAGACCGAACGGCATGACCAGATATTCATAATGCCCACTCCTGGTGTTAAATGCTGTTTTCCATTCATGCCCATCTTTTATACGTATCAGGTTGTAAGCCCCTCTCAAATCGAGTTTTGTGTATACTGCTGATCCCCTTAACCGGTCGAACAGTTCTGATATAAGAGGGATAGGGTACACATTCTTGATGGTTAAGCCCCCTATAATCGATACACGGGTGTAAATCTTTTTAGATACAAAAAAGAACCCAGCCCCTGCTGGAGAAGAGGAACGTCTGATAAAACCGCTCTCCAAATTCTCCTTTATGTACTCCTCCATGATTTGGTTCTCTTTTATGGATAAAGGATATACTTTGCCTCGAGGAGGCATGGTACTTGGATGAAGATCTATGGTGCAATCATACGGTCTATGTGGAGATAGTTTCTCTGCCTCTCTTTTATCGAATACAGCCCTGAGATTGGCATACCAGTCAGGAACCTCTGTAGACAATGGAGGAGCTGTAGGTGTGTTCAGGGCACCAATATGCTGAATGGGTATTAAACAAGTCCCAAAACAAGCAGGACTCCAAGACAGTATCTCTCTCTTAGCCCAATCAATAACAGGATTATGTTCCACCAACAAAGGGAAACCAAGCACAACAGGATTGGAAGGTGAACGGATAACCTGAAATATGATCTCTTCTTTATGCAAGAGACCAGTGGTAAGACTCACTGTAACAGTATCGTGAGTAATTCTGGGACAGGATAACGGCCTACCATCTATGGCTTAGACGGCCAAGGGTGTCTCTCTTACAACCAGAGGGAGAGAAATGGAGGAAGCGTATTCAATATCAATGAAATTACCAGCAGCTCCAGAGTCAACAAAAGCGGTAGTATGCGTGGTCTTGGTCTCCCAAGCCACAGATACTGGTAACAAGAGTCTAGTGTCTTTGACAGGAGACATGAACGTCACACCCAAGGCCTGTCTCCTCAGTTGCCTTAGGTGCGGCAGTTTTCCGACTTATCATGCATTCTAGGGCGAGTGGGACATTGAAGTCGTAAATGTTCTTTTAAACCACAATACAGGCACGATCCCTCATGAAGATGCCTTGTTCTCTCTTCCTCTGTAAGCCTAGTATGGCCTAGTTGCATAGGCTCAGAGGGAGGGGATAACTCTCTTGGTGGTGCCTGAAAGACAGGGGCCAACCTTGGTAACGGTCTCTTAGGTTTCTCTCTTGGAGTTCTTCTGTCCCTTATCTGATCATCCAGATCTATACAATAATCTATAAATTCACTCAACCACAATTAACCTCAGGTAATTTACGAGGGGCCAACTCATGCATCAATGACTCCGATAACCCCTCCATAAAAGCCAGAACCAGAGCCTCATTAGTCCAGTTCACGTCAGAAACCAACGTTTTAAATTCTATAGCATAATCAGATACAGTCCTGTTCCCTTGACGTATGCGGAACAAGGATTTGCCAGCTACCTTGGCCTTTCTGGTAGGATTAAACGTACTTTTTAACTCGGCTATGAATTCTTTATAGTTCAGTACGATAGGCTTCCCTGCCTCCCATAAAGGATTCGCCCATGTCAACGCTCTGCCAGACAGATGGTTAATAATGAACCCCACTTTGGTTATGTCAGTGCTAAACATTTGTGGATTTAATTTAAAATGAATATCCACCTGGGCCAAAAATCCTTGGCACTCCGAGGGAGTACCGTCAAACCTCATAGGTGCGGTCATGTGTACCTGGGATGTCTGAACAACAGAAGACACAGGTATAGCAGGCGGAGGTGCAACCCCAGCTGGTTCCAGGTGAGCCGTAAGAGTCAGGATAGTTTGTAAGGCGAGAGCAAACTGATCCATCCTATGGTCCTGCTCGTCCTGTCTGGATATAAAGTTACTCAAATGCTGTGTTAAGTCTGCGGGATCCATTTGGCCAGATCGTAATGTCACGGTTCCCGGATCCCACCACGCAGTCCTTAAAGCCCAACACTCCACAGAGCCCAAAAGCTACCAACAGGGTAGCCGTAGAAGAATCCCTAACTGTCTGGTCCTTAGAATTGGCCAGGTATACTAGCTAGACAGAAAGGGTTAGTCAAAGACAATGTCGTAATACAAAACCAGGACAGCAACACGGGGGTAGTCAGACGAGCCAGAATCAGGAATACAGAGTATAGAATAGTCAAATGGAATAGCCGGGTCGATATCAGTGCAGAAGCGTAGTACAAGAAAATAGTCTAGGGCAACGGAAGGCAGAATAGTCAGAAAACAAGCAGAGGTCAATAACAGGTTAAATCACGAGAGAATTCAGGTATAAGGAGCTCAGGTATGGATAACCACGATCTGGCACTGCTTAGAAGGAACTGTTGGTTTTTAAAAGACTTTCACCAGATCGTGCCCCCCTCTCAAGCCGCACCTCATGCAGCCACCTCCCGGCCTGTTTCAATTTAAACCGGGTGTTGGTGAGCAAGCAGCATCAGACATGCTGCCCTCAAGCACACCGGAAAGGCTGGAAGCCCCCAATGTTACACAGAATCTGACATACCCAGCAAAGGCCAGAATCTGACATACCCAGCAGAGGCCAGAATCTGACATACCCAGCAGAGGCCAGAATCTGACATACCCAGCAGAGGCCAGAATCTGACATACCCAGCAGGGTTTCACATGCCCAGCAAGATTTCACATGCCCAGCACATCCCATCATGCCCAGCAGAGTTTCACATGCCCAGCACATCCCATCATGCCCAGCAGAGTTTCACATGCCCATCACATCACGCCCAGCAGAGTTTCACATCACATCATGCCCAGCAGAGTTTCACATCACATCACATCATGCCCAGCAGAGTTTCACTTCCCATCACATCATGCCCAGTTTCACATGCCCATCACATCACGCCCAGCAGAGTTTCACTTCCTATCACATCATGCCCAGCAGAGTTTCACATGCCCATCACATCATGTCCAGCAGTTTCACATGCCCATCACATCATGCCCAGCAGAGTTTCACATGCCCATCACATCACACCCAGCAGAGTTTCACTTGCCCATCACATCATGCCCAGCAGAGTTTCACTTGCCCATCACATCATGCCCAGCAGAGTTTCACATGCCCATCACATCATGCCCAGCAGAGTTTCACATGCCATCACATCACATCATGCCCAGCAGAGATCACATCACGCCCAGCAGAGTTTCACATGCCCATCACATCATGCCCAGCAGAGTTTCACATGCCCATCACATCATGCCCAGCAGAGTTTCACATGCACATCACATCACGCCCAGCAGAGTTTCACATGCCCATCACATCATGCCCAGCAGAGTTTCACATGCCCAGCAGTGCATCAAATACCCAGTCGGGACCCGGTGAGAGAAGGGGAACTGCATATTGAAGAGGAGGGGAGGAGAGAACCGCATCTCTCGCGAGGCCTCGCCTCCTCTCTGCGGTCACATGACATGTCCTTACACAGCACGCAATGTCATGATTTTTGCAGGCTGGGAGCAGCTGCCTTGGGCCCCATAGCAATGACTGGGCCTGGGGCAGCTGCCCCTTTTGCCCGTGCTAAAGACGGCCCTGGGGTCAAGGACCGTACAAGAGAAACAGAAAGCGTATTGGTAAGAGGTGAGTGAATGGGGTCAAGGGGGAAGGTAGTAGGGTGAGAGGAACATAATACCATAAAGACCTCTTGTTTAGTCACAGGAGGGAGGGAGTGAGTTAGACGCGTGAGGCTATACATGATGAATATCTTCTTGCCTGGGTAATAACGACATTTTAAGATTTCGGTTCTTAACTGTTCTATTTTTGCTGTGAAAAAGCATGCTAGGTGTTCGGCATTGAGGTCAATGTGAGGAACAGCCAAAATAGGACGAAGAAGGGAGTTAAATGTGCCGAACAGACATTTCCAGCAGGGAGTTCACTTGTTTTGATTGGAATCTGACCATACCTCCAAAACGTCTTCGGTGTTACGGTTAGTAGAAGGATTTTACCATGTGTTCTGCTTAAACTGAGGGCAGATGAAACTCTCACTAGATAATTACAAACACATGAATTGTTTGGGAAAATATCAGATAATTGCTTGGCCTGAAAATGAAAACAGACACGAGAAATAATAAATCATTCCAAAAGTATATATCGTCTTTCTAGAAGTAATGGTTTCTGACCTGGGACGTATTTATTTCTCCCATCCATTTTTAATACAATGTCATGCCTGCTTGAGCCAGTAGGATATTAAAGCATGTGTCCTGCCCCTGGGAGGGTACCAAATGAAGATGGAATCACAAACAAGGCATCTCTAAACAAAAAAGGGTTCATGGAAAAGTGAGGCTGATGCCATTTTCTTCTGCCTGAAAATATTTGGCTGAATCAATATAGCTTTTATGTAAAGGTTATTAAATGGTCATGGTGGCTAGATTGTCCCTTTAAGTTTCCAAGGAGGTGCAGCTCTCTTGTTTCCCTAGTCAGAGACACATCTCACATGTAGCATGATCTGACCAAACCTGCTACTGTATACTGTATAGTAGCATTAAACAGGTTAGGTAGAAAGAACATACTATCTATTCTGGAATAGGTGGAGTAAATTGAAGAATAGAGGGCATAATCTCTTGTTTCTGGATATAAAGACCACCAGCTAGCAAACAAATTGTGGTTAGCAGTGACATTATCAAATTGATGACCCAAATGCAGATGGCGACTGACAGCTGAAATGGTGAAAAGAGGATGCTTGCCCTTTTTTTTTTGTCCTGTAGTTTATCTTACTATCACAAGAAAATGGATTAGTGGATCAGATGTAGCTCTATCTGCCTCCACTCACGCTTGCAGTCCTCCAGAATCGAAATTATGGATTTAGAACAGATCGTAAAGTTTGACTCCCCCAGATGTTGATTGCCTACAATTCCCAGAATTCTTATAATGCAACAAATGGCCAGATATTCATGGGAGTTGTGGATCAGAAACAAATGGCCAGAGTTTGTGATCCCTGATTTAGAAGAGCCTGAAATAGAATGGACCAATACTTAAAGATCTGAAACTTCTTGAGGTGTTCTTGAACAAACAATTTGTCTGCTCCTAAATAAGCATAATATATCATCTTAATTTTTATTGGGTCCCCTCGCGTTCTAAGAAACCTCAGGGGGAATTATATACTGCTCTAATCAGATAATACATTATGATAATCAAAATAACGTAACACAAGGAAGACCATGCTTAAAAGACCATACCAAATGCAGGAACTCCATGAGATGAGGTCCAGTCAGTGGGGAGGTTTGTTTGTCCCCTGAGATAGACAGGAGGAAGCTGGTTATTTATAGTAACTTCTGATAGTTTTGGAGAGTTCGGTGGTCCATTACGATTCAGACTGCAGAGATTAGGTGGGAGAGGTCGCTTTCACAAAGGCGGGTCCGGAAGAAGGCCTAGTTGGTGCAGATGCTCTAGGCCACTGTGAATCACATGAGGAGTTTAATATGAAAAAGGTACATAGTGTAGCTGCGGTAGAACTGCAAGAACTGGACAAAGTGCAATTTTCTTAGCCAAAGAGATGGGCAATAGATTCAGAAGGACAGGACATGGTCCTCAAATTTAGTAGTATCTGATATTCGAATGACTCACAGTAGTTTCCTTTTCTTTGGTAGTAATGAAATTGTGTGGCAGAGATCTCAGATTAATTATCTTCCAGTTGGAATATTGTGTTCCAAATGTCAACAACTGGCCTTGTCATTTGCTGTGGTCATTAAGGCAAGTGGGCATAATACTTTAATGGCCATTGATATTTGTATCATTTTGCCATACATTTTATTACTTTCCTTTCAAACTGACAGGGTTATTCAGAGAGAGGTGAAAACCAGGAGAATGACTGGAGAAGTGAAAATTCTAGGTCAAAATAGTCAAACATTGCCCATCACTGAGGAGGAGATAAAGAGGACACTGGGTTCGATGCAGCTTCAGAAAGCCCCAGGACCGGATGGTTTTACGGGACAATATTATAAAACTTTCATGCCTAATTTGTCACCTTTTATGTGCCGTCTCTTTAATTAGGCCAGGGAAGGGAAGCCCTTCCCAGCAGAATCTCTCTTGGCTTCAATAGTGCTAATCCCTAAACCAGTGAAAGATCCTGAGGGTAAAGCTAATTATAGACTATAATTATAATCTCTCTTATAAATACTGATATAAAAGTGTAAGCGAAAATCCTGTCTCTACGCCTGGACCATACCTATCTTTATTGATCTCACCAGATCAGGTGGGTTTTGTTATGGGACGACAGGCGTATGAAAATACGCATAGAGCAGCAGATCTTATTTGGTTGGCTCATGAGCAATGCATACCCTCACTGTTTATATCATTGGATGCGGAAAAGGCTTTTGATAGGGCTGAATGGCCGTTTCTATTTACCTTGTTAGCACATCAGGGGTTCCCTCCATCTTTTATTCGGCTTATATCGGCCCTGTGTGATTCTCCGGGAGCACAGATATTGATACCCCTTTCGAGTTTGGAATGGTACCCGCCAGGGGTGCCGATTATCCCCGGCTCTATTCGTTCTTTTTCTAGAACCTCTTTTACAGACTATTAGGGATGATCCGGGCATAACTGGGTTCGGGGTGGGAGAGTCACAATTTAAACTGTCAGCATATGCAGATGATGTTCTTATCTCTCTGACAGACCCCCAGAAGTCTGTTCCAAGGGTAATGGAAAGATTGCAGGAGTTCTCAGAGATATCGGGATATAGAATCAATGTGGGGAAGTCGGAAACTATACCAGTTGCACTTCCCGCGTCCGTATTGTTTGATATCACTGCCACTACTCCGATACAAATGGCTGAGTCAGAAATTAAATATTTAGAAACATGTCTACCAACATGCCCAAATAAACTGTATGATGCAAATTACCCCAGATTAATAAAGAATATAAAAAAGGACCTTGAGTCCTGGGATAAACATAATATTTTGTGGATAGGGAGGGTTAATTGCATCAAAATGAATGTGCTTCCTCGGTTGTTATATTTTTTCCAAACTTTACCTATTCCTCTCGTTATTACTGAATTCGATATGTTACAGCGTGCAATAGACCAGTTTGTATGGGCCGGGAGGCGCCGTCGGGTGGCGAGACATACACTCTATCGCTCGAGAGCATTGGGCGGGCTAGGGTTGACCTCACTCCTTTCATATTATTATGCCACCCAACTGGCCCAAATTGTAGCATGGCATTCCCCGAGAGGCTCTCGAAGATGGGTGGACTTGGAGGCGGGCCTTAAGAGGCCCAATGCTCTCGATCAATGGTTATGGATAGGTCGGGAACACCGCCCATTGTTATGTACAGCCTGTCCTGCGATTAAGAATTCTCTTCTCATCTGGTATAAGTTAGCGGAGAAATGCAATTTAACCTCCTTTCCGTCCCCATTAACCCCAATTTTTGGTAATAAGGTATTTGTACCGGGTCTTACTCTAGGACCGCTTCGGCACTTTCTGGACCTAGGTGTGTGCAGACTATACCAACTTTACCCCAATGGGTCACTAATCTCTATAGACGAAATGGCCACTAGATCAGAAGTGAGAGGGCTATCATTCTTGCATCTGCGGCAATTACAATCTTTTGCTACGCGCCCCCATGTCCAAGCAGCAGCTGTGTCTAATCCAACATTTTATGAGCGCCTTTGTAAGAATTGCACATACCCGAAGGGACTTATATCTATTATATATAGAGAATTGACATCGTTGTTGGACTGGAGGGAATTATCACATATTCGTGCATGGGAAAAAGATATAGGCGAAACATTGGACCCAGAGGACTGGCTGGATATATGGGACATATGTGGGATATATGTGCCTCCTTACAAGAACAGTCAATTAAAACTATTATGCGATGGTATGTTACCCCTGATAAAATAGCGCATACGAACCCAAATATCCCAGATGTCTGTTGGAGGTTATGTGATATGCGCGATTCTTATTTTCATATGTGGTGGACCTGTCCGTTTATTGGAGGGAAATACGGGATTTGCTAGAGTCAATATTGCATAAATCTGTTCCTATGGACCCTTGGGCATTCCTGCTCTCCAGACCGGTCACAGGGTTTACGTTTCATGAGAATAGGTTAATGGCCAAAATCACATTGGCTGCTAGACGAGCGGTGGCAGAAGTTTGGCGACAGCCACAAGTACCAAAGATGGCTAAAGTCTAGGCTAAAATTAGGGATACCCGGGTTATGGACGAGCTGACTGCGTTGGTCCACTTTACATTACCTTCATATAATAAAACCTGGGGGCCATGGCTGGAGTCAGGACTGTAGCTGGTTTATATATATATATATATATTTTCGCCCTATTTTTCTGTTTTGGGTTGTATTTATACATATGTCTATAATATTATAGATGTGTATACGGATGTATATATGTTATATATTTAGACAAGGTGGGAACCCTGCCCAGAGGGCAGTCTATTGTGGATATACTGCCCCAGCTCATGGATATACTGCCCCAACTCGTGGATATATGCCCCAGCTCGTGGATATACTGCCCCAGCACGTGGATATACTGCCCCAGCACGTGGATATATGCCCCAGCACGTGGATATACTGCCCCAGCACGTGGATATACTGCCTCAGCACGTGGATATATGCCCCAGCACGTGGATATACTGCCCCAGCACGTGGATATATGCCCCAACATGTGGATATACTGCCCCAGCTCGTCGATATTGCCCCAGCACGTGGATATATGCCCCAGCACGTGGATACTGCCCCAGCTCGTGGATATTGCCCCAGCACGTGGATATTGCCCCAGCTTGTGGATATTGCCCCAGCACGTGGATATACTGCCCCAGCTCGTGGATATTGCCCCAGCACGTGGATATACTGCCCCAGCTCGTGGATACTGCCCCAGCTCGTGGATACTGCCCCAGCACATGGATATACTGCCCCAGCTCGTGGATATTGCCCCAGCACGTGGATACTGCCCCAGCTCGTGGATATTGCCCCAGCTCGTGGATATTGCCCCAGCACGTGGATATTGCCCCAGCACGTGGATATACTGCCCCAGCTCGTGGATATTGCCCCAGCACGTGGATACTGCCCCAGCTCATGGATATTTGGCCCCCACCTCTCATGGATATATGCCCCAGCTCTTGGATATTTGCCCCCCACCTCTCGGATATTTGCCCCCCACCTCTCATGGATATATGCCCCCCAGCTCAGACCCCAGACCAGACATGGGGCGGCTGTTCGAATGCTCTATCGGCATTCGGACAGTCGCCCCATGAGCTCCTCATACTTACCTTCCCGAGCGGCGAAGTGAAAGTTTCCCCGATTCCGGTCGTTGAAGGACCCAAGCCGCGGTCACGTGACCGCGGCTTGTGTCCTTCAAAGAGCGGAAGCGAGGGAACTTTCCCTTCGCCGCTCGGGGGTTGGATGCGCGCGGCAGCCGTGTAGAGGCTGCGAGCGCAGCCTCTACCCGGCTGCTGTGTGCATCTTGTAACCGCCGCGGCGAGCGCACAGCCGGCTCGTGCCGCGGCGGTTGCATGCGCGCGCAACCAACCGCCGCTGGTTGCGCGCGCATGCGCAGAGTAAGGCTTGGCGATGGACACGCCAAGCCTTACTCAATTATATTATAGATGTGGGCAAAGGTTTAAAAGTAACATCAGAAAGCATTATTTTACTGAGAGGGTGGTGGATACATGAAGTTGAAGTGGTAGAGGCCAAAACAGTAATTGAATTTAAGCAAGCATGGGATAGGCATAAGGCTATCCTAAACAAAAGATAAATTCAGGTAAAGTATCCATGTAATTCGGCAGACTAGATGGGCCGAAAAGTTCTTATCTGCCGACATTTTTCTATGTTTCTAGGTTTCTATCTGGCTTGGGCTGAGCCTCTTTCTCCATTTTTTTTTCCTTTTTTCTTTTGTTTTTTTTCTTTCTTTCCGCTATTTCTTTAGTGATGTTAAAAAAGAAAAAAATTGATGCTTATGATGCGCCTTTTGTAAGATAGTATGAATTATTATTCTAAGGCAGGGTGATGTTTGTATACAAGTGATGTACTTTGATATGATGTGCATTCAATAAATTATGTTTAAAAAAATAAAAAATAGCCAAACCAGAAAAATTCTCCCATTTATCCCACTTTCCAAATCGGCTATTTGGTCTAGATTGTTCGTTCTCCTGACAATTCTCCTGGTTTTCACCTCTCTGAATAACCCGGATAGTAACCATTCCATTGTATATGTTAAAAATGTGACCGAAAGAAATGTGGGGTGAATTAAAATGTGGATTCATGGTTTGAAATCAAACCTCATGCAGTGCTATACCTCATTATAATGTAAGAATACCAAACTCTCAACATGCTGGCTCACCTTTGCACTGCTAGATGGGAGAGAAGCCATCCCCACCTTCACAACCCTAATCTGAATCCATTACATTAATCAGCAATGCCTTAGCATTCAACCAACCTTAGAAGCCAACATTCGAGTTAACTTTACTCGGCAGCTGGGCCAGGCCTTCAACAAGATTCTTATCAATCGCCCCTTAAAGGCACCCCTGGATTCTTCTCATCTCCTGGTTATAACTCTACAATGTAACCCGGGAATATAATGAAGAAGCACTGCACGAGAACATGTGATATCAGTCAGAACCCCTTGGCACGCTGACTGTGTTTTGAAGAATTAAAGGATAAATCATTATTCAGCCATAAATAGCATTCCTTTTCAGGCTTACGTCCAAGCAACACATATGCAATACATCCATGGCAGAACTCACTTTATATTAGAAATCTTCATTATAATACAGGGCCACTACAACCCTTGCTGAAGAGGAGGAGCAGCTCACGGCGGGGGACAAAACGTGAGTAAAATCACCCCAAAAATAAAAAAAAATAAGCCGGGGCTGTCAGCAGTCTCTGCTCCATTATTTAAGGGCAAGAAAGGGATACTCTATTTTTAATAGAATATCTCTTCAAGTAGAGTCACAAGATGTGATAGACACACCATGTTGTGACACAAGTTCATTCTCAATTTAGGAGCAGAAATCGGATCCTTGACAGAATGCTTATGATGATGATATGTCATTGCATGTTTTTTTAAAGTCCTTTTTTTAAGTACTGCTGCCATATTCCAATTCTCTCACAAAGTAGAACATATACAGTCAGGCCCAGAAATATTGGGACATCGACACAATTCTAACATCTTTGGCTCTATACAGCACCACAATGGAGTTGGAATGAAACAAACACAATGTGCTTTAACTGCAGACTGTCAGCTTTAATTTGAGGGTATGTACATCCAACTCAGGTGAACTGTGTAGGACTTACAGCAGTTTGCAGATGTGCCTCCCACTTGTTAAGGGACTAAAGGTAATGGGACAATTGGCTTCTCAGCTGTTCCATGGCCATGTGTGTGATATTCCCTCATTCCCCAATTACAGTGTGCAGATAAAAGGCCCATAGTTCATTTCAAGTGTGCTATTTGCATTTGGAATCTGTTGCTGTCAACTCTAAAGATGAGATCCAAAGAGCTGTCACTATCAGTGAAGCAAGCCATCATTAGGCTGAAGAAAAAAACAAACCCATCAGAGAGATAGCAAGAACATTAGACGTGGCCAAAACAACTGTTTGGAACATTCTCAAAAAGAAGGAAGGCACCGGTGAGCTCAGCAACACCAAAAGACCCGGGAGACCACGGAAAACAACTGTGGTGGATGACCGAAGAATTCTTTCCCTGGTGAAGAAAACACCCTTCACAGCAGTTTGCCAGATCAAGAACACTCTCCAGGAGGTAGGTGTATGTGTGTCAAAGTCATCAATCAAGAGAAGACTTCACCAGAGTGAATACAGAGGGTTCACCACAAGATGTAAACCATTGGTGAGCCTTATAAACAGGAAGGCCAGATTAGAGTTTGCCAAACAACACCTAACACAGCCTTCACAGTTCTGGAACAAGATCCTATGGACAGATGAGACCAAGATCAACTTGTACCAGAGTGATGGGAAGAGAAGAGTATGGAGAAGGAAAGGAACTGCTCATGATCCTAAGCATACCACATCATCAGTGAAGCATGGTGGTGGTTGTGTCATGGCGTGGGCATGTATGGCTGCCAATGGAACTAGTTCTCTTGTATTTATTGATGATGTGACTGCTGACAAAAGCAGCAGGATGAATTCTGAAGTGTTTCGGGCAATATTATCTGCTCACATTCAGCCAAATGCTGCAGAACTCATTGGACGGCACTTCACAGTGCAGATGGACAATGACCCAAAGCATACTGCAAAAGCAACCAAAGAGTTTTTGAAGGGACAGAAGTGGAATGTTATGCAATGGCCAAGTCAATCACCTGACCTGAATCCCATTGAGCATGCATTTCACTTGCTGAAGACAAAACTGAAGGGAAAATGCCCCAAGAACAAGCAGGAACTGAAGACAGTTGCAGTAGAGGCCTGGCAGAGCATCACCAGGGATGAAACCCAGCGTCTGGTGATGCCTATGCGTTCCAGACTTCAGGCTGTGATTGACTGCAAAGGATTTGCAACCAAGTATTAAGAAGGGAAAGTTTGATTTATGATTAGTATTCTGTCCCATTACCTTTGGTCCCTTAACAAGTGGGAGGCACATCTGAAAACTGCTGTAAGTCCTACACCGTTCACCTGAGTTGGATGTACATACCCTCAAATTAAAGCTGACAGCCTTCAGTTAAAGCACATTGTGTTTGTTTCATTCCAACTCCATTGTGGTGGTGTATAGAGCCAAAGATGTTAGAATTGTGTCGCTGTCCCAATATTTCTGGACCTGACTGTATGTTAACCCTCTTCTAACCTTTCCCGTAAAAGCATAAATACAGACATTGGGAGGCTGTGCTTCGGTGCTCTAGTTCACTAGTTCACCTCCTTGTAATCACACAATGAGCAAAGAAAACACATGTTTCGAAGACCAGTTCTCTTTCTTTCCCTGGGCACGATGCTTATGAGTTCCCCCTATCTCTTACACCTTTTACATCATGACTTATCAAATGATATTGAATGTCTCCAGAACCCTAACATTATATTAGCAATTTTTAATTTTTTTTTCTAGATACTAATAAAATAATACATTTAAATTAAATATATTTAATATGAAACTAATTAAATGAGTAAATGTTGTTTCATCAACCTTAATTTTCACACAAGAATTTTAAGAGAACTAGTTAAAAATCCATGTGGTTTGTAAGCCTGTCAAATAATTGGACATTCACACATTTCATGTGAAGGCAAAAACACGTTAATATTAGTAGTGGTTAATATTTGATGGGAAAAAATGTGCCTATTTTTAATAAGTATAGGATTTTGATAAATACTTTAGATACAAGTTTTAATTTTTTTGTACCAATAAAAACTATTGAAGTAAAAATCCAAAAGAATTGGTCTCATTGATGTCAGAATAATATTTTCAAAATCTTATTTTTTTTTTTTGTCAAGAATCTCCAAATGTTCTTGATTTGAATCTTTGGACCTCGCTACGAAGAATGTGTTGACATACTTTGTAAATCTGCATTTTATTTTTGTTATACAATATGAGGATCATATGTTTCTATTGGCATTGCAAAATCCACAAGTTTTAATATATATTATATATATTTGAAATAATATAAATAAATAAGGCACTTCCTAAAGAAAAAAAGAAGAGCACATAAGTATAAAATGTTGGTGAAGGGCAGCCATTGGATATATATTTTCCCTTCCTTAGACTGGCCTCTTTTGTCCCTGAATGATTCATGCCAAATACTCATTCTGACGTACATCAGTAATGCCCCACAATTTCCTTGCGTGTCAGGACATTGGAAAGTCAGTGAGCCAAGTTTTGCAATTCTGTGCAATTCTGACCTGATCACTAAGAGCTGGAATGATAATGTTAGAGGATTAGTGTGCGATAATTATTACAGGATGTGTTGAGATACCTCCTTGTAGTTTGGGATTGTTTCAGACTCTTCAAATTCTTGGCTTGCAGCCTTGGTTCTATTTCTATTACCATAGTCTGAGCTTTTTATATATTTATTTCTGGCCATCAAGCGGTCTGGGAAATGCTAATTAATTACTGGGATTGAATAACTAAGCTGTTGTAAAATCAATCATGTTTATGCTTAAAAGCAGACCTGCAGTTCAGTAAAGTTTCCAGATCAACATTCAGTATCCGCTTGCAACGGATTATAATTATAATAGGTTTTGATTTAAATTAAGTTCCTCATCTGTTGTGCTGTACATTATTCTACATCTCAACCCTTAATTACCTCCCCTTCTGTGTAGAAAATACCAGTAATCCAAATAAATGAGACAAATAATTAGAAAAACTATTTACATTTTTCCATTGATCCTTGGAAATGAGCCTGTGCTTACAACTGAGAAATACAGATTCCGTCTGAAAATATCTATTTCTGAAAGTTGTTGTTATATACTGTTGACTCAATTACATTGCTCCCACTTCCAATCTTTGTATAAAATCTACATATGATGACTGGCTGAGCAGCAGAGAGTTTGACACAAAAAATGAAATACACTATATTGCCAAAAGTATTCGCTCACCCATCCAAATAATCAGAATCAGGTGTTCCAATCACTTCCATGGCCACAGGTATATAAAATCAAGCACCTAGGCATGCAGACTGTTTTTACAAACATTTGTGAAAGAATGGGTCGCTCTCAGGAGCTCAGTGAATTCCAGTGTGGAACTGTGATAGGATGCCACCTGTGCAACAAATCCAGTCGTGAAATTTCCTCGCTCCTAAATATTCCACAGTCAACTGTATTATAAGAACGTGGAAGTGTTTGGGAACGACAGCAACTCAGCCACGAAGTGGTAGGCCATGTAAACTGACGGAGCGGGGTCAGCGGATGCTGAGGCGCATAGTGCGAAGAGGTCACCAACTTTCTGCAGAGTCAATTGCTACAGACCTCCAAACTTCATGTGGCCTTCAGATTAGCTCAAGAACAGTGCGCAGAGAGCTTCATGGAATAGGTTTCCATGGCCGAGCAGCTGCATCCAAGCCATACATCACCAAATGCAAAGCGTCGGATGCAGTGGTGTAAAGCAAGCCAGCACTGGACTATTGAGCAGTGGAGATGCGTTCTCTGGAGTGACGAATCGTACTTCTCCATCTGGCAATCTGATGGACGAGTCTGGGTTTGGCGGTTGCCAGGAGAAAGGTACTTGTCTGACTGCATTGTGCCAAGTGTAAAGTTTGGTGATGGGGGGATTATGGTGTGGGGTTGTTTTTCAGGAGCTGGGCTTGGCCCCTTAGTTCCAGTGAAAGGAACTCTGAATGCTTCAGCATACCAAGACATTTTGGACAATTCCATGCTCCCAACTTTGTGGGAACAGTTTGGAGCTGGCCCCTTCCTCTTCCAACATGACTGTGCACCAGTGCACAAAGCAAGGTCCATAAAGACATGGATAACAGTCTGGTGTGGATGAACTTGACTGGTCTGCACAGAGTCCTGACCTCAACCCGATAGAACACCTTTGGGATGACTTAGAGCGGAGACTGAGAGCCAGACCTTCTCGTCCAACATCAGAGTGTGACCTCACAAATGCGCTTCTGGAAGAATGGTCAAAAATTCCCATAAACACACTCCTAAACCTTGTGGACAGCCTTCCCAGAAGAGTTGAAGCTGTTATAGCTGCAAAGGGTGGACCGACATCATATTGAACCCTATGGATTAGGAATGGGATGTCACTTAATTTCATATGCGAGTCAAGGCAGGTGAGCGAATACTTTTGGCAATATAGTGTATCTAAAGCACTGTTCATAAGCAGTATTTTATGAAAAAAAAACTAGAGTTTTCCACATGATGATATTGTCCACAACTACTTAATCATAGTTATTTAGTCTGAACCGATACATACACTCACCGGCCACTTTATTAGGTACACCTGTTCAACTGCTTGTTAACAAATTGCTAATCAACCAATCACATGGCAGCACCTCAATGCATTTCGGTCGGCATCTAGACGTGGTGAAGATGACTTGCTGAAGTTCAAACTGAGTATCAGAATGGGGAAAAAAGGGGGGTTAAGTGACTTTGAACCTGGCATGGTTGTTGGTGCCAGACAGGCTGGTCTGAGTATTTCAAAAACCGCTGATCTACTGGGATTGTCACGTGCAACCATCTCTAGGGTTTACAGGTAGGGTCTAAGAAAGAGAAAATATTCAGTGAGCGGCGGTTACATGGACGAAAATGTCTTGCTGAGGTCAGAGGAGACTGTGCAGACTGGTTTGACATGATAAAAAGGCAACAGTAACTCAAATAACCACTCATTACAACCAAGGTATGCAGAATACCATCTCTGAATGCACAACACGTCGAACCTTGAAGCAGATGGGCTACAACAGCAGCAGAAGACCACACCGGGTGCCACTACTGTCAGATAAGAACTGAGGCTACAATTTGCACAGGCTCACCACATTTGGACAATAGAAAATTGGAATAACGTTTCCTGGTCTGATGCAACTCCATTTCAGCTGCAACATTCAGATGGTAAGGTCAGAATTTGGAGTAAACAACATGAAAGCATGGATCCATCCTTCTCTGTATCTACGGTTTAGCGTGGTGGTGTAATGGTGTGGAGGATATTTTTCTTGGCACACTATGGTCCCCTTAGTACCAACTGAGCATTGTTTAAACGCCATGGCCAACATCTGTATTGTTGCGGACCATGTCCATCCCTTTATAACCACAGTGTACCCATCTTCTGATGGCTACTTCAAGTAGGATAATGCACCATGTCACAAAGCTCAAATCATCTCATTGTTTTCTTGAACAGGACAATGAGTTCACTGTACCCCAATGGCCTCCGCAGTCACCAGATCTCAATCCAGTAGAGCACCTTTGGTATGTGGTCAAACAGGAGATTCGCATCATGGATGTTCAGCCAACAAATTTGCAGCAACCGCGTGATGCTATCATGTCAATATGGAGCAAAATCTCTGAGGAATGTTTCCAACACCTTGACGAATGTTTGACAAGGAAGAATTAATCCAGTTCTGAAGTCAAAAGAGGGTCCAACCCAGTACTAGCAAGGTGTACCTAATAAAGTGGTCGGTGAGTGTGTGTAATCCCTAAATAAGATATACCATAAAAATCCATAATGGAGAATGTAAATTTTGCAGGATATTGTCCATGTTCTAACAGGCTCAACCTTCTATTAAAAATCATTGGTTAGTGTATTTTAGGTCTCTTTCAGGATAATGGGTTTTACAAAGCCCCCAGACTCAACACCACTCCAAAGTCTGTCCTCAAACCTAACCTAAACAGTAATCTTTGCAAAGGACTCACGGCTTTCTGACTTCCTATCACTTCGTGATACCTGTAAGCTTTCAGTTGCATATAAACCAAAATTCTCTTTCCAGCACTAAGTTTCCATTCCGATGGCGAGAGGGTGAGTGGAAATTTTGAGGACTTTGTGGTTATATTTGATTAGCATGACTAGAAAACTAGTGCAACATTTCCCTTACCCACCCACAATGACATTTGGAAGTAATCGACTCAATAGCCTAATGTGTTAATTGGTAGTAAAAGCACTTGAGGAACATTTTGATGCAGTGTATTGTTGATTATTTTTGCGTATATGAAGAATGACACCCACACTCACCAATTTTTCTTCAGTAGAACGATTCAGAACATGGAACAGACATTTCCGTTATATTTAAAAGACATCTATGATTTGTATATATGTTTATACTTTTATGTACTGTATGTACTTTGAATTGAAGTGCTATATAAAAAAAATAGGAGGCCTTGATGGATTAAATTTATTTTTAAGCAGATGCACTTATATTAATAACACAAGCCACTTAAGTTTGGATACATAATTGAGAACAGGTCCAGACTGGCCACTGGTCAAATGCCTAATTGGCTGTAATATAAATGAGTCACAGGCCAACCAAGAGACAAGGGGCTAGATTACATGCCGAGTGCTAACTGTAGCGTTCGGATATGTAATTGTTAACGTCAGGATAAGTGACTTTAATGCATGCCCGCATATTACCTCCCTAACGCCAAACAGGTTAAAAAGTTGTTAGCGCATGGGTGATTGCGCTAGCTTGCGGGAGCTTACTGTACTTTGCTAATCCTATACTTAACACAGGGAGCGCAATCAGTAATTAGCGTTAAAAATAGCAGCATATAAAAACGGTTTTAAACAAGGAAATAAAATCAAAATTGTTCTGAAACGCGTTTCCACCGCATAATCTTGCTTCATCACTCAGTAAAATAGTGTGCTTTTGTGTCCCCCTAAATACCGTTCTTATTATCTTCATTATCGCTCTGAGCTGTGTGTTGAATCTGGTGTGTGTTCCACCGGGTTTGATCTCCACCGTCGTAAATTGATGACGTGGCAACCTGCGTTTCACTTACTTGTAGTCGTGGGTTGATGACGCAACGGCTTGCGTTCCACTTGTTTGTAGTATCCGTAGTTTTCATTCTGTGACAAATTGGGATTTTCTATTTCATTTAACGTGTATGGAGATCCCTATTATTTGGTGTAATGTCTTGTATGGGATTACATTTTTGTTCTCTAATAATCTCCGGAGACATGGAAGATATATTTTTATTTTTTATTTTTATATTTCAAATTTTTTTATTTTGCAATATGGTCATCAAGTAATCAAGCCTGTGAGAAGGGCCTCGCAGGGCCATGCAGTAACATTGTGTAAAACACAGTGTAACAAGACTGTCAAACATAAAAAATAAAAATAAAGAAAAAAGTAAGGGGTGGTGCTATATGCAACTCAAACGAGAAGATGGTGGGGGAGGAGAAGGGGGGGTGACAGCTACCATCGCTGTGACACTCCTGGCACACTCCCAAAGGAGGCCATGGAGGGAGAGAGCCACAAAGTTCGGGAGCACGAGGGCCAAACACGACAGGAAAAGCCGCGGTGGCACACCTCTTGGCAACCGAGAGATTGCCAAAAAAAAAAAAAAAAAACACGAGGGGTGGGAAGATCAGAGAAAGGGAGAGGGGAATGGCAAAGACCATCTCCGTGACTCTCCTGGCACGCTCCCGAGGGAGGCCATGGAGGGGTAGTGTCACGAGGCCCGGGAGACTGAGGGCCAATCACGACAAATAAAGCCGTGGTGGCGCGCCCCATGGCAACCCAGAAATTGCCCAAAAAAAAAAAAAAGGGGGGAGAGAGAGGGGAGGTAAGGGAGGGACACCATCACAGCAGGTAGAGCACCAATAAAAATTAACAAGGGGGAGGAAATAAAAAAAAAATAATAAAAAAAGGGGGGTAGGGGAAAAAATAAAAAGACAAAGCATGAATCTAAGTCCTCAGTATACATCGCAAAATAAGAGTCTCTGGAGAAAAAGTTAAGTCCCCAGCCGGGTGACTGTCGCAAATGGGCCTCAAACAAGGGGGAACTCAGTAACGAGGGGGCTATCAGTAAAGGTGGGGTGTCTCAGAAAAAGAAAACTTTGGCTCTTGCCAGGGAAGCACCAATGATGTCCTGTGGGAAAGACTGTATCGCTCAGTCCGGCTCTCTCGAAGAAAATGGGGAAGCTGCTGTGCGCTCCACAGTGTCCCCACTCAACGTAGGAGCAACCAGGCCCAGCTCCCGGAGATAGGTGTCTGCTTCCTCCACCGTGGACGCCGATATCGTGCGTCCATCACCACAGCTGATCAGCAAGGAACCCTGCTCTCCCCATCTATAACGTACATCGTGAGCGCGAAGCGTGGCAGTAACAGGTTTGAAGAGCCTCCGAGCCGCCAAAAGAGAAAAGGAGAGATCCCTATAAATCGCAATGGAGGCAGCTTCAAAAATGATCAGGGGAATATTCCTCACCGCGGTAAAAATTTTAGCGTGTAGAAACACATCGCAAAGCACCACTATAACGTCTCGGGGGGCTCTCGCAGGTGCCAGGGCTGCCTTTCGAATTCTGATGGCCGACAGCACAGAGCCCACAGGGACCGACAGGGTGGGGAGGACAGCCGAGACAAAACGATGAGTGTAGGCAAGCAAGTCAGCTTCACGGACAGACTCCGGTATACCTCTGAGCTTGAGGTTCCTCCGCCGGTGTCTTGTTTCTAGGGCCATCACTGTTGACTGCAAGCCGCTAACCTGCTTCTGAAGCGCCACCAGGAGGGAAGAGGTCGCGGCCCGCACTCCCTCCATCTCCTGAGTACGTGCCTGAATCTCTCCTACCTGAGCCCGGTTATCAGTAAGGCTGACATCAAGGGACTGCAGCTCCGACTGCCAAGCAGACCTGGCATCCGCCAGTAAGGTGCGGATGTCCCTCCGTGTGGCTGGGAGATCTTCTTCCGACATCACTGGTGCCAATGCCTGTGGGCCAGGCGACAGGCCCTCGGCGTCCTCCCCCGCAGGGTCCTCGTCCACAGGGCCGGGCAGGTCTATCGTCGGCAGTCGCCTGCCTCGTCCCCCACTCAGCGAGATCCGGATGTCCGGGGTACAGGGGTCCGCCGCAACTCCGCCACTCTTGCCCCTCTTACCCATCCGGGAGCCGTGAAGCAAGGGGCACAAGAGGTAATACACAGCAGGCTTCGATGTCAGCTCCAGGCCGCAATCGGCGCCTGTAGTAAAACAGGCCCGAACGTCTCTTGGGTCCGGAGAAGGGGGAAATCGGGCTCCGGAACGCTTCCTCCCGATGACCAGCAAAGTATATGCAGGGCAGAGGGTTAAGGATTGGGAAAGAAATCGCTAAAAAAAACCAAATTTAGGGATATATTTGCAGAACTCTGCCTGAACACGTCTGGTCGCTGCTGCTGTCGGCCACGCCCCCCCCCCGGAGACATGGAAGATATTATGTTGATAGAGGTCGAATTGCATATAGAGTTACTGTTTATTGGAGTTTGATTTAATTGTAGTTTAATGTTATGTTCTATTTTTAATCTGAAAAAAAAATAATAACAAGTTATGCCTTCATATTATGAGTGTGTTTGCCGGCTTGTTCGCCTGCACGAACATGGCGATTTTATATGAATCAAATGGATGTACCTACATAGTTTGCAAGAAATCAAGTGCTGGAGATATATGGGTCAAGTAAACGCACCTACATGAAGTATCGGGCTTTATACAGTGGTGTATTTAGGTTTTGTGCTGCCCTAGGCCTGACTAAACTCGTGCACCCCCTAAATTAAATTGGACACACTCCATCCTTTCAAGGCCGCACCTCCTGTTTAAACAGCCAGACACTTTCTGGTTTTAAAGATGGCTGTTGCTATAATGCAGTGGCCATCATCCACTTAGTGCAGTACAGGCTGCATGGAGAGGCCTGCCAACTAGTTTAGGAAACTTTTGGGTCCCCTCCAAATTTAGAGATGACTTCTGTATTCCACATAATAATACACAGAGAGGACACAATACAGGGAGTCTGGGATTTAGCAATATTTTTTTTTGAGAAAGTATTTTACCAGGAAGGATACATTGAGATTTCTCTCGTTTTCAAGTATGTCCTGGTTGGCAAGTATGTACCGTTAGGTGTCTTGCCCAAGTACACTTACTGCATTACACACATTATACACACAAGGGACACAATACAAGGAGTCTGGGATTTACTTATGTCTGTGTTACACAATACAGAGAGTCTGGGAATCACTTTCGTCTGTGTTACACATATTAAGTAAAACCGCAAAAAAACAACTAGAATAGTAAAAGATATGATCGCATAGCTCATTGGCAGAGACACACACACACACATTTGGAGGAGCCCCTATAAACATCTACACACCCCGAATATGGAGGAGGGTCTAAAGACATCCAGAAACAACCTACAGAGGATTCCTTAAAGACAACCCAAACCCAGTATATGGAGGAGCCCCTAAAAAGATGGAGATTAGGGCGAAACAAGGACAGAGAGATTTGCTGCCAAAAATGTTTAACTAAAACCGAATAAAAGGCACCACACTGATATCACCAAAATCATTATATTTTATTTTTAGTTGAAAAATAAAAAAGAATGATTAAATCAGGACTACATGACATGTATTGTGGAGAGTATATATGGAGAGAGGCAGTATGGTGACAGTATATATGTACAGAAGCAGTATGGTGACAGTATATATGTAGTAGACATGTGCACAGCACAAAATTTCGTTTTGAACTAATGGATTAGTCCTAAAATGCAATTTATTTAGTTGCTAAAGAAATTCGTTTTCAGTTATTTAGTATGAAAACTAATTTCATTCATCCGAAAACCAGTGGATACAATTACTATTGTAATGGCTCCTCAGAGGGCTGAGATCGCTGCTTGTTACAGTATCTCTCACTCTCAGCACAATGTGGGCCATATTATATAGTTGGTGCTAACTTAACCAGAGCTGTTGTAAACTTCCCAGAGCTATTGTAGCCTATGGAGGTTTTCAGTTTACAACAGCTCTGGTTAAGTTAGCACCAACATTGTAATACTGCCCCGTGTCAGGCAAAGCTGTTACAGTAACTGACTGCTGCTCATCACAGCGCTCAGAGTTTCAGTAAAACTAGTAAATAATATTTTTATATATATAAGGGGTTAGAACAATATTATTTCCTTGTTTTACTGAATCTCTGAGCATTGTTAGTCAGTTACTGTAACAGCTGAGCCTGATACATTGTACTGAGAGATAAGGTAACAAGCAGCCGATCTCCGCGCTCACAGCCACTGGATTTAAAGGGCTGAGAAAAAAAGGATCCTCTCTGTATAATGTTTAGAACATCCTCCTGCATTAATTAATACCCCTCTCTGTATAATGTATACAACTTTCACCTGCATTAATTAATACCCCTCTCAGTATATTATATAGAACATCCTCCTGAATTAATTAATGTCCCTCTCTGTATAGAACATCCTCCTCAATTTATACCTTTCTCTGTAAAATGTATATAACATCCTCCTGCATGAATACCCCTCTCTGTATAATGTATAAAACATCCTCCTGCATTAATTAATGCCCCTCTCTGTATAGAAAATCCTACTGCATTGGCATGTGGAGGGTGCAGAACTTCGGATGTTGCGCTCTTCATTGCTGGTCTCCTTCACTTATCAATGTAATATCACAAAAAGGACTGACACTAAAATGTAGTGCATTTTATTTTAGTTTCTTTCGTTTTTTGTACTGAGCAGTCTCGTTTCTCTTGAGTCATACGAAAACTAAATTATCCCAAAATTCGGACTAAATCGTTTTAGTACTAAAACGAATGCACATGTCTAATATGTAGTGTATGCGGCAGCCCCACAAACACATCTTCAGAAACTTATTACATTGTATAACTCATTCTGCCACTTTGTGCTACAATGTAACTACATGACCCACCATTGTGACATGTTAAAAGAACTAAACTGGCCGTCACTGGAATCTAGACGCACCCTTCACCTTTCCAACCTGATGTTTAAGAGCTTCTCTGGGAAGCTGCCACCCTATCTGAATAGTCTGCTTCCCCTAGCAGTTCCCTCATCCTATAACCTCCGATCCAGGACCAGCACCTTACTTGCAATACCACAATACAAAAAGAAAGTGGCTCGATCCTCATTTTCCTACAGAGCACCGCATTTATGGAATAACCTTCCAGACACTATCAAATCTTCCCCAGTCTAAAGTCACTCGAGCTCCTTACTAGCATATCTCAAAACAGAATGCACCTGTAAACATGTAACATAGTAACTATATTACTTACATATTTATTTTCCGTGTTAATCTGTATATCTGTGTTTTGTTTTTTAATATCTTGCATTTATTACTTTGTATTTCTTAACAACTGTAACAATTCAATGCTCTTGAACCCAGGACATACTTGAAAACGAGAGAAATCTCAATGTATCCTTCCTGGTAAAATCCTTTATAAATAATATATGGACGGAAGCAGTATGGTGACAGTATAAATGGAGGGTGTGTGTGATGTGTGTTAGTCACTCACCACTTAGAAGAAATGCCCTCAGCTCAAACATTAAAGGAGGCACCTCTTATCAGATCAGGATGCTGCAGAATGCCTGTCAGGTGGCATCATCTGGTCGCAGTGTAATAGATATGTTATAGGGGCTGGGTGGGCATGCTGGGAGGGGCTGGAGGCCAGTAGTATCTCTGGGGTCTCTGCTTGTCGAGTCACAGCCTGTCATTGCTGCGCGCAGGCAGTCGGCTCCTCCCTGGCTGATGTCAGCTGACAGGGTCGTGGTGTCAGGCAGTGATTGCTGCTCATCGAAGCCAGCCTGCCCTCACTGAGCCCTGGCACCGCTGCAGGGCCGGTGAGAAGCTTTGTCTCTACCCTAGCAGCTTTACAATCGTTGGGCAAGTAGTGCAGTATGCCAGCAGCCAGTGAAGGCCTGGCTGCTGCTTGCTTTTATAGCAGAGGCGTAACTAGAAACCTCAGGGCCCCGGTGCAAGAATCCAGGAAGGGCCCCTTGCCCCCCCTCCATGTGAAAGAATTTTGCATCTTTACTAAAAACTTTTTGCAAAAATACCTGTATACAGGTCTCCTGCACTATCGCCTAGTATCCCTATTATATATCGATTAGCTGTGGAATTTAATGCTATGGTAAAATTAATATACTAGGCAATAGGTTATAGTATTATTAGGTTTTGAAACCAGCAGTTTTTGGATAGTGCAGGAGACATGTATACAGCTATTTTTTGCACTCTTAAAATGGCCATACAATTTGGAAGTATTTTTAAAGAACAGGTTATGGATCCTCATATAGATTTCTCTTGTGTTATGTTGCCTCATCTAGTGTGTCACCCCTCTCCTCTTAGATTGTAAGCTCTTGAGCAGAGTCCTTCCTCCTTCTGTTCAGTGTGTGTAACATGTATGTATATTTGTTATTCTGTCTCTCCCATTGTACAGCGCTAAGGAATTTGTTGGCGCTTTATAAATGCTTGTAACTGTTATAAGGTGGAGTATTAATTAAGATCTAGTTTAATAGCCCTCTCCCCTTCTTTTATAACCCTTTTTTTAATTAAGTTTTTTCATTAATGGAGAAACATAGAAAACATAGAAAAATGTCGGCAGATAAGAACCTTTCGGCCCATCTAGTCTGCCCAATTACATGGATACTTTACCTGGATTTATCTTTTGTTTAGGATAGCCTTATGCCTATCCCATGCTTGCTTAAATTCAATTACTGTTTTGGCCTCTCCCACTTCTACTGGAAGACTGTTCCATGTATCCACCACCCTCTCAGTAAAATAATGCTTCCTGATGTTACTTTTAAACCTTTGCCCCTCTAATCTAAGACTAACTGGAGGTTTAACAAAATGTTTTTAGTAAGAATGAAAAAATCTCTCCATTTAACTGAATGGGTTAATAAGCTGACCAGACCCTGCAATGAGATACCAGGAGGTGTCAGACTCATGATGGATAGCCAGACAAAAGATAACAAGGCCTCTGCTACCTATTAAACCTTAAGGAGGAATGACAGAACTGTTCAGTCATAAATGCATTGACTTTAAAGACCCTTAGGTCCTTAAATGGTTAACAATCCACTGCTGAATTCCTCTGCTCCGGCCAGACTGACACAGTAGCTGCTGTTTTTGCCGCCACACTGGAAACTGCCGCCCTAGGCCTAGGCCTTGTTGGCCTAGGCCAAGATACAGCACTGGCTTTATATATATCTTCATATAAATGAAATGGTAACGGACTAGGGCTATGATATATATATATATATATATATATATAAATAGAGGGAGTTGAAAAAGGGAAAGAAGAACAGATTTTGGATATATTTACTATATATAAATAGGAATAGTCCTCTTACAAGAATTGAGAGAAATATAATAAACTATATTGAGGGACTAGAAAATTTGCAGAAATGGTTATAAGTGAAAGAGTGTTTACTTTCAAATAGAGGTATAATCTGTGGGGCGGAGATATGAAAATAAATTTTTTAGAAAATGAATTAACTCAAAGTCTTGATTCAAGCCATGGGGTGCAAGGGTATTGAGTGAATATATCATCTTCATTTCCTCCTTTCCTATCTTCTTATCGTAGTCTCCGACCTCGCCAGTCTTATTGGACTATTTTGATGCTCATATAGAGGAGGCCTTCTGGATTTTGATTATGGATTTTTTTTAAATGTAATGACATGCTATGGTTTTCTACTCCATTTCTGATGTTTCTTGTATTCTTTTATTCATAGGTCGTGTGGTTCGTCCAACGTATCTGAGGCCACAAGGACAGATGAGGAGATAGACAACATTTCTGGTGAAAAAAGGTAATTATCCCCTGATTTTAAATGTCCCTTTATCTGTTGGGACTTCTTTTATGATATGTTTTTTGTTTTTAGTGTTCCGACAACTTAAACAGTTGCCGCAACAGTGG